>CM077007.1:28249673-28874673 GCA_039090855.1 Macrothele yani | reverse complement strand
CACGCGAAAAGACATTGGTGAGTTACCATTCATTTGTCTTTCGAACGTCAGCCAATGTCTGTGGTTCAGAAACTTTCGGATAAAAAGTGCATAAGATCACTCGTTCTTCGTGTTTGTCTTCTTATTTTTAGCCCTTCCCAAATTCTTTCGTCATCATGCAAACGAAATCAATTGCATAGACGTAATATAGTACAACTATATTAGTTATCCGAATTTATTGGAGTAGATAAAATCAAGGTTTCCAAGCTTTTGCACATCAACCAGATGGCTTTTTCAAGGAAGGTACACAGCAAACTGCAAACTGGATAATAGAACGTTTCAACAATTTGAACGCGGTGACTTGACTTGACAATAAACGAAGAGATGCGAACGTAATTATTCAATAAAAAACACGATGCATCATGTTCGTTTTGCATGCGGAATCTTTGGAGGAAAACAAAAGGCATTCATCATTTGAAGAATTGGTTCCAAATGCGTGGTAATTCTAGCGAGACGCTATCATTGCAGGCCTCATCGTTGGCATTGATCTCCAATGTTTCCCGAATGGCAGTTGATTTAGGCGTAGAGTAGGCAGATAATTTCTTTATGTCATCCCACATAGGATCGGCGGACTTGAACTGGACTTCTCTAGACAGGGCCGTGGTTAATTTTCCGTTCTTTATGTCCCTCTTATGCTTGTTCACTCTAATTCTAAATGAACGCTTGGTCATCCCAATATAGTATCGCTTGGAGCCATCCAAATTGTTAAAACTTTCTATTATCCAGTTTGCAATTTGATGTCTATCTTCCTTGAAAAAGTCATCTGGTTGATGTGAGAAAGCTTAGAAACCTTGATTTTATCTACGCCAATAAATTCGGATAACTAGCATAGTTGTACTATCTTATGTATAGTTGGTGTTCAGTTCCTTGCGTTATTACATAGACTTAATTGTTAAGCTAAATACTGCGAGAATTTGTTAAGCGTCTTTGTTGTTATTAACTTATTAAACTCCAGTCGCAAACCTTAAAAACACACAGTGTTGCTTAAAAGTCGCTTAAGGTTATGTGGCATTCCATATTTTCAGGAATACGAGAGCAGTTCTCATAAGTCTTTGTCTTTGAAAAGAAAACGACAAGCTAAAGGATTGAAAGAAAAATTATATACTCTACATATTCTCCCCTGAGCTCTACACACTTATGCCTTCGTTGTTCTAAACTGTTTTTACCCATTAAAAAAGTATTTCTGTTGTGCTGCAAACCACTGGTCTGCAGCTGCTGTATCCTCCTCAATGCTTGAAAGGTTTTTCCCCTTGAGGTGTTTTTTCAAGTTAAGAAAGAAGTAGCAGTCCCTGTTCCTCACTTCTCTTGACTGAAAGCTTATTGATTCATAAATGTGGAAGAAAATGTTGTATCGACGACGCCCCTATTACCGTACCGTTACCATGGAAACTGCTTTGTGATGAGAATAATGCCGATAATGACCCAATCTCAAATGTATAACAACATGACTATGTACTTAGCACGCACCTGGTCAACACTGATACGTCAGTGTTGACCATCAATACATAAACACACCATCTATAGACGGGTCCATAGTGGGCTTGAAAATGCCAATGTTTTAACCTTGTACACTCACTTCCAAAAGTGAAGCACGGAGCAGTAAGATGTGAAAAAATGGGGAAGTACTGCTTGGATTGACACGAAATGCGGCAGGAACGTAGGAAATATGTTTATTAATGAATCAAAACAAAGAAATACAGATAGAGATGAAAATAATATTGAATTTTCAGAAATTATAATGTGACGTCAAATTGGAGTCATTTACAAAGTGAGTAATAAAGTCACAACAAACAACAAAACCCAACATTAATAGGGTATGTGAGCACCCCTCATCTGCATACAAAGTTTACAACGTCTGACCATTCTTTTTATGAAGTGATCAACCACCGCAGAGTCCAGTAATCGCCATTCCTCCTGTAGAGAAGTTTCCAAAGCTGTGAGAGTGGTTGGGGGCGGGAGACGTAAACACACAGCATGACCGAGGTCATCCGAAAGATTTTCAATGGGATTAAGGTCGGGAGAGTACGCCGGCCACTCCATACGCGCAATCCCCTCACTCTCCAGGTAGTCGTCGACGATGGCAGCTCTATGGGGACGCGCATTATCGTCCATTAAAACAAAGGCAAGACCAACTGCTGCAGCGTACAATCACACAGTGGGGTCTAGGACTTCATCCCGATACCGTACAGCCGTCACAGAACCCCGTTTGTAGATGTGGAGGTCGGTGCGATATCCCAACGAAATTCCTGCACAGATCATGATGCTTTCACCTCGGAATGCATGATGTTCGGTGATGTTCTGGGGTCGATTGCGTGTGCCTTCTTCCCTCCACACCCGTACACGCTTGTCATCGGGTTGCAGGGCAAATATGGACTCATCCGTGAACATAAAGTTGCCCCAATCAGACACAGTCCAATTGACATGTTGGCGACACCACTTTAATCGTGCCCCTCTGGATTGGACGGATAGAGGAACACAAACCCGTGGTTCCCGGGCGTACAGTCCCTTCATGTGTAGCCTTCGACGCACAGTAGTGGCAGATATCGTCTTACCAATGGCCGCCGTAACCATAGATGTCACACGTGTGGACGTCGCTCTTCGATTCTGCTTGGCTACAACAGCAATATATCGGTCTTCCGCGGGGGTCGTAACCCTTGGGCGACCGGCCACAGGTCTGCGGACAACTGTTTGGCTGGTTAGAAATTGTCATAAACGTGAAATGACGGAATGATTCATGCCGAAAAAACCAGCAACATCTGTTATTGACTGTCCTGCTTCAATGCGTCCGACGGCACGCCAGCGCTCAGAATCTTCCAATCGTCTTCTGGAAGCCATAATATCAAGTCTGTCTTCAAAGCAAATCCTCCGACAGTTCTCAACACCTTGTAGCAGCACTTGAATGCAACTCCTGTACCCCTTCAGAGTGCTGGCTTTTAATACGACTGCCTGTTTTGCATGTTTCTTGGCAAGACACCGTGATTCGCTGTTACCTACCACATTTGCATACTTCCATCTACCGCTGCGGCAAATTGCAGCCTCTCCAATTCCGATTGGCTTCCGGAAATTAACTTCTCCCTCTGCGTGCTTAACTTTTGAAAGTGAGTGTATATATTTTAATTGTATTTCAGAATCGTTTATAACCGGCAATATGTTTTTAATTATCCTTCAGCACGAATAAAGATGTTCTTCATGGTAGCAGTCCGAAGGGGCAAATAAGGTGAGTAGGCCGGGTGTTTCAGAATTTCAAAGTGAAGATCAACAAATTTCTGCTCTGTAATGGCCGCTTATGTGAGGAGAGGCTTGTTTTGAAGAAACAAGATCCCTTTTAAAAGCTTCCCTCGACGTATGTAGACCACTTTCTGCTTCAGTTTGCGGAGAAGTGAAACGTAGTATTCTGCCGTGATGGTTGCACCATTTTCCATGTAATCTACAAGCAAAATTCCATCTTTGTCCCAGAAGACAGAGGCCAGCATCTCGCTTGATAGCTTCTGTGTCTTGAACTTCTTTGGAAGCGGGGAACCACTGTGCCTCCATTCTTTGGTTTCTGGATCATAGGGGTCTACGTTTCATCCATAGTTGCAAAATGGTACAAACCTCCCACAGGATTCCGCTGAAATCGGTCCAAAATGGCTTGTGAGGCAATAATTCGATCACGTGCCTGCTCAGCATAGAGACGTTTGGGAACCCATTTGGCTGAGAGCTTTCCCATGTATAAACTCTCGTGAACATTATAGCCTATTCGTTCTCGGGATACCGCCAGGGTATCTGCTATCTCTTCAGTGGATATTCTTTGATATACAGGATCAAGGAATGAATTGAATCTGCGTTTTCTGTAACTGTCACTTGAGTTGGTCTCCTAGAAAGTTCCACGTCCTCAGTGTTCAAATGTCCTGTTCTAAACCTAGCAACCTAGTTCTTAATTGTGGAGTAGGAAGAGCACTTATTTATCACCTAATACAGCCGACATTTCATCATAAATTTGTTTGGCCGAGTTTCTTTTAGGAAAATATATTTTATCGCTGCTCGGCACCCTTTTGCAGTGAAATCTAAAGCGTTCTGCATCATTGCCACTACACATCAGAGAAAAACAAGACTACAACTATGATATTTGGTCAGACACGAACATTAAAATCAATTTTGATGTGGCAAAAGTATTATCAGTCTAAGATTATGTGAAATGGGAAAAGTCAAAGACATATCAGTACCCCTACGTAATGGAAAAGCAATGTTAAAGAATAGTATCGGGAAAATGCTGAAACGAGAAGTTTTCCGTTTCATGATTTAATTTGAATAGTTCCTAGTACACAACAAACACCATTGCAACTCTTAATACGGTTATGTCTCCAATACTGATTTCAAGAAGAGAACTTCCATAAATAAATATTTTCAATTTACGATGTGCTTTTACATCTTTACGTACCTAAATTCTGGACAAAAAGACCTCTTCGGTAAATATTTATCCGGCTCACACAAATGACGGTAGAACTTAAAAATGTGGCTGCTGACAGATGTTAAAGGTACAATTGCTTTTGTCGACAAATTTACAGAATCTACTAAATTCGGAATGATTTATATATGGCTTTGTTCAGCATAATGAAACGGTAGTACAATTTTTTACTATAGTAGCTGTAGTAAAAAGTTTATTCGTTTCATCTCCTGATTTCAAGAATGTGAAATGCGATGTACTGACTTTAGGCCTCAGAGACGTCTATAAATCTTTATAAAACGATTCTACAAAACGTTTGTTGTGAAGTAAATAAATGAATCTTCAAGACTCATAACGTACAGCTGAACTTTTGTTGTAAAAATCTCAATAATGAGTAGAATTTTATGTCATTAGAGAAAATATATTCTTCTTATACTTCAGTAATTCTCTTTTTTTAATACAGAGTCAGCGGGATGTAAATACAAAATTATGTCAATGAATAAAACAACAAATTGTATGAACAGAATAAGGAACTGTATTAACTTTTAGTGGAGTTTAGTCGTCCATGGTATTCTCATTAAATGTAATGCCCTTGTTTTCGAATTTTAAATTTCAGCTGTTCTAAAACTAGTTAAAGCGCTTGAAGATTTAATAAATTAAGAAAGATATCTCTTTATACAGTAATTACCTCTTCTTATATATATATATATATATACATATACATTGCAACTACCCCATCAGAGCTGCAGAGTATGATCCAGGAACTTGCTGACAAGAGTAAAGAAGTGGGATTAAAAATGAACTTTCAGAAGACAAAAGTGGTGTTCAATGCTTTTACAAGAAATGAAGATTTATCGATTGATGGAGAAAAGCTGGAGATAACAGACTTGAACGTTTATCTTGGACAGCAAATATCAAGTGAGGGTCCCATTGATGAAGAAACTAATCGGCGTACAAAACTTGCCTGGAGAGCTTTTGGAAGAAACAGCATAATTTTCAAGAGCAATGTGCCATCATGTCTTAAAAGAAACGTGTTTGATCAATGCATCCTTCCAGTGCTTACGTATGGAGCAGAGACGTGGACCTTAACTAAAAGAGACATACAAAGGCTGCGGACAACTCAAAGAGGCATGGAGAGGGGCATGCTTGGTGTAACCAGGAGAGATAAGAAGAGGAACGCGTGGATCCGAAAAATGACAAGAGTGGAAGACATCATGATCAGAGTTAAATCCCTGAAATGGCAATGGGCTGGACATACTGCCAGAAGGACAGACCATCGATGGACAGCCGAAATTTTAGATTGGATTCCAAGGGACAGGAAAAGACCTAGAAAAAGACCACATGGGAGATGGGTAGATAAAATTCGAAAGTATGCAGGAGTGACATGGAGGAGACTGGCACAAGACAGACCGTTGTGGAAGAAACTTGGGGAGACCTTCGTCCAGCAATGGATTGAGAATGGTTGACAATGATGATGATGATGATATTTATACACTATCTACCAACAAGTAATTGGACACCTGTATTGGACATGAAGCAAAGGAAAACAAAGTTTATTCGCCTTCAGTAGTTGGTGGAGCCTCCACGAGCGGCGATTACAGCTGCGACCCTCCGGGGCATTACACTCAACCAGGCGTTGTACGACGGGTAGCGGTATTTTCTTATACTCGGCTTGGAGAAGACAGGTCAGTTCCTTCACCGATTTCGGACGGTGGGGGCACCCCTTAAGTCGACGCTCCAACTCGTCCCAAAGGTGCTCGATAGGCTTAAGGTCCGGACTCTGCGCAGGCCAGTCCTTTCGATTAACCCCATTGTCACCATACCAAGCCATGGTGGACCTCGCAACATCACAGGTGGCATTGTAATCCTGAAAGTAACATGGGTCCACCCCGCAAAACTGCCACAACGTAAGAAGCGCATGGTCATCAAAAATGATGCAGTAGGTCTCGGCGTTGAGTCTACCAGGAATTGCGACTAAGGGTTCAGTGCCATACCAGGAGAAACACCCCCATAGCATAATTCCACCGCCGCCGAACTTCACAGTTGGCACAATACATTCCGGCAGGAGGCGTTCTCCAGGCAGACGCCAAACCCAGACCCTGCCATCCGAACGGTAGAGGGTGAACCTTGATTCGTCGCTCCAGAGAACCTGTTTCCACTGTTCAACGGACCACTGTCGACGTTCTTTGCACCACGTTAGCCAAGCAGCGCTATTGGACTTGGTGATCAAAGGCTTGTGGGCGGCAGCACGTCCATGATAACCGAGCAGATAGGCTTCCTTACGGATGGTATTCATCGAAAGAACACTCCCGGATGCCTGTTGAAACTCCTGGCGGATGTGGCCCATCGATTTCGTGTGGTTCTTCCGAATTTCTCTGGCCAGCACCCGTCGGTCTCTAACTCCCAGTTTTGTGGGTCTGCAGGGACGAGGCACATTCCGACAGTCACCTCTCATCTTCCACTTGCCAATCACGTAGGCCACTGTCGATTTTGGTTACTTCAACTCGCTGGATATGTCACGTATGGATCGGCCATTTCTGTGATACCCGACGATTACACTTTTTCGAAATCAGAGAGCTCCGAACTGCCTGGCATCTAGCATGCGACTGGTTGCGTTGTTGTTTCCCACACGATATTTAACGGCGGCGGCCGTGACGTGTATCAGGACCGCATATATCTTCGATTGCAGGGGTGTCAAATTACTTGTTGGTAGATAGTGTATATATATATATATATATATATATATATATATATATATATATATCATCATCATCATCATTGTCAACCATTATCAATCCACTGATGGACGAAGGTCTCCCCAAGTTTCCTCCACAACGGTCTGTCTTGTGCCAATCTCCTCCATGTCACTCCCTCATACTTTCGAATTTCATCCACCCATCTTCCATGTAGCCTTCTTCTGGGTCTTTTCCTGTCCCTTGGAATCCAATCTAAAATTTCGGCTGTCCATCGATGGTCTGTCTTTCTGGCAGCATGTCCAGCCCATTGCCATTTCAGAGATTTAAATCTGATCATGATGTCTTCCACTCTTGTCATTTTTCGGATCCACGAGTTCCTCTTCTTATCTCTCCTGGTTACACCAAGCATGCCCCTCTCCATGCTTCTTTGAGTTGTCTGCAGCCTTTGTATGTCTCTTTTAGTTAAGGTCCACATCTCTGCACCATACGTAAGCACTGGAAGGAAGCATTGATCAAACACTTTTCTTTTAAGACATAATGGCATATTGCTCTTGAAAATTATGCTGTTTCTTCCAAAAGCTCTCCAGGCAAGTTTTGTACGCCAATTAATTTCTTCATCAATGTGACCCTTACTTGATATCTGCTGTCCAAGATAAATGTACGTGTCTGTTATTTCCAACTTTTCTCCATCAATCGATGAATCTTCATTTCTTGTAAAAGCATTGAACATCACTTTTGTCTTCTGAAAGTTCACTTTTAATCCCACTTCTTTACTCTTGTCAGCAAGTTCCTGGATCATACTCTGCAGCTCTGATGGGGTAGTTGCAAAAATGACTATGCCATCAGCAAAACGAAGGTGGGTTAGATAATCTCCATTAATCTTTATCTATTTGTTTTCCCAGTTCAGTGATTGAAAGACATGTTCCAATGTGGCATTAAAGAGCTTGGGAGATATGGTGTCACCTTGTCTCACTCCTTTTCCAATTTTTATGTGTGTTGTATTTTCAACAGCCGAATCTATGCACCTGCATTTTCACAGATGTTATTAATAATATTAATGTACGCATCTTCAATACCGCAGGATTTCAGGGCCATTGTAACTGCTGATGGTTTAACCGATTCAAAGGCTTTTTCATAATCGATGAAAGCCATGCACAATGGAAGTTCATATTCCCTCGCTCTTTCAATTAGTTCTCTCAGTACGTGGATATAATCTATTGTGCTGTAGCCACTCCTGAATCCAGCTTGTTCTCTCGGTTGAGCCATGTCTAGTGTCACCTTTAAGCGGTGTGAAAGAACTTTAGTGAAGATTTTATAAACCACTGATAGGAGGCTGATAGGTCTGTAGTTCCTGAGATCCTCAATGTCACCTTTTTTTATGTAGCAAGATCATTGTAGCGTTGTTCCAATCCTCAGGAATATTCCCTTCATTAAGGCATCGAGTGAAAATTTAGGCGAGTACTGTTTCGATTTCTCCACTTGCTTCTTGTATGATGTCTACAGTAATTCCATCTTCTTCTGGAGCTTTTCCCCGCTTCATGTTCTTGACTTGATTGCATGTGTAACTTCTGCTGGGAGGAGTGGAAGAACTCTGGTACTGGTACCTTTTATGATGTCTGGAGTACATGTATCATCCCTTTCATATAATTTTGGAGTAGAAATCCTTTACTCTTGTCAAAATTTCGCCTGTATTTCTTGTTACAGATCCATCTTCTTTTCTGAGTGATATAATCTGTTTTCTTTCCTTACTCAGATGCCCCTTTGCTATCTTTAGGCTTTGGTTGTTTTCAATTGCTTTCCTTACTAGTTCACAGTTGAATTTCCTTACGTCTTCAGTGATACTTTTTCGTACTGTCTTGCATAGCTCTATATATTCCACTTTGAAAGTCACATCTTCTTTAGTTGTCCTCATCTCTCTTCTTTTTTGCATCAACATTTTGGTTTTTCCTGATAATTTGTTCACATGCAACTTGTTCTTAGACCCAGCTAATTTTGTTGCTGTTTCCATAAGAGCTTTGGTTACTTTTCTGTTAACTTCAGAGATGTCCACTTCTTCCGATGTTAGGCCTTCTAAAGCAGAGAATCTGTTCCTCAGTTCTAACTTGAAGGTTTTATGGTGTTTTTTAAGGTTGGTTATGTCAATACATTTTGTTTGTCTTATGAGCTTGCTACGTTCGAGTTTAGTGTTGAGGTGCATCTTACATCTCACCAATCTATGGTCACTACCTGTGTTGAACTTGTTTAGCACACTGCAGTCTTCTATGACGAATTTTTTGTTACACATAATAAAATCAATTTCACTTGTCGACCCATTTGGATGTCTCCATGTCCATTTCCTGTGTGGCTTTTTCTTGAAAAAGGAGTTCAAGATGAAAAACCCTTCTGCCTCTGCAAACTCTACGAGAGTATTTCCACGCTGGTTTCTGTTGCCGTGACCGAATTTACCTACTGAAGTTTCATTCTGTTGTCGTTGCCCTATTTTTGCATTGAAATCTCCCATAATTATCTTTAAGTGCTGCTTACCTTTATTATTTAGATGACGAATTTCCTCATAAAATTCTTCAATTTCTTCTTCAGGATGACTTGTGGTGGGTGCATAAGTTTGAATAATCTGAGCCTTGTATCTTCTCGAGAGTTGGATAACGAGTCGTGCAGCTGTGTCAGAGGAACTTTCAACTTCTACAACTTTATCCTTCAGTTTCTTGTTTATTATAAATCCAACACCACTAGTTCTGCCAGTATCAGTCCCACGATAGTAGAAGAGATGTCCACTTTTCAGTTCAATGAGATCTTCTCCTTTTCTCCTAACCTCACTTAGCCCGACGATGTCCCACTTGATCCTTTGTAGTTCCTCTTCCAATTCAAGAAGCCTTGAATCAGAAGATAGGGAGCGTCCATTATACGTAGCCAATGTCATCATCAGATGGCAGCCTAGTCCGGTCGTCCGGGGATTCTTAGCACCCTCTGCCTTCATGTCGCACAGGCCGCTGCCTTGGCCATATATATATATATATATATATATATATATATATATATGAAAAAATAAATATGGCCGTCCCGGTAGTGCAGTGGTCTTAGCGTTTGCTTATGACTATTCGTTCGAGTTGGGTCCGGGTTCGAATCCTGGTGAGGCATTTATGTTATGTTTGTCTTGCGGCACTGACTCTCTCCTTTCCACGGAACCAGTGACCCTAAATTAGGGGCGGGCGCCTGCTTATAGTTCGTTACATTGCTTACGGTGGTCGTTAAACCCCCAATATAAAAAATTCCTATCTATATAATTATCTAAAAAACCTTAATCCGCTGCTGTATAGGAAATGAAGAGCACTTTTATAAATAGTTAAGCTTTCAAGTCTAGAGTTAAAAGTTTTCGCGCAAATTTCAGTGCCCATGATCTTGTGTTGCATATGGTAAACTCTAAAGTTCGATAAAATGTCACTACGCATAAACGTTAGACCCAAATAATTGCGTTGCTGAAACATGCTGTTGTCCCACCGTGCCATTTATCAATATGCACATATGAAATACAGTTAACTCTCGATGTACCACTCCTCGATTCACGACCTGCCTTGCATAACGCCACACATGGGATCGGAACAGATGTACTCTGTGTAAAACATCCCTTCATACTTTCATGTTCTGCTACACTCTTGGCATCCGCCAACCAACCGCCAACGTGTACTGAGCCAAATATCCTTTCTCCACAGAAACGCAATTGATGTACCGTCACTTGCAAGCTGTGTGAGAATTTCTATTCCGTTTTTTTTTTTTTCGGAACCATGATTCAATTTCGGCGAACCTTAATGTGAAAGACACTGATTCAATCAAAAAGGCGAATCAATGTATTTCAACATTAAGAAGTTTCTTTGAAGCAGAGTCTTGGATGTCTGTATTTCAAGCACATTGGTTAAATTAGACTGTGCTTTGGAAATACAAAGGAGAGTCAACTAAAAACCTTAACTTTTTTTTCTCAGAATTTATTGAACAAGTAACACACCTCTATCATTTTTGAACGCAAACTCCATTTCGTGCAATACAAGTCCTCCAGCGCTTACGAAGTGCATAAATTCCTGTAGAAAAAAATTATTTCGGTCACATGTGCAGCCACTCATGCACCACCTGCTGCACCTCTTTATCGGATCGGAAAATCTTTCCCCCCATTGCATCTTTGATGTAGTAATCATTTGGGACAAGCCTAAGTGAATACAGTGCATGTGGAAGACACTCAAAGTGCAGGTCTTGTTTGGCTGCGACCGTTGCATGGGCAGTATGGGGCAGAGCGTTGGCATGAGCAACAAAACTCCACGTCGTTTGGATTTGACGGCAAGTCAAAGATAATTCCTCATAACATATGCATACGTATCACAGTTTACAGTGTTCCCCCTGGGCATGTAGTGCTCTAAACTCACGCCTGGTTCATCCCAAAAGAGAGTCGGCATAACCTTACATGCAGTTGGCTGGAGGGAAACTTCTTCGGTTTTGGTGAGGAGGGATGGAGTCCAATCGCTGTGGGAACTTGTCCACTTTTTCAGGGTACCACAGTGATCGGTGTGATAGTGGACGTACGTGTTGAATGGAGCTAGGGTATTCATCGCCATCAGTTATAGGTGGTTTTCTTTGACTCAGCGGTCCAGTAGGAATTAGAAAGTTTTGGAGTATTCTGGCGTTATCGGTAGAGTGTCGTTTGCTCAACATCCGGGTGTATTTACCGCAGCGTTGGTTGTGGAACGCGGATGTCTACAGCGTGACCTTTTCTCTACATTTCCAGTTGTTTTTCGGTAGCGATTCTAAGACTGGAAGACGATGATAAAGTTCACTAAGAGTTGCTGACCATCCTCTTACAGTGGTAACCCTTGTTGATTCAGCAAGATAATGTAAGTGCTGTCGAATGTTCAGATCGTACTTTGTGGCATAGTATATCATTCTGTTCTGCCACATCTGAGCCCGCGGAGCAGTGGCGAATTTATACTCAAAACCTATTACAGCTACCAAGACAAAATTTAATATTTAGAAGGTTTTTGATACTCTGATGGGAGAAGAATTGGCTGGTGCAAGTGGGGAAACCTTTGTTGAGGAAGAAAAGTCGACGTTTTTATAAGGATCGCCAATGAAGCACGGTACTAGCCCTTAAAATGCTACATACGCTTAGTTTACGGCACTGTGTAAATTGACATTTGTACTGCATGCGGTGAGGGATCTGCTGTCGCATATCATCAGATTCCACCCCACTGTCAGCTCCCCTAAAGAGTCCGAACATGAATGAAGTCTATTAGCGTGTCTCGTAAAACAAACTTTTGCAGTGCCATTTTACTCGTATTGTTAAACAGTTTTGTGATTGCCTTTGAAATTGAACTGATTGAGGAAAAACAACTTTTAAGGGAACGACGGGTGGGCTGGTGACATCAAGAACCCAATTAAAAAGCAAATTGTTCATTACATTCTAAGCAAAATCTTCCAAAGCAAAAAAAAAAAACAAAAAAAAACAAGCAGATATCTGAGCTCAGTTGTAGTAAAGTAATAAGAAGGGAATGAATTACTAAGTGCTAAAAAAGAGAAAAAAATATTTTCTGTGTGCTAATAATTTCCCAAATATTTGCTAAAAATAGAAAAATATTTGCTAAAAATAAAGATATATTTTCTTTAGCGATAATATGACTAGTAGTTTTTTTTTCTGTGACAAAAAGAAAATGTTAGTACTCAACTTATTAATCACAGCTATACATTTGGCGCTTTTCTTGGGCTTCGGATTCAAAGGATCCTTTTTAACTCACAAACTCGCAATGAAGAGGCAGAACGCAAGTTAAAACTAAACACAGAAATTTGTTCCGCACAGTTATACAGTTCGTAGAAATAATAAACTCTGTGCACTTTATAACCGCGCTTTAGCCCGTAATGTGGAGCAGAATAATATTGGTAGAAAGAAGAACATGCAGACCGCGGCAGTTCAACAAAACCGAATCCCCAACAACGACAATAACGCAAGGGACGTAATACATTGAGTTAGCCTTGCATTAGGAACATCTAACTAATGACGCGTTGGTCCACCTTTCCGGGCAATCACGGTGCTCAGACGCCTAAGAACAGGTTCTAAAATGTATCGAACATCCTCTAAAAGGTATCGAACATCTTCTAAAAGGTATCGAACATCCTCCCTGGGTAACTTGACCTACGTACGCTGCAGCAGCTTCGTCAGTTCGCGTTCATTCCGTGTGGAAGGATCCGTACCTTTCACACCCCGTTCGACCAAGGAAGAGAAGAGAGGATTAAAAAAATCCACATACGTGGCTGTAATGCCGGGACGGCAACGTAGTCCAGTCAAAAAGATGGTTGACCATGTATGCCCCCACCCATTCCAAAGAAAGATTCTCTTATTTAATATCTGCTGGTTGTGCATACATGATGCATTAAAAGTACCTATGACGAAAAAAAGGTTTACGTACAGAGGATAGGTGCGCACAATTTATATTAACCGCATGTGACGTTGATATCACGTGGTACTTCTTTCTCGATCCGATTATGTAAAACCGCCCTGATGGCGCAGTGGTCTAAGCAATGGCTTCTGATCATTCGTCCGAGATGGGTCCGGATTCGAATCCCGGTGAGGCATGAATGTTGTGTTTGTCTTACGGCACTGGCTTTCTCCCTTATCTGGAGTCAGTGGCCCTAAATAAGGGACGGGCGACGCTTATAGCCCATTTAGTTGCTCATGGTGGTCGTTAAATATACAATCAAAAAACAATATGTAAACGAGGGTGTCGCTAGAGCTAACTCTGCGTAGACCCTCTGTGTTAGATTTTGAGACCTAAGCTTTCGTGGGCACGGATGAATTTCCGTTATTCGCCAATTCGCTGGCGCCAGTCAAACAAGTCCTCGTCGAGGGGAAGAGGGGAGCAAATTCCATCCGCTCGTTAGAATACTGTTCATATTTTTTTTTTTTTTTTGCCTGAATTTTTACTTGCGTTTATTTGCACTAAGAAATATGAAGGAAATGCACATTTACGTATTTATTACGGAATTTTGGAAAACATGTATATTTAAATATAAAATTTTCGAAAATATGTGTTTTAATTGAAAATATTTATTTACCTAAAAATCTGTTCCCTAACTGACATTGCTCTCAAAGTGTTTAGCATTCAGTCCCCATTAAGCTACTAAATTAATACTTATAGAGGCGTACTTTGAGTTCGGAAGGAATCACGCACCTAAGTTCCAGAACAGCGAATTATATGGCTTTATTATTTATTTTTTTTATCATTTTTTGAGAAGAAATATTTGAAAAACTGATGAATTTGCGGCCCTCCAGCATAGCAGTACCCCACGTCTGGACTTTCATGTGCATACAGCTCGCCAGCAGCGTTCCGGTGGTGCTGGTATTCGTACTCGAAGGAAAGGAATGACCTCTCTCTCTGGTGGTTGTTCCATGAGATCTCTTACAGGACGCACCATCACCAAGTGTGCCAGTAAAAACATGGCAGATAAGTGGCGCGTCGTAATTATTGTTCTATTTTAAGGTGTGCATTAGGACAAGTTCATCAAAGTTGCATGCCCCTAATACTGTATCCTCTTTGCATCTTAGCATCCATTTCCGTTCCATTAGATGATCTCTGGGGACTAAAAACAAAACTTATGTTATTCTAACTAGGGGCGATGCTGAACCAGAAGCAAAATCCTAAGTTATAAGAATTGAACATGTTAGAAACTGAGCTCGAAGGAAGAAAAGAATAATAATTGCTTTTCATCTTTGGCAAAGATTTGTCGATTGAAAGTTAATGAAGAAAGTAAATGATTTCCAGTTCACGTTCTGTAATGGCGCAGCAATATTTTTCTTATTTTTCGACATACGTTAACAGGCAAAAGCAGTTTGCGTAACTGAAGAAGATATGACATTATGGTGACAACACAGAAAGGAGAAATGAAGCAAATGATTTTACGGAGTATAATGAACACATTAGCTGCCCTTCATATGAAACTTATGAAACCCGGCCTTTAATTAGACGAAGTTCTACGTAAAACGATAAAATCAATACCGAAGAAATTTTGCAAGTTTGAGGAGAGTAAATATGCCTTTTAGCATTTTCGTAAGCTTATGCAAAAAATTAATTGGAACAAAAATTATAAATGAAGCGAACTTGAAACGAGCTAAAGTCATTAATATTTGTTGTTCCGTGATTACGAGAAGCCATTAAAAACATGTTTTCATAGCATCGGGAAAAACAGGCTGACGAAATATTCAGTATTTCTCTTTATTACAAAAACTGAGGCTCCTGAATTTCATTATTATGAAAGTTATAAGAAAAGTTCACTAGTCTCGTAAACAGAGTCAGCTGAGTATTGCTCAGCTCCCAGTGAGAAATACCTACACTAAAGTAACAAATTATAAGGAACACCCATTACCAATGAGACATGTTCCGTCCTCACTTACGCACGCAACCATGACGACGAGATGGCTTCATAAACCGTTCGCTGTAAATTAATCAGACGTATACGATGCGTATATACCGCTTCGTACACGTCTGAATATTTTTTAATATACCGCCAAAATAGAAAAGACTTGATCAAAGAGACTTTGAAAGAGGCATACACACCGAAGAGCCAATTTTTTTAAAAATATACCGCCAATATAGGAAAGACTCTTGATTTAAGCGACATTGAAAGAGTCATATACACCGAAGAGCCCAATTTCTTTTTAAACATATCGCCAATATAGGAAAGACTCTTGATTTAAGCAACTTTGAAAGAGGCATATACAGCGAAGAGCCAATTTTTTTTAAAATATACAGCGAAGAGCCAATTTCTTTTTAAATATACCGCCAATAAGGAAAGACTTGATTTAAGCGACGTTGAAAGAGGCATATACAGCGAAGAACCAATTTCTTTTTAAATATACCGCCAATATATGAAAGACTTGAGTTAAGCGACGTTGAAAGAGGCATATACAGCGAAGAGCCAATTTATTTTTAAATATACCGCCAATAGAGGAAAGACTTGATTTAAGCGACGTTGAAAGAGGCATATACAGCGAAGAGCCAATTTCTTTTTAAATATACTGCCAATATAGAAAAGGCTTTATTTAAGCGACGTTGAAAGAGGCATATACAGCGAAGAGACAATTTCTTTTTAAATATACCGCCAATATAGAAAAGGCTTTATTTAAGCGACGTTGAAAGAGGCATATACAGCGAAGAGACAATTTCTTTTTAAATATACCGCCAATATAGGAAAGACTTGATTTAAGCGACGTTGAAAGAGGCATATACAGCGAAGAGACAATTTCTTTTTAATTATACCGCCAATAGAGGAAAGACTTGATTTAAGCGACGTTGAAAGAGTCACATACACCAAAGAGCCAATTTCTTTTTAAACATACCGCCAATATAGGAAAGACTTGAGTTAAGCGACTTTGAAAGAGACATACGCCGCACTGGTTGAGCAGGCTAATGATCAATCGTCGGAAATGGGTCCGGGTTTGAATCCCAGTGAAGTATGGATGTTGTGCTTGTCGTACGGCGCTGGCTCTCTTTCTCTTTCTTCCCTGGAACCAGTGTCCCTAAATTAAGGACGGGCAACTGCTTATAACCCACGGAATTGCTCACGGTGGTCGTTAAAACTCCAATCAAAAAAAAAAAAAAAAAAGAAAGGCATATACGCCGAATAGCCAGTTTCTTTTTAAACATGCCACCAATATAAGAAAGACTCTTGATTAAAGCGACTTTGAAAGAGTCATATACACCGTCGAGGTAACGTGTCTTTAAACATACTGCTAATACAGAAAGGACTCTTGATTTAAGCGACTTTGAAAGAGGCATAAACACCGAAGAGCCAGTTTCTTTTTAAACATACCACCAATATGGGAAAGAGTCTTGATCTAAGCGACTTTGAAAGAGGCATATGCACCGAAGAGCCAGTTTATTTTTAAACATACCGCAAATATGGGAAAACTCTTGATCTAAGCAACTTTGAAAGAGGCATATGCACCAAAGAGCCAGTTTATTTTTAAACATACCGCCAATATGGGAAAGACTCTTGATCTAAGCGACTTTGAAAGAGGCATATACACCGAAGAGCCAGTTTATTTTTAAACATACCGCCAATACGGGAAAGACTCTTGATCTAAGCGACTTTGAAAGAGGCATATGCACCGAAGAGCCAGTTTCTTTTTAAACATACTGCCAATATGGGAAAGACTCTTGATTTAAGAGACTGTAAAATAAGCATACACGCCGAAAAGCCAAAATGCAATGAAACCTTCGAATAATGGTCGCTGCTAGTACCGGGAAAAAGTGACCGTTGTTGGGAGGTGGCGTTGTTCGAAGTGTAGACCTTGATCAACAATGCTAGTCCGTTGATTTTATACAAATGGAGAATAAATGTACAAAGATTACGCATAAAGAAAACGGTTTCAGAACTTTTCCCAACTGCAAAAATGCTGAATTAAACTCAAAGTGACAATTTAAAAAAATCCTGGCGTAGAGGATTTTAAGAAAGTGGTGTAAGACCCGTTGTTTTAAAATTCCCCTTCGAAATAGTGAACTAAAAGATTAAGTTTAGGGTAAGGTAAGAGAAAGAAAAGGAAATACCAAAATGCTTGACCATGAAGTCGAACTGCGCAATCAGCGGGCCGCGGGTGGTACTCAAACTTGGACCTGTGGATGGTGCCCACTGGTCGATGTTTGAGAACTACGGCCTCAAACAATGACCAGTGGGTACACCCACAGGACCATGGAGAGGTCTATACGAGGTAACAGACGAACTGCATTGCATCATGCAACCACTCAGTACAGCAGTAGTATCGAGAGCAGTATTTCAATGCACACAGCCTGCCGTACATTGGTACGAATGGGCTACAACCTCAGACGTCCTGTTTGTCTACCACTTTTCTCTGAAAAAAAAAACAGCTTCGTCTGCCGTGGACATGGGACCAAAACTGGATTTTTGAAGACTGAAAAAAGGTCACCTAGTCCGATATGTCACGTGTACATGTAATATACGCCGATGAACGAGCTAGAATGTAACGCCAACAGCAGGAATCGATGGATTCCAGCTACCTGACGTTAACTGTACAAGCTGGTAGAGGCGGTGCAATGCTCTGGGGGTCTACTTTCATGGCAACCATTGGGTTCCTTAATACCTCTAAAACGGCATTTGTATAACACGAGGTATCTTAACGTCATTGCTGACCAGACCCGTCCGTACATGTGCATGGTGTGTGAAGGACAGGGCTACTTCCAGAGAGATACCACGTCATTCCAAAAAGCTCGGATCGTTACACTGAGATTCCAGGAGGACGACGGAGACTTCAAAATGCTAAAATAGCCACCACAGAACCCAAATTGTAACCCAATCGAACGTCTGTATGATGATATTAAGAGAGACATTCTTTAACAGGAATCCTGCTTCAGCGAACATTCCGCAATTGACGAACACTGGTTACAAGGCATTTAATAGTACTACTTTTCTGAACATACTTATAAAACTAGATATTGGCACACAAAACATCTACTTTTCTGAACATACTTATAAAACGACATCAGCACCTCATTCCATGACACATCGAATGGAGGCTGTTTTGAACACGTTATCACGTAGGTGTTCTTAATAATTCCCTACTTCATTATACATACGCTTGAGATATACTGTAATTAAATAAATGAAACGTCGAGGTAACGTAGAGCGTAATTTTGCTGGGCTTGGTTACAGGGTATCTATGAATAGTAACACTGGTTTACAAATAAAACTAAATTTTTGGCACACAAGGAAAAATGTCTCATCCTAATAGTACCTCTTTTATGCTGAATTCAAATATGTTTCTAGTTTTTCTGTATCACGCAAGGATTTTTAGAAACGCACAGGTTAAATCTGAAAACATTGCATTTTATCGTACATTTATAACACTGTTTACATTACCTAAAATGTCACAGTTGATGATTTTATTCTGTATCTAACATTTGGAGCATCTCTCTTAAGTGTTCAACAATAGTTAGCAGGCATGCTAAAACTTTGCCTGGTACCCCTTTTCCATGAACGAAATGTCTTGGGGAAATCGCTCGACATGTTTGTCGCTGACGACATCGAGATTCTCAGGGGAAAATCCAAGTGAGACCATAGGAAAATAATTTTAAGGGACATGTTACACCCCATATCTTTTAATGAATGTAAGAGTTCACGCACAATGCCACGGTAAATCGTAAATCGATACTTTCAAATTTCCAAAACCTTTTCCGTAACACTTTTGAACGGTCTCCACGATGTTTCTTTTTCGATTTGGTTTAATAGATTTTCGAATTTTCCATCTTGAGGACTCACAAAAACGTTTTCTTTGATTTTAGCATCACTTATCTGAAAAAAAACTTTCCTTCAAATAAGCAGACCCGGCAACATTTCATCCATGGCCTTGAGAACGTTTCTAAAAAAAAATTATATGAATTGGAGGTAAAAAAATATTTTCAGTCTTGACGAGTTGGGTATGTGCAAATTTTTTTCTGTCCGGTAGGAATAAGGGATTCATACTTTGCCCATTGCTTCTTGTTGTAAAGACTTTTTTTTGTCTCGACTATCCCACTCGCACAAGAAACAACACGATTTCGGATAGCCGACCTGAAAACCAAATAACCGCGCAATGACTTTTAAATCGCCACAGATGTTCCAATTGTACTTCTCATACTGAATTTTTTCCGAAAGGAATTTTATATTTTCATAAGATTCTTTCCATATTAGGGTCATAAGCTAACGGCACAGAAAGAAATTTGTTTTCTTTGTGTAAAAGGACACCTTTCAAACTAGTTTTACAGGAGTCAATTAACACTCGCCACTCTGTTGTTTTATGTTCATGACCAAGAGCATCCATCACAGAGCAAGTATTGTTACAATAAACTAAATAATTTTCTTGAGAAATTTCTTTTTTAAACTCATCCTTGCGGTTACGAGAAAAAACGCACTTCAGTATCTGCCTGAAGTAAATTCCAGCCTTTCAGCCTAGACCCTAAAAGTTTGGCCTGTGTTTTGATCAAATTCAAATACCTAACAAGGTCCTCTAAATTACCGTGAGTGAAAAGATGTGTATTAAAAGAAGAGTTACTTGCTTCAAAAGTACTCATGTTGCTCCTCATGTTGAACTAGCTTATCTACATCACTTTCCGAATCTTCATCTTCTACAATTATTGGGTTGGTGCGAATGAAATGTCCGGCGCGAACGAGCAGTGGAGACAGGCCCCCACCACAGCGGAATGGAACCACCCACAGGTGTTGCGGGTATTACGTCACAGAGTTACTCTAAATAGCTAGCGTGTGTGTGAAGAACAAGGTTCAGACGTCGTTTGTTTGGACGTAACGTGGCTTGCAAAGGAAACATGCAGACGCTGGATTTGAGAGTCATCTATCTTCCTCTATGAATTTAAACTGGGCCATTCTGCAGAAATTGCCGCTCGATACGTTAACAAAGCGTTTGGGGAGAATACAGCCGACGAATGAACCACTCGGCGATGGTTTGTGAAGTTTAGAAGCGGAGATACGGACCTGTAAAACGAAGCACCTGGTCACCGACATGTTGCTGTGTCTGACGGTGTTCTGTTACGTGTATTTGAAGCGGAACCCCGAAAAACGTGTCGGCAGATAGCGGCAGAGGTAGGTGTCCACCACACGACAGTTGTTCGGCGTATGGCTGCGCTGGGTAAGGTTGAAAAGCTGGACATGTGGCTGCCGCATGAGTTGACAACTTCCAACAAGATTAGGCGTTTGGAAGTCTGCACGTCTCTGCTTACCCGGAATAAACGGAAAGCTCTAGCGCATCGAATGGTCACCTACTACGAGAATTGGGTCGTTTATGATAATCAGAAACGATCTGCACAATGATTAAGCAAGGAACAGCCTGCTGGACGGCCTCTTAAGCCAACCCTACACACCAAGAAGGCGATGCTCCTTGTCTGGTGGTCCACAGCCGGAATAATTCATCGGAGTTCTTTGCAAGAGGCCAAACCATCACTGCAGAACGTTATTGTACTGAATTACGCCAGATGCACTGGACATTACTGCAGAAACAAGCGGCTTTGGTCAAGGGACATGGTGTTTGTTCCTCTGCTCCGGACAACGCTCGCCCTCATGTCACACATCGAACAATGCTGACACTAAGTGCCTTGGGCTATGAAGCACTGCCTCATCCTGCATATTACCCGGATTTGCCTCCGACAGACTATCATCTGTTTCGTCGCCTGGATCCCTTCCTGTCCGGGAAACAGTTCACGACAGATGAGGTTCAACGTGCAGTTGATGACTTCTTCGGGTCCCAGCCACAAGATTTTTTCGTCCGGAATCATAGCCTTGGGACCGATGGCAACTATGAGTCGATGCCAAAGGGGATTATATTGCCTGGGTAACTTGTTCTACTTTTCCGTTATCGCCATCCACGTGTGCTGATCATCTGCCTGACATTTCATTCGCACCAACCCAATACGTTTAATGGTGGCTGAGGTACAGGTTAAGTCCTCACTGTGAGGAACTGGCCTAATAGCAGGTGGCAAATTTGGATATACACTGGCGTGCAAAAATTAAGGACGAGACGGTTTTTCGAATGTAACGTCGTGCAGAAGTGCTCCACATCGACTCAAATCATAACATAAGATCTCCAAGATGTAAGAATATCGGACAAGTGAGCAAAACCGTCCAAACAAGGAATCCAAAGGATACAAAAGCACTTCATTGAAAAGGTAGCTTCGAGCACATTTGGACAGAAGACAGAAACGTCCATGTGACAGGCGGCTACCAAGAAAAATCCAGTCTTTAGTAGGGGATATGATCACTCCTGACTGCGTTGCAGGATTTACAACGCCTGTCCATGCTAAGGACGAGGTTTCCCCTTGTAGCGCCAATCGCAGCTGAGGAATCGTTGCTGGCGGCTGGTGACGTGCTGCCAAGCGTCTCCCGAGAAGGTCCCACATGTGGTCGATTGGATTTATGTCCGGGAACCTTGCGGGCCAATCCATGCGTTGCATATCTTTACTTTCCAACAGCTCTGCGACAGCCACTATACGATGAGGTGTAGCGTTGTCGTCCATGAAGAGGAACTCAGGACCCACAGCGCCTTTAAACAGACGCACGTGAGGCAGGAGAACCTCGGTACAATAGCGGATACCATTGACCTCATTGGTAGGTGTGGAGGTCAGTACGGCTACCAAGCATGATACCGCCCCAAACGAGAACTCCGCCACCTCAAAACCGGTCCTATTCGATATGTTGGAGGTGTGGTTACGTGTTCCCTGCTCTCTCCAGATGTGTATACGTCCAGAATCGCTCGTCAGACTAAATCGGCTCTCATCCGTAAAGAGAACTCGACGCCATTGCTGATTTGTCCAGTTCTTGTGTTCCTGGCACGACAGAAACCGCCGTCTCCGATGAAGAGGCGTTAATGGCACACGCCGTACTGGTCGTCGTGCAAATAGACCACCTTTGTGCATGCTCCTGGCCACGGTAAAACGTGATAACGGACGTCCAGTTGTCGGTTGCATGTGCCTTGCGGTTTCTCTCACTGTCTGCCGTCTATTTCTTCTCGTCTGTAGGACAATATGCCGGTCGTCCGCCGCCGTGGTTGCACGTGGACGACCACTGCTAAACACTCCGATAGCTGTTCCCCTGTCGTTTGAAATGCTCTCCAAGCTCTTGAAACGATGCTGTAAGCGATCCCGAACTCCTCGTCCACACTAGTCACACTTCGAACGTCTTCCAACTTCCCAATAACGCGACCTCGGGAAAAGTCATCCAGATGTCGTCTACTGGATTGCCTGTTGGCCATATCACACGGTAGCAGCAACTCGACGTCGTTCAAACCGATGTACACCGTGCAATAGCGTTCACCGGATTGCTGAACGTACACCGCCCGTGTGCTTTATACTCTTCCGACCGACCCCCGTACGTCATGCTGCATATATGCGCATGCCCTTCCGTACCGGACCCTAGTCCATCTCCTGAGTGGTCTTTCGGTCCGTTCTGCCTGCTCGTTCCGCTGTTATGCCAATTTCTCCTCTTCATCCTTAATTTTTGCACACCTGTGTAGCACAGTGTGTCTAAATTTACTCGTTATTCCTTTTATGCTTGTGAAACAAAAATAACAGTCTGATGAATGATCTTTGGGTTCCCTCCAAACAATGGGAACTGCAAAGCACATATGCGGGGAACCCTTTACCCATTTTGTCAGACGCTTCAAACAGGTGCAACAGGATATATGAGCGGCCCAGTTCTTATCTTGGTCACCTACTTTACTGCCAAAATACAGACCGTAATATTTTTAACTAGTAGAGTAAAATTTGACCGATTAGTTTTTCATGTCAATTCTCCGCACACATCACAGAGGGTATTTGGATGATTTAAATACTTTCCTGGCATAATGACGCAGTTATACAGTAATCTAATTACTAGGCAAAAAAGAACTCAAACTCTCTCAGAGCGTGCACAGTCATTGTCAGCTCACTCTGTCATAGGCTGCTCAGACTAGTACCAGTAACGTGTATATGTCGCGACACGCTGCATAACTCGTCTTCCTGTCGCTTGCCTATCAGAGAGTCAGTCTGCCGCCTGCCTGCCAGTTAGTCTGTCTGCCACCTGCCTGTATATACTAAATGCACAGAGTGATCACTGAATTATGACCGCCCCTGCCAAAAGCGGTGCAGCCCGTTGACCACGGGATTTCCGAGAGGGCGCGATTACTTAACCGACGTAGCATGTACAAGGTGTGAGTGGAGTAGTCGGTAGTAAAAATCGGACTTTGACTAAAGGAGAGATTGTATGAGCTAGGAGGGCGAGTGCTTCGATTTCCCAAACGACTGAACTGGTGGTTGTTCGCGAGCCGCCGTAGTTAAAGTGTATCAGGACTGGCGTGAAAAAGTCAAACAACGACCCGGAGGCACAACTGCACAGGAAAGTGAAAGGTTCGTGTGAGAAGTGAACGCCGGGTCCGACGAGTAGAACAGGACAACAGATGCAGCACTATTCAACTGTTGACTACCCAATATACGGAGGTCTCTCTGGAACAGTACCTGCCACGACCATGAGTCATACGTATAGGCTATAATAGCTAACGGCCCCAACGACATCCTCTCCTAACCAAGACTCATCGGCGCAAAAGACTTTCCCAGTGCAAAGACCATGCAAGTTTTACGTCGGATGACTGGAAAAAAAGGGTGACTATTTGACGAGTCGCATTTTTACTTCCACTCCGTGGATGGTCGTGTACGGATTTGGCGCAATCAGCATGAGGCACTCGATCAATACTGCACGGTTTCCACAGTGCAAACCGGTGGAAGCTATTGTGCGGTGTGGGTCATGTTTGCCTGGCAGGAATTTGGACACATAGTGCATGTGAAACAACTATCGCGATGGCACCCACCATCGTCAATAGTTTGCTAGCTTTGTTCACCCAGAAAGTTGCACTTTTCTTGAATGACGACTGTGGTGTCTTTCCAAGATGACGATGCGCAGAACCACAGGTCTAATGCTGCGCAAGAATACTTTGAGGAACACAGCTCACCCTTCCAGCATATCGATTGGCCACCGAACTCTCCCGTAGAGGTTGTTTTTTTTTTCGCTTGGTTGGTGGCGAAAGGGTCTCAAAGGGCCAAAAAGCGCTAATCTTATATATCACTTATGGGACACTATAGAACGTCATATTAGGCGTCTGGATACAACAATCATCTCCATACCTGCATTGAAGGCCGCATTACACACAGCTTCATTAGCCATAACCCCCAACTGTTTCCGGCATCTTATTGGATCGATGCCACGCCGGATAGCTGCTGTACAGAGGACGAATAGAGGACCTACGAAGTATTAGGTAGGTGGTCATAATTCAGTGATCACTCAGTGTATGTTGAATCCATGCCACGTCGGATAGCTGCTGTACTGAGGGAGAAAAGAGGACATGAGGCTTGGCTTTAGTCAGTTAGTACTCGGTAAGCTTGGCTGAGTCAGTTAGTGCTAGGTAGGCTTGGCTGAGTCAGTTAGTACTCGGTAAGCTTGGATGATCCAGTTAGTACTCGGTAGGCTTGGCTGAGTCAGTTAGTGCTCCGTAGGCTTGGCTGAGTCAGTTAGTGCTCGGTAGGCTTGGCTGAGTCAGTTAGCACTAGCTTGGGCTGAGCCAGTTAGTACTCGGTAGGCTTGGCTGAGTCAGTTAGCACTAGCTTGGGCTGAGCCAGTTAGTACTCAAGCTTGGCTGAGTCAGTTAGTGCTCGGTAGGCTTGGCTGAGTCAGTTAGTACTCGGTAGGCTTGGCTGAGTCACTTAGTGCTAGGTAGGCTTGGCTGAGTCAGTAAGTACTCGGTAAGCTTGGCTGAGTCAGTTAGTACTCGGTAAGCTTGGCTGAGACAGTTAGTGCTAGGTAGGCTTGGCTGTGTCAGTTAGGGCTCGGTAGTCTTGGCTGAGACAGTTAGTAAAGGGTTGGCTTGGCTGAGCCAGTTAGTACTCGGTAAGCTTGGCTGAGTCAGTTAGTGCTCGGTAGGCTTGGCTGAGTCAGTTAGTACTCGGTAGGCTTGGCTGAGTCAGTTAGTGTACTCGGTAGGCTTGGCTGAGTCCGTTAGTACTCGGTAGGCTTGGCTGAGTTAGTTAGTGCTCGGTAAGCTTGGCTGAGTCAGTTAGTACCCGATAAGCTTCGCTGAGTCAGTTAGTGTCGGGTAGGCTTGGCTGAGTCAGTAAGTACTCGGTAGGCTTGACTGAGTCAGTTAGTGATCGGTAGTCTTGGCTTAGACAGTTAGTAATGGGTTGGCTTGGCTGAGTCAGTTAGTACTCGGTAAGCTTGGCTGAGTCAGTTAGTACTCGGTACGCTTAGCTGAGTCAGTTAGTACTCGGTAGGCTTGGCTGAGTCAGTTAGTACTCGGTAGGCTTGGCTGAGTCCGTTAGTACTCGGTAGGCTTGGCTGAGTCTGTTAGTACTCGGTAGGCTTGGCTGAGTCAGTTAGTACTCGCTTGGCTGAGCCAGTTAGTACTCGGTAAGCTTGACTGGGTGAGTTAGTGCTCGGTAGGCTTGGCTGAGTCAGTTAGTCCTAGGTAGGCTTGGCTGAGTCAGTTAGTGCTCGGTAGGCTTGGCTGAGACAGTTTGCAATGGGTTGGCTTGGCTGAGTCAGTTAGTACTGGGTAGGCTTGGCTGAGACAGTTAGCAATGGGTTGGCTTGGCTGAGTCAGTTAGTACTCGGTAGCCTTGGCTGAGTCAGTTAGTACTCGGTAAGCTTGGCTGAGTCAGTTAGTACTCGGTACGCTTAGCTGAGTCAGTTAGTACTCGGTAGGCTTGGCTGAGTCAGTTAGTTCTCGGTAGGCTTGGCTGAGTCCGTTAGTACTCGGTAGGCTTGGCTGAGTTAGTTAGTGCTCGGTAAGCTTGGCTGAGTCAGTTAGTACTCGGTAGGCTTGGCTGAGTCAGTTAGTACTCGGTAGGCTTGGCTGAGTCAGTTAGTACTCGGTAAGCTTGGCTAAGCCAGTTAGTACTCGGTAAGCTTGGCTGAGTCAGTTAGTGCTCGTTAGGCTTGGATGAGTCAGTTAGCACTCGGTAAGCTTAGCTGAGTCAGTAAGTACTCGGTAGGCTTGGCTGAGTCAGTTAGTACCCGATAGGCTTCGCTGAGTCAGTTAGTGGCGGGTAGGCTTGGCTGAGTCAGTAAGTACTCGGTAGGCTTGGCTGAGTCAGTTAGTGCTCGGTAGTCTTCGCTGAGACAGTTAGTAATGGGTTGGCTTGGCTGAGTCAGTTAGTACTCGGTAGGCTTGGCTGAGTCAGTTAGTACTCGGTAAGCTTGGCTGAGTCAGTTAGTACTCGATACCCTTAGCTGAGTCAGTTAGTACTCGGTAGGCTTGGCTGAGTCAGTTAGTACTCGATAGGCTTGGCTGAGTCCGTTAGTACTCGGTAGGCTTGGCTGTGTCAGTTAGTACTCGCTTGGCTGAGCCAGTTAGTACTCGGTAAGCTTGGCTGAGTCAGTTAGTGCTCGGTAGGCTTGGCTGAGTCAGTTAGTACTCGGTAGGCTTGGCTGAGTCAGTTAGTGCTAGGTAGGCTTGGCTGAGTCAGTTAGGGCTCGGTAGTCTTGGCTGAGACAGTTAGTAAAGGGTTGGCTTGGCTGAGTCAGTTAGTACTCGGTAGGCTTGGCTGAGTCAGTCAGTTATTATGTATGGGTCCCACACAATTTCTCCGAGAGAAACTTGGTAATCGGGTTTCCGTCTTTGACCAGTTTTAGAAACGCAACAAAACCAATTCGTTTTTGAGAATATTGGTGCCTGGTACTGAAAAATGTATCGTTTACAACAATGTGGTGAGGAAGAGATCATGGTTTCAGTGTGGTGGTACTCCCTTAGCGACCCATAAAGCGGGACTACACACGAAGAAGATTTTGTTCAGTGTTTGGTGGGACTATCAGCTACTACCGAACAACCAGACGATAAATAGCGATAAGTACAGCTCACAGCTGGACGCTCTGTAGGCAGCAATTAAGAAAAAGCGCCCTATTTTAGCGAATAGGACTGGCGTTGTGTTCCAGTTGGATATTGCAAGACCTCATGTCACTTTGAGGAACGACAGAAATTGCTGGAATTTGGGTGGAATGTCCGCGCCCATCATATTTTCCATACATTGCTCACTCAGACTACTACCTTTTTCAGATCGCTTCAGAATTTCCTTAATGGCACAAGGTTCTATTCTTTGGACCAGGACAGACCAGTATTTTGCACTGAAACCTGTGAAATTCTGGGAAGACCACTCTTCAGCCTGCATGATCGATGGTAAGAGATTGTACAACAACAGGGTACATATATAGATCTGCAATTTTAATTTTTAATTTTTTGCTATGCGTTATGTTAATTTATATGCTGTGTTTCGACATAAACTTTCCGGACAGCCCAATGGAAACTGTTTCACGAAGAAGTGCAGAAAAAAGGAGGCAAGAAGTGTGCATGTGTATAAAAATCATGCAAACAACATGGTTGTTTCGAGATGTGTGTTAGCGCGTTTGTGTACCTAGTATTTATGATTGTTACTTTTTTCGTTTTATTTCCGGATTTAATGACTACCACGAGGAAATATTAAGGCAATAAGCAGTCACCCGTTCCTAATTTAGGGCCATTGTTTCCACGGAAGGGAGATAGGTATGTAGTATGTGTACTTATGTTTTTTTTAACTGTCCGATTATTAGTTTCACAAGAACATAATCATATTTAATGTCTTTTTATAGTAAAAAGATCTCCAAAACTATATAAAATTCGAGGTTGGAGTTAGTGCACTCAGATGAAAATACTAATTCCCTAAAAGGCACTGTTCAACAAAACTTACCGCGATACTAAGAACCATGCTAACAGCACGTCGCAATGCTCTATTCGAAATGCGCAAATGATCAAAAATTCTAAGCTATTTGTCACGTGGACGGCAGAAAAGCAGGGTTTAAAGACGGCGCACAGTGGTGCAGGAGCGGAAAAAAGTCAATGTTGTGACGTTTGTGTGACGTGCCTGCCCAGCAGGACACACACGACATAAAGGCAGATAGCAGTCAGAACGAACGTCCGCGTAGCTCAATTGGTAGAGCGACTTATTCCGGAATGAGGAGACCCAGGTTCGATCCTCGGCGTAGACAAAAATGACGAAGAAATTTACTTCGTTATGATGGCGCCCGAACTTTCCGGATGACACGGCCGTTCAAAATCTCGCAATGGTGTGATGTTCTTTCCACACCGCGAGAGAGGAAAAATAAGAGAATCTCTTCTCCAGCGCTTCAAAAAATAAATGTGTGTGACGTTGCATTCCACACACCAGATTGACTGTGAGTTCTCAGGTGCACGTTCTACAGCGTATGCTGCCTGCAATGACTCATGGTCACGACTGACCCGTGGGCCATGCCCCCGGCCCTCTTTCGGGGGGGGAGATGTGACGTTCCGGCCCAGCACGACGCACACGACATAAAGGCAGATAGCAGTCAGAACGAACGTTCGCGTAGCTCAATTGGTAGAGCAACTTATTCCGGAATGAGGAGTCCCGGGTTCGATCCCCGGCGTGGACAAAAATGACGGAGAAATTTACTTCGTTATAGTTGACTATGCGCTCATTGGATGTCACTCATACATATGAGAGGCTTAGGAGAAACAAACCCTACAAGAAATTGTATAGGATGTGTATCTATGAAAAATATCAGGGCACCAACGTTAATCGATCGCGACCGTAACATATTTAGGAAAAACTGTGGTTATTGCACGTACTAAATAAAACAAACGTACTAATGTTTTTGTAAGATCTAGTAGTAGTGTTCGTTGTGGGCGCGGTGAGGTACCGAAAGACACAATAATATTGAAAGAGTTTATGTAAACTACGATGTAGCGTGATATCAAATCCAAGGGTATCTGTCATGCTATTTTCGGCAATGAAAGTATTATTACTGGGTCCCGCTGTCGACCGCCGTGTTATAATACACCTTAATTGGTTCTTTAAACCCGCAGGGTTATACCTAAATCGATTCCAAGTGCGGTAAACTGTGATCCTAATACTGTGAGCCACATTACCAAATGACCTTAGTTGCAGGAGAAACATGCATTCCGGAGTAAACAACTGTAGGGGGGGGGGTAAATAATGTACGGCATTCACTCCTGAGAAAGCGTTGGCATTGATGTTAGATTGGGTATGCCTCTTGACAAGTATAAAATGAGTAAATTACGGTGTTTTTTTTTTTTTTCCATTTTCTAATGTGTATTGGAGAAAGTACCATGACAGTAGGAGCGATGGCTAGTTTTAGCGTCTTGTACGCGGAACTAGTTGACATTGTACAGCTATAACGAAGTAAATTTCTCCGTCATTTTTGGTCTACGCAGGGATTCGAACCCGGATCCCCTCATTCCGGAATAAGTCACTCTACCAATTGAGCTACGCGGACGTTTATTCTGATTGCTATGTGCCTTTATGTCGTGTGCGTCCTGCTGGCAGGTACATCACATCTCCTGGTACGTTACACAGTGTAAACGAGTAATCGCGAAGTACATCAGTGCCTCGCGCATCTGAAGTGAATTTATCCGAAGCTGGCAGAGACCGTTTTAGAGCACGTTTATAAAGAATTGAGTCGAATCGTCCTGCCGAAATTCACGAAAGGTGGCAGGCTGCATCACGAAACAAGAAAACTTTTCTCGCCAAAAACGAAGAGTGGTTAAAATATACTCTTTTCGTCACCGCAAATGCAGTACAACTTGATGCGGCAGACAGTGGACCTCGACCTTCGAAGCATTCTCGGACCGGAAGTCCATCAAAACCATTTGAAGAGTATTGTAACCGCGCCAAAAGCTACAAAGTAAAGAATTTCTGCGAAAATTTTCCCGAGGAAATTATTACTATGGCTTTCAATAAAGTTCACGACAAGTCATCAACATTTACGGAGCCTAACAGACAGCATTGGCCTTTACACGAAGCTGCCCAAGCATTAATACAAGAGAGCTATTGATGCATAAGTTCTTTGTTTGTATTTAGTATTTTATTATTTATTTTACGTTTTGTGCGTGCTAACACGATAAATAACATCAGTGATGCACAACAGCTGTTGCATTTTTGTTCTCATTAAATTGCACTTTCTATAATATATATTTACGAGTATTTTATGTAACTGAGCATATATTTATATTTCAGAATATTAATGATTGACGCCTCATTGCATCATTTACGTACCAAATCACAGCTCCAATTACATTGCAAACCTTTATATAATACTAGCGACCCGGCCCGGCTTTTCACAGTAGCAATTTAGAATTTACGGCGAATCTAAAGAGAGACGATTATTACGTTCAAGAAGCGACTGTCTTTCTTTTTGGAAAGTCATTCTTTGTCTGTCATTTGCCAATCGAGTTTCTGTTTCTTGGAAAGTTTCATTATGACGGGATAAAAAAATTTTTTTAGTGTCCGATGTACTACGACCTATATTCGATTTTCGTCTCAGCATAATGTTAATACCATATTTAAATTTTAATTAAAGAGCTATTCAAAAAGATAAATACGTGTGGGAGCCGCGGATGCCTTTGTGGTTAGCGAGTCAGGCTATCGTTGTAAGGTCCTCAGGTTCGAGCCTGGGCTGACCTTTCAGAGATGGTGTGATTTACTAACAATCGTGCATCGGACGAGCACGTTAAGTGACGGCCCCCAGGCTGGACCTACTGGTTAAATGGGTATCCTTTCCTGTGCCCCCCTGAAATTCTCTCACCCCTCTGTGTGCAACATCGTACTTGTATAGTGGCGCCATCTACTGAACTCTAATCTCACTACAAGCTGTTCTGTCAAAGTCGCTAGACTTGCTCTCATTCCTTCCGTTTCTGTGTCCTGCCCAAAAGGCGATCTCGCTGTGGGTAGCTGGGACCTACATTCTACTCACTGAAGACGGAACTCCTACAAGAAAAAAATGACAAAATAAATACGTGTGGACGAAACCAACTACGCATTTAGTCTGTGCGAGCGCCGATAAACTAATTATTTCAGCGTTCGATGTAACTACGCGTTTAGGCCTTACATGCTGTCATACCGGCCGCCGCGCATGCGCCTCACGTCTTTTTTCCAATGAGCAAAAAATGGTTTTGTAAACCGGTCGCCCCGCGTCGTTGTTTAGGTAGTGGAAGCCCCGAAAATATGCGAACGGCAGGTTTGTTTTTTTTCGAATTGTCACTAAAATCGTTACTGCTCGGCTCCCTTTTGTCATAGATTAATGTTTCATACACCTACACTTTCCTCGACAAATGTTCTATGGAATAGTGAAAACCTCGAGAATAGCTGGGCGGTTGTATCCGCCCAGCTATTCTCGAGATTAGCCAGAACAAACAGACAGACGCCTGCCGGGGACTTTATTTTATGCTATATATAGATAGATTTTCCGCAGTCGCATACAACCTGCATCACTGTACCGCGCGCGGACGGACTCGCCTCTTAGTAAAGTAGACCTTTAGGGTCGATAATGTTTACCGAAGATCGGTGATTTGTTAACCGAAGATTATTGCTGTATCAGTGCTGCAGTGATCTCAGCGCTGGCTCCTGATCGTTCGGCAACGCAGGTACAATTTATAATCCCGGTGAGGCATGAATGTCGTGTTTGTCTTGAAGGACTAGCTCTCTCCCTTCCCTGGAGACACATGTCTGAAATTAGGGACTGGCGATGGCCACCAGCCCATGCAGTTGCTTATAGTGATCGTTAAACCCCGAAATAAAAAAATCGAGAGAGACTCTTTGTATTGGGTTCTCGGAAAAGTCATGACGTATTTTAGCCATGTTTTGCAAAGGTCATTTATTGATAATGATATAATGCCCGTTTTGTTCGATAACCTTTTGCCATATATCAGTGAGCTGCAGGATGCCTCGTTCATAGGAGGACCTGTCTTTCGTGGCGAAAAACTGCACAAGGAGCTGATTTACAGCCTCATCTGAATTGAACATTATACCACCCAAGGACAGTTAAAGAGAGCGAAACAAGTGGAATTCTGACGGCGTGAGGTCCGGCGAGTATGCTCGGTGTGGCAACACATCCCACCCAAGATCCAATAATTTTTGGCGGGTGATCAAACTTGTGTGTTCTCGCGTTGTCGTGATGGAACACAACACCTTTACGATTAACGAGCTCTGGACGTTTCTGGATGATGGATTCGTTTAAACTGTCCAATTGCCGACAGAACACATTCGAATTGATTGTTTGGTTCCGTGGTAGGAGCTCGAAGAATACGACATCTTTAAAATCCCACCACACTGAGACCAGAACCTTCAGCTGATGAATGTCTGCTTTGGATGTCGTTTGAGGCGAAGCAGCACGTCGGGACCAAATCCGTTTGCGCAGCACATTGTTGTACACAATCCACTTTTCGTCACCAAATATCAGTCGCTTCAAAAAAGGATCCTTTTCCTTACGTTTAATGAGCATATCGCAGATGTCTACACGCGCCGTCCATTGAGCTTCTTTAAGTTCATGAGGAACCCACACATCGAGCTTGCTTGCGTATTCCAGCTTCTTCAGGTGGTCGTGAACCCTTGAATAATGGATGTGCAATGTGTCTGCAATCTCTCGTGCCGTGTAACGTGGGTTTGACTCGATTAAGGCCTTGATTTGGTCGTCATCATCCTCGGTTGGCCTCCCGGTCCGAGGAGCATCGTTGAGGTCAAAATCACCAGCACGGAATTTTGCGAATCACCGCTGGCACTGACGTTCTTGTAGAGCATTATCCCCGTACACTTTAAGCAATTTTTCACAGGCTTGACGCGCGTTCTTCCCTTTACGGAAATAAAACAGTGAAATATGGCGAAAATGCACAGTTTGGACTTCCATCTGCAACTTGATGTCCAATCTCCTCAAATCAACCAAATCCCTCACTATTCCTTTTAGACTGCAGCTAGAACTGGCACTTGTCGAATGCCATAGCAATAACAGAGCTGCGCATGCCTCTAGTACTTTCAAAACCGCCCAACCTCCATCCGGTGCCAAAATACGTCTTGACTTTTCCGACAACCCAATAGATAATTTATGCTATGTAACTTTCGCATGCCAAGATCTTTGTCGGTGTAAAAGAAAATGAGTGATTGGAGAATATACATTTATGTACGTACAACAAGCCGGGCGTCACTCGCGACCACACCGAGCCATAGTCCGGTGCATACTAAGTGGAATTAAATCATAACAACAAACAAAATAATTCCGATACAACTGTGATTAGCAAACAATAAGTTTTGCAAATTCCTGGTACTTAGATAGATGGATTAATGAATGTTATTACCGCAAAACCAATGAAAGAAGATATGTGAGCCATAAAAGTAAATATTTACTAAAGCATGCGGGCTGCAATAGTAAATATTTCGACTGTTTAGTTTCTCAAAAGCAATATTTATTATCATTATTATTCAGATTTAGACTAACGTAAGAAACGATGTAGCTTCGAAAGTCCATCTACGCATGAGTGCGTTAAAATATAACCTCAAGATAGAAAGAAAAGCTCAATCACAAGTGTGCTAGTGACGGGGATTGGTAACTTTTGGTCTAGGATATGTACAGGTTATGTCCCATCGTGTTATACACAGAGTATCAGAATAATATGACCACCTACCTAATAATGGGAATAACCACCTTTGGCCCGTAAGACAGCTGCAAGATAGCGCTGCATGGACGCAATTAGGCACTGGAAGGTTGCCCGAGGCACACGTGCCCATTCGGATTGCAGCAGAGCACGGAGGTCCCTGCAGATGACGTGGATGTGAGCGGGCACATCGAAACTGTCGATCCAAATAGTCCAATAAGTGGTTGCCTTCTCCGAGGAATCGAGAAAACCAAGAAAAAGGTTGCCTTCTTCGACAAATCGAGAAACCTCGATTCGTCGGAGAAGGCAACCTTTTCCCACTTTTCCACTGTCTAATGACCATAATCGCACGCAAATTTCAGGCGTCGTTGCCGATGGACTTGGGTTAATAGGGGCGCCTTGACGCAGCTTCGACTCCGGATACCCATGCGTAATAGGGTAGGCTCTACTGCTATCGGGGACACGTACCTGGGTGATCCAGCGTTCATATGCTGCACTTTTGCCAGTCGATTGCCCTTTACCAGTCGACCGAAGCGACGTCCTTCTCTGGGGTCAATAGCCTCTGGGGGTTATGAAAACACAGTGTTGTCCACGCCGAGCATCGAACCCGGGTTCCCTCACTCCGGAGTAAGTCGCTCTCCTAACTGAGATACGCGGGCATCTTATCTCACACGAGAATACCGTTGACAACGTAATTGAGGTCAGAGTGAAAGTGACGTATGAATGTATGAGATAAGAACGATAGATAAAAGGACAATATAACAGTTGCTGGTGTGCCTGGTGTGTGTGTAGACGTTCGACTGTTAAGTTAAATGTGAAATTACGTTTTGAAGTAAGATAATGTGGAGTTTCTTTGAATCAGTGCTGGAATAAAGAACGAACTGCAGTACGTCTGACTTCTGTTTTATGTTTTGTCTGGCCGTAAAAGCTTAATTAGGAACTATTGCATCGTAATTTATTTAGTTTCAAAGTTCCTAAGTCATGGTTTAGACATAACGTAGAACAACTCTTGCTCACGACCCGGACCCGATAAGTGTCCGGGTTCGAAACCCGGTGAGGCGTGAATGTTGCGTTTCTCTTACGGCACTAGCTCTCTCCCTTCCCTGAAACCAGTGACCCTAAATTAGGGACGGGCGACTGCTTATAGCCCATTGAGTTGCTCACGGTGGTCGTTAAACCTCCGATCAGAAAAAAAAAAAAGACGTTACGTTATAGGCTCCACAGTTATGACGTCAGGAGGTACTCAGTGTGCCAGGGGTCCACTCTTGGTACACATCCTTACTACAGCACCTCGTGAACAGTTCACGAAGTCTGCTGTTTCCGAGATGCTTCCACCATTGGCGCGGTAGCCGGTGATCATTCCGACAAATCACTACCTCTGTCCATTGTTCTCACGTGACGCACTATGGTTCATCTGTCCAGGCCGGCCGCTTATATCTCAGTGTGGTTGATCTTTTCACGTGCAGTCTGTAAACCGTCTGGGCGGGTATACTGTGATTCCGGAGGTGGTAATATTGTTCTGCTATGACTCTGTACATTATTTTAAAGCTCTCTTCAATAGCAGGTACCGTACCCCTAGTGGGTTCCAGAAGAAGTCAAATTTCGCTACGACGCAACGTTTTTTATAGCATCAAAAACACATTTCTGTAAGGACTTTTAACACATTTAACATGAAGTTCCTGTCATTTATACAGATTGCAATGATATATTGTTACGTTTATGTTAAACGTGATAAAATAATGTTCGGCGATAGTTTAGTAAAATACACGGTCGAGTCACATTATTGTCACCACCAGCTAATATCCAGAGTAAATACCGTGTGCAGCGCGGACAGCAGCTAGACGGGCTGGGAGTGACTCAATAAGGTGCTGGAAGGTGTTCACAGGTATGTGGAGCCATGCTGACTGCAGTGCATCTAAGAGCTGCTGGATGGTGAGTGATGGAGAATCCATAGAGCAAACAACAGATCCAGGTGGTCTCACAGATTCTCAATTGGGATTCTGTCTGGGGAATTAGGGGGCTAGGGAAGTACTTTGAAGTCTTCATCGTGCTCTTGCACCCGCTGTCGGACATTTCAAGCTGTGTGACACGTCTCACTGTCGTGCTGGAAGATCCCATACTCCCCAGGGAAGACGATCAGCATGTATGAGTGTACGTGGTCTGTAACGATCGATTCATAAGGAATTCGGTCCATAGTGCCTTCCACAGGTTGTAACGTATACTCTAGATTCAGTTTCCTTTTGATTTTACTATCTGTTGTTATTTTATTTTCCTATGCAAATTATCTTCTCACTTAACGAGATGTTATTTCTCCCGCTGAATGATATGTGGCAATGAGTGTAAGTCATGACGTGGTGGTATGCAGTATAAATAGGCGCGCTCAACGATACCAAGAGAGCTTTGTTTTATGTGCGAGGAGCTTCGTTTTATGTGATTAGGTTCTTCTTCATTATTGTGATGCGATTCTACGAAGGTTCGGATATTCAGTAGTAGTGTGATTAGTAGAGTGTGTGTTGGATGATACCAGGAGTTTTCCAATAAAATGTTTTAAAGTGAGTACATTTTTCTCAGTTCATATTAGTGTCAGGCCTCTGTCTGGCCTTTAAGTCTCTTTCATTAAGTGTCTCCAATAAGTCCAGGCATAAAACTTTATTCATTATAATTACCACACAACCAGCAGTAAAACCTTATTCATTATAAGGTATGAGTGGACACAGAGAATGCAACAAAAACATTCCCCAGACCATAACTCTGCCCACACTAGCTTGAGTTCTTCCAGCAATGGTTGAAGAGTGCTTGTTCTCCGATGTTTCTCGCCTTATACGCCAACGTCCATCCGTTCGATGACGCAGAAAACTTAACTCATCGGAGAAGGCAATCCTTTGCCAAACAGCGTAGGTCCAATTCCGATACTGCCGTGCAAATGTAAGCCTTTTCTGCCGATGCACCTTCGTTAGCATAGGTGCAGTGACCAGCCGTCCGCATCGGAGCCCCATACGCATACGGAGCAGGGTTCGCTGAACTGTCGTTTTAGACACACTTACGGTCCCCTTCCTGGTTCATTTGGCAAGTGAATTGCTCTGCTGTAACGTGTAGATCGGCCCTCACGCACGTTTCCAGCAGGCGTTCACCTCTCACATCAATGGCACGCGGTACTCCGCAGTTTCTACGTCGATTTTTCGCAATGGCGCCCTTTCTCCCATCACGATACATTTTAACGAGATCAGCACGCGAACAGTTCACAAACTGCGCTGTTTGAGAAATACTGCCATATAAGAAATACAAAAGTCCACCACATTGACTGATCCAGCTCTTTTCCTGATGACTTATTCAGAAGTTAGATGTAAGTAAACCAGTACTATTGTTGTCTACATACGTGTTATATGTAACCTTGACCATGAACTAATTAGTTGTCGAAAGCTGTAATGGTGAACATTTATGCATATCATTTATGCACGAGCAATATGAAATAGCAATAAGCCTTAGCCTTTCTACAGGACAGACTCTCTGCAAGGACGATGTCTAGCCAAGGATGCTTTTGTGCTAGATATAGTCTTTGAGGACATCTTAAATAGTACGAAAATGTTAACACCAGATTAAATGCTTAACATTCAGCCATTTCGGAAATTTGTCGCGTGAAGTAGCTCTATTCTTACCTGCAGTGAGTACAGGCCCTCTAGCCAGTCGCTTTTCATCAACGAGTCGTGTTTCCGCAATAGCATGGGCAACGGTGAATTGCAAATGGTTTTCTCGTTAATTCAAAAATGATCGTTCTCTTAATTTTCAGAACATTCACCTTTGGGTATGGAAAAATCATCATGCAATTACAGTCTCTGAATCAGCAGAGGTTTCGTGTGAATGTCTGAACTGGCATAGATCGCCTGTACTATGCCAGTCCAGACATTCTGTTCGATACATTTTTCTTGCCACCAAAGTTCAATAGCCACCAGTGCACGCGTTTCTTGAAGGCCTGCATTTTTGGAGTATGTACCGTTAGCAAAACGCCATCGTATATGATTATTAGCGATAAACCAACTGCACGTTCGCTAGTTCCAATGCACTGGATTTGCTCTTTAGAGATACGATTTAAAAATGATCCTCAGGCTTCACTATAAAACAAAATTCTAAAATTCACGAGCCGTTTTACGTGATTTCTTTCGTTAATTAACGAGGCATATTTCTGACTCATTCGCACGTCAAATGACAAAAATACCCGTGATCATCTTTCGACGGTTAATAATGGAAAATTCTGATTTTTTCAGAAACCTTTCGGCAATTCCTTTCGCACATTAACGGAAAAATTCTGCTCCTACTTTTTCCGTATCCATATGAAGGAAATTTTACTACAATAGAAGTGGTTCGCGAATTACTTGAGGCTTAATTCACTATTATATTTCAATCGTCTGTTGAAAGATCTGTTTTTGAAGTTCTGCAGCGAAATCGGATATTGTGGATAGCATATTAAGTGAAATGTTCGTCTTTGTGACCCAGGATGTTGTGTTCCTCTCTCCTCCTTTTTGTGCACCAACTATTGTATGTTGTGTTAAGGTAAGAAACCGGGTACTTAAATTATCGAACAGGTGATTGTACGGTATTTGTGTATTAGTATATGGACCCTTTAAGGCAAAAGCTGTTACAGCTATTAAGAAGAAATTTTATATTTAGGAGTTTCGTGAAATAATTAATACAAGGAAGTAATACATTTCACTTTTCTTAAATTTAAATGAGTCATTGTCAGTGTAAAAAATCTCGAGTTCCAAAATATTCAGTTGTTTTGAAAAATCAAGATGAAAAATAAATGTGATTTATGATGTCTTTTTACAGTAAAAATAAAATTATTGTAAACCTATGCAAGCAAATGATAAGCATAAAAAATTAAATAACTGCACACGTAATTAGTCCGCATTGTTATCTAAAAGCATTTTATCATCGCGCGATTCCGGTCCTGTTGATTTTTAAATTTGCTCTGACTCTCAGTAGCTTTCTACGTCCGTCGCTAGAGCGCTGCGGTGGTATGTAAGCAATGCCGGGATCAGTTCCCACCAGGAGCGAAGACATTTAACATTGATATTCTTAACCCAGCAAACTTTGGATGGAAATTTGTTAGTGGGAAACTCTGCCCTATAACAACAGACCCTCCACCAGCTCCAGTAGTCTTATTTAAACTGATCAGGTGTACTTGTAAGACTTCCCTAGCTAATACAGGACTGCAAATGCAGGCGGTACGGAATCCTGTGCAGTCAGATTTGCACGAATTGCAGTGGTAAAATTTTTACAAATATAACAGAAAATGTGGACTGTGAAAGCGATCATGAAGATAACATTTAAATAACCTTGCATTCCAAATAAACACAGGAGAATATTTTTTTATATTTGTGCTAACATATTTAGAATCAAGTGCCATTTAATTGGAAATTGCTAAATTAGTAATTTTTTTAAATTCACTTCCAGTTTAAATAAATATAGGTTTGGTTTCCATTGTTCTGCTCTCATTTGGCCCCTTTTTTTCGAACATGCTATGCCATTAGAACGGTGCCACCACGTGATTTAAAGAAACTACCTGCCTTGACGTCACCACGTGATCTCATGTAACGAATCATGGTTCTACGCCAATTTAGATAGTAACCTTTTTTTAAGAGGATTTTATAAGGAATATTTTTCATTTGTAACTTTTTTTGGTACGATCACTCGTTCACGAGATATTTTGAAAAAACTGTTTTTAGGCCGCCATTTTCCAATATGGCGGCCGTTGGCGCATAGATATGAATGTAGATTTTTAGTATGTTAATCTACAGGGTATGGGGATGACTATAAACCAAAATAGTTTTTGTTTAAATTAATTCCAACAAGAAACCTATCCCACCTGTACTATATGACAGGAAAGAATCTGTGCTAAAGGCAATGGGAATCCAAAGTCAAAAGTTTGGGGGAAAGTTCTGTATAAAAAGCGAAATACACACCTGAAACTGGTTTTTCTAAAAAAAAATACGTAATTACTGACACCGAAAAATCTGCGTAAATACTGAACTCAGAAACAGAAAGTTTTCAAAACGGAAATTTCATTAAAAGTCGGAGATCTACGTGCAATGTTGTTGCACGTAATTTTCAGGAGTTTTCCGTAAATTCACACCATTAATTTTTTTTTACAGTGTACCCCAGTTCCTAATGCACTTTGTTACTTTGTTTCTTTTTTAAATTGAAGGTTTAACCACCACCGTGAGCAACCCGATGGGCTATAAGTAGTCGCCCGTCCCTAATTTAGAGTCACTGGTTCCAGGGAAGATAGAGAGCCAGTGCCATGAGACAAACAAAACATCCATGCTTAATCGGTATTCGAGCCCGTACTTATCTCGGACAAATGATCAGGAGCCAGCGCTTAGATCACTGCGCTTAGATCAGACTCTCCATAAAAAGATCGTGGATGGTTGTTAAAGAATTAAAACTATTCCTGGGCTTTCAAACGTTTTGAACAATCGATAAAAACTGGGGCAAGTGTGTTGCAGTTCAGATAGGCCATTTTGTACATTTATTCTGACGCAGATGTAAATAATTTATCTCATGGATCACTTATAACTAACATAAACTAATTAACTTCATAGGCTTTCTTAATCGCTGTCCCAAAATGTCCTAAAACTTCGAAGGAAATCGTTCTTATCCCAGAGTTTTCGCAGTTTAGCGGCCACGTGAATGACTAAGGTTCATGAAAATCCACTGGTCCCTAATTTCGGTCCGCTGGTTTCTGGAAAAGGACTATCTAGGGCCATCCAAAGGCGCAGCATCCATGCCTCATACAGGACTTGAATCCAGCCCCATCCCGTAGGAACGTTTAGAACCCTCGCTTCAGAGAACTTAATCCCTTGGGCGGTGTGCAGTTTTCACAGGAACATTTTTTCAGCAGTAAACGCCGGAGAGTACGTGCTTCAAGTTTGAAAAAACCTTTTGGAAACACTCTTGCCGCCCCGGAGGCGCAGTGGTCTAAGAGATGGCCTCTTATCATTCGTCCGTAAGGGCTCCGGGTTTGAATCCCGGTGAAACATGGCTGGTGTGTTTGTCTTACGGAACTGGCTCTCTCCTTTTCCTGGAACCATTCACCCTAAATTAGAGACGGGCGACTGCTTATAGTCCATTGAGTTGCTCACGGTGGTCGTTAAATCTCCAATAAAAAAAACACCCTCTGTAACTCAGATTCGAAAATTCGTTTTTCGTGCAGATGAGGAATGCGGTCACTCGTGAGCGTTTTAATTTATCTCATGCACAGACTTGTTGCAGAGGAACGTAAATGTATTTTTAAGTTTTGTACAATCAACACTTCTACAAAACAGACTGCATTCTATTTCATTATTTCGATAACCGAAATTATGTGCGAAATATAGCACGCATTTTTACGTTCCGATTTACCCTCTAAGTGGCGCATATGTACACACACCGGCCGTTTAATTAGAAACTTTTATGCGGTATACGTAAATGTCATTTACGCAGCGTAAAAATACGGTGTCACGTGCGTCACCACGTATTCTAGGCAACTATTTAAGACTCCTGCTCGTCAGTAATCAACAGTACTATTGATCACAATGGGAAAAACAAAGGATATTTCGAAGTTTAATAAGGGGTTTATTGCGGGTGACTGTTTGGCTGGAACGGCGATTTTGAAACCTGACTGGATTCTCAAAAGACGAGATATCTCGTGTTTCTAATCAGTGGGAAAATAATCCACATTGCTTGTCTAAGAGGCGTAACAGTGACGAGGTGACAATCTGTCAGGAACGACATCCTCGTCATCAAAGAAGGCTTCGTGAAATCATAAATTTGTCCGTGACGAGGATCGAAGTAAGTTTCTCTCCCAACTATGCTACACGGATAGAATGTATCGCTGTAGAGTTGTTGTCTTGACACGTGCTTTACCTGTGTAGTACGTCATAGCTTGTGCATAGATACAGGACTTTCTTTCAGCAGAAATTGGCAGAAGCAATCAATAAAGGCTGTTCCCCACCCATGTCTTAGCGAACTATGCATTGAAAAAGATCGGCATTGGGAGTCGCATTCCCATACTGAAACCACTGATTTCTGCGAAGAACTGGAAAGTTCGCCTACAGTGGTGTCAGGGACATCGTGACTGGACACTGGAAAACAAGTCATGTGGTTCGACGAGTCCTATACGGAAACCGCTGATTTCTGCAAAGAACCGGAAAGTTCGTCCACAGTGGAGGCAGGGACATCGTGACTGGAAGCTGGAAAACAAGTCATGTGGTTCGATGAGTCCTATACGTAAACCACTGATTTCTACGAAGAACTGGAAAGTTCGTCTACAATGGAGTCAGGGACATCTTGACTGGACACTGGAAAAAATTCATGTGGTCCAACGAGTCCTATACGGAAACCACTGATTTCTGCGAAGAACCGGAAAGTTCGTCTACAGTGGAGTCAGGGACATCATGACTGGACACTGGAAAACAAGTCATGTGGTCCGACGAGTCCTATACTGAAACCACTGATTTCTGCAAAGAACCGGAAAGTTCGTCTACAGTGGAGTCAGGAACATCGTGACTGGACACTGGAAAACAAGTCAAGTGGTTCGACGAATCCTATATGAAAACCACTGATTTCTGCGAAGAACCGGAAAGTTTGCCTACAGAGGTGTCAGGATCATAGTGACTGAACACTGGAGGACTGGGAAAAAGTCATGTGGTCAGACAACTCGCGACACACCTTGTTCTTTTACCAACGGTAGGCAGAGAGCTTACCAACATCCCCATGAAACAATGGACCCAGCTTGCCTTGTAAACACAACTCAAGATTCTGGAGATGGTGTCATGCTGTGGGGCGCATGCTGTTGGCACGAAACGTGTCCCCTGATATTGCTGGAAGGTCGGATGTTCTCCAAGCATTATCTGAATATCGTTCCCGATCAAGTACTTCTTGCAATGGTGACTTTTTATCCAGCAGGTGACAACAGTGTTACGGTCCATTGCGCAAAATGTGTTCAGCAGTTGTTCAGAGACCATGACAGAGTCTTCCACCATCTCACTTGGCCACCACAAAGCATGGAACTGAACTCCATTCATAGTGTATAGGACATGCTGGATAAACAGATCCGAGAGCAAAGTCTGCTACCGTCAAATCTGAGCCAGTTAGAGGACTGTCCGATGAGCACCTCGTATGCTGTAGGCGTAGATACGCTCAAACACTTTGTGGAATCCATACCAAATGACATATGTGCTGTAAGTAGGGCTAAGGGAGGTCCAACTCGGTATTGAATAAAAGTCTCTAATTCAGTGACCTGTATGTAGACGTAGATGCCCTCCAACACCTTGTGGAATCTATGCCAAATCGCATACGAGCTGTAATTCAGGCTGAGGGAAGTCCAAGTCGGTATTGAATAAAAGTCTGTAATTCAGTGGCCTCTATGTAGACGTATATGCATTCCGACACCTTATAATAGCTTAGCTTTGTACTCTTTCCGCTAAGCTAATTACACTGCCGGACAATTGCTAAGGACGGATGACAATAGCCACGATAGCAACCATAAAATGGAAGGCAGGAAAATGTGGAAATTAGCATAAGTGCGGGATACAGTAAGACGTGTTGTGCGTATGCAAATTTTGGATTGCCGAACTTGTTCGTGACGTCATAGCGCTGATAAGAGATATAAAGGATTTGACGCGTATTGACCGTTGTTGGTCAAACGCAAAGTTGAAAGGGAAAGAATCAATTGACGAACTTGCAATTTTCAGTATGTCTTCCCGACATCACCTAGATGATTTTACGCGTGGCCGTATTATTGGCAAGATTGAAGAAGGGCGAAAAATAACAGATGTTGCCAGGGAGTTCGACGTCAGCCACAGTGTTGTTTCAAGGCTTTGGAAATCTTTTCAAACAAATGGAGAGTGTAGCAAACGTCACGGGGGAGGTCGTGTTCGCAGTACGACACCTGCAGAAGATCGGTACATAGTGCTATCAACAAAAAGACACCGGCGAAGCACAGCTAGTGAGGTAGCAAATCAGTTTATGGCTGCTACTGGCAAGCGGATCTCCCGAAAAACTGTCGCCAGACGTTTGCATGAAGGAGGACTATACGCCCGCCGTCCTGTTGTGTGCATCCCATTGTCCAGACGTCACCGTACCGCCCGTTTGCAATGGTGCCATCAACATCGCAATTGGACTGATAACGACTGGTCTGCTGTCCTCTTCTCAGATGAGAGTAGATACAGTCTATCGTCTGATTGTCGACGGCAACTGATCTGGCGTGATAGTGGTACTGCATTTTGTCCAGCAAACATACAGGAAAGGGACCGATATCCGACATGTAGTGTCATGGTATGGGCTGGCATCATGATCAATGGCCGTACGTCCCTCTATGTGCTTCCAACTGGGACTATGACTGGCAAACGATACATTAATGATGTTCTGCTACCTCATGTTCGCATGTTCCGTGGTACTGTCGGTGATTGATTCATTTTCATGGACGACAACGCAACATGTCATCGAACAGTCGCTGTCCAGGAGTGTCTTGAGAGCGAGGATATTCAACGCCTCGTATTGCCAGCACGTTCTCCAGATCTGAATCCCATTGAAAATGTGTGGGATGCTTTGGGGAGGAGTCTTGCTGGTCGCCAATGCCCTCCAATAAACAAGGACACCCTCATCCGTGCACTGACATAGGAATGGGATGAATTACCCCAACAGCTGCTTGATAATGTTGTGCAAAGCATGACACGACGTGTGGAATCTTGCATCGCCCTCCATGGTGGCCATATCCCGTATTGACATCTTACGCCGGAACGCCTACGGACGGTAATTGCATTTTTTCACGTTTACGTATTCTGCACAAAATGGCCTGTTTGTCCTTTGAACACGTTCCAAAGCCTTCTGGATTTCAGAGCACCATAATTTGTCTTTCTTGTAATGTCCTGGCATTCTGACATTATTTTATTTCACTTGGCATCCAACCACACTTACTTTTTTATGCGGTATATAGCCGTTTATGATCCGTCCTTAGCAATTGTCCAGCAGTGTATTATGAATGAATAATGCTCTACCTACCAGCTAGCTAATGATATACTTGTACTAAGCTTCAAAATAGTGAATTCAAAAGGGTGTTGTTACTAGTTAATTACGAACGTAAACAAAGTCTTAACGTTGGTTATTTATGGTAAGAAACTAATTGTAAACCTAACAGCCAGACAGAGGTCTGACAAAAACTATGAATTGAGAAAAACTAACTTACACAAACTTCTTTATTGTAAGACTCTTGGTCATCTAAAACACACACACAACTTGTTTTACACTAATGAAGAATCTCTCCTCATAACAACACAATCTCTCCTAGTATTATAAACGCTCTCCGTAAACAACAACGCTCTCCGTAAACAACAACAAAAGCTCTCTCATAACAACAACAAAAGCTCCCTCTAAGTCTCGATGAACGCGCCTATATACTAGCTACCACCACGTCATGACTTACACTCATTGCCAGATCTCATTCAGCGGGTGAAATAATATTTCGTTCAGTAAGAAGATAATTTACATAGTAAAATAAAATAACCAGAGATAGTAAAATCAAAAGGAAAGTGAATATAGAGTATACGTTACATCATCTCCCCCTTAATTTTTCTTTTTTTTTTTCTTTTTTTTGTTTCCGAAAAACCTATCAATTTTGGAGTGTAAGTCTTACATTTCGTTGATTGACGTTTCTCGACCTCTTTTTTGATTTGTTGTTTGGTGGTAGCCGTATTTACATTAGCAAACTTGGCATGACAAATTGAAATCTGTATTCGTTTGTGTATTGGTGAACAAAACAAACCTGCATCGGCATACCTTCCTTTTATTCTGCCTAGCAGGAATCACTTTTTTAATTTCAAATGACGTTCTCATTATTCGGTGAATACATACCAACTGTATCAGCAGCGAAGATTGCCTGGAGCTGCCTAACAGTAACAATTTTATTATTTTAATTTCAAATTACGTTCGCATTATTCGTTGAATACATACCAACTGTATCAGCAGCGAAATTTACCTGGAGCTGCCTAACAGTAACAATTTTAGTATTTTACCCCTAAGCACATAGATATATATATAAAAAAGTGGATTAGTAGATGGACATAGAAGAAATATAAAAAAAACACATATATACACAAAAAAGAATGCATAGGCCCACACGAAAAAAAGAAATTCTGACACGCCAACTGGTCGTGCAGGAAAAACAACAAACTGAGAAAAGAACCTGTCCACGAGAACTTACTTATCTCGAGGACGCATAAAAACTCTAGTGCGATAACGTTTTCCAGGCCTAATCGGACTGGTAAAATCAGGTGGCTTGGATCTCTTCAGGGACTTTAATGGATCTGGAACATCGGTCTGCTGTCGGTCAGGAAATCCCGGCGGCTGACGGGAACGGTCAGGAATGGCGGAAATCCTTCGGTCCGAAACGGCTGAAGGCTGTGGGTCCGGAAATCCCTGCGGCTGAGAAGAACGGTCAAGAACGGCTGAAGTCTGGCGGTCCGGAAATCCTTGCGGCTGATAGGAACGGTCAGGAACGTCCGAAGTCTGGCGGTCCGGAAATCCTTGCGGCTGATAGGAACGGTCAGGAACGTCAGAAGACTGGCGGTCCGGAAATCCTTGCGGCTGATAGGAACGGGCTCCCCCAGGCTTTTGATATGAAGTCCCTTTGTGCTGGGGACCGTTGTGTCCTTCCAGTATTCTCTTGGACGGACGTGGCTCCGGCCACATCGTTTGCTTTCTCTTACGCCCTCGTGGCATGAGAGTAGCAGTGGGCATCGGCCCTGTTTGCCCTGAATGTAGGTTCCAGGGGCGAAACCCGGGCGGATGCAAAGATTCCTGCCTTCGGCGCTGTTGCGGCGAAGCAGATTGGGGAGACAAGTCACGTTTGCGCCCAGCCTTTGGTGGTGCTGGACGGTTTGTGTCCTGAAATTTAGTGTTCATAACTGACAAGTCAGAAATGTCTGAAGCCTCTGAGTCGCTGCTGTAATTCAGTGGTCGTGCAGGGCGATGTTTAGATTTGCCTATAGGAATACTTTCTGACGAGGTATTCAAAGAAGAAGTAGCCCGCGTTGGTGCAGAGTTATCCGGAAACGGCGCAGCAATAGTCTTGGCAATGGTTGGAGGGAAAGGAACGATACTAGTATTCGAAGAACTCGATTCGAGCCTTGGTCTCATGGGAGAATCAGGTTGCGTGTTTGGAAACCCGTCTTGAGGAGGGGAGGGTGAAGGAAAAATCACTGGAGATTCTTCAAAAATGTTTGTTGGTTCGTCCAAAATTTCTGGCGGTTGAACATGAGATATAGACTCTTGAGTCTGTGGAACAGAAGGTTGAGTAGGGTTGATTATGAAATCGATATTCCGTTCATGATACTTGCGACACCCTATCAACGTGTACGTATTGAAATAGGTTGTTAGGTTTTTCCAGAACAATATTATTTTCAAAGATATTTGCCACCCGATATGGACCTTCGTAGCTGGGTGCAAATTTCTTCACTAAAGTATGCGAAACAGAAGACTGGAAGTGCGTTTTCACGAGAGTGAGATCTCCAACGACAAGATCTGGTTCCCTACGCCTAGAATTATAATATCTTGCTTGAGCCGCTTGTGCTCCTAGCTTTGCAACACGAGCTTTTTCTGCCATGACGCGTACTGATTGCGGAGTTGGTCGCTGGTTTAGTTCGTCGATAATCCCCGTTAAATTTTCAAAAGGGGTTTTAATTTTGCGACCCAGAAAAAGTTCTGCCGGAGTAATTTTAGTAGACTCGTGGAAAGACGAGCGGAAGGCGAACGCAAAAAGCTCCAAATGGTTATCCCATCTTTCATGATGATCAATTACAAAAGTCGCAATCATTTTCACTAGCGTGCGGTTAACGCGTTCCGCAGGATTACTCTGGGGATGATATGGGGAAATGAATTTATGTTTAATGTGTAGTCTCGCACACATTCTTTCAAAAATGTCAGAAATAAATTGAGGACCATTATCCGAAACTACTTTATTAGGTGCACCATATCTAGAAAATACTTCATTAACTAAGACATTACAAATAACTTCTGCCGTAGCGGCTTTAATGGGAAAAACTTCAACCCATTTAGAAAAATTATCAGTTAGTACTAAAACGTAACGAGCTTTATTTTTAACAGATAATGGATAAGGTCCCAATAAATCTATTGAAATAATATCAAACACATGAGAACTTGAACTAGATTTCAAGTGACCGGCCGGTCTTACATTACGGTAATTATTAATCTGACACAAGTGACATGATTGAACGTATGCGAGCACACTTTGGTACATGCCAGGCCAATAGGCAACATCCCGCAATTTACCACGGGTCTTGCGAATACCTAAATCACCTGCAAGAGGTTTGTCATGAAATTCATTTAAAAGGGCCATTCTAAGGGTTCGCGGAATACATGGGCGAAACTCTGCCCTAGTAGTCCTAGACTTTGTATAGTAAAGAAGACCCTCTATCACTTCAAAATGCTGTGACCTTCCAGCCAGAGAAGGATCACTTTGTAGGGGCGAACCCGCAAGCAAAAAATTATAGATATCCCCAAAATCTGGATCATTTATTAATTCTGCCATTATCTGCTCTCTGGATGCTATATCAGCTATTAGAAGTAAAGGCTGACATCCAGGAGTAGTATCTGTGGGGACCCCACTAATCGGAACGCGAGACAATGCGTCCGGCAATTGATTCTTATAACCTGGCTGATACGAAATTTTGATATTGCTCTCTTGTAACTTCAGAGCCCACTTCATAAGTCTTTGAGATAGGTGCTTAGCAGAATTCAAATACTGAAGGGCAGAATGATCCGTAATTATGTTAACCGTCAATTCGTTAAGATAACATTGAAATTTATTCAGCGCATACACAACAGCAAGACATTCACGTTCCGTAGCTGAATAATTGCGTTCAGCTTTGGCTAAAGTACGAGACGCAAAAGCTATTGGATGCCCAGCTTGTGACAAAACGCAACCGAGACCAACTCCGGATGCATCAGTATAAATATCAAATTCCTTAGTATGATCCGGGAAAGCCAACACCGGAGGCTGAGTCAATGCAGACTTCAGTGTTTCAAATGCAGCGTTAGCCTCAGGTGTCCAAATAAACTTCTTGTATTTACGTTTTAAAGCATACAATTGCTCACATATGGTAGCATAAGCGGGGACGAACTGCTGATACCATCCGGTCATTCCCAGAAAGCGGGATAGTTCTTTTGCTGTTTTAGGCCGAGGAAAGTCAACAATAGGCCTAATTTTTTCATTATCAGTAAATAAGCCGTGGGGAGTGATTTTCAACCCCAGATATACAATCTCGTCCCTCGCTATCTGGCATTTACTAGGTTTTAACGTCAAGCCAGCATTGTATATGAGTTGGAACACCTGTTTGAGCAGAGAAAGGTGCTCGTCAAAAGTCTCTGATGTGATAATAATATCATCTAAATAGACATGCACATGGGGACCCAGGACAGGTCTGAGAACCGTATCCATAAGCTTTTGGAAAGTAGCAGGTGCAGAAGCTAGTCCAAAAGGCATACGTAAATATTCATAGGCCCCAAAAGGAGTCAAAAAGCCTGTTTTATCGACAGAGTCCGGATGTACTGCTACCTGCTAATATCCACTCGCCAAATCCAAGGTTGACATCCATTTGGTTGACGACAGGTCATTTAAAATATGTGACATGACAGGTAGTGGATAATTGATCGTTTTTGTGACTTGGTTGAGCTTGCGGAAATCTGTCACGAAACGAAATTCATTGGATTGTTTCTTTGGAACCAAAAAGGCAGGAGCAGCCCAGGCGCTTGTGGATTCCCTGATTATGCCCTGCTTAATCATTTCAGAAATTTGACGTTGCATTTCCTGTTTCTTATGTGGAGCACAAGGGTAAGGTTTCGTCGCAATGGGTTTCGAACCATCAGTGTCAATGACATGATAAACCACCTGTGTGAAACCAGGTTGATCCGAAAATAAACCAGGGCTTTCCTGTAAAAGGAGAGAAAGCTGGTCTCGTTGCCTCTCATTCAATTGGTCACTCAATAACAAACTCGTTATATCTACAGGAACCGTAGGAATCATTTCGACAGGTTCCGGAAAGGAAATCACATGTTGTACAAAATTCAAAGTTATTTGAAACTTATGTATAAAGTCCATTCCCATTAGACATTTCACAGGTAGTTCGTCTATAAGCAGGAAAGAATGCGTAAAACGAGCTTTTCCCAGCCCTAAAGATAATGTGACAGTTCCTGCGATACTGAAGATTTCATTATTTGCACCTCGCAAATACTGCGTTGCAGGCTGAACGTGTATTGCAGGAAAAGTGTCAGTGCAAAACTTTGTATTGAGGGCTGATATTTCGGAACCAGTGTCGAACTTTGTCTCGACAATAATATCTTTAATTGTTAAGAATACATCAGGCAACTGAAGAGTTTGAACAGTCACTAATACTGTTTTAGGGTCAGAATGCTTGGTATCAGGAAGCAGGACCGACTCCTTGGTCTACTTCCTTTGGAAGTTTAAAGGAATCCTGGTTGGGTTATCATGTGGTCTGAAACCTCGACCCTGCCGGGTATCGGGAAAATTTTCACGATGAGGAAAACTGTGTGAAACCTGCGTCGGGAACTCCGCGTGTCTGTTGACATTGTCATATCCTGTACGTCTGCCCTCAGCACGGGCAGAAAAATTATCATTGCCCGGAGCATGATAACGTTCCGAATGCTGCTGAGTGAAACGGGGTCGAGCATACTGTGCATTAGTACGATATTCCGAAGCTTGTGCAGAAACTCGCTGTTGGTTTACCACTCTTCTGTGTGGTGGAACGTATAAAGCTTGGGTGTGCACTTGTGTATGCTCGCGCTGAAAGTTATTATGCCTATTATGCCGCTGAGGGTTTTCGTAATAAGCCTCGCGGGGTGCCCGAGCATGGTGAGTTGAACCATGTTTGCCATGTCGCTCTTCATATGTGCGTATGAGGCGAAGGCATTCATGAATCGTGGCAGGGTGTCGAACCTCAAGGAAATCTTGCAAGAATGGGTCGAGCTGCTGCACGAGGGTATCCAACATGTCAACATGACTGGCATGTGGATCCCATAGGTTATATAAGCGTGTAGTCTCCAACGCAAATGCAACAGGGCTATCATTGGGACCTTGCTGACGTGAAAAAAGCTGTTGAGCAAGACTAGCTCGACTGAGGCCGAAAGGAAAGACCTCCAAAAATTCTGCACGGAAATTCTCATGATGAGAATCCGGGTTCGACACTCTCCACTGCCGATACCAGGTCTTAGCGGTATCCCTCAAGCAAGTGCCGGCGATTTGGACTTTGCAGTCTTCAGGAATATTATATAGATCAAAATGATCTTCCAGATCTTCGAGGAACTTTAAGGACCCCTCCAAACCATTGAAATGAATTGTTCCTGCATGCGGCACGAAATGGGCAAGCATTCTGCTTCGCTGAGAGGATTGAACTCCCTCAGGAACGACCCGCGACTCAGAGTAATAAGAAGCTGGTATATTACGAAATGGTGAAGAATGCCGGGGTGCGTGTAGATCATTCATATCAAAGTTAGAGGCACAGGCTTCTTGCAAATTTTCATAAAAAACACCATTACCCTCGGAACTTGCCTTGGGGTAGAAAATTGAAGTTGTCTCAGGTAAGGAAGACATGGATAATAAACGTCAAGATCTCGTGTTCGAGAAAAGTTCGGGCGCCAATTATAATGACTTAGCTTTGTACTCTTTCCGCTAAGCTAATTATTATGAATGAATAATGCTCTACCTACCAGCTAGCTAATGATATACTTGTACTAAGCTTCAAAATAGTGAATTCAAAAGGGTGTTGTTACTAGTTAATTACGAACGTAAACAAAGTCTTAACGCTGGTTATTTATGGTAAGAAACTAATTGTAAACCTAACAGCCAGACAGAGGTCTGACAAAAACTATGAATTGAGAAAAACTAACTTACACAAACTTCTTTATTGTAAGACTCTTGGTCATCTAAAACACACACACAACTTGTTTTACACTAATGAAGAATCTCTCCTCATAACAACACAATCTCTCCTAGTATTATAAACGCTCTCCGTAAACAACAACGCTCTCCGTAAACAACAACAAAAGCTCTCTCATAACAACAACAAAAGCTCCCTCTAAGTCTCGATGAACGCGCCTATATACTAGCTACCACCACGTCATGACTTACACTCATTGCCAGATCTCATTCAGCGGGTGAAATAATATTTCGTTCAGTAAGAAGATAATTTACATAGTAAAATAAAATAACCAGAGATAGTAAAATCAAAAGGAAAGTGAATATAGAGTATACGTTACAACCTTGTGGAGCCTATGCGAAATCGCATACGTGCTGTAATTCGGGCTAAGAGGGGTCCAACTCGGTATTGAATAAAAGTTTCTAATTCAGTGGCCGGTGTGTGTATATTCCCGCAAAATTTGGGTAAATTTATATCTGTATTTTTCAATGTATGTTAACTTCTTACAGGTCATTTTTGGAAGAGTAATTTTTTGGCATCCGATTATCCCTGTTACTGAGCAATATATTTTATAAATTTTCGGACGTTTTTCGATGCGAATTTATTCCTCCAGCTGAAATAAACTCAGACTTTTCGTTCAGCAATATCTGCGTTTCTAATCACGTCGCTGTAAAACTGCTTTTCACATTTGCTGCATTTGACTACGGTACACATGTTATATAATTTTCGACATACTACTTAAGACATATGGATCGTGAACTATGGAAAAAATACGTTTCGTGGTGCATTAACACTTCTAAACCCCTGAACGGAAAAATATCGTTTATCGTTTTGCAAAGCATTTTTGGATTTGTTTATTTTGCTTTTTGTATTTTGATATGCAATATCTTTATGAGACAACTGGCGAAATCTCGGCATCCAGTGTTTATATTTCAAATATTACTTTAAATTAGATTGTTCTGTGTACTAATCCATATTATCACGATTTCTTAGCTTGTTTTGTTTTCCCAGATAGTTCAGAATAGGAATTTTCCTTTATGACTGCGTGTGTGCTTTTAAAAATCCTATTTTAAATATTATTTTGTTGTAACTGTCATCAAGATTTGTTCAGGTTTCCCAATGCAAAATTTTCCGTCGAGTAACATAATATTCGTCCTGCTTTTTTGTACAATTGCAAAATGTACGTAATTCAGACAGAAACACTTTGAAATGTTGGATGAGTAAGTTTAAGACTATTTTCAAAGCTCGTGCTCATTATATTAAAGTCGTTTTTATTCATCTTGCTGTGTCATATATCAAATGCTGTAGTTGGTTCGGCAATATAAAAATGGGAAAGGTATAATATAATTTAAAGTGGAAAATTTGCTTAAGATGCGAAACTGCAGAGCTATCTTTGCAGCCATGCAAAACGTTTTGAAGACTTTCCATGCGTTTCATTAAACATCATTAGTGCTCTGAAATCAAAAGGTAACTATCACTGAATCATCTTTCAACAGCAGGATAGCGTGGGTGAACAACGTTTGCAATATCATACATAAAGTAAACCTTGTTGTTTGTGTATTCTTCAAAAATAAAAAAATTAGTTTTTAGGTTTCTCTTAATTCTGAGTCTTCTCTGTTTTCTCTTTTGTTATGTTCGGATTTCATGCATTTTCGACATCTGAGTTTCAACTATCAGGTAACAATAAAAGTATTTGCCGTTTTCAAAAAAATAAGAAAAGTATAACACGTACGTAGTAGAAAAGTGATATATTCGTCAAAATAATTACCATGGGGCATCAACAAGGTTCTGCCAACGTGTTAACAACTTACATATACCCTTGCGATAAAATGCCGGGTCATGGGAAGAGGAAAAGATTTGGACGGCTGCGTGCAACTCACCAAAATTGGAGAAGTCGTGTCCACGCAAATGATGGTCGAGTGAAAGAAACAAATGATAGTCTAAAGGAGAGGTATTTGGTGAGTAAGCTAGATGACATAAAAGCTCCCACCCAAGTTCTTTGATAATGTTTCTGGTCAGTGAAATGGAGTGGGTACGAGGGTTATCTTGAAGGTGCTAAAATTCCTGTCTGTTGACCAGGGTTACTTTTTTCATTTTCAGGACCTCATGCACACGTTTCAGCTGTTCACAGTACATTGCAGCGATGACCGTTTGTCCCGCGTTGCAAAAGTTTATTATGAAAAACAACACGTGCTGTCCACGATACACACAGCCTAACTTTACGTGGATTCAGTCACTGGTGGACAACCCATGTCTGGAACGTTTTGGGGTGCTGTACTGGACCCACTTCCCATCACATGTAAGTACCCTATCCAAAAATGGTTCCTTGTCATAGCGAGACAGCAATACAAAACACGTTGAGACACGTTGCTGTTTGTTCATTGGAGACAACTCGGGAGGGTTACACTTAGACAAATTGCATGCCTTACCTATTTCATGCAGATGTCTTCAGGCGGTTTCATCTCTAACTCTAAATGACTGGGCTAGTTTATAGCATGTTTGGCTACTGTCCTGCTCAATAGCAACTTTCAGCGGCTTCTGTATCAAGGCTCATATGACGACTACTCCAGGACTTATCTTTAAGGGATTCATCTCCGTCTCTAAACTTTCAAAACCAATTCCAGGTTGTGCGTTCTTCAACAGCATCTGCCTCGAATGCTAAGCAAATAAGACGAGTTGTTTCTGCAGTAGATGAACCGAGTATAAATTTGCATAACCAACACCCACGAATAATTAATCTCCACTGACATCGCCATTGTAATCGCACGTCTTTCCACTACCAAACTGCTTACACATCAAATACACTGCTGGCCACCCAAAATGCAACACCAAGAAGGACGCGAGATAGCAAAGCCAGATTTACTGGACACATAACAACAGATACCAAGATGAAACGATTGAGCTTACAGGCCCGTGGGACTTGCGAAACACGCAAACATCAATAGTTCGTGTGGCCCCCTTGGCTGGAAATAACGGCCGCTACACGTCGCGGCATCGAACGAAAGAGGCTTTGAATGTGGGATTGGGGTATGTCGGTCCAGGCTGCTTCCACACGTTGCCGCAGTTCATCAGTCGTAGCCGCAAGTGGTGCTTGCCGGGCCACTCAGTTGCCGATCAGCGACCAGGCGTGTTCGATGGGCGACATATCAGGAGAAAAGGCTGGCCACGGCAGCAGTGACACCTGGTGTGCCGTGAAGAATTGTTGCACGGTCGGGGGCGTATTGTTCTTTTGCAGCGTGGCCGCTGGCAGGTCCTGTAGGTAAGGGAGGACTACAGGCTCCAAAACGTCCGAGATGCAGCGGTGGCTGTTCAGTGACCCAGAGATGCGTACCAGAGGGGTGCGGGTGTCATATCCAATTGCGTCCCAAACCATAACGCCAGGCGTCTGATCGGTATGGCGATGCATAATGCAGGCGTCATACAGTCTCTCGCCGCGGTGCCGCCACACGCGGATCCGACCATCGTGGTGTTGCAGGCAGAAGCGGGTTTCGTCGGAGAAAACAATGTCGTGCCATTCTGTAGTCCATGTGCAGCGTTCAACGGCCCACTGCCGCCGCACCCGCCGGTGGTCTAACGTCAATGGTAATCGGAGCAATTGGCTCCGTGCGACAAGTCTCCGCTCCTGCAGACGACGTCGAACGGTACGTGCTGACACAGGTTGGTGCGCAACACTCCCTAATTCCTGCGCTAACGTTCTTGATGTGGCGGTGCGAGTCGTCAATACCCGCCGCACAACATGCCGGTCCTCTCGTTCGGTGGTGTGCCGCGGCTGCGGCAATCGCTCATGTCGGTCCGTCCGTGCCGCCTGCACCTACCGAATCCATAGTCGCCTCACTGTGGCTGGATGTCGTCCCACACGGGCGCCGATGTCTTGGTACGATAAACCGCTGTCGCGATAAGCCACTATTCGTCCACTGTCGAACTCTGAAACGTGCTGGAATGACTGCCGCCGTATTCTGCGACGAGGCATCAGGAAGTTTCCTACTCACAGGTCCGGCAGCGCAACACACTTCCACTACTTACATCCCGCCTTCTGTGCACCCTTCTTATAGTGCTTCTCGGTGGCGTGCCGGGCGCACATGAATTGCCCTGCAATGCTTATCGTTTGCATGTCCTCTCACGGGCGACGCATGCTGCGAATTTCAGGCCAATCGGATGCTTCCTTCTTGGTGTTGCATTTTGGGTGGCCAGCAGTGTATAATATGCGCGCGGCGCCTTGCGATTTCAGCTGACGATATACCCCTGGCAGAAAACCATATCTCCACCCTCGAAGAATGGCAAATACTTTTTTTTTTTTTTTTTTGCTGATACAATTGTCACTCCTTAACCTCTATAACTGCAGCATTACAGCATAAATATAAAAATTCTCGTCAGAATGCGCTTTACAATTTATAGCCAGAGTACGAATTTCAAGACATGTTTTCTGTTCTCAAATTAAGAGAACAGTTTCAGGAATTACTTTTTACTCAAAGAAATTTATTTTCCGATCCGTCGCCTTTCTTTCGATTTCGCACACAAGAATAAAATCTGAAATGTTCACTAAGCTCAAAACAACGATACTCATTTGATCGATCGATTAGGGGAAGATTATTGAGAGGCACGTTCTTAAATGGCGTGTGTTCAACCTCACTACGTGACGTGCCCGTAGTACATGTAATCTCAGTATTTCTGTTATTTTACTCCACAGTTTCTTTCTTCTGTGTTACTTTCACTTGCGTTAATCTTTAAAGCTTGAGTGTACCATTAAGCTGTTACAAAAGCCTGACTATTTACTTAGCCAGCAGCTATTGTCGAGCTTATCACCTATTATAATTGAAAATCTCTAAGAGCGGGGGGATTACAAGCCTTGTCTGAGTTATTTACAGGGCTGTTAGAATACAAGGGCTGGGTCATAGGCTTCGGACACGCGGATCCCTACGAACACCAGCGTGTGACGTCAGTATGTTGGAACCAATGCTAGCTAGAAAGACAGGCTCCGGTGCAGAGAAATCACGTGATCACGGTAGTGCTGTCTGTCGTGAGGCCAAGTGAGTGCTGACGCTGTCTGTGTGCTCTCGTTTGGGCATTGCAGTGTGGCTGGTGGTGTTTGTTCTCTTCATTTGAAGTGTGTGTAATATACTGTATAAATCTATTGGATATCTTACACAAATGCATGTCCACTTATAAGGATTACGCAAAATAATTATCGGTAAGTAGAAAAGTGATTTTTTTGTGTATGTAAATGGGTTTAGAGTTGTAGCACATTTAGGCCAAAACGTTACTTCACTGTCTGTGCTTGTCAGTTATTTGATAAGAAACTGTTGGTTACAAAGAATGGAAGGACCCTTTTTTTTTTTTTCGTGGATTGGACTCTAGTAGTGTTCTTATTTTATTCTAATTGCAGAATAAACTATTTTCATTTATCCTAGCGACGTGCCTCAGTCAGGCAGTCGAACACCACGTTGTTGCATATCGTTTTGAAGTTTTCAAAGTGTAATACGTTTTAGTATTTCTTTGATTCAATGGATTTACGGGATAGATTTTAAATATTTACACAATATTTTGTACCAATGCGATAATTTTTATATCTTGGGCAGTTTTTTTTTGTTTTTTTTTGAGGAAATGCTGACTTGATAGACATACCGTAACCAACATACATAGAACTGAATGGAGTTCAACGTTTTGGCTCTCTTTTTTAACAAATGTTTTATACCATTAATTGTGGACATACAAATTTAACATTCATGTAGCTTAAAAAGACTATTTGGGATTAATTTTTACTATTTTTCTTAGCTTGGAAGACAGTTAACAAGTAGTACTATAGTTATTTTCCTTCTATATTATCTACACTTAAAATCTTGGCTTCATTTTTGGAAATTTTTTTTCTTCGGCAGAAACACCAATATCGTCTGTTTGATGTTCCATTTTGTGCAACAAACATGAAATAAGGCTACGGAATGTGTTCTCACATCAGAGAATTTAAAAACATTTGATTCTGGTTATAGTGAGAAAATAAGCCCTAATTTCTTTACGGACTGTGTTTAATGTGTACAGAGATGAAGTAATATTTGGCCTCCTGAGGTTCATGTTTCTCCTGAGGCCTAAACAACATTCGTGAATGCTCTTTTTTTTTTTTTTTTTTTTTTTTTCAAACAACAGATAAATGATATTTTGATAAATTTAACATACATTTGTGGATTTACAGTTAGAAAACAGTTACAATTAGGTAAATGCAGCGAGTGCAAATTTTGGTTAGAGTCTGATAAAGAAATTGATATTGAAGTTTCGTCAGTACCTTGTGAATTGATAAAATAATTAGAGGTAAGTTAATTGTTCCTACTGAGTGTGCTTTATATGCTACTGCTGTAGTCTGGCATGTTTTAAAAAAATTGAGTCCTTTGCTGAAAAATTTTACAGTATTCAAAATCAACACTCCCTGTTGTACAAACTGAGTTCTATTAAACTTTCACAGCATAATATTTTTTTATGCCGATTAACAGAACAATGCATCTGTAAAAAAACTCTTCGTAGTGTATTAGAAGGCATATTTTTGCATTCAAGAAAAATTATTATTAATAATTTAATTAAAGTTAGGAATGATTTCAGAGACGGTGATAAATGAGCTGCTAGAAAAATTAAAAAAATTGAAAAGTTAGTAGGTTTTTTATTGTAAATGAAATTGCATGTTAGGATTTTTTTTTACTGTAATTAAAGTGTTAGCTAGTGGTAAAATTGTAATTTTAATAATGCTGGAGTGTTTGGGAATGCATTGTCAAATGTCTTTGTTACCAGCCTTGATTTTTCACATGGTTAGTGTTTTATAAAATAACATTGCTGTGTGTGTGTGTGTGTGTGTGTGTCAAATTTTGATGATGCAGGTTCGTACAACCTGATAAGGAAAAACAAAGTTGGGGGAAATATTTTGAAGCTGAATACAGTTGCAGCTAGTGATGACCAGCACCTGCCTTCTTTGAAACTATTTGAAATAGGCATTTGTGGCACATATGTAAAAATTGTGCCCATCTGTCTCTTTTTGATAGTATTTCTTGGTTCGTGTCACAGAAAATTGGAAGAGAGCAGCCAAAAGGTAAGTTGACTTTTTTATTATCAAAAACTAATTAAAACGTAAAAATTCTGTGAGGAGTGACTGATTAGCATGAATTATGTGTACAACTACGAACTGAAATGAAATAGTCAATGGAAACATCTTTCATATATTACAGGGTGTATGCTAGAGCACTCTCCGTTAAAACTACATCCCATTGTCCAGACGTCACCGTACCGCTCGTTTGCAATGGTGCCATCAACATCGCAATTGGACTGATTACGACTGGTCTGCTGTCCTCTACTCAGATGAGAGTAGATACAGTCTATCGTCTGATTGTCGACGACAACTGATCTGGCGTGATAGTGGTACTGCATATTGTCCAGGAAATATACAGGAAAGGGACCGAAATCCGACTGTAGTGTCATGGTATGGGCTGGCATCATGATCAATGGCCGTACGTCCCTCTATGCGCTTCCAACTGGGACTATGACTGGCCAACGATACATTAATGATGTTCTGCTACCTCATGTTCGCATGTTCCGTGGTGCTGTCGGTGATAGATTCATTTTCATGGACGACAACGCAACATGGCATCGAACAGTCGCTGTCCAGGAGTGTCTTGAAAGCGAGGATATTCAACGCCTCGTATGGCCAGCACGTTCTCCAGATCTGAATCCCATTGAAAATGTGTGAGATGCTTTGGGGAGGAGTCTTGCTGGTCGCCAATGCCCTCCAATAAACAAGGACACCCTCATCCGTGCACTGACAGAGGAATGGGATAAATTACCTCAACAGCTGCTTGATAATGTTGTGCAAAGCATGACACGACGTGTGGAATCTTGCATCGCCCTCCATGGTGGCCATATCCCGTATTGACATCTTACGCCGGAACGCCTGCGGACGGTAATTGCATTTATTTCACGGCACAAAATGGCCTGTTTGTCCCTTGAACACGTTCCAAAGCCTTCTGGATTTCAGAGCACAATAAATTGTCTTTCTTGTAATGTCCTGGCATTCTGACATTATTTTACTTCATTTGGCATCCAACCACACTTACTTTTTTTTATGCGCTATATAGCCGTTTATGATCCGTCCTTAGCAATTGTCCAGCCGTGTATTATGTATGGTAAAAATAAAAAAAATTAAACCTGGAAAATGATGTATATTAGTCCTAAAAGGTCCTTAAATAATCCTGGAAAAAGTTTTGGACCCTGCTGTACAAACCATGATTTTCATAATTTTCCAGCATACGTATGGCGAACTTCTAGATCGAAATGGGAAACTTTTATTTTCAACTTTTATAGTGTCGGAAGGCGAATAATTTTTGGCGTACATATTTTCAAGGGAAAATCGTTTATAAATTGTGTACTTGTGTGTGTAGTGCGTGCTATAGCTGTATTTACGCACTGAAAAAAAAATCAAGTTTGTTTTTACCGAAAAAAATACGGGATTATTAATTCAGTGAAGTGAAAGTTTGTCAAGATAGGAAGTATTAAATAATTCACTTCAGTAAAAAACTGGACTGATTTATTTTATTTTATGGTCTTTTTAAACGTTTAATTTATTCTCTTATAGTTCGTTTTTGAACATCAAAAACACAGCTCCAAGTCTCCTTGCTCGTTGATTCAACAAACCAACTCCGAGGCTGACGCCAACAGCACTACCGTGTTCACGTGATCTCCGTAGCTCGTATCGGCGCCGGAGCCTGTCTTTCTAGTTAGCCTTGGTTGGAACGGAGCTGACAGCTGGATTGCTGCAGTGAGGGAATGAAAGCTAACGAGCATATTTGTTATATTTCAAAGAAATATAACAAATGATTCATTCTAGGTATTTAACAGACTTAAATAAAAAGTAAGAGAAAAGACTGGGGATCTGTTAAAGACAAACGAAAATTTTCGATATTCACACACAATACGTTTAAATTTTCAGGTCATAAGTTTTCTTGTCAACATCTTGCACCATCCCCCAGATGTGTGCATTAAAATATATTTTATTTGCGAGATTGCGCAAATAGATCACCTGAAGTGAAAAAAGTAATTCTTTTCCCACGTTTCCTTCTCTCTTTAATTTCTTAAATTTCGAACAGCAATAATAAAATCGCAAATTTTTTCGTATGCTTTTCTTTTCGTTTTTCCTTAAACTTTACTTGCGGTGTTAAGTAGTGAGTCTTCGCCATCTTTCAAAATCAGTATTTTTTTTTTCACGTAAAGCTACTAATGTACTGCATTCAAATTACGAACTTTTAATGCGCGAAAATTTAAAAGAACCAGAAAGGTAACACAATGTCCTTATTCCTTTGTATACCATTGTTAAAAATCTATGAATTAATTAATATATATTTTTGTACAGTGGCCCCCACTTTGGTTGAATATCAGATGCCTTTGCATTCTGAATTACTGCTATATATATGCACTCATACTGTATATTAAATGGTTAGTGCAGTTTTAATACGCGCTTCCATTTTTAAGTTTTTTATTCTTTAAATCAGTAATTTTCAGCTTTGTTTTCAGAACTCTGTTTTCCTACAATAGTCGTTGCGTAGTCATTTTTTCTCCCTACGATAGTCGCTGTCGTTTTCCGTTAGCTTTCATTTTTAACGCTTTGGTTCTCTCAATTTTTTATATTTCAATTCATTTTTTAAGGGATGCAACATTTTCAAGTAGCAATCTATTTTCCTCAGTTATTTTGATACAGGAAAAACAACTGATATTCCCTGATGTTTAATCAACTTCATAACAGATATCCTGCGTTTCTTGCACACAAATCTTTTTCAGTCTTAAAATATCCATCCGATCGAAAGCACTTTTTAAAATATCTCGTTTGTGCTTTCTGTTACTTCGTGGAGTGACACAATGTCCGTTTTGTTGACAATTCGGCAGATTCAGAACAGGCACCGCGTTTTGTTTCAGAATTTGTTTTCTCCGTGAGTCGAAGTAGGCGATTGTTTTAAATCTTCGTAATCGGAAGAATGAAAATGATCACTGAAAATTCTAGCATTCGTGACATTCATAGAGTCTGACCTATAGCACTTGTTCAGCCATTCCTTCACCAAATCTGGATTTTTTCAAAGGAAATGCATGGTACACAATATACTGACCTTTAGTTTTTTCGTAATGGTTCTTACAAGTAGCCACAGCACAACTCGTTATTATTATCAGTATTTCAACGTAAACTAACTGAACGATTTCTCAAAAAGCAAGTTCTAAGAGCTGAATACTTATCCACAAAAAAGCAAAAGAAAGAATGTAGCGAAGTAGAGAGACCCTTCACAGCAGCTTCATGGTTCCAACGTTCCAACCGGAGCTCCAACATAGTGACGTCAGAAACAGGTCATCTGTCACTACTGAGGGAATCCGTGGCGGCAAAGTTTCTTCAAAGGAATGACCCAGCCCTATTATTCTAACAGCCCTGGTTATTAATCTTTCTACCTCTGAGCATTTCTCTTCGGTAAAAATGTATTATTTCGTTGTGGTTGGTAGGTTGATTGTTGGACACCGACCTTGCACAGTATTTGTGCTGCACAATGCATAAATTCCTGAGGTAAATCCTCCAGGGAAAAAAAAGGTAGATTTACGAAGGTCATTTCAAACATTTTGCACACTGTGGGTTAACACTTAGAAATCGAATTTATTTCACAATTTACCTTCACAGGCCTTCGACGTAATCTCCATATTTCGTTGTGACAGCAGCCCAACGTTTTGGTAAGTCTTGTATTCCAGTCAGGAAACCTCCATTGTTGAGGCGTTGTATTACTCGGGTCACCTCATTAGAAACATCCTCCATCGTACTCAATCGTTTCGCGCGGAGTGCCTTCTCCAGTTTTAGGAACAAGTTATAGTCTGGTGGGCTCATGTCAAGACTGTATGGCGCATGGGAAAGCAATTCCTATCCATACTTTTCCAGAATGTCTCTTACGGTATGGACAACATGCGGCCTCGCGTTGTGGTGCAAAATGACGACACCAGCTTCGAATATGTTGGGCCTTCTTTGGCAAATCTTTGGGCGCAAAACATTTTGCATAAACCTTCTGTAGTTTTCCGCTGTTACAGTGGTCCTCTCGGGCAATCTGTCTGTATCTATCACTCCAACCTTGTCATAGGCCATAATCATCATCTTCGATTGTTGAAGAGGTGATTCTGGATGTTTGAACTGAGTGGTCTGAGATTTCAGTTCTAGTACAAAATCTCGTATCCAGGTTTCGTCTATAGCAACAATTCTGTCCAAAAACTGCTCGTCTTCTGTCTCGTATCGCTGAAGCAATTCTTCTGCGATCCTTTTGCCAACTGCTTGTTGCTCTTCACTGAGATTACGCGGAACCCATTTGGCAGCCACTTTTCTCTTCTGTAATTCTTCAGTTAGGATTTTGAAAACCGCAGCGGTTGACATGTTTGTTTCATATACAATCTCTTCACATGTTTTCCGTCGAATTTCTTCCAAAATGCTCTTGATGAAAACCGCAGAACTGTCGTTCGTTGCATCTGATGGCCGGACGCTTCTTGGGTTGTCTTCGTTGCTTTCCCGACCTTAGCGGCAACGAGAAGCCCACCGTGACACTGTGCTGCGATCCACTACACTAACCCCACAAACTTCACACCAATCTTTATGAATTTCGGTAGGGGATCTTCCTTGCAAAGTTTTGGTCAGTGGGACCAACAGGTTAGCAATAAACTGCATCGTATCAAAGCGGTTCTTGGGGTCTGGAGTTCCTCATGTCACCGGAACCGTAGGGGGGGGGGGGGAGTCGTGCTCGCACGTCTCCGCTTTGGGCATTGTAATTTCACTCACCGCAATTTTCTCTGTGGCGACACTGCTCACTAGCGTCTCAATTTTACAGTGGCTGAATCCTCATTCCCTCTAATGCGCATGCCCCAGACTTAGAAATTTTCTCCCCATCTGTTGGTCTCGCACTCTTTGCCCAGGAATGGATAGTCGATATACGCCCCAGATTAAGGAGCACGTTGAACATTATGCTCAAATGCTGTGTTAATACAAAGTGTGACGTCACAATATGGCGCTGGGTAAACAAATAACTGTTCCTCCACGATTCTCATATCCCATGTTTCAATGTGAGTGGTGAAATATGCTCATGTTTTGCAACTTCTTCAATTTTTCTGACAATTTGACGTGGTGAAAATGCTGTGAAGTCCACTCACATCCAGTCATTTTATTATGAAACACATCGACGGAATCAATTGTCTGTTGGCATTGCCCTCGTCTCGTACTTTCTTGATCTTCAAAATGCATCGTAGTAAGTTTTTATTTGTACTACTTGATGATGGGAATTTTTCATATGACTATAAAAATTCTGTTTGTGAGAAAACGATTTCTCACAAGCTGAACATCTGTAGTCATCTCTTTTTTCTGAAGACGGTGAATCAGTGCTTTGGTCAGGATGAACATTCCTCATATGTCGATACAAATTAAACGACTTCGTAAATATTTTCTTACAAAACGGGCAAGAAATATAATCTTTATTCACCATACAAGGTGGATAAAACATATTACCATCCTTCGTCCACAGTAGCTTAGAAAAAAGCACACCTGAAATGAGAAATTGAAGTTCAAGTAATTTGTTAAGTCTCGAGCATGCGCATTAGAGGCAATGAGGATTCGGCCGCTGTAGGATTGAGACGCTAGTACACTGCTCCAATGTGTGAGACGTCTGATGTGCCTTTAACCGTTGTTCATATTTTGTGTTCGTGTCGTCGTTTCATTCATCAACGCTCTCGTCATTTTCTATTACCAATTCTACCAGATGACTCAGTGACCCTGAATCTTCTTTTAAACGATCAGTGTGACGTCTCTTGTGTTTTATCGTTTCTTCGTATTACCGGTGCTTTACGTTTTGTGTAGTGTGTTGGCTTATCGACAATTTCCACCTTTGGTCCTTTTATTGCTGTCATTATTCGCTTTTAACTATGTTATGTCATCGTTACTGTGTTAATTGTTGTATCCGTTATACCGGTGATTTTTTTCTTGCTTCTTATAGTCTCTCGTGCCTTATACCACGTTTATTGTTACTGTTTTATACACTTATCGTTTTTTCATTAATACAGACACTTGACGTTTACTAGGACCATCAAACACAAGTCTTCGCTCTTTCCACGTTTATAAGTGAGTCACGGAAAAATTCTCATTGGCCGTCACCGGGAATCGAACCCAGGGTCTTCCAGTTTCCCGGTGGCGGCTAATGAGAATTTTTCCGTGACTCACTTATAAACGTGGAAAGAGCGAAGACTTCTGTTTGATGTTCCTAGTCCACGTCAAGTGTCTGTATTAATTATTCATTCGCCTTCTAGTTATTTGTTCAGTTGCTGCTTACCATCTTTGGTGAATCCCCAGCATTGTGCGGGGCTCCAAGAAGCAACCAGCCAAATTGGCTTGGCAATTAGTGAGTGTGCGTCTGGAGAAATTCGAAGCCGCTGTGGTGTAGTGGAAGCATATCCGGCGCGTAACTGGAAGACCCTGGGTTCGATTCCCGGTGGCGGCCAATGAGAATTTTTCCGTGACTCACTTATAAACGTGGAAAAAGCAAAGACTTCTGTTTGATGTTTTGTTTCAATATTGTTGTTTATTACTTTTTTAATACTCTGACGTGGCGCTCTTTGAGGCCCTTGCGCCATAAAACGCCAACCAACCAACCTCGCAAAGTTTTAATTATATTGTGGGATCGTTTGTCGCTACGCGGGATCTGACATGACTCACTTTCTTCCTCCATTCGTAGGCAGAATTTTTCGGAACAGGAAAACGTTAGCCAGGAAACCTAGACACAGCTTTGTACACTGAAGTCTGACTCACAACTGGCGAAACGACTTGAGCAATTGCATCATCCTACTGGTAGCGTCTGCGCAGTGCGCAAAACTTTTGAAATTACTCTACTCAGGGACCAAAGATTTCACGCTACTGTCGAACCACGGCAGGTGTTTGATACAGCGCGGCACACGAACCTGAGACCTTCTGGCCCGACATCGTGCGAGCTAAACAATAGACCACTCTTTAGAGGTGGGCCTATCACTCTGTTTAACTATTACTCGCGATACACTGGTTTCCATAGGTTCGAATACTTTCGAAGATGATGTTTTAGCAAAACCAATCGCCGTGAAGCGCTTATAAATAAATTTCTTGAAAAATGTATTCGCGCCAGATAGAACATTTTAACGCTCCTCGTAGAGGCGGATTTTTCATTAAGCTGAAAAGAAAGTAATGTCTGTAAATGCAAGGCAACAGAAAAGTGGAAATTGCTGTGTACAGGGTGATTCAGAACTCATGGGACAAATTTCAAGGGGTGGTAGAGCACACTGCAACAAACATTTTTTGTGTAGTAGTGTATGGGCGAAAGTGAGGCACAAACACAAGAAATAGACATGAAAGGAAACATAAATTGTTTACTTACAGCATCATTGACAAGTGCTTCTTTACAGCAATGTTTACAATAATTACTCAAAATTGCGTCCGCCAACAGTAATACATGCGTGGCAGCGTCGACGGAGTGATTGGCGTACAGTTTCAAAGATGCCAGGTATTTCTCGCACACGTGCAGTATTCGAGCGACGAGGTCCTCAACAGAGTCCATTGGTGTCTCGTAAACGAGGGCTTTCAGATGTCCCCGTAAGAAGTAATCGAGGCTCGATAGATCGGACGATCGGGGTGGCCAACGGACTGGTCCACCACGGCCAATCCATCGCGCCCCAAAAGGGGCATCCAGGCAATTGCGCATATTAATGCTGAAATGGGCTGGCGCCCCATCATGCTGAAACCACAGCCCTTGTCGGACGGCCAGTGGTACATCTTGAAGCAATTGTGTTAAATCCCTTCCAGAAAAATACGATAATATCTGCCATTGAGTAGCGTTGGTAGTAGATATGGGCCAAGCAGGTAGTCCCACAATACCCCCCCCCCCCCACACACACACACATTCATCGTTCTTGGTACGCATGTGGACGTGTAGCGTGTGGGTTAGAGGTTGCCCACACATGACAATTGTGCACATTGAAAACACATTCGTGTGTAAAAATCGCCTCATCTGTGAATAGCACATGAGCTGGGAATTTCTTGTGTTTGTGCCTCAACACGTCACTTGCGACCATGCATTCCTATACAAAAATTGTTTGCTGTAGTGTGCTCTACAACCACTTAACGTTTGCCTAATGAGTTCTGAATTACCCTGTATATTAAGTACAAATCAGTCCAAAGTATAGTAGCCATCATTTTCCACGATCTTCTCCCATCGTCTCGGTAGCTGCTGGATATCGTCGCTGTAGAACTGTGATCCTTTGACGCAAAGAAGTAAGTGCGCATTCGACATCGTCACGGTTGGTGAACCCCTGTCAGTCCAGAAAATGCTGCAACGATCAAAAAAGGTCGTAGTCGCTTGGGTCAATATCTGTGTTATAGGCTTGGTGCGGCAGTAGCTGTCAGCCCAGGTCCTTCTTCTTGTGACAGGTCACCAGTGAGTGCTGTGTGGGGTCCCGTTCCATCCTGCCGTAGGAGGAAGCCTTCGCGGTTTAGTAGTGCTGGTCGTTTTGATGTGAGCGATGCGTGCAGATCGTTCAGCTGACGGAAGTACACATCTGCAGTTATAGGGGTGTTGTGTGGCAGCTGCTCAAGACACACGACACCCCGATTATCCCACCAAACAGACAGCAGGATCTTACGTGGGAGTAAGCCGCTATTGAGGGTCGGCATGGGCTTCTGTTTTGGGTCCAACGACTATTTCCGGGCGTTCACATTGTCATACAGGACCCATTTCTTGTCACATGTCAGAATGCGGTCCATGAACGGTTCACCTTCGTTACGTACAAGCAGGGAAACGTATGCACTCATGATATTCGCTTTCTGTTCAACTGTAAGTTAATGGGGTACCTAAACTTCCTTTTTGTGCACCTTCCCAAGAAGAGTGACCAGATGGCTTTTTCGGAATGGGAGGAGATTTTCATTGAACAAGGAGGACATTTCGATAAAAAGGAAGACACAAATTTGTACAAAAATAAATACGAATGCACATACCCTGTATTTAAATTTTAGATTTTGAGTTTATACGTGTAAAACTTAAAAAAGGAAAGATATTTTAGTCCGCTGGACGTTTTTACTTATATTTTTCACTGGAAGATATTTTAGTCCGCTGGACGTTTTTACTTATATTTTTCACTGGAAGAGATTTTCTACGGTACTTCGGGTTTCTTTAACAAATATTTGTGAAATGACATCATGTCTTTCATATTGTATTTAACTAGCAGTATACCCCTCTCTGGTTGTTTAAGAAACTTGAATTATAAATAGAAAAAGCTCACAGCAACGACTGGCAACATGAAAAACAAGCAGTATGAGCTGAATGTTTACACGACTACACTGCGCGGCACTGTCCACGAGAGAGGAGCGACAGGCTAACGCGCACTGGCGGGTTTTCTCTGTGCTGTTAACTCACAATTGACGTACTGCAGCAGGATTGCAGGAATAAACTGACCGGGGAGGGGGAGAATCCAGAAAGGAATGGATACGTTTTAGCAGGGGCGTGATAGGATATATGATTACAATAGAAGGATTTGATCAAAATGTATTTAAATTATTTCTTATTGAAAAGCTGGACATTTGGGTGATTTGCCTTAATGCCTGGAGGACAGGAGGACATGGTAAGAAAAGAAAAACGGGTCTGGTTCATTTGCCAGACGTTTTCTTCACCGAAGGGTCACTGGACCGAAAATCCCTTCACCGAAAACTTTGTTTCGCCGAAAGATCCCTTGATCGAAAAGTTCATTTCACCGAAGGGTCACTTGACCGAAAATCCCTTCACCGAAAACTTTGTTTCACCGAAAGAACTTGGTCGTAAAGTTCATTTCACCGAAGGGTCACTTGATCGAAAATCCCTTCACCGAAAACTTTGTTTCACCGAAAGATCACTTGATCGAAAAGTTCATTTCACCGAAGGGTCACTTGATCGAAAGGTACATTTCACCGAAGGGTCACTTGATCGAAAAGTTCATTTCACCGAAGGTTCGCTTGCTCGAAAAGTTCATTTCACCGAAAGGTCTCTTTACCTATACGTTCATTTCACCGAAAGGTCTCTTTACCTAAAAGTTCATTTCACCGAAAGGTCATTTCACCGAAATGTCATTTCACCGAAGTGTCAGTTTATCGAAAACTTTGGATTTTATTACAGGAACTGTTGAAGAGTGGTGCAAGTTCGCCAGACAGACCACCGAAACGTTTGGGGATTATACTCAAATTGCACTTTTGATTTCTCCGTGTCACAGAGAGCGCAAAATTCAGTTTTAAGAGAAATCTTTTTTTTTTTTTAGCAGGCCTCGGCTTAGCTCTTTTTAGCAACTTTTAACCGTTCGTGCTCATGTTCATAAGGTTTACATAAAAGTTACTTTACATTTTATGTAATGCTTATGAATATGGGTAGGGTTAAAATCTATTAAAATGGCATGTATCAAGGCCTACGGTCAAAAAAATAATGTTTTGTGGTTGAGTAAAACAGGAACATTATTTACTTGATTTGCTATGTAACATTATGACTATGAGCTCGGAGGATTAAAATTTGACAAAAAGGATTAAAATTTGACAAATGCCTTATAATTAATGTTATATTTCGAAAAACCTACTCATGGGGAGGTGTTTCATAGAAATTAAAAGTGTATTTTTTATACAATCCGATAATGTTTAGGTGGCCAGTCTTTCAAAAACCCGCACCACACTCCAACAGATCTCTAACGACAAAATTCTAAGTTTTCGATAAACAGACCATTCGGTTAAATGATCTTTCGATATAATGAACTTTTAGGTAAAGTAATCCTTCGGTGAAATGAACTTTTCGATCAAATGTCCTTTCGATGAAATGAACTTTTAGGTGAAGTGACCTTTCGGTGAAATGAACTTTTCGGTCAGAGAACAGTTTGTAGTGAGATTAGAGTACAGTAGATGGCGCCATCGTACAAGTTCGAGGTTGCATACAGAGGGGTGAAAGAATTTCAGGGGGAGAGGGCATAGGAAAGGATGCCCATTTAAGCAGTGGGTCCAACCTGGGGGCCGTCACTTAACGTGCTCGTCCGATGCACGGCGGATATTCAGCGATTGTTAGTAAATCACACCATCTCTGAAAGATCAGCCCAGTTTCGAACCTGAGGACATTGCATTGATAGTCTGACTCGCTAACCACTAAGCCATCAGCGGATCAATTGTTCCTGCAAGCGACATTCGTGCTTTTATATACACCATCACGATGCGCAGTTTCAATGCGCTGTAGCTCCGGCTATTCATTCATTTGGTGCGAACTTTTGATCACTTGCATATTCGGTCGACAGTTTTCTGCATGTGAAGTTTCATCCCTATCGGAGTATTTTTTCGGGTTAAGTCGTCTTTCGTGTTTTTTTTTTTTCAAAGAGTGTTAAACAAATATTTCGAAGTTCTTCACTTCCGCTGAAGCAACGAATGGTGCCAGAAGTTCGTTTCAGTTTTGGTTTGGAGAAGCTGATAACTCTGTTCATTTAAACATTTCTAGAAACAGAATAAAAGATACTTGTTTTAGTCGCTAAAGCCAAGTACGTGAAAACGGAATTTGATTTCATCCTTAAAAGAAATAAATCGTCCTGTTTAAGATTTTAATCTTACAGCCCGACTTGTCGGTTTAGGCTATAATTAATCAGTGAATCCCGTGGCAGATTCATTTCACTCAGTGAACTTCGCCATCTGATTATTTAGCAAGTCAGTCTTTGTTTTGTGAGATGTCCCATTTCAGAGTATCATCTTACAGTCCGACTTGTGGGTTTAAGCTGTAATAATTCAATGCATCCGGTGGCAGATTCATTTCACTCAGTGAGCTTCGCCATGTGATTATTTAGCAAGTCAGTCTTTGTGTTGTAAGATGAAAATATTTTTTTTTAATGAAGGAGCAAAATGTTAAACTTTTTAGTACAGGCCCGGCCCAATCCGGCTCGATCCAAGTCCGAAATATTTTTAGATAACTGACGAAAACAAGCCCAGGCCGGTGAAGACCTCTACTGCACAGCTCCTTTACATTTTAACATGGTGAAAAGAAAATTTATGGGCTGCATCCGAGCGTGTAGTGCGTATTGAGCGTTCAATACGCTCAATACGCTCAGATTACACATAGCGTTCAATACGCTCAGATTACACATTTCATTCTTCATCCGTGAAAAAAATGCCAGTTCATTGACTATCCCCGCAAACGACCATTAACCGTACTGACCGTCATTTCGGTTTCTTCTGCGTTCTCACAATGAGCTTTATCAAATAACCCAAGCTACAGCAGTGATTAAATCAAAACGCTCTATAGCATGAGTCACATATACGTAGATGTCGAGTACAGTTTCTTGGGTTTAAAAATTTACTTTCATGTAATAGACGTTCGCTCACTTTACAAAGCATAAAGATGCGCCTAATATTTTAGTGAAATTCAAAGTACTTTCATGAAAGGAGATTTTTAGTACGAAAGTTAATAAAATTCATATCAGATAGGTAATTGTTGTATCTCTCTTTTTCTCTTCTGAAGTTATTTCAGCATTTAATATTTATTTTATAGAAAAGAAATATACACTCATCGTCAAAAATGTAGTTGCAGCCAGAAGTAAGCAACCGACAAGAATGAAACTTAATGGGTACATTTGACATCGTGAGACACGCGAATGATTCAAGTATCACGCTCGGCTGCGCATGTGACGCAAGCAAGGAGGGGTCGTAGCGCTGTGCCTGACCGGCTACATAAGGTCATCCCGTTGCGCGTGCTTGCCGTTCTGACTCGTGATGTTGTGTTGGTTGCATCCTTTGCAAATGAAGTATGCCTCGGAGAAAAGTTCGAAAGCCATTTAAGCAGTTGGAGGAATTCGAGAGGGGTCGCATCGGCTGGCTCCGGGAAGCGGGATAGTTTTGTCGCCGTACTGCGCACCATACCGGTCGTGCGGATATCACCATAGCACGCTGTCTGCGGCAGTGGATAGAACAAGGCACGCAGCAGCGACAGGAAGGATCTGGGAACCTAGACGAACCACGGAGAGAGAGTACCGACGGTTTGCCCGACATGCGCGGAGTGACCCAACAGCTACGACTGCGGATATTCAGCGAGCAGTGGTACCTTGCAGGCATTGCCCGATTAATGCCAACTCCATTGGCAGATTGCTGCACGACGGACGACTACACGAACGCAGGCGGCTACGACGACTGCCCTTAACACCATTGCATCACTGCCAAAGACTGCAACGGTGTCGTGCCAGACTGTCATGGAACAACGCAGAATGATAGCGCGTGATCTTCAGTGACGAGTCCCGCTTTTGTCTTGGAGGAGGAGACGACCACCGAATCCATCTGTGGAGCCACCGTGGTCAGCGCCAAGATGAACGGTTTGTTGTCGAGCGTCGCAAGTCCAGAAGGCCTGGTGTCATGGTGTGGGGTGCAATTGCCTACCAAGCCAGATCACCTTTGGTATTCATTACATACACTTTGACAGCCCAACGTTACGTTAATGAGGTCCTGCAAGTAGTGGCCCTACCTTTTCTGAACGCTCACTCCGGGGTGATTTTCCAACAGGACAACGCTTGTCCGCATACTGCTGCTATCTCGAGAGCTTGCCTTCAAGGCACTGACACTCTGCCATGGCCAGCCGCATCGCCAGACCTATCGCCAATTGAAAATTTGTGGGATGCTATTGGATGCGCTATCCACATTCCACCCCTTCCTCACAATCTGAAGGAACTGCGTGAGAAGATTCAAGCTGCATGGGATGGCTTATCGCAGGATACCATTAAGAACCTGTACATCTCCATGCCGAGACGTCTGGCATGCTGTGTGAGCCAACATGGCTGCCCGACGCCATACTGAGAGACACTACTTATTTGCGTGTAGCTCAATAAATATTTCCCATATCAGTCTCAATGTTTAATCCTTTATTGTTCCCGGTAACTTTTACCTTCCTTCCGAAAAGCATTGCAATCCGACACGTCCTTCTGGGTGCAGCTATTTTTTGACGAAGAGTGTAGTATGACTCGCAGCGTAGCACTGCGCCCATAGTAGTCAGCACCTGAGCGTCAAACGGGTGGACAGCTGCCGAATATCAATGATCCTCTGCTGTTCTGTAAAATATCTTGGACATAGCTGTCTCGTCAGCGTATTCGCGGCTCATTTGGAACATTTTCGACGAATTCACTCGACCGTAACTGTCTGCCTTACGACGATGTAAGCTCGTACGTGCGTTGTTTTTAAACCCTGTTCAAATAATCATATGTAGAGGATTTTAGGAAGCGAGTGTCTGACAACAAGTCTTAAACAACCCTTAGAAACAGGAAAGCTAGGAGATTCGGGCTAGAATGCCCGATAGGAAAGTGACACGGAAGCGAAGTATAAAGGGGGAGGAAGAAGCCCCTTATTTATTACCGGGGGGCCAGTACCCAAGGTCCGGCGGTTTAACGTGCCCATCCGACGCACGTCGGATATTTAGTGGATTGAGCGTTCGTACCTGCCTGGGATCGAAAGTGGGGTCCTTTCCGTGACAGTAACGAACGTTGCCCACTAGGCCACCCGCGGCCCCTAAACCCTGTTCACTTGGTTTCCACAGGATATATCGCTGCGAAACTTTGATATTGCATATCCCTGATAGCCCCCCTTCCTAGCCTTATGAAATTTACTTGTATGTACGCCAACTCCCTATCTCTATTCCGATTTCCATGTTGATAAATGTTAACGCACAAAGTAGCACAACTGAAAACGCAGACGGAATGTAAATGAAGAAATGTGTCGAAGCGTTGAAACAGCAAGGGCTTCGTGTCGAAAAACGACATTCATCGATCAAAATCCAAATTGAGCAATCTCACGTATGTCGACTGCGTGACGTCGTATATTCCATGTCTCCAAATTTTTGAGTTATTATTCTAACCTTGAGATAACGCAACAGTTCCATATCGGCAGAAATAAACAAATGTAAGCGAAAAATCCCGACAATGTTTCTTCCAAATGAATATTTCCTATTACTACGGACATCTGAGAAAGTTCTCGAAATCAAAATTGTTCTGTTAAGGAGGCATTTTTAGGCAAATCACTTTTTGCAGGAAGGAATGATATGAAGGAATTTGGTTGCGAATGTTTATTTAAATGTAAAGCAGGAAATCTGACAATATTAAGGAAATGAAAGGAACTCTAAACGTGGCAACAGATATTATTTGTCATTTTGCAAAAATTATTTGCACTGTGTTTCTCCTTTTAATTAGGAATGTTCGTGACGCGCTATGCTTAAAGCCACTTTTTAAGCTTGAGCAGTGAATTACACTTAAATTCCCGTGTTACTTCGCCCTTGCTTCTGTTTAGTTAAATTTTCTGCTTCCCTCATCATAAAACTGTTCACCGTCTTAGCTGCTTATTACCAACCTGAGCGAAGGTTTGTTTAAAGCACTTTTAGAATTTCTCCATTGCAAATTTTCCACGTTCTTGATTTCAAGACATTTTTGCATTTCTTCGCTCTTTATTCCAAAAAGCGAAGAATGCATTTCCAATGAAAGAGTTCCGTCAAGAATGTTGTGACCCTAAGGGTAACACTTCTCCATCTGAAGATGGTTATTTAACACGGCGCATTGCATTTCATAAATGTTGCTTGTGTGTATACGTTTCAATAAACTTTCTTCCTTCAGTCACCTCGATTTGTCTCTTCGTTAAATGGCTGCTTACAATGTGCTCAGCATACCTTCAAAGATGAGTGGCAAACTACTTAAGGGAAAGGATTTTTATTTCACTTTTGAAATGTCCTCGGGTACTTTCTTGATACTTAAATGTTTCATCTCATCAGCTGAAGAGCTTTTGAAGTTGATACTCACACTAAAGGCGATGAAAATCACCTTTGTAAGATCTCTGCGGCATGAATTCCAAATATGTTTTGCAAAAATTTCGGTCAACTCATCCACTAATCGGAAGATTTTAAAATCAGCTGTTTTCTCAGCAACCTGGCGTCATATTTAGTAGTTAAATTTTATTTTCAAAGAAGGGTGAAATCGTGTTCCCGTTTTTCAGGCTTTCTTAATATCATAGCTCTTCAAAAACACAAACTATTTTTTCCCTGTTCTAGAGTAATATGTAGAAATAATGTTTGTTGCGAGTGCAAAAATATTATTCGGTTTTTGCGAGATAAAAGGTCAAGCGAAATGAAAACATATATGACATCTGGGAAATCAACTGTAGTCTCTTGGTGGTAGGCAAGTCTATGGTTGAAAGAACTAAATCTTCCCCTGCAGGACCTTGGTTGGGAAATAAAATGGAAAAGTGTTATTTTTCTTCTAACGGCGTTGGTTCTCCCCCTTTACAAGAACCAATAGACCTGAATCAGGGATCACAGAACCTCCCCTTCTTTAAAGGAGGATTACCAGCTCACCCATCTCAACGAAAAAACGATAGAAAAAAAAAGCAGTTGTAAGAATTCTGACTCCGCAGGGGAATGTACACTGCTGGCCACCCAAAATGCAACACCAAGAAGGAAGCATCCGTTTGGCCTGAAATTCGCAGCATGCGTCGCCCGCGAGAAGACATGCAAACGATTAGCATTGCAGGGCATATGCAAATCATGTGCACCCGGCACGCCACCGAGAAGCACTATAAGAAGGGTGCACAGAAGGCGGGGTGTAAGTAGTGGAAGTGTGTTGTGCTGCCGGACCTGTGCGTGAGAAGCTTCCTGATGCCTCGTTTCGGAGTTCGACAGAGGACGAATAGTGGCATATCGCGACAGCGGTTTATCGTACCGAGACATCGGCGCCGGTGTGGAACGCCATCCAACCACATTGAGGCGAGTAAGCATTCGGTGGTTGCAAGAGGGACAAACGGATCGACTTGAGCGATTTCCGCAACCGCAGCACACCACCGGACGAGAAGGCCGGCATGTTGTGCGGCGGGTATTGGCGGCTCGCACCGCCACATCACGAACGTTAGCGCAGGAATTAGGGTGTGTTGCGCAACAACCTGTGTCAGCACGTACCGTTCGGCGTCGTCTGCAGGAGCGGGGACTTGTCGCACGGCTCCCATTGCTCCGAATACCATTGACGTTACACCACCGGCGAGTGCGGCGGCACTGAGCCGGTGAGCGCCGCCCCTGGACTACGGAATGGCACGACATTGTCTTCTCCAACGAATCCCGCTTTTGCCTGCAGCAGCACGATGGACGGATCCGCGTGCGGCGGCACCGCGGCGAGGAACTGTATGACGTCTGCATTATGCATCGCCATACCGGTCCGTCGATGGTTTGGGGCGCAATTGGATATGACACCCGCACTCCTCTGGTAAACGCATCGCCGGTACACTCAACAGCCACCGCTACATCTCCGACGTGTTGGAGCCTGTAGTCCTCTCTTACCTGCAGGACCTGCCAAAGGTCACGTTTCAGCAGGACAATGCGCGCCCGCACGTGGCACGCATCGTGCAACAATTATTCACGGCCCACCAGGTGTCACTGCTGCCGTGGCACGCCTTTTCTCCCGATATGTTGCCCATCGAACACTTCTGGTCGCTGGTCGGCAACCGAGTGGCCCGGCAAGCACCATCCGCGGCTACCCTTGATGAACTGTGGCAATGTGTGGAAGCAGCCTGGACCGACATACCCCAAGCCCACATCCAAAGCCTTTTTCGTTCAATGCCGCGGCGCGTAACGGCCGTTATTGCCAGCCATGGGGGCCACACGAACTATTGATGTCTGTTTGTTCCGCAAGTCGCACGGGCCTGTAAGCTCAATTTTTTTATCTTTGTATCTGTTGTTATGTGTCCAGTACATCTGGCTTTGCTATCTCGTGTCTTTCTTGGTGTTTCATGTTGGGTGGCCAGCAGTGTATTTCCAAATAACTCACTCCGTTTTCTCACCCACTACCTCGGATTTCAGTTCCAGTTTTCCACTTCTCATGGAGCCAGTAACCCTAACTTAGGGCTGCTGGTGTTTCTGATAATTTCCAATGCTCATTATAAACGTCTGTAGAGGACAAGTTAGGCTTACATCGTATTTCGTCTCCCTATTGACCATGTGGTCTTCTTACTATTTGTTTGAGATGTGCTTCAGTTCTATTTCATGATAAGATGTGGGTGGTGTGCTTGTTTACGATACTGGACTAAATCTGGGTCCCTCTTCTGTAGGCAGTGGCTCTAAATTGGGAACGGCTGACTACCTATACGGGTTTCTTATGGCGATCGCTAAACCTCAAGGCAAAAAAGAAAAGCTTTTGGGGTCCATTTCGCGATGCCACTGTACAAATCGCCATAGCAAAGCATCTAATCATCACTTTTCTATGTATTTGTGTGTGTCATAACAATCTCTAAAAATTATTATTCATACCTTCAAGGAATATCATTTATAAATTCTACAAGGGCGTTAAATGATACCGGCGTTGGTCAGCGATGCCTCAGGATATCATCCGGGAAATTTTTCAGTAGATGCTACGCGTTACCGATTATGTAGGCCAGAATGGCGGCCATATGATCCTATGACTCAAGCCACATTATACAGTCTCCGCGCTCATCGTATTCATGTAAATCCTCACATAATAAATCGCTTTTTTCTTTCATTACCTTGTATTCATTTGTGATAAGTTTTATCTCATTTCGTGTATTCCTTTATCATGTGGCATTTTTCATGTTCAGCAGTGTAAATGTGCTTCCGCATGAGCTTTGACTGCAGTATTGCAATTGCTCGTGTTCCATAGTTTCAGTTTGGATCCACGACACGCCTGCTAGGACAGTCACGTCCTCAAATTAAGTCTTTGGTCGCTAGCCAAAGTGAAGTGCATTACTTGAAGTTAAAAATGTACTCAGAATGATCTTGTCATAACTTTTGTTGCTTGCTTCTTTGGGGTTTAACGACTGCTGTGAGCAACTCAATAGATTATAAGCAATCGCCTGTCCCTAATTTAGGGCCACAGGTTCCATGGAAGCGAGAGAGCCAAACACATCATCCACATGCTTCATCGGGATTCAAACCTGGAATCGCCGCCCCGGTGGCGCAGTGGTCTAAGCGATGGCCTCTGATCATTCGTCCGAACGGGGTCCGGGTTCGAATCCCGGTGAGGCATGGATGTTGTGTTTGTCTTACGGCACTAGCTCTCTCCCTTCCCTGGAACCAGTGACCCTAAATTAGGGACGGGCGACTGCTTATAGCCCATTGAGTTGCTCACGGTAGTCGTTAAACCTCCAATCAAAAAAAAAAAAAAAACCTGGAATCATCGCTGCCGAATGGTGAGAAGCCGGCGCTCAGACCACTGCGCCACCGACCCGGCGATTGTGGTAAAAGAGAAATGATCCTTTCTTCTGCTGAATTTATAGACGAAATGTTATGGAATAAAATATTTATCATGGTCAGTCATATCTACCTTTATGTCTCCTAGTGGCGAGGCTGTGCATCAGCAAAAGTTACGGATCGTCTTCTTCACGTTGCAATATTTCTAACACAAATACAACTTTTGAATTCATATTGATATATGATACTCACACAGAAAAAGCCTGACAAAGTAATAATATATGCAGGTAATTTTTGCATGGTATCATAAACGTGAGATTAACTTGGTTTGACTGATGAATCTTGTTTTAAATGCCTGGCATATTATTTCATTGGATTCTTTTGAAAATCCTTAAAGCACGAATTGATTCGTTTCCATCTGTGGGTGATGCAGTTACTCCAAAGGGCAGTGGTATAACCGTTGGCTTCTAATCATTCGTTCGTGTTGGGTCCGAATTCGAATCCTAGTGAGGCATGGATCTTATGTTTGTTTTCCGGCACTGGCTCTCTTTCTTCCCTGGAATTAGTGGCCTTAAATTAGGGGCAGGTGACTGCTTATAGTCCATTGTGTTGCTCACAATGGACGTTAAACCTCAAACAAACAAACAAAAAAAATAGGTGAAACCCGAAAAACGATTTTTCCACAGGGGCTAATCATGCAGTGGCGGCTTTTCAGGTGAAGTAGGTGAAGTGCCTCTTCACCTATTTTACTTCAGTATTTTTTTATAATATATTCTTTTTGGTTTTTATTCAGTTCCAAAATACTCAAAATTTTGAATAGATATTAATTCACATGGCGCGCTCAATACGGAAAACAAATCCTTATACGCAAAACAGTGCAAGTGAAGAGCCGAAATGAGAATGCTTGGAAGTCTGCAGCTTTACACCGAGTTGCCATGGTAACCGTGACGTCACCCTCCCCAATCTGCTCGCTCAAGTGAAGTGTTTCAGCTTCACGCGCCTTACCTGTGCATCTTTCAGTTTTTTTAGCGTAAAGTCGTGAGAGATCACGGTGGAGTGGGCGGACTACCAGGCTACTATGCAATCTTTTAGGGATTTTTCCTTGTAATGCTGAGGTACATTGTTTTCCGAAAGGAATTTGTTCTTTCGTGCTTTGTGATTATTTGTTGAAAGCTTTAACTGATATTTTAGGTGTGTGTACAATTTAACTGATAGTGATAGTTTTTAGTATGCATCCTGTGGACGACATTGTTTGTAATTTATTTCAAACTCCATTTACTCTGTGGAAAGAAGAAGATGAAAGAGACATTTTGCTTCAAGGACGACCAACGGATTCACTGACAACTGTTGCCAAGAACGAAATCAAGAAGAGCGGTAAATCTAACAATATTAATTTTAAAAATTGTTAGTTTACTGAATATAAATGGATTTGCAGCACTTCTGTGTTATTTTTTTTGGGGGGGGGCTGCTTACTTTTTAGTAATAAATATTCGGCGTGGAATAAAGACGGAATATCAGATTTATTAAGCGTGACACGGTCACTTCCTAAACATCGTGATTCTAGCGAACTCCTTAAATGCGGATTAATGTTAAGGAATTTTGAAAAAATTCAAAACACCATTGCCGATGCCCTGAGGAAGAATGCTAGGCTTTTGAAAACGCATTTTAACGAAAACGTTCGTTTAAATAGACTTTTCCTGCAGACAGTGATAGATGCAGTATTAGACTATACTGTATTTTAGCAAACAAGAACTAGCATTCCATAGCCATGACGAAAGCATGGGCTCGATAAATCGTGGAAATTTCATTGAATTACTTTCATTGTTGATATGAAGAAGTTTTTTAGAAATTGAAAATCAATACGAAAGGATAAAAAACTATTCAAAATGAATTAATTGAATGTATTTCTGAATATATAAACGATCACGTCAAAAATTAAATAATTTTTTATTGTTGATTCGGAAGGTGTATTGGTTGAGGGATTTTTGGGTTTCCATGATGTGAATGAAGAAAGAACGTCAGGAGCTTTATGCAAAATGCTAGACAATATTTTGGAACAGTTTTATTACCAACACAAATAAATAGGACAATGTTACGATGGGGCAAGTATAATGTCTGGACACTTAAATGGGCTACAGAAAAAAAAGTTAAGATAAAGCTTATGAAGCTGTTTTTGTTCAGTGCTTAGTTCATCGTTTGAATCTTGTATTACACCAGAGTTTTTCTAAAATTTCTAAGTGTCGAATACTTTTTGCAAGCCTCAGTGGAATTGCTTCGTTTGTTTACCATTCTGCAAAGCGGTCTTATAGACTTATATCAACAACCGCAAGATGCAGACCAACCATAACAGAAAATCGATGGTCCTCCACTTCGAAATTAGTAAGTGTAGTTGTTGAAGATTGGGATAAATTGAAGGAAGTGTTCGGATTTCTGACGAATAGCGAATAATCAGACAAAAAATCAATTCATCTTGCCAAGAGGTTTTTGAATGATATGAACACTTTCGAATTTATATTTTTGGCTCCACCGATCTATTATTCGAACTTTTGAAGAAAAAATAACTAAATATAAACTACTGTGTAACTCAAATTAAAAAAAAACAAAAAAAAACCGTCGTGAAATTTTGAGCCATAAAAGGAACGATGAGTTGTTTGAAACAGTTTGGAAAAGCTAGCAAAATCACAGAAATAAGCACGGGAATATGCTGCTCTCACACAGGAAACAATTTTTCAAAATTATAAACAATTGTATTTTGAAATTTTGGACCACATTCTTACGGAAATGGATATAAGATTTCAAGACTGTAAGAAACTTCAATTTGTCTGACTTGCTGACACAACCAAATTCGAATAATTTAATGCATGCTTTCCCACTCGCGCTCTTGAAAATCTACATTTTTATGGAAACATATTTACTAAACACCAGCGTCTTAAAAATGAACTGAGTCTTGTATATTCCGATGAAAAATTAAGGAATATATTGACTCGAGAACTCCTTCAAGTGTTTTACGGAGACAAAAACATTTTTACAGAAGATTATAAATTGGTTTTCCTCAGTTTAACAATTCCATCTACAAGTGTGCCAGTGGAAAGAAGTTTTCTTAAAAGAATACAAACTTGCTCATGAATAACTAGTTCCCAAGATAGACTTGCTTCTCTGGCAAATATTTCTATTCAGGAAGACATTTTATTGATGCTCACGAAGAAACAACCATCTAACAATCTTATGACGACATAATCGACAAATCTGCAGCTTTAAGAGGAAGGAAAATTGATTTAATATACAAAAAATAAGTGAGTCCTCAATAAGGGATTTTCATTGTAGACAGTATATATCTTTTCATACTGCTCTTGTACCTCTTCACCTATTTTTCCAACCACGAGCTGCCACTGTAATCATGATTGGTAGAGGGGCTAATCATGTTTTCCAGAGAGGCTAATCATGATTGGTAGTGTGTCTTCAAAAGTACTGTACAGTATGTCACGTAAAGATTGAAAGTATGTGTACTAAATCCTGCTTTCTTCATGAGCATAAAAGTTATTATCCCTTTCACACTTTGACATATTTATAAAAAATATTTTTTTAAATGAATAAAATATAACTGCATATGTAAACATTTTCTTCAATGAATTCCCTTCCAGTATGACGAATGTTTCAGATTCAAAGAGACAAAGATACCTACAAATTATTTAGTACGTGTGTAAATAATACGACGTGCATTTATTTATTTAGATTTTTGTCTCTGTTAATAACTGATCAAATTTAATGCCCTATTAAATGTTAACAATATAGGATTTTATGAAGATAAAACAGTACTATCTATTGACCTTGGAAAGGTACTTCACACAGCACGTACATTAGTGGCCAAAATTGTGGAAATATTTTGGAAAATTTGTATTTCTGAAGTTTGATGTTGCATAACATCAGTCTTTTTTTTGGAATAACACCATAAAATTATATATTGTTAGAAAGATAATTTTATGCAAATGTAATGCAACATACTATATTAAATTTAAAAAAAATTATACATAGAGAACCATGATAAAGCGTACTTCATAACTTCTCATCATTTCTGCTAGTATTATGTTGGTGCGAATGAAATGTCCGAAGTGAACGAGCAGTGGAGACAGGCCACCACCACAGCGGAATGGAACCACCCACAGGTGTTGCGGGTATTACGTCACCGAGTTACTTTAAATAGCTAGCACGTGTGTGAAGAACAAGGGTCAAGCGTGGTTTGTTTGACGTAACGTGGCTTGCAAAGGAAACATGCGAACGCCAGATTTGAGAGTCATCTTCCTGTATGAATTTAAACTGGGCCATTCTGCAAGAATTGCCGCTCGAAATGTTAACAAAGCATTTGGGGATAACACAGCCAACGAACGAACCATTCGGCGATGGTTTGTGAAGTTTCGAAGCGGAGACACGGACCTGTAAAACGAAGCACCTGGTCACCGACATGTTGCTGTTTCTGACAGTGTTCTGTTACGTGTGGTTGAAGCGGACCCCCGAAAAACGTGTCGGCAGATAGCAGCAGAGGTAGGTGTCTACCACACGACAGTTGTTCGGCGTCTGACTGCGTTGATTAAGGTAAAAAAGCTGGACATGTGCCTGCCGCATGAGTTCACAACTGCCAACAAGACTAGACGTTTGGAAGTCTGCATGTCGCTGCCTGCCAGTAATGAACAGGAACCTCTACTGCATCGAATCGTCACCTGCGACGCGAAGCGGGTCCTTTATGATAATCGGAAACGATCTGCGCAATGGTTAAGCAAGGCACAGCCTGTGGGACGTCATTCTAAGCCACCCCTACACACCAAGAATATGATGCTACTTAGCTGGTGGTCCACAGCCGGAATAATTCATCGGAGTTTCTTGGCAAGAGGCCAAATCATTACTGCAGAACGCTTTTGTGCTGAATTTCACCAGATGAACCAGAAATTTCTGCAGAAACAACCGGATTTGGTCAACGGACATGGTGTTCTTCTGCTCCAGAACAACGCCCACCCTCGTGTAACACAAGTAACGATGCTGGTACTAAGTGCCTTGGGCTATGAAGCACTGCCTCATCCTGCATATTACCCGGACTTGTCTCCGACAGACTATTATCTGTTTCATCGCCTGGATCACTTCCTATACAGGAAACAGTTCACGACAGACAACGAGGTTGCAGTTTATGACTCCTTCGGGTCCCAGCCACAAGACGTTTTTCGTTCCATGATCATGGCCATGCCGGACAGATGACAACTATGTATCGATGCCGAAGGGAATTATTTTGCTTAGGTAAGTTGTCCTAACTTTCCGTTCTCGCCGACCACGTGTGCTGGCCCTTTGCCGGACATTTCATTCTTACCAACCCAATACTTAATCGGGAAAACCTCTTGCCGCAATTACAGCGTACAACGGCGACCCATGGAGTGAAGCAAGCATTTTACTTCATCAGGTGTTATAATGCAAAACCAAGGTTGCATGATTGCTTCTATAAATTGTGCTTTATACCTTGGTTGCTTCTGACTTACAACTTTCTTTAATCGGCTCCTCAGATTTTCTATTGGTTTCAGCTCAGTGCTATTACCTGGCCGTTCTAGCAGTGTAATATGATTTTCCTAAAACCACTTTTTGCATGCAACAGCAACATGAAAAGGAGCTGAATCCTGTTAAGTTATATAGGCTTCATTATCATGGAAAAGATCACGTGCCGAAGGTTTCAGTTTTGGCTCAAGTATATCAATGTTGTATTTTTGCCATTTAAAGTACCATTAATCACACAAATTCTGCTCACGCATTTTGCTGTCATACAACACCAGATCATAATACCAATTGGATGCTTCATGGCAGCCGTAATGCATTCCCAGATCATAACGCTAACTGGATGCTTCATGGTAGCCGTAATGGAATCCCAGATCATAACACTAACTGGATGATTCATGGCAGCCGTAATGCAATCCCAGATCATAACACTAACTGGATGCTTCATCGTAGCCGTAATGCAAACCCAGATCATAACACTAACTGGATGCATCATTGTAACCGTAATGCAATTCCAAATCATAACACTAACTGGATGCTTCATCGTAGCCGTAATGCAAACCCATATCATAACACTAACTGGATGCTTCATGGCAGCCGTAATGCAATCCCAGATCATAACACTAACTGGATGCTTCATGGTAGTCGTAATGCAATCCCAGATCATAACACTAACTGGATGAATCATTGTAGCCGTAATGCAATTCCAGGTCATAACACTAACTGGATGCTTCATGGCAGCCGTAATGCAATCCCAGATCATAACACTAACTGGATGCTTCATTGTAGCCGTAATGCAAACCCATATCATAACACTAACTGGATGCTTCATGGTAGTCGTAATGCAAACCCCAGATCATAACACTAACTGGATGCTTCATCGTAGCCGTATTGCAAACCCAGATCATAACACTAACTGGATGCTTCATGGCAGCCGTAATGCATTCCCAGATCATAACGCTAACTGGATGCTTCATGGTAGCCGTAATGCAATCTCAGATCATAACACTAACTGGATGCTTCATCGTAGCCGTAATGCAAACCCTAGATCATAACACTAACTGGATGCTTCATCGGCAGCCGTAATGCATTATCAGATCATAACGCTAACTGGGTGTTTCATGGTAGCCGTAATGAAATCTCAGATCATAACACTAACTGGATGCTTTGTGGTAGCCGTAATGGAATCTCAGATCATAACACTAACTGGATGCTTCATCGTAGCCGTAATGCAAACCTAGATCATAACACTAACTGGATGCTTCATGGCAGCCGTAATGCATTATCAGATCATAACGCTAACTGGGTGTTTCATGGTAGCCGTAATGAAATCTCAGATCATAACATTAACTGGATGCTTTGTGGTAGCCGTAATGGAATCTCAGATCATAACACTAACTGGATGCTTCATGGCAGCCGTAATGCAATCCCAGATCTTAACACTAACTGGATGCTTCATTGTAGCCGTAAAGCAAACCCATATCATAACACTAACTGGATGCTTCATGGTAGTCGAAATGCAATTATATCGAAGTAAATTTCTCCGTCATTTCTGGTCTACGCAGGGAATCGAACCCGAGTCCGCTTATTCCGGAACAAAGCGCTCTACCAACTGAGCTACTTCATGCGGACTCCTATCTGCCTTTATGTCGTGTGCGTCCTGCTGGCAGGTGCATCACATCTCCCCCCCCCCCCGAAAGAGGGCCGGGGGCATGGCCCACGGGTCAGCCGTGACCATGAATCGTTGTAGGCAGCCATCCACTGTAGAATGTGCACTTGAGAACTCCCAGTCAATCTGGTGTCTAATGCAACTTCACACACATTTATTTTTCGAAGCGCTGGAGAAGGGATTCTCTGATTTTCCCTATCTCGTGGTGTGGAAATAACATCACACCATTGCGAGATTTTGAACGGTCGGGTTATCCGGAAAGTTCGGGCGCCATTATAACGAAGTAAATTTATCCGTCATTTCTGGTCTACGCCGGGAATCGAACCCGAGTCCGCTTATTCCGGAACAAGTCGCTCTACCAACTGAGCTGCGCAGACGTTCATTCTGACTCCTATCTGCCTTTATGTCGTGTGCGTCCTGCTGGCAGGTACGTCACACAATCCCAGATCATAACACTAACTGCATGCATCATTGTAGCCGTAATGCAATTCCAGATCATAACACTAACTGGATGCTTCATCGTAGCCGTAATGCAAACCCATATCATAACACTAACTGGATGCATCATTGTAGCCGTAATGCAATCCCAGATCATAACACTAACTTGATGCTTCATGGTAGTCGTAATGCAATCCCAGATCATAACACTAACTGGATGCATCATTGTAGCCGTAATGCAATTCTGGATGCTTCATCGTAGCCGTAATGCAAACCCATATCATAACACTAACTGGATGCTTCATGGTAGTCGTAATGCAATCCCAGATCATAACACTAACTGGATGCATCATTGTAGCCGTAATGCAATCCCAGATCATAACACTAATTGGATGCTTCACAGTAGCCGTAATGCAATCTCAGGTCACAACACTAACTGGATGCTTCATGTTGGCCGTAATGCGTTCAGGTAGAAAATCTTTTGCATTTCTTCTTCTTTCATATTGATGCGAAAATTGGGTCTAAATTAGTAACTATTAAAAAGGGGGGACGGTCTTAATAGGCGTGGCTAAATTATGTTGGTAATTAAATTAAATATTTGGCCTATTGTAAATTAATTGAGAAATTAACTTATTTTAATTGGGGAAGTCTTGTAATTCTCTTTGTCTGAGTGAGAACAAAGGAATTAGTGGATCATCTCTGGGGGTCTGTTATCATCATGGGACCACACCAGACGGCAATTGAGAAGCACTCAGACTCCCATAAAGACGGTTTCAAGTGGGCCATTAGTGCCAAATATCTGTTGGGAACGCGGAAAAATTATGATTATGAGGGGCAAGAGGCAACGACGCTTCGTGGGAGAGGCACGAGAGAAATCTCTAAGTGTCGAGTGACAAGAAACAGATGAGGCCCACGTGACAGGGAATGGCAAAAAGTAGGCAAAGAAAGATAGTTGTGATCTCGGTACGCTGGCAGGAGGACAGACGGAAAAACTCGCTAGGAATCATCTCGGAACGCAGTTGTAAGCCGGGCCGAGAGATTGCCATGAGAGAAAAACCTCGCCAGGAGGGGCTTTACGCAGCGGTCAGCCGTTTTGAGCCCGCTAGGTACGAAACCTGAAGTCCGACTCACACCGATGATAGCACGGTAATTTTAAGCGCAGTGTAAGCCGCAAAAGTACGATGGAAAGGAGAGGGTTTAGTTAATACTTAGTGGCCGGAGGTAAGCCCGCCAGGTATAGTAAAATTCGTGAACTTAAGAGGAAGGTTCAACTACCGCAGAAAAGAGCTGCGATATTTGCGTATAAAAGGCCGTACTCTGATGACAGACCGACCAGGACGTCGCGAGAGACTCTCTGAACACGAAGGGTGAACACGCCGTTTTATTCCATAGAGGGAGGTCACCGACCTTTCCGGAGCATTGCTTGACGTTGTTTCTTTCCTGCAGAAGAACTTTCTTGGCGGATTTCGAGGGAGAAATTCCCCTGCCGCCAGAGCCAGAGCCCACTATGCCGAGTTCAGAGTGAGGAAACTTCATGGACGGATCGCCAGCGAAGAGGAGTCAGCGTTGATTGTCATTTATCACCCCCCCCACACACACACACACACACAAGCGGTCGGGGAGAAACACGAAAGAAGGCTCTCTCTCTCGGCTGCACCGCCGTACTAAGGAGTGTACGTTAAAGAAAACCAACAAATAGGTGGACCCTCTGTGACACTCAGGTGAGGAAGAAACCATCATTCACTACTGTTACAGAGGTGCAGGTGTGTGTATAAGTGTTACTTCAGTGGATATTTCTACAATGTGGATTTTTGCCTATACCGTCAACAAGCCGTGAGTACTTTTTCTTATTCTTGTTGTCGATCGTTATCCTATCACAGAGAGGAGGAAATAAGAACTTGAACTTATATCAGACTTTAGATTTAGAACTGTTAAACGCCCTTTTTTGGAGGCTAAAAATTCGATCTCGGAATCCCGAGTAGAAATTATTTTGGCTCATAATAAAGAACAATACCAGTATTTTTATCTCCGTGGGCCCAGACCCCGGGATAGAGTCTCCTCAGAAAATAAAGGAATTCAATGGTTAATCTTGCTCTGTTCATTCTATAAGCTCTGGTGTATTACTTACCTGTATTTCAGCTAGCATAACGTTCTCGCCCATTTATGCCAGCTCCCGAATTAAAAAGAACCTTCACGTCTCATTTTTATTGATTGGTGACGAGCATGTCTAAATTATACCGCTCGGCACGTACTATCAATTGGTGGTCAACGGTATGATATAACAACCCACGACCACGGCAGAAATTCGTATCAATATTTTATTCCATCACAACCAAATATGGATATTCTGGTCTCATCACCCCAGAAGACTCTGTCGGTTACATTGATCTATAGACCAATTGCATATATTGTATATAACATGATTTTTAATCCATTCTAATCTCTTCTTTCTTTGTTTGGAGTTTTTTCTTTGGAATTCAAGAATTTCAAAAAAACGTTTTTTCAGTCTGCGTCTAACAGTCCTAACGCTTATCTTCAAACCACATTGAGACAGTTCATTTTTAATTGAGTCAGATGATTTTCTTCTGTCACTTAAACAGTCTTTTAATTCTTCTATCACCATGTGCTCTTGTGCACCTTTTCCTGCCTTTAACAGTTTGGTTTTGGATTGACTGAGTCTGCTGATACCTTTTTCACCGATTAGAAATGCCTCCTTTTGTTAGATTTCCACCGATATTTTTTGTAATTTCCTCATAAGTGAAGCCTTCTTCACGCGAAGTTAGTATTCACTATCGCTTACTAGATGACCAGTGAACTCTTTTCACTCTGTTTGTCATCTTACTAAGTTACACAGCTTAAATTTATCAAGGAATTGAAAAATACAGAAACAACCAGCGGCCAACTTAATGACCCTCACACAGCAGAATAGATGCTCTATTATTAGCTCTGATACCTGGAAATGAGAGCTGAATCATACTAACACTTTATCGGTTCCATGCTGTGTCATAATAGCATGTGATTAGCTCACCGAAAAATCAGTCTCAGTGGTCAGTTTTGAGTTAAGGAACTCCACGTGTTGTTACATAAACGGCAGGGCCGTTACTAGAGGTATTGGTGCCCGGGGTAAGCAGTAAGATTGGCGCCGCACTGCCCCAGTCCTACTGGAACAGGTGACGGTGTCAGATTTTATTATATACAGATATAGTACAATACATGTATAATAAAAATATTGCGATTTGTATTGTTATTTGCAATTATTGTCTCGTATATAATTTGCTAATTGTATGAAATTGTAACAAAATGTTAATTTTTTATATAAAATATTACTCTTAATATAATATTAAAAAAAATAACTTATAAAAACTTATATAGGTAATCCTATTCAACAGGTTGTGGTGATTATACATATGAGCTTCAATAGGGATTGCAGAAGAAAGAAAAAACATTGTACATAGTTTGAATTAATTTTCATTTATAATTAATTGCTACTTCAAGTTCTTATGAACAACTGAAAAAAATATGTACAAGAAGCATTTGTTTAAAATTATGCTTCAGCCTTAACAGAAAGATTTTGTATTTACAAATGCACCTTTCGAGCTTTAACAGCAGCAAAATCATTTATTATTTGATCATATTAATATTTTTAGCAATATCTTTTTCTATTGACAGAATTGCCAGGAGCGTTAATGTGGTAACTAAGGTGGACGTCAAGTAATTTTGCTTCCCATACTTCCAATGGAAAAACTTCTGCACACATTTTCTTCACAATTAATGCGTTCCCAAGGATGAAAATTTGAACATCGATTAAAGTAGCTTCATTTTAAAACTTGGAATACTTAATATTTTCTAAAACATAACCATAATTATGCAACGACGGTTCTCTTCAATAAGCGTAACAAAATGTTAATTTTTGTTTGTCTACTGACGTCATAAAAGCACAGGTCGCGTCATCTTTTTTCTGGATAAGTAATGCGTTCCCAAGGATGAAAATTTGAATCGATTAAAATAGCTTCATTTTAAAATTTGGAATACTTAATATTTTCTAAAACATAACCATAATTATGCAATTCAACATTTGTTTGTCTACTGACGTCATCAAAGTGCAGGTCGAGCCATCTTTTTTCTGGACAATTAATACGTTCCCAAGGATGAAAATTTGAACATCAATTAAAATAGCTTCATTTTATAACTTGGAATGCTTAATATATTCTAAAACATAACCATAATTATGCAATCCAATATTTGTTTGTCTACTGACGTCATAAAAGCACAGGTCGCGCCATCTTTTTTCTGGATAAGTAATGCGTTCCCAAGGATGAAAATTTGAATCGATTAAAATAGCTTCATTTTAAAATTTGGAATACTTAATATTTTCTAAAACATAACCATAATTATGCAATCCAATATTTGTTTGTCTACTGACGTCATCAAAGTACAGGTCGCGCCATCTTTTTTCTGGTTTCAACACCACCAAAGGAAAAGTTATTGATTTTTAATATAACTATGGTTATGTTTTGGAAAATATTAAGTATTCCAAGTCATAAAATGAAGTTATTTTAATCGATGCTCAAATATTCATTCTTGGGAAGACACTAATTGCGAAGGAAATGTGTACAAAAGTTTTTCCATTGGAAGTATAGGAAGCGAAATAACTTGACGACCACCTTAAAGCATAATGAATTTGAAATTTTATACATTTTTTTAACTACGCGTATAAGTTAATTTCACATTTTTTTTACATTTATAAAAAAATCTACGTCTCGATGGCGCCCCCTTCCGGCACGACGCCCAGGGCGACAACCCCTGTTGCCCCCTCCACATCGCTACAGCTCTGTACACAGTCGTATCAAAATAATAAGACTACCCCTGGCAGCTCCTCATGTCGAGTCACAGCGTTAGACCAGTGCTCGTACGTGAAAAAAGAAACTCTGGGGGAAAAACTTCGACACAGATCCACACTGCCTTGCAAGAAGTTTGTGGGGAAGGAACTCTTGCTCGAAGCACAATTTCTCGATAGGAATCGCGCATTCGGGAGGGCCGAAGCAGCATCGAAGATGATCACCCCTCAGGCCAACATCAAACGGCAACAGGTAAAACATCTGTCACCATTGTGGCCACGCTTATTGAAGAGAACCGTCGTTTTCCAGTCAAAGAGATTGCTCATTAGGCAAATTTGTCAACCATGTCTGTTTACCTGATTTTGCCCGACTCACTGTGAAATAGTAAAATCGCCGCGCACTGGGTGCCCCATGAACTCACCCCCGAGCAGAAGGCAGTCAGAGTGAGCATTGCACAGGACCACTTCCACAGGTTCCAACGGAAATGTCTTTATTAATAAGGTGTTGAACCACCATTTGCCTTTAATACAGCTTCCAACGGAAATGTCTTTATTAATAAGGTGTTGAACCACCATTTGCCTTTAATACAGCTTCCAACGTTCTTGGAATAGATTCATACAGCTTTTGAATAGTCTCCAGTGGAATGTTGTACTATGTCTTTATTATTAAGGTGTTGGACCACCATTTGCCTTTAATACAGCTTCCAACCATCTTGGAATAGATTCATACAGCTTTTGAAATAGTATCCAATGGAATGCAACGCGTTGGCAGCAGACTTCGTCGATGAAGAAATACAAACGCTCGTGTCCCAGTACGCCAAATGTTTCACTGTAGGAGGAGCACATGTAAAAATGAAACTTACACGAGGCGTAAACTTGTGACACTAAAGCAATATTACTAACACACAAATTCTTCGATTTACAGCTGATCGCAATTAACTTTCTGGACTCAACCCGCTTCCTGAACAGAATTACCCCAAATGATGAGACTTGGACCCGTGATTTTGAGCCGGAACTGAAGTCACAATCAGCGGAATGGAGCCATCCAAGTCCCGCATGCCCCTCAAAATGTCGTCGACAAGAATCCAAAGTGAAGTAAATGATGATTTTTGAGTACGATGTCCAGGGTGTTGTGGTATCTGGTCGACTGCAGGTAGGGCAAAATGTCAACGCGCAATATTATCGTGACTTTCTGACGACAAAGCTGAGACCGAAAATTCGTCAGAATTGCCCCAACTTATAAGACTTATAATTGCCCCAACTTATAGCGTTCTGTCTTTTGACAGGAAGCGGGAGCAATCTTGCTGCATGACAATGCATCGTGTCATTGTGCAGCGTTGGTATGGAGACTTTTGTCGAAATATGGCTGGAAAACTATCCCACCCACCATACAGCCCTGATCTCAGTCCACCCGAATTTTATCTCTTCCCAGTGTTAAAAAATCTGCCCCGTGGCATCCGCTACGAATCGCTGGATGAACTGTCATTGGACATGACCTAAGAAATACGACAGCTGAACAAACATGGCGTACTACGGGGCTTCCAGGACCTACCTCACTGCTGTCAAGCTGTCATTAGCAGCTGAGGAGTACATAAGCTAAGTTTTCTCCGTTGCTTCACACTTTTCTCAAAAATGGATAGTGTGCAGAATTTTTGTTACGACCCCCGTACATACTGTATATTTCGATGCATATATTTACACTTTCATTAATTTACACATAAAACACAAAATCTACATCTTTTTCTCTCATCTCTCTGTGTATTTTGACTTCCTCCGCCTCTCTCATGGGCTTATCCTCCTCGATCGCTTTCCACCAGTTCTTTAACTAATGTTGTTAGATACCGCCTATATGCATCTGGAAGGGCATCAGAATATATCTATTCAAGTGGAATACAGCTTTTCTAGGATAATGAGATCCAACATGTCTTTATCAAAAGCAGTCTTCAAAGATGGCAATGCAGTCTCTCATAGAGCCAGTCAGCACTGCGCTTTACATACAACGGATGTTATAACTTTAATTTAAACATCATCATCATCATTAGTGTTCTGTCTTTTGACAGGTCCAATGGTAACTCAACATGTTATCTGCCTCCAGTTTTTTCTGTCCCTTGTTATCTCCTTCAATACTTGATAGCTTCCTGTGCCTATGATATCATCAAGCATCTGTTGCCGGGGGGATCGGCGCCGTCGGGTTGGTGGGGTAGGCCGGGTTTCGTCTGTTTTCGGGTGTTCCCGCCCAGGGCCTTCCCTTGTTAGCACAGATTTACTGTAATAATGTATTGTTGCGTTGAATTCTGTCATGTATGGTATTGCTATGATGAATGGCGGAATATTCCATAAATTCAAATTCAAATCAGTAGTCGTCTGCTTTTCCTACAATTTTCCCTTCTATCATTCTTTTCAATAAGCTGTCTCCTCTTAACACATGTCCTATCCAGTTCTATTTTCTTTTTTTATGGTCTTTAGAATATTCCTTTCTTCCTCAACTCTTTGCAACACTTCATCATCGATAATTTTTTCAATCCACTTTATTTTTTATCCATTCTTCTCCATAACCACATTTGAAATGTCTCCAACATTTTAGCTTCTTTCTTCCCGATTGTCCACATTTCTGCCCAATATAAAATTTTACTCCAAATATAGCATTTAATAAGCCTTTTCTTTACATTTTTATTCATTTTATTACCAAACAAATGTTTCTTGTTGCAAAATGTATATTTTCTTTCATTAATTCTTTCTTTTATTTCCATGTCACGTTTTCCATTTTCTTGGAATATGCTACCGAGGTATTTGTATAGTCTCACTTGCTCTACATTATCTAATTATTTAAACATACTGTATAAAGAAAACTACGTATTCGTCACTGTAACTAAAACTGAATGTAAAATAAAATCAACACCTAAACACTATCTGAATATTAAATAAGGTAACCCTTCCACTGATATCATCACAGAAAGGAACTGGAGAAGGAAAGTTAAATTAGAGATATGCGTCACACACTTCATGTTGATAGAATATCTAAACATGACAGATAGCATTTCCGTTCTTGTGTCGTGTAAAGGAGAGCGCTTATGGTCCTAGGAAGCAAAATACCCAAGATTTAAAATGCCAAAACAGAATGAACGTTGAATGTGTCTTTTCTTCGATCGAACACACAAGCACTTCTTTCTTTTTTTTTTTTTTTTTGTTTCTGGTTTATGTTTTTTTTTTCTGCACCTTGGGGCTTGTATTTCCGCTTTAGATAATTAGTGAGTGCACGAAAGACATGAAAAAATATCGAACTTCCAGTTTCGCGTTTCAAGAATGAATATAATTTATCACAAAGGTCAATCAAGGAAAGTAGAAACTTTTCGTAATCTTTGAACGGTCGTAACTCTCTTCGAGCTGCTGCAACATGTAATTACCTCTCATTTTTCACTCCAGGGAGTAAAATGGTTTATGTTTTTCTCCGCCCTTTAGGAATATCACGGCAAATGTAAGTATATTCGAGATTTAGAAGGAAAACAATAAATTCGATTGGCAGCAACGCAGCTAAACTTTCATGTACCGAATATTTTTCATAACAAGTCAGATTCCTCCATCTCGTATTATTTCTTTTTTCATTTTTTTTTAGTTTCATGCAATATAAAGGCACTTCTTTTTCCTAAAAATGTACGATATAAAACATTAGGTTCTTGAAGACGAAATGTCGAATTTTCCACATTCGTGCATCTGGCAAGTAATTTATCAATTAACACATAGACGGATTGGCTTGCCATGTGTAAATTAATACCGTCAGTTCCAACGAGATTGTGACACAGTGAAGATGACGGTGTATCAGAGCCAAATTTCTGTTATTTTATATTGTGAATTTAAACTTAGACACTAACATCAACGCAGCAAGCACTTGAGAATGGCAACTTTGTAGAGAACACCACCTTCTCAAATGCTGCGCCGATCGTCATTTATTGTCATACATATAAATTAAGTGGCCAAATTATTATGACCGCCTGGTTAGTACGTTGTTGGGTAACCTTTTGCCCTTAATACTGCTTGAATTCGTCTTGGTAATGACGTAATGTCGGAAAGTTGCTTGTGGTATGTATATTAGCCCAAATGCAGTGAATCGCACACTCCAGCTTTTGAAGATTTGACGATAGCAGATCCAGCTGTTTGATTCCCGTTTCCGCTTCGCTCACAAATGCTCTATTGCATCGAGATACGGTGATTGAGGAGGCCTACTGTAGCAGGAAAGTATCTGTGATGCTCCTCAAACCATTCGCGTACAATGTGAGCACTGTTGAGCGTTATCCTGCTGGAAGCATGCATCTCCATTGCAATAAGCCATCAATATAACTGGATGGAATTCGTCGGCAAAGATATTTAAATACCTTTTGGCTGTCAGACGTAGCCCCATAGGAATCAAAGGGCCCAACATCCTCACGAAAACAAGCCCCAGACCATAACGTTGCCTCCACCAGTTTGAAGAGTAGTGACGATGCAAGATGTGTCCATGCTTTTGTGCTGCTGTCTACATATCCTCTCCCTTCCATATGCATGGTGTAGTTGGAAATGTGATTCGTCGGACCACATTACCCTTTTCCACTCATTTACTGTCCGATTCGTATGTTCCTGATTGTTCGCTGCAGATAGCAATAGCTTACGGACAGGACAGGCCGTCTACTTCTATAGTCCATACGATGTGACGTCCGGCAAACTGTACGTTGAGAGGCCATGGGACTTGGTTCCTGATTCAGATTATCTGTAATCTCTGACGAAGTGTTGCTTGTCTGTTGGACTCAATAGGTCTGCCTACTTTCCTCTCAGCTTCACCATCCATTATTCGTTGACGACAACACACCTTGCGCTGAGTCCAGGTTTTTTTACTGGTGGTCAACTCTCGGTAAACTTTAACTACTGCTGCTTTCGAACATTGCACAAGTGCAGACATTTCTCTAATGCTCGCACCAATGGTCCTAGCACCTATGATCATTCGACCTTCAAAGACCGTCACATCGCTTCTTCAATCCATTATTTCTTACTCAGTGCACTTCGTTTGCCTCTACAGGGCATCAGCGCTACCTTACCATACCGATTCAGATATCTTGCGTCAGCAGCATCTGTGGAATAGTTACTTTCCATAAAATGGTCTGGTGGTCATAAAAATTTGTGGTCTCAGTGTACGATCTGTGATAACCGTGACGTTTGGCCTAAGGGCTCGACAGCTGTGAAATCTCGTAATACACCCAGAAGCCAGTACTTCGGGCGAACCAAAAGCTGCACCATTTCAGATGTGAAACCTTATCTTAAGCGTTTTATTCACCTGAACTGTCTCTAAGGACTGTCACTTCTTCAGGCACATGCGCTTTCCTAAAGAGTAAATCGTTTCCCAATTAAACATCATGCGAAACCGCATTCCATGAATTTGTCACATCCCGAGGCTCTACAGTTTTTCACGACGGCATGCAAAACAGAGATGAAACTGGCTGAGCCAAGACCGTGACATTAGAAAGATGAGTTCCCGCCGTTTGTGACGTCACTCTCACGTTTCGCGTACTGATACGCCGGTGTTGTGCTTGACGTCACACACGATAGCTTTGGAAATCAATCGAAAGCTTTGGTTTCCGCGTGATGTCCCTAAAAGAGAGAACTCGTCTCTCTAATGACATGGCCTTGTGTTTTCTAGATGGCCTTTCCTGAGCACAAGCCCGAAAGCCCGAAGCCGAGCCCGGACACGAACCGGGCTCGGACTGTAGAGTGCTTTCGGCGATTCGGACACGGGCTCTGAGAGAGAGGAACAACTTTTTAATGTACCCGTATAAAAGTAATTTTATATGAGTTAGCATATAAGGCACTTTGTAGTTGGAAAAAAGAATTCTTCGGCAACTGGTTCTAGTTGGGGAGCAGGCACTCAAAACGGCGATTTCTTCTGCTCTTGGGTAGAAAATGCCATAGGCGACGCATTAGTGTGTTTCTGCAAAGAAGAAAAAGCTTTTACAAGAACTCTAGATATTTGTTAGTTGGTAGCACGCCGACGAACATTTGCCACCTATCTCTGCGCAGTAGCTCCCTGTTAAACCTACTGCGCAACGTACATATTGCAGCGTATTATGGCGTGATAATATTAGCATTATTTGAGCAGCATACAATTGCTGAGCCACCCGATCTTTTTGGATACCCTGCCACCCAAAGCACTTCAGATGGAAATGAATGGTCAAAGAAAATCGTACAGTTACACTATAGAAATAGAGAGAGGTCCATTCCTCATTCCTCATTTGAGAAATACATTAGTAAATTGCAAGAGGAGAAGGAGAGAGTGGAAGTGAGGCGAAGGAGATGCTTTTTATTAATGGTTAAACAGGTTAGCCAGTTTTTGGGCTCATTCGGGACCTGACTCTATCTTGTAATACACTGAGGAGCAATTGAATTAGAGATACCTGTCTAATAACGTGTAGCACCACCTTTTGCTCTGATCACGGCGGCAATTCGTCTCGACATGGATTCGACAAGACACCGGAAGCGTTGGGAAGCTATGCGGATCCACGACCCCTGAACAAGCCCCCACAGCTCACGAAGATTTCATGGAGGGGGTTGGAGCCTCGAACATCTCTCTCAATGGTATCCTATATGTGTTCGATGGGATTTAGGTCAGGTGACCTAGATGGCCAAGGAAGCGAGGTCACGTCGGTGAAGTGTTCATCCAACTATTCGGATACAATTCGGAAGCGATGGCACGGTGTATTGTCTTGTTGCAGGATGAACTCCCCAGTGGGATGTTGAAGACGCACAAACGGGAGCAAATTGTCATCCAGGATATCCCGGTAACGTTGACCTGTGAGGGACGATGTCACACGTACCAGGGGTCCCATTTCAGTCCACGTAAATAGTCCCCAGATGAGAATACCACCCCCACCACCTTGAAGCGTGCCCTGCTGTCAAGAAGGATCCATCGCTTCATGTGGTTTGTGCCGTACTCGTATCCTGCCATCCGCATGTATCAACGTGAATCTCGACTCATCAGTCCAGGCAACATTTTCCCACATGTCTAGGGTCCAGTGGCGATGTTCCTGCGCCCATGATAATCTTTGCACCTTGTGATGTGCGGTCAGCAGCGGTACTCTCGTGGGACGATGGTTTCTGTACCCCATAGCAAGGAGATGGTTCTGGATGGTGTGGCTGCTTACACGTTTTTGTGGACCAGCGTTAAACTGCCGAGTGATTTCTTTCACTGTGGTCCGTCTATCCGCTGTTACAATGCGAGCTAGCCGACGATGACCCAGCTCATGCACACGCTCTTGTCCACGGCAATTGGCCCTTGCACGGATGATTTTACCGGATTCGATGTACTCACGGTGAACACGTGATACAGTGGCTCGTGAAAGTCCCAGAGCCTGCACGACTTCCGAGATGGAGTGACCCATTCGTCGGGCCGCGACAATTTGCCCACGATCAAATGCGCTTAGATCCTTCCCCTTACCCATATTGCATCCGACTCTTACTGATTCCCGTCGCATCTCTCCTTATATTGTCGTATCGCTGCATACGTCATGTCGTTTCCGTTTACAGAGCCGCCCGCAGCGCCTTATTTGCATAACGCCAGCTGTCTCTAATTCAATTGCTCTTCATTGTATAAAGTTCGAGTTCGGGCTCCAAAAATTGAACTCGAACTAGCACTGATGCAAAAGCTTGTATCTCAGTGGGAAAAGCGTGTTGCTTCTGGCGGTGATTATTTTAATTAACAAAGTTTATTTTGCACCGTATTTTGAGTTTTTTGAATTCTCCATAAATATTCAGACATTTCATCTGCAATAACCTAAGACATGGTACAGTTTTCTGATTTTAAAGGAAATGAAAATTTTTATATTACCGTAATGTCATTTCATTTCACGTGCAATTTAACGAGTTATCGTAAGTTTCTTTTCATGATGCCATCTAGAAATACAATTAAATCACAATTACGCCGTTAAATATACATCATAAGGTAGTTTGCATCATAATTGCGATCATTTTCTGCACAGGAGCAAGCAAGTGTGACCCTGTTATCTCTTAACATTTCAAATTGCACTAAACAGATTTTTTACCACAAAAAACTCTGTTTAGTGCAAGAGTTTTTACCAGGTGGACGATGGATATATATACCGCACTCTATATCCGCTCACCGCCTGTGAACACCATACGGCCCCCTTGATGGCGCAGTGGTCTAAGCCATGGCCTCTGATCATTCGTCCGAAAGGGGTCCGGGTTTGAATCCCGGTGAGGCATGGATGTTGTGTTCGTCTTACGGTACTGGCTCTCTCCTTCTCTAAATAACGGTACTGGCTCTCTCATTCTCTAAATAAGGGACGGGCGACTGCTCATACCCCATTGAGTTGCTCACGGTAGTCGTTAAACCTCCAATCAAAAAAAAAAAAAAAAAGAAAGAAAGAAGACCACCATAAGCACACCGGACAACAAATTAGTCACCCCCAAGAGAAATTACAGTAGGAAGTTACCGGTTGCACTTAGCGCACCGTGATAGCATTACAGGGAGATAAATAGCACTGACGCGGTCTACACGATCATTTCTGTTTCGTGCGATGGTGAAGAGCAAAGTGTATGTTGAATTTAGTCTGCAACTTGGGTTGTAAGACAGACGTTACTGAGTGTCAAAAAGAAGCGATCGTGTTTAGCCGCGCCCACGGACACAAAGTGAATGAAGTCGCCCTATTTGCTGGTGTATCGAAGCGTGCTGTCAAACGGGTCTACAAACAGTGTAGTTCGCTGTCAACTGAAAATCGGTGACGTAACTATGGCCAGAAAACGATTCTCACCAACAGAGACCGCTGCCATGTTTCATGCCTAGTAACTGCAAATCGGTTTCAAACCAGACAACAATTACTTCAAACAGTCAATGAAAGTCCACTTCAATTTCCGAAAGGACATTGCGACGAGAACTGCATGCGATGAACATCTGGAGCAAAGTACCACCGAAGAGGCATCTTTTAACAGCAAGTCACAACGTAGAACGCTATCAATGGGCTAACAGTCATTGAAAGTCCACTTCAATTTCTGAAAGGACATTGCGACGAGAACTACTGCGATGAACATCTGGAACAAAGTACCACCGAAAAGGCATCTTTTAACAGCAAGTCACAACGTCGCACGCTATCAATGGGCTAACAGTCATTGAAAGTCCACTTCAATTTCCGAAAGGACATTGCGACGAGAACTACATGCGATGAACATCTGGAACAAAGTACCACCGAAGTGGCATCTTTTAACAGCAAGTCACAACGCCGCACGCTATCAATGGGCTAACAGTCATTGAAAGTCCACTTCAATTTCCGAAAAGACATTGCGTCGAGAACTGCATGCGATGAACATCTGGAACAAAGTACCACCGAAGTGGCATCTTTTAACAGCAAGTCACAACGCCACACGCTATCAATGGGCTAACAGTCATTGAAAGTCCACTTCAATTTCCGAAAGGACATTGCGACGAGAACTGCATGCGATGAACATCTGGAACAAAGTACCACCGAAGTGGCATCTTTTAACAGCAAGTCACAACGCCGCACGCTATCAATGGGCTAACAGTCATTGAAAGTCCACTTCAATTTCCGAAAGGGCATTGCGACGAGAACTGCATGCGATGAACATCTCGAACAAAGTACCACCGAAGAGGCATCTTTTAACAGCAAGTCACAACGCCGCACGCTATCAATGGGCTAACAGTCATTGAAAGTCCACTTCAATTTCCGAAAGGACATTGCGACGAGAACTGCATGCGATGAACATCTCGAACAAAGTACCACCGAAGAGGCATCTTTTAACAGCAAGTCACAACGCCGCACGCTATCAATGGGCTAACAGTCATTGAAAGTCCACTTCAATTTCCGAAAGGACATTGCTTCGAGAACTGCATGCGATGAACATCTGGAACAAAGTACCACCGAAGAGGCATCTTTTAACAGCAAGTCACAACGCCGCACGCTATCAATGGGCTAACAGTCATTGAAAGTCCACTTCAATTTCCGAAAGGACATTGCGACGAGAACTGCATGCGATGAACATCTCAAACAAAGTACCACCGAAGAGGCATCTTTTAACAGCAAGTCACAACGCCGCACGCTATCAATGGGCTAACAGTCATTGAAACTCCACTTCAATTTCCGAAAGGACATTGCGTCGAGAACTGCATGCGATGAACATCTGGAACAAAGTACCACCGAAGAGGCATCTTTTAACAGCAAGTCACAACGCCGCACGCTATCAGTGGGCTCAGAGGCACCAAAACTTTACTGTGGAGGATTGGAAACGATTACTTTGGCGTGATGAGTATCGTTTTTGTTTGTACTCGCTGCAAAATCTGAGCTCCTGAAAACTCGATTGCAAAAAATTCTTTCGTGATCCGATACTGCTCACATCGAAAAACCTTTTGAGAACACTTTCTTCTTAAAATAATGCATGGTTTTCTATCCAGGGGGCGTTCACGCATATATTATATCTGTCGATATCTCTGCTTCTAAGAGACCAATTTGAAAAATTATTTCTTTGTTCGAGAGCGTTTCCGCTGCCAAATGTTTCTCATACAATTTCAAACTTTTCTTAACGCACAAGTATGCCACTAGTTGGCGTAAGTTCACTTTTCCGTTTATAGCAATATCTGAGGGATTAAAAACCTAATTGAGAACTTCTTTCTTCGGCCAGATAATATTGTTTTCCATGCCAGTTCCATTAATTTTGAATAGCTTTGATAAATTTAATTCTCGTCAGAACGGATTCAAAAGACGTGCTCATTACAACCGAAAATTCGGTGTCATCTTTCTTGTTAGCACGTCTTTTGTAAAAAAAGATCGTGATTATGTTACCAGTTTGTCCGTCAGTCCGTTCGTCTGTACCCACGATATCTCTGCCACTATTAGTCCGATTTTAAAAGTTCTTTTTGCGTTGGGAAGCTTGAAATATGCGAATGATGATCCTTTATTTCGTTTTTTTTTTTTTTGTCTTTTTACGATGTACAATTTCGCCGCTACGCGTAAATGCAGATGATGTCGAATTTCAAAATACGTTTTATTCCACATATTTGCTTCTAAACATCCGATTGAAAAAATTATTTTATCTGTCGATTCCATTTATGCCGAAAAGTTTTTTTAGATATAGTTCCTTTTTTCAAATTACGCATAGATGTTCCGCTAGGGATCGTAAAAGTAAATTACATTTTTCCCGATTATTATTATTCTTCTAAACCTCCGATTTGAAAAATATTTTCTTCAGCGGATACACCTCCTGATGGAAAATCGTTTGCATATAATTTCAAATATTTGGTAAAGAATACTTTGGCCACCATGGGGCGTAAGTGTTAATTTTTGCTTCTGATGTATTTGCCATAAAATCTGAGCTTCTAAAATATCGATTGAAAAAATTCTTTCGTGGACTGATGCCACTCACATAGATAAACCTTTTTGCAATATTTTCTTCTTAAAATATTCCACAGTTTCTCCGCCAGGGGGCGTAGATGAATATCTTATTTTCGTCAATATCTCTACTTCAAGAGTCCGATTTGAAAAATTTCTTCTTTGATGGATAGTGTTTTCAGTGTGATATGTTTTACATATAGTTTCAAAATTTTCGAGTAATTTATAGACTTTCCGCTAGGGGGTGTAAAGGTAAATTGAATCCCCCTATATCTCTGCTTCTAAATCTCCGATTTGAAAAAAAAACATTTTGCACCGGATACAGCTCCTGATGGGAAATCGTTTGCACGTAATTTCTAATTTTTGTAAAAAATGGTTTGGCCACCAGGTGGCGTAAGTCTTAATTTCCGCTTCTGATGTATTTGCAGCAAAATATGAGCTTCTGAAATCTCGATTAAAAAAAAAGTCGTTTGTTGACTGATACTACTCATGTCGAGAAACCTTTTAGGAACATTTTCTTCTTGAAATATTACATGGTTTCTACGCCAGGGGGCGTAGATATATATCTTATTTTTGTCAATATCTCTACTTCTAAACGTCCGATTTAAAAAATTCCTTCTTTGTTGGATAGTGTTTCCGATGGAAAATGTTTTTCTTATAAATTCAAAATTTTAAAGTAAATCATAGACTTTTCGTTAGGGAACACAAAGGTAAATTGCGTTTTCTGCGTTATTTCTTCTTTTAAACTCCGATTTGAAACGTTCTTCCTGTATCGCATACAGACCTGATGGAAAATATTTTTCACATAATTTCTAATGTTTGGTAAAGAATGGTTTGGCCACCAGGGGGCATAAGTGTTAATTTATGCTTCTGGTGTATTTGTAGAAAAATCTGGGCTCCTGAAAACTCGACTAATTTTTTTTTTCTTGGACTGATACGGCTCATATGGAAAAACCTTTTGAGAATACTTTCTTCCTAAAATAATTCATCATTTCCCCAACAGGGACGTAAAGTCCCATCTTATTTTTGTCGATATCTATTTTTCTAAGAGTCGGATTTGAAAAATTATTTCTGTGTTGCAGAACCTTTCGTGAGAAAGGTTTCTTTAATAAATTCGTGTTTTTCTTAACTCACAAGTCTGCAACCAGAAGGCGTAAGCTCACGATTCCGTTTACAACATTATCTGAGAGATTAAAATCTCTATTGAAAAACTTCTTTCTTCGGTCAGATATTATTGTTTTCGATACCGGTTCCATTGACTTTGAATAGCTTTGATAAATTTAAGTTGCGTCAGAACGGATTCAAAAGAAGTGCTTATTACACCCGAAAATTCGGTGTCATATTTCTTATGGTGCCTGTTATCATTTACAGTACTTTGACCTAAAATTTGTGAATATGTGGTGCTTAGAAGATTTTAGCGATTACTTTGATTAAATCGCGATCCTGCGCTCAAGAGGTTTCCTCTGTTACTTTCGTGTATGTGTATATTCCGCGTAGAATTCTGTTCATTTTTTTTATTTTTACATTTTTTGTTTAGGGATTTAACGACAACCGTGAGCAACTCAAAAATGTCTATAAGCAGTCTCCCGTCCCTAACTTACAAATGAAGCCTTTCAAAAGCCACTCTCCAAAATTGAAGAAACATGGCCAGAAGATAGTAATAAGGACAAAACCCAATGGGTGTGTTTCCGTTTTGGCCCAAATGAACTGACAAAGATGAACATGTGGTCTGAAAATGGCCTTAGAGCACAAGTGGGGAAAATCATCAAACATATGTTGCGGCGTTTGATATGTTACCCCAAATATCAGTTATGCCCCCATGATTCACAATAATCTCATGTCATACAAAAAGCAACAAAAGCCTTTATTATAGGTGTAATTGAACATTTGTGGCATTGAACACATGACGGAAGCAAAGTAATTTGTAACAATGAGAGCAACGCAAGACCCCAAATTTATCACAATACTGACAATTGTCATTGATGTCTGAAAAACAAATACGTTGAACATTATCAAACAAAGCGTCATTACTTTCACAGTATCCAATTATTTTCATGGATATAACAACATGTTGAATTTTTCTAACTGCAATTGATTGTGTATGAATGAATGCAGGAATATGATGTTATTTCGGTGATGGAGTACAAAATCTTGGGCATTGTGGAGTGTTACATAATTAGATATTTTATGAGCATATATTTTATACCGGCGGAAAAAATAAAGATCGAGAGGTTGAATGAAACTTGTTGAACTTTGGTGGTATGGTAAGCAGAGGTATATAATTTTCTCCACTTGTGCTCTAAAGCCATTTTCAGACCACTCGTTCACCTTTGTCAGTTAATTTAGGCCAAAATGAAAATACACCTATTGGTTTTTGCCCTTAGTACTACGTATCTCCCGGCCACATTTCTTCAATTTTGGAGAGTGGAAGTTGAAAGGCTTCCTTTGTCAAAACCACTAGTTTCAGGAAAGCGAGAGAGCGAGTGCAGTAAGATTAACACGCCATGTATGCCACACCCTGGATTCGAAACCTGAGTCACCTCGGAAGAATGGTTAGAAGCCAACGCTTTTTACAACTGGACCATCGGGAAAATTAAGCTGCCCCGGTGGCACAATGGTCAAAACTCTGGCCTTGGCCATTCGTCCGAGATGGGTCTGCCGCCCCGGTGGCGCAGTGGTCTAAGGCGCTGGCCTCTGATCATTCGTCCGTAAGGGGTCCGAGTTCGAATCCCGGTCAGGCATGGATGTTGTGTTTGTCTTACGACACTGGCTCTCTTCCTTCCCTGGAACCAGTGACCCTAAATTAGGGACGGGCGACTGCTTATAGCCCATTGAGTTGCTCACGGTGGTCGTTAAACCTCTAATAAAAAAAAAAAAAAGATGGGTCTGGTTCGAATCCCATTAAAGCGTGGGTATCGTGTTTGTCTTAAGACTTTGGCTCTCTCCCTTCCCTGGTGCAAGTGTCCCTAAATTAGGGGCAGGCGACTATTCGTAGCCCATCGAGTTGCTCACGGCGGTCGTGGAATTGCCAGAACCAACAAACCTGGGAAGCTAAAATTCGATTCCAAGTGGGAAATAACATAACTGAGATCATTAAATGTTGCGAGGAGAAAAATAGTTTATTAATAACGGCACAGTAAATAATTATGGACATCCATATTAGCTTTTAATGGCAGTTCATGCATGATTGCATATCATTTTTTGCGGTATAATGAGAAAAACGTTTTGCTTCTAAGATGCTGATTCAACCATGTGCTACTTAATAATTATCCCTTTAGTTGCAGATATTCCCCTGTTAATCCAGTCAATAACATCCGTAGTTGTACGAAACATCAACAGGTCTTCACCCAATTTAAATAGTTTATGCATGAGCTTTACCAACACGAAGTACAAATTATAATGGCTCGTTTAAATATTAATATTGATCATTTTGAAGTAATTACATGCCCTCATTAATAGTAAATCCAGCGTTTTATGTGAAACTCTACCCAGATAGATCGTAAAAACTGTGTGGCTAAACTGAAAAATATGTTTCATATCTCCCTTAATAATTGCAGCTCGATGGTTTTCACATATTGAATATTAAATTTCAATTAAAGTACATAATATATGTATCAATAGATAAATCCTTAAAACGTCTACAAATTCGTACGCCATGTCATACAAAAAGCAACAAAAACTGAGTAACGGCTTCAGCGCCATTGAACAATTTACACAGGAACAGCTACCAAGAGAGAAGTTTAAGTCAGGTTAAAAGCGACGTAAATGTATTCCAGTCTACCCATTTCTTGTTTGTGTGAGGGTTTGTTTACAGTAAGACAACGTGTAACGAATTGGACAGCGTAACAAAAATTTATAAATTCTCTCTCCACGAAGACAAAAGAAAGCTCTGAATTCTATTCTCTTCTATCATCTCGTTAACTGCACATTTCTGGTACACATTTCATTAATAAAAAGTGCCCAAATTGGAAGGCAAGTTACATATGATCAACTTAGTACGCAAATGTGGTAAACAGCGCGTCTAACGGCATTTAAAATGAGACGCATGAGACACGAATTTCATTAGCTATAAAATATTATCGTTCATAAAAACTAGTACAATCTTATCCAACTGCCTTTGCCCTCGAACATTGACCAGTGGTTTCCTTTCGCACGCTTTTAATCCAATAGAACTCTTCTGTTACCTAGTGCAATCTTCTCTAAATGTTTTTACCCACGAATACCGACCAGTGGTTGCCTTCCACAGGATTTTGATCCAATAGAACTCTTTGCGTAACCTAGTACAATTTTTTCCAACTGCCCTCGAACATCGAACAGTGGTTTTCTCCCACAGAATTCTGATCCGATAGAGCTCCTCTGTTATCTAGTACAATCTTCTCAAACTCCCTTTGCCCGACCAGTGGCTCCCTCCCACAGGATTTTGACCCAATAGAGCACGTCTATTACCTAGTACAACCTTCTGCAGCTGCTTTTGCCCCGAACATTGACCAGTGCTTTGCTCCCACAACATTTTCCTCCCATAGAGCTCTTCTGTTACCTAGTACAAACTTCTATAACAGCCTTTGTCCTCGAACATCGGCCAGTGGTTTCCTTCCACAGGATTTTGGTACAATAGAGAGCTCTTCTATTACCTAGTACACTCTTTAACTAGTAGTTTCCTCTCATATGATTTTGATCCAATAGAGCTCTTGTGCTCCCCAGTAGAATGTTCTCCAACAGCCTTTGCTCTCGAACAGCGACCAGTGGTCTTCTCCCACAGGATTTTGACCCAATAAAGCACTTCTGTTACCTAGCACAATCTTCTCCAATTGCGTTTGCCTTCGAACATAGGCCATTGGTTTCCTCCCACAGGATATTGATCCAATAAAGCACTTCAGTTACCTAGCACAATCTTCTCCAATTGCGTTTGCCTTCGAAAATAGACCATTGGTTTCCTTCCACAGGATATTGATCCAATAAAGCACTTCAGTTACCTAGTACAATCTTCTCCAATTGCGTTTGTCCTCGAACATCGACCTGTGGTTTCCTCCCACAGAATTTTGATCCAATAGAACTCTTCTGTTACCTAGTACAATCTTCTCCAATTGTCTTTGCCTTCGAACATCGACCAGTGGTTTACTCCCACAGGATATTGATCCAATAAAGCACTTCAGTTACCTAGTACAATCTTCTCCAAATGCGTTTGCCCTCGAACATCGACCAGTGGTTTCTTCCCACAGAATTTTGATCCAATAGGACTCTTCTGTTACCTAGTACAATCTTCTACAATTGTCTTTGCCCTCGTACATCGACCAATGGTTTCCTCCCACAGTATTTTTATCCAATAGAGCTCTTCTGTTACCTAGAACAAACTTCTTCAAATTACTTTGCCCTCGAACATCAAGCAGTGGATTCTTCCCACAGGATTTTGATCCAATAGAGCTCTTCTCTTACCTAGTACAATCTTCTGAAACTTGCTTTGCCCTCGAACATCGACCAATGGTTTTCTACCGAATTAAGACAGCTGATTGCTTTTTCTGTTGTTTGTGCACCACTCATTGTAGACGCTCAATACAGTTGTTCTTGCACAGCCGAGAAGGTTTGCAGTTTCCGACATGGATGCACGTGCCTTTCTAGCGCCCTGTAACATATCACTTTCGAATTCGCTTAAACCACGTGTATTTTCTGTATCGGCGTTGTCTACGTTTCGTAGACGTCTGAATCCTTTGCTGTGAGCTATTAATAAAGTCATCTAACGTCATAGTTACATATGTAAGTGAGACTGGCACGTGTCTGAATGCTATTTGATATTCCTAATAATTTGCTATTTCAATGGGTTTATGTGTATTTAGTATATATAATTGTTGAACGCTATAATTAATCAATTTACCCGTACGTTTTGGTGTTTATTGATCTCTATTTTTTTAATTTGTAGGCAAGCTTCCTACTTTGTGTGATTTAAATATATTGTGTTGCCATTATGGTTTTCATAAAAATTCCGTGTCAAACACTTTAATAAAGGACTGGACGCTGTCAGCGCCATCGGGAACACACACCACACGTGCGTCATTCGGCACTCAAACCAAGGACCATCTCGGACGAATGGTGAAATACTAAAACCTCAGATCGCTCGGGCAAAGCATTTACGCATAATTATTATCTTTTTCTGAAATGTTTACATACACGTCATAGAGAATGTTTACTCAAGTTGAATGTTTGCTAAATTTTTGGGGACAGAGCCGAATAGGAGTAATAGTTAACAGTAATAGACTCACTAGAACGAAACCAGGAAATTGCATCACCAAGCAGAACTAAATATATCGTTTCTAAAGTGCTCCCTTTAATGACATTACAATTTCCGTAACCAGAGCATTCGTGTGATCTAAATTGATTTCTTTATGGCACGTACACGAAATCTAAAATGGTTCTTAATGGCACATCAAACATTTTTTTTTTATCATTCATGAGTGTTAGTTTCTTTGAATTTAGTTCAGGTTTTTCCTGCAACAGATTTGCACGCATAATAGCGTGTCTTTTAGGAATCTTGTTCCCCGGAAAATCGTTTTTGATTTTCCAATAAGTTTTCCAAAGCCGCATTCCGGAAACCGATACCTTTAATGGGCGACGATAAAATACAACGTGCACTCTAATTTGGGAGTCGCATTTTCCATTCGATTAAGATACAAAAGAAACTAAAAACGCTTCCTGTGAGTCTGTTAAGAAATCGCTTTTGTTGAGCCTGTCTCTAACTACTTTGACATAAAAAACTTCGCCGTATATTTTCTATATATGTTTGTGTACAGTACTTACTTGCATATGAGTGAATGCAAAAAGAGGAGCAGAGAGAGACAGAAAGGTGAAAGGGTTAAAAAGTATCTTCCCCTTTACATTCATATACACTGAGTGGCCATTTTATTATAACCACCGCCCTCCCTCCCCCCTTCCCCCTCCCCTCCGTACTTTGTTGGGATACCTTTTCGCCTTTAATACTGCGTCAATTCTTCATGCCATGGACTCCACGAGATGTTGGTAGGTGGTTTGTGGCTTCTGAGACCATGCTTGATGAATAGCACTTTCCAGGAGTGTGATATTGCATGGTTGTGGATCCAGATGTCTGATGGCTCGTTCAACTTCATCCCACAAATTCTCAATGGGGTTGAGATCTGTAGATTGTCGGGGCCACCTAAGCAAAGTGAACTTACTGTCATGTTCCTGAAACCAATCCTGTACAAAACGAGCACTATGGCAGGACGCATTATCTTGTTAAAAGTAGCCATCGACATTGGGATAAACCATCCACATGACAGGATGCACTTGGTCCACAACGATATTTAGATATGATGTGCCAGTCAGACGTTGATCAACACGAATTAAAGGGCCCAAAACATGCTAGAAAAACATTCCCCAAAACCAAAACGTTGCCTCCACCAGCTTGAAGGGTTGTAGCAATGCATTTGGGGTCAATGCCTTCGTGCTGTTTCCGACAAATTCTCACTCAGCCATCGGCATGGTGCAACTGAAAACGTGATTCATCGGACCACATAATTTGTATCCAATTATCGACTGTCCAATCCTTGTGCTCCTGTGTGAACTGGAGACGTTTTCTCTTGTTAACTGCAGACAGCAAAGGTGTTCGAACAGGCCTTCGGCTGCCATATCCCATCCGATGCAGTGTACGGCGAACAGTGCGTTCAGAGATCATTTGAGAGGATCCTTGATTAAGATGGTCTGTAATTTGCTGCACTACTGCCCTTCTGTTGTCTGTTACCAGTCTGGACACTCCCCGTTCCGCCAGAGCAGTCACTAGTCGATGACGACCACACGTTGCACGTAGAGACCCAGTTTTTTGGCTGACAGTCCAGTCTTTAAACGCTTTAACAACAGCTGCTCTGGAACATTTCACGAATGCGGCGGTTTCAGTGATACTCGCTCCATGGCTCCGAGCTCCTACAATCATCCCACGTTGAAAGTCCGTCAAATCGCATTTTTTACCCATCTCGTCACCCAAAAATCACTTCTACTACTGTCGCAAGCACTAAGCTTTCCCTTTTTATACTAGCCTCGCCCTCTGGCAGCAACAGCGTGCAGCCATAGCTCATTTGCTTAAAACTGTCAGGTGGTCATAATAAAGTGGCCACTCAGTGTATATACCGGGTGGTTATAAAGTAAGTGTCTGATTTCTGGAGTGTCTAAAACAGAATGGAGATATCGCAATGAAACTTGGCATGTAGCTTATTGAGAACATAGAAATACAATTTAGTGGGGGAAAATAGTTAAAACTGGGCCCCTAGGAGAACGATGGCACTGAAGACGTAAGAAAAGAACAGACAGGTGCGGGAGTTACTTTGACGGTACAAACGTTTCAGAACTAAATCTGCTCACTATGATGGCCATCGAAAAGAGATTATCTGTGATACACAGCAGAAACATTACAAATTAATAACAAGGAACTCTACTCCAGTTACACTTAAAATAGTATAACTATAATATTAATCCGAATTTCTTGGCGTAGATTATAAATCAAAGTTTCCAAACTTTCGCACATTAACCAGATGGCTAGATCAACATCATTGATCACATTGACCATTTGGTTGATGTACGAAAGCGTGGAAACTTTGATTCATAATCTATGCCAAGAATTTCGGATTACTAGATAGTTATATTGTTTTAAGAAACATCACAGCTGAAAACAAAAAAGAAAATTGCAGGTCATACACATGGAGTTTCGTAAGCAAACGCTCACATGCAAATTTGGCATGCTGCATCAGACAGGATAAAAGCGACCATGATCAGGTTCCCGACAGCCTTTAAGGCGCACAACAAGTAAAAAATTGTTTAACTAAATCCGAATAATTCCAATAGTGCACCACGCCAGTATCGACGAAATCAAACGATTACAGAGTGGACCCCTTACACAAGAAACATTGGGGAGAATGGTAAGGAAGTTCGAAGACACTACAGAATTGGGTAAAGCGCCGGTAAGTAGACGTCCGCAAGTTTCCTAAAATGTCCTAGATAAATTTGCTAGTACCCGTACCTCAGGACAACTCGTAACGAAACCTCACACAGAAGTTCCTCAGGAATTTCTCAGTCGAACATTCCGCAATGAACTCGTAATGATTTCTCAAGGGTCTCCTCAGTCCTGGTGAACCCGCTCCTCGGAACTTACTCCTTGTGATTTTTGTCTTTAGGGATACTTGAAAGACAGACAGAATTTATCGTGATGGCATACGCTTCCTCTCAGATCTGAAAACGGGTGTCAGGCGTGAAGTGGCCAACATCGACTGTGACATGCTGCTAGCAGGGTCGCATGCCGCCTCTCGTTTGTAGCATGTCACCTTTCGTGATGGCTATCTTATGGAGCACATTTTGTCCTGAAACTTTTGCACTGTCAATAAACAGTAAATTCACTCACTCCTCTGTTCTGTTTTCTTGCGTCTTTAACGTCATTTACCCCCAGAGGCGAGGAAACTATTTTTTCCCGCTAAATCGTTTTCCCGTTTCCTAAATAAATAATCTTCCCTATTAAGTTTTCTCGCGATGCTTCCATTTTTCGCTCTACTAGAGACCCAAGAAAAAAAATATATATATATTGGGGGTTCAAGGACCACCGTGAGCAGCTCAGTGGGCTATACGCAGTCGCCCGTCCCTAATTTTGAGTCACTGGTTCCAGGAAAAGGGAGAGAGCTAGTGCCGTAAGACAAACACAACATACATGTCTCACCAAGATTCGAACCAGGACCGATCGCCACCGGGGCGGCAATGTATATACACTACATTGCCAAAAGTCACCGGACACCTAGAAGAGAAACACGACATAGCATTTTGACATACATTAGCCCGGTGTCGGTCCAACCTTTGGCCTTAATGCATGAAGTGACCCTTCGACCCATGTTTTCGATAAGGTTTTGGAACACAGCGATAGGTATGCGCTTCCATTCAGTACATAATGCTACCGCTAACTGTTGCTTGGTAGCAGGCCTTTGTTCCAAACGTCTTATGCGACGCTCTAATTCATCTCATAAGTGCTCTATGGGATTAAGATGAGGGATCTGTGCTGACCAATCCACATAAGATACGGAATGGTCGTCAAACCACGCCGTAACAGTCCATGTTTTCTTATGATAAATTAGAATAAAGCGATTTTGAAACCTTGCTTTATGGCTCGATGCATTATCCTGCTGGTACCAACAAGGATCGGTTCCAGAGTATTGCCACAAAGTTGGTAGGGTATAATTGTCCAGAATATCGAGGTAGACGTACTGGTTAAAAGGTTTGCCCACGATAACCAATGGGCTGGGACCATGCCACGAAAAACACCCCCACACGAGTACACTGCCATCTCCAAACTTGACTGTAGGAGCAATACACTAATAAAGTAGCGCTCCCCCGGCTGCCACCATACCCACACACGGCCATCAGACTGATGGATCGTGTATCTGGATTCATCAGTCCATAGCACCCATTTCCATTGATCTACGGTCCACCATAAATGTTCTTCACACCATGCTAAACGACGAGTAGCATTCCGAGTGGAGATGAAAGGCTTATGAGCAGCCTCACGAACACATGAACCAAGGGAATGAAGTTATCTGCGAATGGCAAGTGTACAAACTGAGGTTCCAGCATTTTTACTCACCTGTACACTGAGGTCTTGTGCAGTACTCCGTTGATTATCTGTAACGACTCTCCTGAGGCTTCAACGTCCTCTATCACTGATGTTTTTGGTCTGTCGGTACATTTTGGTGTTTCAGGCACGCCATATGTCTTCCACTTATTCAGTACATCCAAAACAGTTGACTTGGGTATGTTTAAATGCCTCTCGGTTTCTCTTATGGACAACCCAGTATTATAGCACCCAACAATCTTTCCTTTCTCAAAGTCAGTTCTCTCCCGCCGCAATATTTTCACTCAACCTTACAGTGCGATATGATCGTGGCCAGGCAGGCTTGTTTTTATACCGTTTGCGGCATTTCCGCGCATCTTAACAACGCCGCGGATCCGTTCATTTGCTTTTGAAGATGTGTCCGGTGATTTTTGTCAATATAATGTATATATATATATATGGGATGCAAGGTCAGGTGATGCGTAACATCACAGCCTCTCCTTGACAAATGTCAACCCCGCCTTCTCGTGGTGCATCCTGTTCCCACTAAAGGGGCTCTGACGACCGCCCATAGCGGTATAACTATACCATCGGGATCAGAGGAAATTCTATCCCACACTCACCAACCCGCTTGGCCAGCGTGGTGAGTTATGGCCAAACCCCTCCAAAATGATTCCACAACTTAAATCTTGGCCCTCAGTCTCCGGCAGCTGGAATGTACCTGGCCAAGGCAGCGGCCAGTGCGACATGAAGGCAGAGGGTGCTAAGAATCCCCGGAGGACCGGACTAGGCTGCCATCTGATGCTGACCTTGGCTACTTACAATGGACGCTCCCTATCTTCTGATTCAAGGCTTCTTGAATTGGAAGAGGAACTACAAAGGATCAAGTGGGACATCGTGGGGCTAAGTGAGGTAAGGAGAAAAGGAGAAGATCTCATCGAACTGAAAAGTGGACATCTCTCTTCTACTATCGTGGGACAGATACTGGCAGAACTAGTGGTGTTGGATTTATAATAAACAAGAAACTGAAGGATAAAGTTGTAGAAGTTGAAAGTTCCTCTGACAGAGCTGCACGACTTGTTATCCAACTCTCGAAAAGATACCAGGCTCAGATTATTCAAACTTATGCACCCACCACAAGTCATCCTGAAGAAGAAATTGAAGAATTTTATGAGGAAATTTGTCATCTAAATAATAAAGGTAAGCAGCACTTGAAAATAATTATGGGAGATTTCAATGCAAAAATAGGGCAACGGCAACAGAATGAAACTTCAGTAGGTAAATTCGGTCATGGCAACAGAAACCAGCGTGGAAATACTCTCGTTGAGTTTGCAGAGGCAGAAGGGTTTTTCATCTTGAACTCCTTCTTCAAGAAAAAGCCACACAGGAAATGGACATGGAGACATCCAAATGGGACGACAAGTGAAATTGATTTTATTATGTGTAACAAAAAATTCGTCATAGAAGACTGCAGTGTGCTAAACAAGTTCAACACAGGTAGTGACCATAGATTGGTGAGATGTAAGATGCACCTCAACACTAAACTTGAACGTGGCAAGCCTCATAAGACAAACAAAATCTATTGACATAACCAACCTTAAAAAACACCATAATACCTTCAAGTTAGAACTGAAGAACAGGTTCTCTGCTTTAGAAGGCCTAACATCGGAAGAAGTGGACATCTCTGAAGTTAACAGAAAAGTAACCAAAGCTCTTATGGAAACAGCAACAAAATTAGCTGGGTCTAAGAACAAGTTGCATGTGAACAAATTATCAGGAAAAACCAAAATGTTGATGCAAAAAAGAAGAGAGATGAGGACAACTAAAGAAGATGTGACTTCCAAAGTGGAATATATAGAGCTATGCAAGACAGTAAGAAAAAGTATCACTGAAGACGTAAGGAAATTCAACTGTGAACTAGTGAGGAAAGCAATTGAAAACAACCAAAGCCTAAAGATAGCAAAGGGACATCTCAGTAAGGGAAGAAAACAGATTATGGCACTGAGAAAAGAAGATGGTTCTGTAACAAGAAATAGAGGCGAAATTTTGACAAGAGTGAAAGATTTCTACTCCAAATTATATGAAAGGGATGATATATGCACTCCAGACATCATGAAAGATACCAGTACCAGAGTTCCTCCAGTCCTTCCAGCAGAAGTTGCACATGCAATCAAGAACATGAAGCGAGGAAAAGCTCCAGGAGAAGATGGAATTACTGTAGACATCATACAAGAAGCAAGTGGAGAAATCGAAACAGTACTCGCCCAAATTTTCACTCTGATGCCTTAATGAAGGAAAGATTCCTGAGGATTGGAACACCGCTACAATGATCCTGCTACATAAGAAAGGTGACATTGAGGATCTCGGAAACTACAGACCTATCAGCCTCCTATCAGTAGTTTATAAAATCTTCACTAAAGTTCTTTCACACCGCTTGAAGGTAGCACTAGACATGGCTCAACCGAGAGAACAAGCTGGATTCAGGAGTGGCTACAGCACAATAGATCATATCCACGTGCTGAAAGAACTAATTGAAAGAGCGAGGGAATATGAACTTCCATTGTGCATGGCTTTTATCGATTATGAAAAAGCCTTTGATTCGGTGAAACCATCAGCAGTTACAATGGCTCTGAAAACCTGCGGTATTGAAGATGCATACATTAATATTATTAATAACATCTATGAAAATGCAAGTGCAAAGATTAGGCTGTTTGAAAATACAACACACGTAAAAATTGGAAAGGGAGTGAGACAAGGTGACACCATATCTCCGAAGCTCTTTAATGCCACATTGGAGGGTGTTTTTCAGTCGCTGAGCTGGGAAAACAAGGGGATAAAGATTAATGGAGATTATCTAACCCACCTTCGTTTTGCTGATGACGTAGTCATTTTTGCAACTACCCCATCAGAGCTGCAGAGTATGATCCAGAACTTGCTGACAAGAGTAAAGAAGTGGGATTAAAAATGAACTTTCAGAAGACAAAAGTGATGTTCAATGCTTTTACAAGAAATGAAGATTTATCGATTGATGGAGAAAAGCTGGAGATAACAGACACGTACGTTTATCTTGGACAGCAGATATCAAGTGAGGGTCACATTGATGAAGAAATTAATCGGCGTACAAAACTTGCCTGGAGAGCTTTTGGAAGAAACAGCATAATTTTCAAGAGCAATATGCCATTATGTCTTAAAAGAAAAGTGTTTGATCAATGCATCCTTCCAGTGCTTACGTATGGTGCAGAGACGTGGACCTTAACTAAAAGAGACATACAAAGGCTGCAGACAACTCAAAGAAGCATGGAGAGGTGCATGCTTGGTGTAACCAGGAGAGATAAGAAGAGGAACACGTGGATCCGAAAAATGACAAGAGTGCAAGACATCATGATCAGAGTTAAATCCCTGAAATGGCAATGGGCTGGACATACTGCCAGAAGGACAGATCATCGATGGACAGCCGAAATTTTAGATTGGATTCCAAGGGACAGGAAAAGACCCAGAAGAAGACCACATAGGAGATGGGTGGATGAAATTCGAAAGTATGCAGGGGTGACATGGAGGAGACTGGCACAAGACAGACCGTTGTGGAGGAAACTTGGGGAGACCTTCGTCCAGCAGTGGATTGATAATGGTTGACAATGATGATGATGATGATATATATATATATATATATAGGAAAATTAATATGCTACGCATGCAATATAAACTGCAACAAAGCCGCTCTGTGCTGTAGAAATTAGATGTAGACAATGTATGCAAAAGAATATTAACACACAATCAAACACCTCTCATAAAACAACTGGGGCCTTATGACTTCCAGAAGGAGAAAAGCATTATAAAAAAAATTATTAAAATGACAAAATAATGTTAAGTAAATTTAAATAAATACACACTCTAGATCCCCGGAACATTCTTCAAGGAAATACATCCCGAGGCCCTGAGCAAACAAATTCAGTTCAAGTTTCGTGAGAATGCCAAAAATCCCAAAAAAAGCAACAACAGACTGCCACTTTAAAATCTTGGAGATTGATTTTCCGACTTGGATTTAGGTCTTAACCGTGACTCTTTGTGAATGTTAACGTTTGTGTCAAGAAGAGTTTGGTGGAAAGATATCTGATACGGTATTTATTTTTCAGGAGGATTACAGTTTAGGTGAGGACTTTTACAGTTCAGTTTTAGTTTAAGAGATTCTTTATTGTAAATTACAGTTCAAGGTAGGGAAGACAGAATGCATTGAAATTTACTACACAAATTTTTAAAGTCGTCGTCTGTTGTTGCTTTTTCGAGATTTTTGGCATTCATACCGAACCTGAACTTAATTTGTTTGCTCAGGGCCTCGGGATGTCTTTCCCTAAAAAATGGTCTAGGTTTCAAAATCGCTTTATTATTATTCATCATTAGAAAACATAAGAGGGAGACGTACAGTGTTGGGCGTCTCACTGGGAAATAATACAAACTGTTAAAACATGATGGTATATACACTGCAATGACAATGGGGATGAATAACAAATGCTGCAAGCAAAGCATATTGCATAAAAATTGCAGGAGAAGTGACAGAGAGAAACACATCGTGTCACATGACATTGGCTGGGCATGATTTACAGGATAACACAGGCGAAACAATAGTACATAATTAGAAAAAGAACAGCACAAACACCGCCGTGAAGGTAAAACATTACATATGTGAGATAAAAACACAAAAATGGTCTAGGGGTCCTACGTGTGTAGTGTGTATTTATAATAAATTACTTAACTTTATTTTGTCATTTTAATAATTTCTTTTATATTGCGTTTCTCCATCTGGAAGCCATAATGCCCCAGTTATTTTATGAGAGTTGGTTGCTTGTGTGTTAATAATTGTTTGCATATCTATACCAGTATATGTATAATGAAATACACTGGCGGAAAGTGAAAAAAGAACAACAAGAAGGATACGTCTGATACCAACGACATTTATACAGCATAATAACGGAATACAGAGGATACCGTGATCAAAACATTATGGCAAAATACAGCTGTATTTGCTGGTAAACTGAAAAATAACATTTCCATGTAACATGGTTAGTACGAGGTTGAACCGCCATGAACTGCGTCACACTGTGCAATTCTGGCATGGAGTCTGTCGTACAGATGTTGGATGTAAGTATGGGGTATTGAGTTCCAAGCATCCTCAACCTGGACGCGTAAATCGGGGATGGTCGTGGCTGGCCGTGGAGACCGGATAAGACGTTGTCCCATGAAATCCCACACGTGCTCAATGGGGGACAAATCCGGTGAACGTGCAGGTCATGGAAGTTGTCTCACACACTGGAATGCATGTTGCGTTGCACGTGCCGTATGTAGGCGTGCGTTATCTAGCTGGAAAATACCACAATGGACTGACCTTACAAATGGCACAACAACGGGCTGAATGATGTTGTTGATGTAGGAGGTGCTGTTTAACGTACCCGGTACAAACACTAGTTGTGTACGGGAGTGATAGCTGATCGCTCCCCACACCAGGAGACCAGGTGTAGGCCCAGTGTGTCGCTGGCGGATTCAAGAAGGGTGGAGTCGCTTCCCTGTGCGCCTGCGGACACGCATACGGCCATCGGAGGCTCCCAAGCAGAATCTGCTTTCATCGCTGAACACGACAGATCGCTATTGCGTTCTCCAGTGCAGACGTTGGCAACACCACTGCAGTCTTTCTTGACGGTAGGCTGGAGTCAGAGGTACACATGCCAGAGGCACACGTGCACGTAGTCCTGCATCCAGTAGACGGTTCGCGGATTGTTCGCACAGTCACCTCAGGTGCAACGGCAGCTCGGCTTTACGTCGCAGTGGATGTTCTGCTTGACAACGCTGCTCTTCTTATGCGTCGATCGGTCCGCTCATCAGTCCGTCTGTGACTCTCGGTTCCACGTTTTCTCGTGTGAGACTGTTTCTCGGACTATCTACGCTACCATCGTACCACCACCGATACTTCCCGTCCAATTCGCACCGCAATACGACGATACGACCACACGGACCTCGCGGAAACGTCCGATAACTGCTGAAATCGTACACGTTTTCCATGTCCAGGCATTGCAGCTTCTTCAGTGTCTTCGCACGTGTTCGTACGCCGACGACTGATTACATTCACTTCGCCGTACTCCTTAAATACCACCGACGATAATTTGCATATTATGCCGTGCTGTAGCGTACGCGCTCACCGGTTGGTCCCGAAATTAACATCACACCTACGTAAACTCGACCCCATTAACATATGTAAATTTCATGATCGTCTGCCAATTCTTTCTTGGTGTTCTTTTTTCACTTTCCGCCAGTGTATAAATACACGGTTGTGTCACATTATTGTGACCACCAGACCACCAGCTAATAACCAGGGTAACCTCCGTGTCCAGCGCAGGCAGCAGCTAGACGGGCTGGGAGCGACTCAATAAGGTGCTGGAAGGTGTTCACAGGTATGTGGAGTCATGCTGACTGCAGTGCATCTCACAGCTGCTGGAGGGTGATGGTGGAGAATCCATAAAGCGAACAACACGATCGAGATGGGCCCACAGACGCTCAATTAGATTTACGTCTGAGAAATTAGGGGTCCAGGGAAGTACTTTGAAGTCTTCATCGTGCCCTTTCAACTACTCTCGGACATTTCTAGCTGTGTGATACGTCGCATTGTCGTCCTGAAAGATCCCATCCGCCCCAGGGAAGACAATCAGCATGTACGGGTGTACGTGGTCTGCAAGGATGGATTCATAACGAATTCGGTCCATAGTGCATTCCACAGGTATCACTGGAATTAGGAAATGCCACGAATATATTCCCCAGACCACAACGCTGTCCCCAACGGCTTGTTGTCTTCCAGCAGTGGTTGAAGAGTGTTTGTTCTCTGATGTTTCTCGCCAACATATATCCGTTCAAAGAAGCAGAAAACGTGAACATATATCCGTTCGATGAAGATACATATCCGTTCGATGAAGCAGAAAACACGCCAACATATATCCGTTCGATGAAGCAGAAAACACGCCAACATATATCCGTTCGATGAAGCAGAAAACCTGACTCATCGGAGAAGGCAATCCTTTACCAATCAGTGGAGGTCCAATTCCGATATTGTCGTGCAAATGCAGGATTTTTTCTGCCAATGCACCTTCGTTAGCATAGGTAGAGTGACCATACGTCTGTATCTCATCCTCATACGCAGCAGGGCTCGCTGAACTATCGATTTATACCGACTTCCGGTCGCCCCTTTTCATTCGGCCAGTGAGTTGCACTACTGCGGCGTGTCGATCGGCCCTTACGCAGCTTCGTATCAGACGTTAACCTTTCACATCAATGGTACGTGTTGCTCCTCAGTTTCCAAGTCGCTTCTTCGCAATGGTGCCATTTCTCCCATCACGATACACTTTAGCCACAGCAGCACGAGAACAGTTCACGAACTGAGCTGTTTCATAAATACTGCCACCCTTGTCCCGAAAGCCGATAATTATCCCTTTTTGCAAATCTTATAAATCGCTCCTTTTATCCACGACATCAACGAGTGATATGTTTTCAGAATGCCTACAACTAACACAACTTATATGACCTCCAAGCCAGCTCACGACACGTGCCTTCTTTCATTGTTTGCGCGCTGTTGACGTCAAAAGAAGGAGGTGGTCACAATTATGCGACTGGACTGTATATATATATATATATATATATATATATATATATATATATATATATATATATATATATATATGGGATGTAAGGTCAGGTGATGCGTAACATCACAGCCTCTCCTTCACAAATGTCAACCCCGCCTTCTCGTGGTGCATCCTGTTCCCACTAAAAAGGCTATGGCAACCGCCAACAGCTGTATAACTATACCATCGGGATTAGAGGAAATGCTATTCCACACTCACCAACCCGATCGGCCAGCGTGGTGAGTTATAGACAAAACCCTCCAAAATGACTCCACAACTTAAATCTTGGCCCTCAGTCTCCGGCAGATGGAATGTACCTGGCCAAGGCAGCGGCCAGTGCGACATGAAGTCAGAGCTAGCTAAGAATCACCGGAGGACCGGACTAGGCTGTCATCTGATGCTGACCTTGGCTACGTATAATGGACGCTCCCTATCTTCTGATTCAAGGCTTCTTGAATTGGAAGAGAAACTACAAGGGATCAAGTGGGACATCGTCGGGCTAAGTGAGGTAAGGAGAAAAGGAGATCTCATAGAACTGAAAAGTGGACATCTCTTCTACTATCGTGGGACAGATACTGGCAGAACTAGTGGTGTTGGATTTATAATAGACAAGAAACTGAAGGATAAAGTTGTAGAAGTGGAAAGTTCCTCTGACAGAGCTGCAAGACTCGTTATCCAACTCTCGAGAAGATACCAGGCTCAGATTATTCAAACTTATGCACCCACCACAAGTCATCCTGAAGAAGAAATTGAAGAATTTTATGAGGAAATTCGTCATCTAAATAATAAAGGTAAGCAGCACTTAAAGATAATTATGGGAGATTTCAATGCAACAATAGGGCAACGGCAACAGAATGAAATTTCAGTAGGTAAATTCGGTCACGGCAACAGAAACCAGCGTGGAAATACTCTCGTAGAGTTTGCAGAGGCAGAAGGGTTTTTCATCTTGAACTCCTTTTTCAAGAAAAAGCCACACAGGAAATGGACATGGAGACATCCAAATGGGACAAGTGAAATTGATTTTATTATGTGTAACAAAAAATTCGTCATAGAAGACTGCAGTGTGCTAAACAAGTTCAACACAGTTAGTGACCATAGATTGGTGAGATGTAAGATGCACCTCAACACTAAACTCGAACGTGGCAAGCTCATAAGACAAACAAAATATATTGACATAACCAACCTTAAAAAACACCATAATACCTTCAAGTTGGAACTGAAGAACAGATTCTCTGCTTTAAAACGCCTAACATCGGAAGAAGTGGATATTTCTGAAGTTAACAGAAAAGTAACCAAAGCTCTTATGGAAACAGCAACAAAATTAGCTGGGTCTAAGAACAAGTTGCATGTGAACAAATTATCAGGAAAAACCAAAGTGGTGATGCAAAAAAGAAGAGAGATGAGGACAACTAAAGAAGATGTGACTTCCAAAGTTTAATATATAGAGCTATGTAAGACAGAACGGTCAGGTGATGAACGGTCAGGGATGTAAGGTCCGGTGATGCGTAACATCACAGCCTCTCCTTGACAAATGTCAACCCCGCCTTCTCGTGGTGCATCCTGTTCCCACTAAAGGGGCTCTGAAGACCGCCAATAGCGGTATAACTATACCATCGGGATTAGAGGAAATTCTATCCCACACTCACCAACCCGCTTGGCCAGCGTGGTGAGTTATGGCCAACCCCCCCCAAATGATTCCACAACTTAAATCGTGGCCCTCAGTCTCCGGCAGCTGGAATGTACCTGGCCAAGGCAGCGGCCAGTGCGACATGAAGGCAGAGGGTGCTAAGAATCCCCGGAGGACCGGACTAGGCTGCCATCTGATGCTGACCTTGGCTACTTACAATGGACGCTCCCTATCTTCTGATTCAAGGCTTCTTGAATTGGAAGAGGAACTACAAAGGATCAGGTGGGACATCGTGGGGCTAAGTGAGGTAAGGAGAAAAGGAGAAGATCTCATCGAACTGAAAAGTGGACATCTCTTCTACTATCGTGGGACAGATACTGGCAGAACTAGTGGTGTTGGATTTATAATAAACAAGAAACTGAAGGATAAAGTTGTAGAAGTTGAAAGTTCCTCTGACAGAGCTGCACGACTTGTTATGCAACTCTCGAACAGATACCAGGCTCAGATTATTCAAACTTATGCACCCACCACAAGTCATCCTGAAGAAGAAATTGAAGAATTTTATGAGGAAATTTGTCATCTAAATAATAAAGGTAAGCAGCACTTGAAAATAATTATGGGAGATTTCAATGCAAAAATAGGGCAACAGCAACAGAATGAAACTTCAGTAGGTAAATTCGGTCACGGCAACAGAAACCAGCGTGGAAATACTCTCGTTGAGTTTGCAGAGGCAGAAGGGTTTTTCATCTTGAACTCCTTCTTCAAGAAAAAGCCACACAGGAAATGGACATGGAGACATCCAAATGGGACGACAAGTGAAATTGATTTTATTATGTGTAACAAAAAATTCGTCATAGAAGACTGCAGTGTGCTAAACAAGTTCAACACAGGTAGTGACCATAGATTGGTGAGATGTAAGATGCACCTCAACACTAAACTTGAACGTGGCAAGCTCATAAGACAAACAGAATCTATTGACATAACCAACCTTAAAAAACACCATAATACCTTCAAGTTAGAACTGAAGAACAGGTTTTCTGCTTTAGAAGGCCTAACATCGGAAGAAGTGGACATCTCTGAAGTTAACAGAAAAGTAACCAAAGCTCTTATGGAAACAGCAACAAAATTAGCTGGGTCTAAGAACAAGTTGCATATGAACAAATTATCAGGAAAAACCAAAATGTTGATGCAAAAAAGAAGAGAGATCAGGACAACTAAAGAAGATGTGACTTCCAAAGTGGAATATATAGAGCTATGCAAGACAGTAAGAAAAAGTATCACTGAAGACGTAAGAAAATTAAACTGTGAACTAGTGAGGAAAGCAATTGAAAACAACCAAAGCCTAAAGATAGCAAAGGGACATCTCAGTAAGGGAAGAAAACAGATTATGGCACTGAGAAAAGAAGATGGTTCTGTAACAAGAACTAGAGGCGAAATTTTGACAAGAGTGAAAGATTTCTACTCCAAATTATATGAAAGCGATGATATATGCACTCCAGACATCATGAAAGATACCAGTACCAGAGTTCCTCCAGTCCTTCTAGCAGAAGTTGCACATGCAATCAAGAACATGAAGCAAGGAAAAGCTCCAGGAGAAGATGGAATTACTGTAGACATCATACAAGAAGCAAGTGGAGAAATCGAAACAGTACTCGCCTAAATTTTCACTCGATGCCTTAATGAAGGAAAGATTCCTGAGGATTAAAACAGCGCTACAATGATCCTGCTACATAAGAAAGGTGACATTGAGGATCTCGGAAACTACAGACCTATGAGCCTCCTATCAGTAGTTTATAAAAGCTTCACTAAAGTTCTTTCACACCGCTTGAAGGTAACACTGGACATGGCTCAACCGAGAGAACAAGCTGGATTCAGGAGTGGCTACAGCACAATAGATCATATCCACGTGCTTAGAGAACTAATTGAAAGAGCGAGGGAATATGAACTTCCATTGTGCATGGCTTTTATCGATTATGAAAAAGCCTTTGATTCGGTGAAACCATCAGCAGTTACAATGGCTCTGAAAACCCGCGGTATTGAAGATGCCTACATTAATATTAATAATAACATCTATGAAAATGCAAGTGCAAAGATTAGGCTGTTTGAAAATACAACACACGTAAAAATTGGAAAGGGAGTGAGACAAGGTGACACCATATCTCCGAAGCTCTTTAATGCCACATTGGAGGGTGTTTTTCAGACGCTGAGCTGGGAAAACAAGGGGATAAAGATTAATGGAGATTATCTAACCCACCTTCGTTTTGCTGATGACGTAGTCATTTTTACAACTACCCCATCAGAGCTGCAGAGTATGATCCAGGAACTTGCTGACAAGAGTAAAGAAGTGGGATTAAAAATGAACTTTCAGAAGACAAAAGTGATGTTCAATGCTTTTACAAGAAATGAAGATTTATCGATTGATTGAGAAAAGCTGGAGATAACAGACACGTACGTTTATCTTGGACAGCAGATATCAAGTGAGGGTCACATTGATGAAGAAATTAATCGGCGTACAAACTTGTCTGGAGAGCTTTTGGAAGAAACAGCATAATTTTCAAGAGCAATATGCCATTATGTCTTAAAAGAAAAGTGTTTAATCAATGCATCTTTCCAGTGCTTACGTATGGTGCAGAGACGTGGATCCTAACTAAAAGAGACATACAAAGGCTGCAGACAACTCAAAGTAGCATGGAGAGGTGCATACTTGGTGTAACCAGGAGAGATAAGAAGAGGAACTCGTGGATCCGAAAAATGACAAGAGTGGAAGACATCATGATCAGAGTTAAATCCCTGAAATGGCAATGGGCTGGACATACTGCCAGAAGGACAGATCATCGATGGACAGCCGAAATTTTAGATTGGATTCCAAGGGACAGGAAAAGACCCAGAAGAAGACCACATGGGAGATGGGTGGATGAAATTCGAAAGTATGCAGGGGTGACATGGAGGAGACTGGCACAAGACAGACCGTTGTGGAGGAAACTTGGGGAGACCTTCGTCCAGCAGTGGATTGATAATGGTTGACAATGATGATGATGATGATGAAGACAGAACGAAAAATTATCACTGAAGACGTAAGGAAATTCAACTGTGAACTAGTAAGGAAACCAATTGAAAACGACCAAAGCCTAAAGATAGCAAAGGGACATCTCAGTAAAGGAAGAAAACAGATTATGGCATTGAGAAAAGAAGATGGTTCTGTAACAAGAAATAGAGGCGAAATTTTGTCAAGATTGAAAGATTTCTACTCCAAGTTATATGAAAGGGATGATGCATGTACTCCAGACATCATGGAAGGTATCAGTACCAGAGTTCTTCCAGTCCTCACAGCAGAAGTTGCACATGCAATCAAGAACATGAAGCTGGGAAAAGCTCCAGGAGAAGATGGAATTACTGTAGACATCATACAAGAAGCAAGTGGAGAAATCGAAACAGTACTCGCCCAAATTTTCACTCGATGCCTTAATGAAGGGAAGATTCCTGAGGATTGGAACAATGCTATAATGATCCTGCTACATCAAAAAGTGACATTGAGGATTTCAGAAACTACAGACCTATCAGCCCTATATCAGTGGTTTATGAAATCTTCACTAAAGTTCTTTCACACCGTTTGAAGGTAACACTGGACATGGCTCAACCGAGAGAACAAGCTAGATTCAGGAGTGGCTACAGCACAATAGATCATATACACGTACTGAGAGAACTAATTGAAAGAGCGAGGGAATATGAGCTTTCATTGTGCATGGCTTTTATCGATTATGAAAAAGCCTTTGTTTCGGTGAAAACATCAGCAGTTACAATGGCCCTGAAATCCTGCGGTACTGAAGATGCATACACTAATATTATTAATAACATCTATGAAAATGCAAATGCAAAGATTCGGCTGCTTGAAATTACAACTCACATAAAAATTGGAAAGGGAGTGAGACAAGGTGACACCATATCTCCGAAGCTCTTTAACGCCACATTGGAAAATGTCTTTCAATCACTGAACTGGGAAAACAAAGGGATAAAGATTAATGGAGATTATCTAACCCACCTTCGTTTTGCTGATGACATAGTCATTTTTGCAACTACCCCGTCAGAGCTGCAGAGTATGATCCAAGACCTTTGCTGACAAGAGTAAAGAAGTGGGATTAAAAATGAACTTTCAGAAGACAAAAGTGATGTTCAATGCTTTTACAAGAAATGAAGATTTATCGATTGATGGAGAAAAGCTGGAGATAACAGACACGTACGTTTATCTTGGACCGCAGAAATCAAGTGAGGGTCACATTGATGAAGAAATTAATCGGCGTACAAAACTTGCCTGGAGAGCTTTTGGAAGAAACAGCATAATTTTCAAGAGCAAATGACATTATGTCTTAAAAGAAAAGTGTTTGATCAATGCGTCCTTCCAGTGCTTACGTATGGTGCAGAGAGGTGGACCTTAACTAAAAGAGACATACAAAGGCTGCAGACAACTCAAAGCAGCATGGAGAGGTGCATGCTTTGTGTAACCATCCGAAAAATGACAAGAGTGGAAGACATCATGATCAGAGTAAAGTCCCTGAAATGGCAATGGGCTGGACATACCGCCAGAAGGACAGACCATCGATGGACAGCCGAAATTTTAGATTGGATTCCAAGGGACAGGAAAAGACGCAGAAGAAGACCACATGGGAGATGGGTGGATGAAATTCGACCGTTGTCGAAGAAACTTATAGGGACCTTCGTCCAGCAGTGGATTGATAATGGTTGAGAATGATGATGATGATATATATATATATATATATATATATATATATATATATATATCATCATCATCATCATTGTCAACCATTATCAATCCACTGCTGGACGAAGGTCTCCCCAAGTTTCCTCAACAACGGTCTGTCTTGTGCCAGTCTCCTCCATGTCACTCCCGCATACTTTCGAATTTCATCCACCCATCTTCCATGTGGTCTTCTTCTGGGTCTTTTCCTGTCCCTTGGAATCCAATCTAAAATTTCGGCTGTCCATCGATGGTCTGTTCTTCTGGCAGTATGTCCAGCCCATTGCCATTTCAGGGATTTAACTCTGATCATGATGTCTTCCACTCTTGTCATTTTTCGGATCCACGTGTTCCTCTTCTTATCTCTCCTGGTTACACCAAGCATGCACCTCTCCATGCTACTTTGAGTTGTCTGCAGCCTTTGTATGTCTCTTTTAGCTAAGGTCCACGTCTCTGCACCATACGTAAGCACTGGAAGGATGCATTGATCAAACACTTTTCTTTTAAGACATAATGGCATATTGCTCTTGAAAATTATGCTGTTTCTTCCAAAAGCTCTCCAGGCAAGTTTTGTACGCCGATTAATTTCTTCATCAATGTGACCCTCACTTTATATCTGCTGTCCAAGATAAACGTACGTGTCTGTTATCTCCAGCTTTTCTCCATCGATCGATAAATCGTCATTTCTTGTAAAAGCATTGTACATCACTTTTGTCTTCTGAAAGTTCATTTTTAATCCCACTTCTTTACTCTTGTCAGCAAGTTCCTGGATCATACTCTGTAGCTCTGATGGGGTAGTTGCAAAAATGACTATGTCATCAGCAAAACGAAGGTGGGTTAGATAATCTCCATTAATCTTTATCCCTTTGTTTTCCCAGTTCAGTGATTGAAAGACATTTCCAATATGGCATTAAAGAGCTTCGGAGATATGGTGTCACCTTGTCTCACTCCTTTTCCAATTTTTATGTGTGTTGTATTTTCAAACAGCCGAATCTTTGCACTTGCATTTTCATAGATGTTATTAATAATATTAATGTATGCATCTTCAATACCGCAGGATTTCAGAGCCATTGCAACTGCTGATGGTTTCACCGAATCAAAGGCTTTTTCATAAGCGATAAAAGCCATGCACAATGGAAGTTCATATTCCCTCGCTCTTTCAATTAGTTCTCTCAGTACGTGGATATGATCTATTGTGCTGTAGCCACTCCTGAATCCAGCTTGTTTTCTCGGTTGAGCCATGTCCAGTGTTACCTTCAAGCGGTGTGAAAGAACTTTAGTGAAGATTTTATAAACCACTGATAGGAGGCTGATAGGTCTGTAGTTCCTGAGATCCTCAATGTCACCTTTTTTATGTAGCAAGATCATTGTAGCGTTGTTCCAATCCTCAGGAATTTTCCCTTCATTAAGGCATCGAGTGAAGATTTGGGCGAGTACTGTTTCGATTTCTCCACTTGCTTCTTGTATGATGTCTACAGTAATTCCATCTTCTCCTGGAGCTTATCCCTGCTTCATGTTCTTGATTGCATGTGCAACTTCTGCTGGAAGGACTGGAAGAACTCTGGTACTGGTACCTTTCATGATGTCTGGAGTACATGTATCATCCCTTTCATATAATTTGGAGTAGAAATATTTCACTCTTGTCAAAATTTCGCCTCTATTTCTTGTTACAGAACCATCTTCTTTTCTCAGTGCCATAATCTGTTTTTTCCCCTCACTGAGATATCCCTTTGCTATCTTTAGGCTTTGGTTGTTTTCAATTGCTTTCCTAACTAGTTCACAGTTGAATTTCCTTACGTCTTCAGTGATACTTTTTCGTACTGTCTTGCATAGCTCTATATATTCCACTTTGGAAGTCACATCTTCTTTAGTTGTCCTCATCACTCTTCTTTTTTGCATCAACATTTTGGTTTTTCCTGATAATTTGTTCACATGCAATTTGTTCTTAGACCCAGCTAATTTTGTTGCTGTTTCCATAAGAGCTTTGGTTACTTTTCTGTTAACTTCAGAAATATCTACTTCTTCCGATGTTAGGCCTTCTAAAGCAGAGAATCTGTTCTTCAGTTCCAATTTGAAGGTATTATGGTGTTTTTTAAGGTTGGTTATGTCAATACATTTTGTTTGTCTTATGAGCTTGCTACGTTCGAGTTTAGTGTTGAGGTGCATCTTACATTTCACCAATCTATGGTCACTGCCTGTGTTGAACTTGTTTAGCACACTGCAGTCTTCTATGACGAATTTTTTGTTACACATAATAAAATCAATTTCACTTGTCGTCCCATTTGGATGTCTCCATGTCCATTTCCTGTGTGGCTTTTTCTTGAAAAAGGAGTTCAAGATGAAAAACCCTTCTGCCTCTGCAAACTCTACGAGAGTATTTCCACGCTGGTTTCTGTTGCCGTGGCCGAATTTACCTACTGAAGTTTCATTCTGTTGCTGTTGCCCTATTTTTGCATTGAAATCTCCTATAATTATCTTCAAGTGCTGCTTACCTTTATTATTTAGATGACGAATTTCCTCATAAAATTCTTCAATTTCTTCTTCAGGATGACTTGTGGTGGGTGCATAAGTTTGAATAATCTGAGCCTGGTATCTTCTCGAGAGTTGGATAACGAGTCTTGCAGCTCTGTCAGAGGAACTTTCCACTTCTACAACTTTATCCTTCAGTTTTTTGTTTATTATAAATCCAACACCACTAGTTCTGCCAGTATCTGTCCCACGATAGTAGAAGAGATGTCCAATTTTCAGTTCTATGAGATCTCCTTTTCTCCTTACCTCACTTATCCCGACGATGTCCCACTTGATCCTTTGTAGTTCCTCTTCCAATTCAAGAAGCCTTGAATCAGAAGATAGGGAGCGTCCGTTGTACGTAGCCAAGGTCAGCATCAGATGGCAGCCTAGTCCGGTCTTTCGGTGATTCTTAGCACCCTAGTCCGGTCCTCCGGTGATTCTTAGCTCCCTCTGCCTTCATGTCGCACTGGCCGCTGCCTTGGCCAGGTACATTCCATCTGCCGGAGACTGAGGGCCAAGATTTAAGTTGTGGAGTCATTTTGGAGGGGTTTGTCCATAACTCACCACACTGGCCAAGCGGGTTGGCGAGTGAGGGATAGCATTTCCTCTAATCCCGATGGTATAGTTATACCGCTATTGGCGGTCGTCAGAGCCCCTTTAGTGGAAACAGGATGTACCACGAGAATGCGGGGTTGACATTTGTCAAGGAGAGGCTGTTATGTTACGCATCACCTGACTTTACATTATATATATATATATATATATATATATATATATATATATATACACACACTATCTACCAACAAGTAATTGGACACCCCTGCAATCGACGATATCTCAGTTCCTGATACACGTCACGGCCGCCGACGTTAAATATCGTGTGGGAAACAACAACGGAACAAGTGGCATGCAAGATGCCACGCAGTTCGGAGCTCTCTGATTTCGAGAAAGGTATAATCGTCGGGTATCACAGAAATGTCCGATCTATACGGGACATATCCAGCGAGTTGAAGAACGCAAAATCGACATTGGCCTACGTGATTGACAAGTGGAATATGAGAGGTGACTGTCGGAATGTGCCCCGACGCGGCAGACCCACAAAACTTGGAGTTAGAGACCGACGGGTGATGGCCAGAGAAATTCGGAAGAACCGCACCAAATCGATAAGCCACATCCGCGAGGAGTTTCAACAGGCATCCGGGAGTGTTCTTTCGAGGTGTAAGGAAGCCCATCTGCTCAGTTATCATGGACGTGCTGCCGCCCACAAGCCTTTAATCCCCAACAAGTAATTGAACACCTGTGATAGCAAAGGAAAACGAAGTTTATTCACCTTCAATAGTTGGTGGAGCCTCCACGAGCGGCGATTACAGCTGCGACCCTCCGGGGCATACTCTCAACCAGACGCTGTACGACGGCTAGCGGTATTTTCTTCCACTCGGCTTGGAGAAGACAGGTCAGTTCCTTCCCCAATTTCGGACATTTGGGGCACCCCTTAAGTCGACGCTCCAACTCGTCCCAGAGGTGCTCGATGGGGTTAAGCTCCGGGCTCTGCGCAGGCCAGCCCATTCGATTAACCCCATTGTCACCATACCAAGCCATGGTGGACCTCGCAACATGACAGGTGGTGACATTCATCAAAAGAGCACTCCCGGATGCCTGTTGAAACTCCTCGCGGATGTTCCCCATCGATTTGGTGCGTTTCTTCCGAATTTCTCTGGCCAGCACCCGTCGGTCTCTAACTCCCAGTTTTGTGTGTCTGCCGTGTCGGGGCACATTCCGACAGTCACCTCTCATCTTCCACTTGCTAATCACGTAGGCCACTGTCGATTTTGGGTACTACAACTCGCTGGATATGTGACGTATGGATCGGCCATTTTTGTGATACCCGACGATTACACCTTTCTCGAAATCAGAGAGCTCCAAACTGCGTGGCATCTTTCATGCGACTGGTTGCGTTGTTGTTTCCCGCACGACATTTAACGGCGGTGACCGTGACGTGAATCAGGACCGCAGATATCGTCGATTGCAGCAGGGGTGTCCAATTACTTGTTGGTAGATAGTATATATATATATATATATGCGTAACATCACAGCCTCTCCTTGACAAATGTCAACCCCGCCTTCTCGTGGTGCATCCTGTTCCCACTAAAGGGGCTCTGACGACCGCTAATAGCGGTATAACTATACCATCGGGATCAGAGGAAATTCTATCCCACACTCACCAACCCGCTTGGCCAGCGTGGTGAGTTATGGCCAAACCCCTCCAAAATGAATCCACAACTTAAATCTTGGCCCTCAGTCTCCGGCAGCTGGAATGTACCTGGCCAAGGCAGCGGCCAGTGCGACATGAAGGCAGAGGGTGCTAAGAATCCCCGGAGGACCGGACTAGGCTGCCATCTGATGCTGACCTTGGCAACGTACAATGGACGCTCCCTATCTTCTGATTCAAGGCTTCTTGAATTGGAAGAGGAACTACAAAGGATCAAGTGGGACATCGTGGGGCTAAGTGAGGTAAGGAGAAAGGAGAAGATCTCATCGAACTGAAAAGTGGACATCTCTTCTACTATCGTGGGACAGATACTGGCAGAACTAGTGGTGTTGGATTTATAATAAACAAGAAACTGAAGGATAAAGTGGTAGAAGTTGAAAGTTCCTCTGACAGAGCTGCACGACTCGTTATCCAACTCTCGAGAAGATACCAGGCTCAGATTATTCAAACTTATGCACCCACCACAAGTCATCCTGAAAAAAAGAAATTGAAGAATTTTATGAGGAAATTTGTCATCTAAATAATAAAGGTAAGCAGCACTTGAAAATAATTATGGGAGATTTCAATGCAAAAATAGGGCAACGGCAACAGAATGAAACTTCAGTAGGTAAATTCGGTCACGGCAACAGAAACCAGCGTGGAAATACTCTCGTTGAGTTTGCAGAGGCAGAAGGGTTTTCATCTTGAACTCCTTCTTCAAGAAAAAGCCACACAGGAAATGGACATGGAGACATCCAAATGGGACGACAAGTGAAATTGATTTTATTATGTGTAACAAAAAATTCGTCATAGAAGACTGCAGTGTGCTAAACAAGTTCAACACAGGTAGTGACCATAGATTGGTGAGATGTAAGATGCACCTCAACACTAAACTTGAACGTGGCAAGCTCATAAGACAAACAAAATCTATTGACATAACCAACCTTAAAAAACACCATAATACCTTCAAGTTGGAACTGAAGAACAGGTTCTCTGCTTTAGAAGGCCTAACATCGGAAGAAGTGGACATCTCTGAAGTTAACAGAAAAGTAACTAAAGCTCTTATGGAAACAGCAACAAAATTAGCTGGGTCTAAGAACAAGTTGCATGTAAATAAATTATCAGGAAAAACGAAAATGTTGATGCAAAAAGAAGAGAGATGAGGACGACTAAAGAAGATGTGACTTCCAAAGTGGAATATATAGAGCTATGCAAGACAATACGAAAAAGTATCACTGAAGACGTAAGAAAATTCAACTGTGAACTAGTGAGGAAAGCAATTGAAAACAACCAAAGCCTAAAGATAGCAAAGGGACATCTCAGTAAGGGAAGAAAACAGATTATGGCACTGAGAAAAGAAGATGGTTCTGTAACAAGAAATAGAGGCGAAATTTTGACAAGAGTGAAAGATTTCTACTCCAAATTATATGAAAGGGATGATACATGCACTCCAGACATCATGAAAGATACCAGTACCAGAGTTCCTCCAGTCCTTCCAGCAGAAGTTGCACATGCAATCAAGAACATGAAGCGGGGAAAAGCTCCAGGAGAAGATGGAATTACTGTAGACATCATACAAGAAGCAAGTGGAGAAATCGAAACAGTACTCGCCCAAATTTTCACTCGATGCCTTAATGAAGGAAAGATTCCTGAGGATTGGAACACCGCTACAATGATCCTGCTACATAAGAAAGGTGACATTAAGGATCTCGGAAACTACAGACCTATCAGCCTCCTATCAGTAGTTTATAAAATCTTCACTAAAGTTCTTTCACACCGCTTGAAGGTAACACTGGACATGGCTCAACCGAGAGAACAAGCTGGATTCAGAAGTGGCTACAGCACAATAGATCATATCCATGTGCTGAGAGAACTAATTGAAAGAGCGAGGGAATATGAACTTCCATTGTGCATGGCTTTTATCGATTATGAAAAAGCCTTTGATTCGGTGAAACCATCAGCAGTTACAATGGCTCTGAAAACCTGCGGTATTGAAGATGCATACATTAATATTATTAATAACATCTATGAAAATGCAAGTGCAAAGATTTGGCTGTTTGAAAATACAACACACATAAAAATTGGAAAGGGAGTGAGACAAGGTGACACCATATCTCCGAAGCTCTTTAATGCCACATTGGAGGGTGTTTTTCAGTCACTGAGCTGGGAAAACAAAGGGATAAAGATTAATGGAGATTATCTAACCCACCTTCGTTTTGCTGATGACGTAGTCATTTTTGCAACTAGCCCATCAGAGCTGCAGAGTATGATCCAGGAACTTGCTGACAAGAGTAAAGAAGTGGGATTAAAAATGAACTTTCAGAAGACAAAAGTGATGTTCAATGCTTTTACAAGAAATGAAGATTTATCGATTGATGGAGAAAAGCTGGAGATAACAGATACGTACGTTTATCTTGGACAGCAGATATCAAGTGAGGGTCACATTGATGAAGAAATTAATCGGCGTACAAAACTTGCCTGGAGAGCTTTTGGAAGAAACAGCATAATTTTCAAGAGCAATATGCCATTATGTCTTAAAAGAAAAGTGTTTGATCAATGCATCCTTCCAGTGCTTACGTATGGTGCAGAGACGTGGACCTTAACTAAAGAGACATACAAAGGCTGCAGACAACTCAAAGAAGCATGGAGAGGTGCATACTTGGTGTAACCAGGAGAGATAAGAAGAGGAACTCGTGGATCCGAAAAATGACAAGAGTGGAAGACATCATGATCAGAGTTAAATCCCTGAAATGGCAATGGGCTGGACATACTGCCAGAAGGACAGATCATCGATGGACAGCCGAAATTTTAGATTGGATTCCAAGGGACAGGAAAAGACCCAGAAGAAGACCACATGGGAGATGGGTGGATGAAATTCGAAAGTATGCAGGGGTGACATGGAGGAGACTGGCACAAGACAGACCGTTGTGGAGGAAACTTGGGGAGACCTTCGTCCAGCAGTGGATTGGTAATGGTTGACAATGATGATGATGATGATGATATATATATATATATCATACTTACCTACAAAAAAGGAGTGATGCATGACATATCAACGATTAATTCAGTTAAATTTGACAACGGTCTTAGAACTAAAATTAAGCTCGATTTATTGCTTAAGAGGAAGATGTCACAAAGGAAATCTCATATCGATGGGGAAATAATAATATTAGACAATGAATACTTCAAAACGTGTTTACTTGAGGAATTAAAAACACTCCTCAAGGAAATGTTAGAAAATGCAACAAGAAAACTGGATAGAATAACACTAGCAGTAGAACAAACATTAGAAAACATGTCTAAAACATATTGAAACAGGAAGTATTCAAATAGATTAAGTCAAAAAACCTTTGACCTGATAACAAAAAGAGAAGAATTCAAAAAGTAAATAACTCTAATCCCAAGACAAAATTAGAATATGTTGAAATAAAAAAAACTCTTAAGGAAAGAAATAAGAAAAGACATAAATATATTGTATAATACAAACAGAGTGAAAGAAGCTTTTGAAAATAACAAATCTCTAAAATTTGCAAGGAAGAAGTTAAATTGAGGACAGAACTGAATACCCTGTTTGAAGTATGGAGAAAGCGAACTGATGTATGATAGAAAAGAAATAATTAACATCTGTGAGGATGTTACAAACTGATGTTTCGGAAGAACATCTGCAAGAAAATTTAGAGGGTATTCCAAAAATGAAAATAGGTGAAACAGAAAAGGCTACTTCAGGACTAAAGAAAAATAAGTCCAGGACAAGATGGAATAACAGCAGACTACTTAAAAGAAGGAGAAGAAAATTTATGGAAATCCCTGACAGCTTTATTTAAAGAAGTGACCGAAAAGGATGATATCCCTGAACAATGAAATAATGCTGTTATGACTCTTATTTATAAAAAAAGAAAACAAAGATGATACAATATTAACAACTATAGACCTATCAGCATTTTGTCACAAGTGTATAAGCTTTTCACAAAAATAATATTAAAAAGATTAACTTCAAAATTAGAAGCTGCACAATTAGTAGAATAAGTAGGTTTTAGATCTGGGTTCTCTACAATAAGCCATCTACATACAATTAACCAATTAGTAAAAAAAAAAGAGAATATCAGAAAGAAGTTCACTGAGTTTTTGTAGACTATACCAAAGCTTTTGATTCTATACATCAAAAGGAAATGAGTTCTCTAATAAAAAGACAAACATTGAAAGGAAACTATGTCAATTTAATAAATAAAATATATAGTAAATCTACAGCAACAATAAAGTTGGAGAGTATGTGCCCGGTTTTCGAGGTGAGGAGAGGGATTTCACAAGGAGGCCCACTGTCTTCAAAATTATTTAACTCTGTATTGGATGATATTTTTAAAAATTTAAACTAGGATTAAGAAGGAATAAACGTAAATGGAAGGTACCTAAATCATTCAAGATTTGCTGATGACTTAGTCATCATTACAACTAGCAATAGTAAAATACAAAATATGATAATGGATTTATAGATGGAAAGTCTTAAGAAAAGTCTGACAATAAACACTGCAAAAACTAAATATATGAACAATACAGAAAAGAATGCAGAAACAGTTTGATACGAGGAAAAGAAATCGAAAACGTAGATGGATACATTTATTTAGGTCAAGTAATCAGTTTTAAAGAAAGACAAGAACAAAACATCAATAGAAGAACTATCCAAGCTAATAAAGCCTTTTGGAGACATAAAGACTATTTAACTGGTGATCTTCCATTATGTTTAAAAAGAAAAATCTTCAATGCATGTATTAACCCCATATTTACATATGGAAGTGAAACGTGGAGACTCACACAACGACAATGTGAAAAAATAAGAGTATCGCTCAGAACGTTTGAGAGAAGAATGTTAGGAATAACAAGAAGGGACAGAGTTTTAGAAATGTACTTATAAGAGAAAGAACAGGAATAATAGATATGATAAAAATAATAAAAGAATCAAAGAGTAGATGGGCTGGACATGTTGGAAGACTAAAAGATGGCCAGGAATAATAACAGAATAGCAATGGATAGATCAAAAGAGACGAAGGGGACGCAAGAGAACAAGATGGAGAGATGACCTTCAGAAATTTAGGGGTGCTAAATGGTGATCTGAGGCTAAGGATCGAGGAAGTTGGAAAAGAGTAGGGGAGGACTATACCCTGCAGTGGGTGCCAACAGGCTGAGAAGAAGAAGAAGTATATATATCATCATCACTATTGTCAGCTATTATCAGTTCACTGCTGGATGAAGGTATACCCATGTTTCTTCCACAACGGTCTGTCTTGAGCCTGTCTCCTCCATGTTAATACCGCATGCTTTCGAGTTTCATCTCCCATGTGGTCTTCTTCTCGGTCTTTTTCTGTCCTTTGGAATCCAGTCTAAAATTTTGGTTGTCCATCGGTGGTCAGTTCTTCTGGCAACATGTACAGCCCACTGCCATTTCAGGGATTTTACTCTGATCATGATATATTCCACTCTTGTCATTTTCCTTATCCACATAGTTCCTCTTCTTATCTCTCCTGGTTACACCAAGCATGCACCTGTCCATGCTTCTTTCAGTTGTCTGCAGCCTTTGCATGTCTTTTTCAGTTAAGATCCATGTCTCTGCTCCATTTGTAAGAAATGATATATATATGTGTGTGTGTGTGATTTTCAATGATTTGCAATGCTTTATATATATATACAACGACCGTTCCGTAAAACTTGAGGGTAAAATTACACAAAATGAAGAAATGTTGGTACAGCAAAATATATGTTAGTCTTTCTCAAAGTATCTTCCCTCAGATGATATGCAACGGGCCCATCGTTCAGTCCACTTTTCAAAGCATGTGCCGAAGGCATTTTGTGGAAGCTGTTTTAGTGACCCCTGTACAGCTTGAATAACGTCAGCATCTGTGTGGAATGTTGCACCACAGAACTTCTCCTTCATTGTTGGGAAAAAAAGAAATCGCACGGAGAGAGGTCAGGACTGTAGGCAGGCTGTGACATGATTTCAATACTGCATTTCGTAAGAAACTGTTGAGCATAAGTAGCGACATGTGGACGGGCGTTATCATGGTGTAGAATCTACTTGCCCACCGGTTCCGGTCACTTAATCGATATGTGTCGTCGCAGACACTTTTAGACAATACTCAGCATTGACAACAACTTGTGGAGGAACGGCATTCTCGTAGACTACACCTTTGTGACCAAAGAAAATTGTCATCATCACGTTCCCAGATGATTTGGTTTGGGACTTTTTTCGGAGGAGGCGAGCCTGTGTGTTTCTAGACGCTCGCTACGCACTTCGTAAGGGGGTCGAAATATCGAACCCATGTTTCATCGGCAGTTATTACTGTTTTCCGAAAGTTTGGATCATTTGCAATCATTTGTTTCCACTCATGGCACACCTAAAATCTGCCTCACAATTGTTCTCTCGTCAGGTGATGAAGAACCCATCTAGTACACACAAGATGCAGCAGTCATTTGTCGCATAGAATGGAGAATGCCGACGTTTTTGAATAGAATAGTTAACGCCGCTGTGTCTTCACACGTCATTCGTCGATCTTCTAGCAGGATTGCCAAACATTACTTAGGAGCGAATTCTACCGACAAACTCCCTTTTTTGAAATCATGATGCCATCTAAAAATCGTTGACTCACCCAAACATTTACCTTTGTAAGCTTTTTTCATTAAATAAATTGTTTCTGGAGACGTTTTACCCAAACGATATCAAAGTTTTATCGCAGAAAGCACTTCACTCCTTATTTCTGAATCACTCACCTCCATAGCTGTTTGGCGAAATACAGATGTACCTTAAACAACTGCGCAAAAACAAAACCAGAATCGTCTGCCACAGCTAATAACTGTTGCCACAGATACTTCCTTAATTCATTTAATTGCGTGCGTGGTTATTTTTACCCTTCGCACTGTTGCCAACTCAAAAAAACTCACAGTTTTTATGGAACGGCGTTTGTATATACACGGTCGAGTCACATTATTGTGACCATCAGCTAATATCTACAGTAACCGCCGTGTGCAGCGCGGGCAGCAGCTAGAAGGGCTGGGAGTTGATCAATAAAGTTCTGGAAGGTGTTCACAGGTATGTGGAGCCATGCTAATTGCAGTGCATCTGACAGCTGCTGGAAGGTGCCTAATGGAGGATCCATAGAGCGAACAACACGATCTAGATGATCCCACAGATCCTCAATTCGGTTTACGTCTGGGGAATAAGGCGGTCAAGGAAGTGTTTTGAAGTCTTCACCGTGCTCTTCAAATCACTCTCGGACATTTCTAGCCATGTGTCACGTCGCATTGCCGTTCGGGAAGTTCTCATCCGCACAAGGAAAGACAATCAGCATGGTATTGGTGTACGTGGTCTGCAAGGATGGATTCATAACGAATTCGGTTCATAATGCCTTCCACAGGTATGAGTGGACACAGAGATTCGACGAAAACATTCCCCAGATCATAACGCTGCCCCAACCAGCTTGTGTTCTTCCAGCAGTGGTTGAAGAGTGTTTGGTCTCTCATATTTCTCGCCTTATGCACCAACGTCCATCCGTTCGATGAAACAGAAAACGTAACCCATTGGAGAAGACAATCCTTTGCCAATCAGTGGAAATACAATTCCGATACTGCCGTGCAAACGTAAGCCTTTTTTGCCCATGCACCTTCGTTAGCATAGGTGCACTGATCATCCGTCTGCATCGAAGCCCCATACGCAGCATGGTTCGTTGAATTGTCGTTTTAGACACACTTCCGGTAGCCCCTTGGTTCATTCGGCCAGTGAGTTGTTCTACTGTAACGTGTTGATCGGCGCTTACGCGCCTTCGCAGCCGACGTTCACCTCTCACATCAGTGGCGCCTGGTACTCCGCAGTTTCCACGTCGCTTTTTCGCAGTGGTGCCATTTCTCCAATCACGATACACTTTCACCACAGCAGCACGCAGACAGTTTACAAACTGCTCTGTTTCTGAAATACTGCCACCTTTGGCCTGAAAGCCGTTAATCATCCCTTTTTGCAATTCTGATAAACCGCTAATTTTAGCCATGACATCAACCAGTGATGTGTTTTAAGAACGCCTACAGCACACTTTATATATACTCGAAGCCAGCTCACGACACACGCTTTCTTTCATTGGCTACGCACTGTTGACGTCAAAAGTAGGAGATGGTCACAATAATGCGACTTGACTCTGTATAATTATATATACAGGTAAGTCATTTGAAAGGTTTTGCGCACTGCGCAGGCGCTGCCCGTAGGTTGATGCAATCGCTCCTATCGTTGCGCCAATTGTGACTCATGCTTCAGTGCAAAATTGTGTCTACGTTGCTGGCTAATTTGTCCCTGATCCGAAAATTTTTGCCTAAGAATGGAGGAAGAAAGTGAGGCAGGTCAGATTTCGCGTGGCGACCAGCGATCCTAAAATGACCTTGAAACTTTGCGAGGAAGATCCCCTGCCAAAATTCATAAAGCTTTGTGAGAAGTTTGTGGCGTTAGTGTAGTGGATCGCAGCACAGGGTCACGTTGCACTTCTCGTTTCCGCCAAGGTTGGGAAATAATCGAAGAGGACCCAAGAAGCGGCCGGCCATCACATGCAACGGACGACACTTCTGTGGTGTATCGTCAACAGCATTTTGGAAGACGATCGACGGGAACATTGTGAAGAGATTGCATATGAAGCAAACATGTCTACCGCTGCGGTTTTCAAAATTCTACCTTAAAAATTACAGAAGAGGAAAGTGGCTGTCAAATGGGTTACGTACATATAATCTGAGTGAAGAGCAGCAAGCGGTTCGCAAAGGGATCGTACCTATACGAGACAGAAGGCGAGCTGTTTTCGAACAGAAGTGTTGCTGTGGACGAAACCTGGATACGAGATTTTGAACCAGAACTGAAATCTCAGTCCGCTCAGCGGAAACATCCAGAATCACCTAGCCAGAAAAACATTCAGCAGCCAACAATCGAAGGTTACGCTGATGATGATTATGACCTATAACAACGATGGAGTGATAGCAACAGAGAGAGAGTGCCCGAGAGGACCAGTGTAAGAACAGAATACTACGGAAGGTTACTGAAAAATGTTTCGCGCCTAAAGATTCGCCAAAGAATGCCAGACATCCTCGAAGCTGGTGCCATCGTTTTTCACGGCAACGCGAAGCAGTATATTGCCCGTACAGTAACGGACTTTCTGGAAAAGTATGCTTCGCCACGCTCCACACTGTCCTGACATGAGCCCAGCAGACTATGACTTTTTCCCAAAACTGAAAAAGCCACTCCGCGGGAAGCGAGGTGACCCAAGTAAATCCGACGCCTCAACGATGGAGGTGTCCTGACTGGAATGCAGCACTTGCCGAAACGTTGAGCCGCTGTCATAAAGAAACATGGAGATTCATGAAAGAAATACGGAATTACGCCATATAATACAAATTTTGAAGATGACAATCCGATTTTTGGTGTAAATGTGACAAGGATGGTAAGTCAGATAATATCCGAAAACTTGAAAATTTTCATCGTCCTGGAGCGGGACTCGAACCCGCGTCTCCCAGAAAACGCCCGGGTATGCTATCCATTACACCACCGGGCGTTTCTGGGAGAGCATACCCGGGCGTTTTCTGGGAGACGCGGGTTCGAGTCCCGCTCCAGGACGATTAAAATTTTCAAGTTTTCGGATATTATCTGACTTACCATCCTTGTCACATTTACGCCAAAAATCGGATTGTCACCTTCAAAATTTGTAACATGGAGATTATTTCGAAGACCTGTAAAGGTATTTTGTGAAATAAATTATTTTTTTAAGAGGTAAAACTGCTGACAATATCTCCTTAACAAATTGGACAAGCAAAGCAACACAGTACTGTAGCGCTCTGCAGAACAAAATAAGAATTAATGCAAAGAAACAATTAAATCGATATTTTCTAATGTAAGTTGATGCAATTTTATTAAATTCAAGCTTTTTTTCTAATATAAAGTCGCAAAAGGAATTAACCCTTTAACGCCCATAACGCCCATAATGCCCGTACATACAAACGTCCATAGACGCTTGAAACGCCTGTTTAGAATGAGTCAAATTTGCTCGACCTATGAGGTATCAGCAAGAGTCACTCTCAGTCACTATCATTGTTCGTTAAAGTGAATCAAGAGACAGTTTCGGGCGTTATGGTATTTAGAGTGATAGAAGATTTTTGGGTCACGGTCGTTACACTGGGGCTAAGGTCCCTCCTCCCGCCTGTCCAGATACTCCCCTGGTTAACCCATAGTGACAAAACTTTACGCAAAGAGAGAGGACCAGGAAGAGGAAAATAATTTTCCAATGAAATCCCTTTACCTTCTGTTTTCTGTCTGTCCATTCAGTGCCCCGTACCTAAGTGCGCTTATACAAAGGAATTACGTACAATCAAAGTCAGATTTGTCTGTTATACACTAAGTTAGTATTGCATTAAAGTGCACCTAAAAAAGGGTTGTTCGACCTTTCTGTGCATTCATAACCTCCAAACGCCTAGGAACAGATTCTACATGGCGTCGAAGTGTTCCATGCTTAACTGGACCCATGTCAGCTGCAGCAGTTCCGTCAGTTAACACTCATTACGTGGAGGAGGATCAGAAGTTCTCACATCCCGTTCTAGCATATTCCACAAACGTCCAATTGGGTAACAGTCAAGGAAGTCTAAGGGCCAAGGCAATGTGGCAAACTCGTTGTTGTCTTCCTCCAACCAGTCAGTAGATGTATGAGCCCGATGACACGGTGCGTTGTCCTACTGTAAGATGGCACTGTGTTCTGGGTAAAACTCCTGCAGACATGAATGGTGATAATCGGCTATCAATCGGCTATCAAACGGCTATCAAATCCCTGTAGAGTCCACCATTCAGTGTTTGTGGGATGATAACCACCAGACCTATGGCTTGCCAGCAAAAAGCTCCCCAGACTAGAAGACCATCTCCCCTATTGAACCCCCAACTCCGCAACCAGGGATTAGGATTCCAATATGTTTACGGGACTGATCGCTCCAGACGACCTCCTTCCATCTGACGGGGGTCCATTGCCGACGATCCTTGGCCCATGCAAGGCGTTGTTTGTGATAAATAAGCATAATAATGAGCACTCTCGTTGGTCTCTTGCTGTAGAACCTCAGGAGAAGCAAGGTACGGCGCATGGTGCATGTGAAAACAGGTCGAACTGCACCGCTGTTGTACTGGTGGGTGAACTGGGTGACTGTTGCTTAGATATCACTCGTGACACACGAAATTCTCCTCTAGGATCAGCCTCGCGTATCTGATCAATGTGAGCTCTTCGTCTAGAATTCACTGCATTATTAATCTGGCTCTGGTACACCCCTGATACAGTCGTACGGGAGTAGCCAACAAGTGTGGCTGCTCCCGTAATACTGGCACCTGTCATCCGGGCCCCGGCTGTCCTTCCGCGGTCAATTTGGCATTACTGGGAAACGTTTTCTGATTACGTACAGATCAGATCAGATCATATGTAGAGGATTTTAGGAAGGGAGTGTCTGACCCCAGGTCTTAAACAACCCTTAGAAATAGGAAGCTAGGAGATTTGGGCTAGAGTGCCCGATAGGAAAGTGACACAGAAGCGAGGTAGAAAGGGGGAGGAAGACGCCTTTACTTATTACCGGGCGGCCAGTACCCGGGTAATTACGTACAGAGGATAGATGTGCACAATTTATAGTAGCCGCAAGTGACGTTGTTATCACGTGATACTTCGTCATCGTTCCGAATGTACCATAAAGCTAGGGGTACTCCTAATGCAAAGTTACCTCAGTGTACATATTAGTGTATAGACACTGGTGCTGGAAAATTAAAGGATAATGGAAAAATTCGCCCAAAACATGCGGTGCACAGACGGACATTTAATTATATCAAAGAAGAAACCCGTACGTTTTTTTTTAGCTTAAAATATGCAAATCACGCCCGTGTTATAAAAGCGGTAGACTGACTCGCTCTTTGTTAAGCCTCGTGTTCCTTCTCGAAATAGGCTGGACATTTTTACGCTGCAGTGTTGAGTTGAAAATGTCTCGAAGGACGATTTACAGAAATGGTGAGTGATCCATAGGATGGAAGCATGCCAATTCCAATCGGAAGCATCCATAGATATACCACAAAATATCATCTCAAAACTATGGAGGCGGTTCTTTAGTAAAGGAGTTTTGTCGTCGACAAGGATAAGGCCATCCTAGAGCTACTCCTTCTGCCGAAGACCTCCATGTGGCTCTAACAACAAGTACATCGGCAGATAAAAGGTTAGTAACTGACACTGGAGCTCTCCGCAGCCACTGGCACAAGAATAACTTCATTTAAAGTTTTCCATAGGTTGCATGGGAGGTCTTTATGGGAGATAACCTACGGATTTGTGTCCCCTTAACTACCTCATGCAGGGGGCGCGTGTAAGGTGGAGTAACCAACATTGCCTGCGGAAACCATACAACTTGTCTCATGTGCTTTTTACGCATGAGTTACGATGTAATTTAAATACTGATTTCCGACGTACTCTCCTCTGACGAGAACAAGGGACTCACGACAGCCCCAAAAATACCCATGGAAGGTTCAACTGCCATGAGGGGGTTTCCTTGTCTAGAAAAGCATCATTACAAACGATCGCACCGATCTGCAAATCTTTTAAAGTGGCTTGATGACCTGCTAGATATATAGGTGACATTCTGAAACCTTATATCAGGCTGCTCAGAGGTGCTGCCAACCCAGATTTCTTCTGATGAACAGTATCGCCAGACGTAATCGAGCTCAACTGGTGGACGAGTATCTGGACACAGAAGATATCGCTCGAATAGAATAGCCAGTATGCAGCATACCCGCCGAGTGTGAATCATTTTGAGGATGTCTGCGATGACTTGAAAAGGCGAGTCGCAGAGCGCTAACCCCTACAAAGGATCCTCCAGGAAATGATATTATCTGATTTAGAAGAGGGGCCGTTAATTCTACAAGCCTTAATTTAAAGTCTCGTTAACAGTATGTGGAGTCGTTGCGAAAGCTGTATGTCTATTAGGGGGAATGATACGCCTTACTGACTGTTACAGAAAACGACAATGCAGAACCCCTCTTTTTTCTCTGCCTGTTCCCATGTACAGATTTAGTGTTTATGATTTAACTGAGAAGTTCTGCAATACGTAGATCTTGTAATATGTCTCAATTAAAGTTCCTGTCAAATTTCATTGCATTTCCTTTTGTTAGTTTTTCGTCTCGAGAAATATCGGATCTGGTAGATTATCATTTAATTTTGCACACCAGTGTGTGTAAACCCCACAAAAGCTAATCGTTGAGTCAGGGGGAAAAATGTAAGGAAACTGAGAGGTCATACAGAGAAAAAGCATGGCAGTGGCAGGTGAGAGACAGACAAAGGAGATGACAACGAGGGTAAATATAAAAGGGAAATAGCAGGAAAACTGAGAAAGAGAGAGAGAGAGAGAGAGAGAAAACAGTGAAGGGAGAAACAAATCAAGCGAAAGATACAAAGACAGCGATAGCGGGAAGGGAAAGAAAACGATCGAGAGAGTGAAAACACAAAAAGACACTGAGAAAAGGGAGACAACAACGGTGAGAGGACTGATGGAAGAGAGATATTGAGATTATGAGGAGGCGGAAGGAGAGTCTAAAAGATCGTGTGATTGGAAAGACAGAGAAAAAGACGGTGAGGAGAAAGGAAGAGAGTGGGAGGTGGTTATTTTCTGCTTCAAGACGACGATTCTCACTCGCTGTGTAAGAACTTAGGTTGTAAAGAGTCTCTCTCACGCCCACAAATCATATAAATAATTACAATGCGATGTCTGTTGTGAAGGAGTTCCCAAAAATTTCCTTTTCCACTTTCCAGTTTCTTTCTGTGTTTGCTACTTTTGGTTTTGCCTGACGTCTGAGAGAAGGATTGCAAATAATAATGGAATTGCCCTTACTTAGAAAGCATTTTCATATAATCCCATTAACGTGCGGTGTTTCTATTTTTAAACCTGCATCGAACAACAACAATTAAGTCTGTTTTAGTATTCGATTTAAAATTCAAAAAAAAAAATGAAATGGGAATTTTTGATTTATGTTTCATTCTTAGAGCATGTTCAAAACAAATTTAATGAAACATTTCATATGTGTCGCCTTGGTGATTGTTGAAATCTTTACACTTCAAACCTACGATTATCTTTATAGGAGGATTCTCAGCTTCTGTAAGTGAGAACAGAGACTAGTTCTCGAACGAAAGGTTTGCGATTTCGCGAGAAAAAAGCCTAGTTCTTGAATCAATGATTTAAAACAACCTAGCACTGAAATATTAATACAAAATCTTAAACAGTACAAAATGTGTGTAATGTCATACATAAAACAATGAAAGTGAAGTGTCCTGAACAGGCGGTTTAATAACTAGCAATTCCCAAAAATATCGTTAAGCTTGAAAATAATTATCTCAGTTTTAACAAAACGTTTTGTAGTTATTTCATCATCTTCTTTTAAAATAAAGAACATCCTGGGCGCAGAGGCACCAAATGATTTATTGCTGTTTTCTTACACTATAACTTGTGAAATAATAGATGTAATCAATTATTGACTATTTTCAAATTTGAGAGATGGGTAGATGAAATTCGTAACACAATAAGATAATTATATGGATAGACATAAAAAAAAAAAAAAGGAAATTTCTTCATCAATGCTTATTTACTGTTTGTGTTGCTTGTGATTGTAAAGCGGCAATCTGAAAGTGCTAAAAGGTGTTATTGTCACACGTGTAAGAAATTTGTATCACTAAATAAACAAAGTGACCTTGTACTCGTTCCAGCGGTGATCTCGGGATACAGCAATTATGCCCCAATAAGAACCGCGCTAGGCTGAGGTGGATACAAGTTCTAAAGAAACAGTTTAGAAACAACCCTTTTACTCAATAAATTTACTGCCACTCAGATTTTTTGGTTTTTGAAGAACCCAATCACCTTTATTTACAAATGGAAAGGATAGGCTCAAGAATTACTGAATTTCAATTACAAATTGAGTGTAACACTTTCCTGTGGCTGATATGAAATTTAGGTTAGAGTCCAACAAATTTTAATGGAAAATATCAGCCGTTGCTGGTAAATCACATAAGGTGATGTATTTTTATACTATCAGACTAACTCGAATAAAGCTGATTGCACAAATTATACTCAAAAATTCTTTCCAAATATTATTATACTATTTTGGCCTTTTACAACTGTAATATTAATATCAGTGGTGTTATACATATAAACATTACACAAATACACAAGCTGCCAAAACAACATCAACAAAATTAAGATACTGAAATCATAATTTGGTAGAACAAATTTTTCTAAGCTAGCAAAACTAAAAATCAGGATTTTAAAAATGCACACTTATTTCATTACTTCAACATCTTTGGCAAAATTTGAATATAAGACCAAGCCAGTAAAAAAGACTTTCTAGGTACTCATTCGGCTTAACTGACAATTTCAAAATGCACTGGGATTCAAAGTACACGGTAAGTTTCACTAATACATATTGGTACTATCCTATCATTCCCTACTTCTTCGTTAAATATGTACACACTTTCACATTTATATATACATCACGGTTCAACACCTAAAAATTCATCATTTATATTGCACACTGTATATGAACTTAGCCCTACGAGTTTGTGCAAATTATTTAGGAAAAAAAGAGCAGAAAGGAAGGAGTTTCAGGCACACCCCCCCCCTCTCCTTTTTTCTTTAACTCCCAAAAATTAAATTTATAGATTCCCCCCTTTTCTTACACCAACCAAAAAATAAAACTATTTGATGTTCATAATGGCCAAACTAAAGCTTCCTTCAAAAAAAAAAAAAAAAGAATTTGTTATTTTAATGATACATGACACTGCCTCTCTTATCAAAAAAAAAATATATATATTACTTCCTCCACTGGCTCTCCCCGTCAAACTTCCCACTGCAAACTTGTTCCCCTATCTTGTTTACTATACATTGCTAAAAAAAAATTGTTGCAAGAGGTTTATGAACTAATATATTTACAGTATATGTAGTTTATTCCTTTTTTTTTTCTTTACCACATCCAAACAATGGCATAGTTCAATTCCAGTCCGAGGATTTTTGCTCTTGGACTACCTCAGAATCTTTTTCTTCTTTCATTTTCTTTTTTTTTTTTTTGACCATCAGCTGACGCCACTCGGCGTTCTGTTTTACAACGAAAAGAAATTTTACATTACCTTGGCCGACTGGCATGGTGTGTGCGAAGGAAACAAAGTCATTTCAGTAGTGTGCGCGAAAGAAATACAGTTCCTTTGAATATTCTAGTTTCGCACCAGGACAGCTGACTGGCCCAGATATTCTTCGACCAAGGTAGGCGATCCAAAAGGCTATGAGGGCAGATAAAATCATGGCGGGGCTTCCGAGCGGTAGCCAAGCTTGCTGCAGAATTTAGCAGGCGAGGACTGGAATGGACATGCTGCGCGCTCTTACATTCGCTGCTTCCTGGAGGATAGCTGAATTCCCGCCACTCCAACTTGTAGTTGACCCAGGAGGAGTCGGGCCATGGATGTTCACTCAAATTCATTTTTATCTTTTGCCTTTCAGCGCTGTTTCAGATCATATCTAGAGGATTTTAGGAAGGGCGTGTCTGACCCCAGGTCTTAAACAACATTTAGAAATAGGAAGCTAGGAGATTTGGGCTAGAGTGCCCGATAGGAAAGTGACACGGAAGCGAGGTAGAAAGGGGGAGGAAGACGCCCTTATTTATTACCGGGGAGGGGGGGAGTACCCGGGGTCCGACGGCTTAACATGCCCATCCGACGCATGGCGGGTATTTAGTGGTTGGAGCGTTCGTACCTGCCCATGATCGAACCTGAGGTTATCTCCCCGACAGTCACGAATGCTGACCACTAGGTCACCCACGGCCCCTTCAGCGCTGTTTTTCGGATACTTGTGCAGTTGATAACGAGAGTGACAGTGAGAGAGTGAAACGTTTTCTACGAGAGACCCCCTCAACTGGTGACCCACGCTTTAATTGGCTAATGGGCTCCCAGAGACAGCGCGACAGACCAGTAGAAAGGTTACAGAACTTGCGCTCGATCTCACGTACACCCAAAATTCTGAGACCCCCCCCCCCACAAGAGCAGCAAAATACGTTGCCGTGACCTTTCCACTCAAAGTGACCTCCGCTGGTCGAAGTTGTTCTAAAAATAGAATTCTTTAAAGCAGAACTTTCTCTCCTGAAAGGATTTCTAGCGAAGAAAGTGAAAATGAGAAAAATAAAAATAAAAATGGCGTGATATTCAACAACGAACTTTTCCTTCCTTTTTGATTTTGAGTCTGGCTGGTCTCATAAAATTTACAAATTTTAGAATATATATACACAGGAAGACAGATGAATATATTATCCTAAAAAACCAGCATTTCAAGTAGAAATGGATCGGAACAGATACAAAAAAAAGTATTATAAAATTATTTGCTTTTTATATTTTAAAGTAGCTTTACCGCTGAAATGTTTATCGCCAGATTCACACTTTTAGCTTTAATTTTACGCCCTCATATATACAAATCAAAATCGCCTCTACTTGTATCACACGCGGAGCTCAATTTGCATAGTGTACAAAAAGGAAAGAGAAAAATATATAAAGATATGCATACGAATACTACCACGGAACAAGATTGACAACAAATGTGAAGGCAAAATGATTTCCTTTTTCTCAATCAGAACCGCAACTCTGAAATCTTTATCGGAGCAATTCTCCCACGAATGAAACAAATGAACAAACACTACTCCCCACTAGGATTGACAGCATTTAAAACAATATGCAAGAAATCACATGTAAAGTATTTTATCTCAGCACACCCAAAAATAACGTTTGATCCCAGGACAACAAACCAAAGAACATACACGTACATATAATTCCCACACTTCACTCAACATACACACACACACACAGCAAAAATATTCTAGCACTCAAAAGGGAATAAAGGAAAGGATAGGAGAAAAAAATTCGCAGATGGAATGGAAATTAAAGAATTTCATAACTTTTTTCTTGACTTTCCTGTGAAAATGAACTGAAAACTTCAGAAGATATAAGAAATTGATTCAACTTCCTTACTAAATTTTTCGGGGGTCGATGGTAAAAAAAAAAGAAAAGAAAAGAACTGCGCATCATTCTTTTCCCTTTCATTTCCCATCTTGTCCCGAAGGGAATCAAGATGCGTGATGGGAGCCTAGTTTCCTTCCCGAAAATGTGATGGCCAGTCTCCTTTTCAGAAGCTGGAAAATGGCGACACATCACCTCAAAATAAAAAAAAATATATTGATCTCTATAATAGTCCCTTGACGAAATTATTTTCTTCCAAAGTTCTTATCCTTAAAAGTTATTGAAATTAAAATGCAGTTGTCATAATTATTACACTGATTATCGAATGCATTGATTTTTAAGGAATGTCACTCATCGTCAAATTTTCGCATTCAGAGATCGATTTCAAAGGAATACAGGAAGGAACCAAAAAGCTTAACTTCTCGTTGTGTACCTAAACAGCAACTTTGCTTGGAAGAACAAAAGAAAAAAGAATGACTTAAAATTACTATATTCCGCGGCCATCCGTTAACATATTACCAAACAGAAATTATATAACATTTCTTCTACAATGCAAAAGAGCGTATTTACTGCGCTAAACGTGGAATATTAAATTATAGGAGAAAGCCTAATAGATTGATTGGCAGTCAGTTTTTAGGACAGCCTGAATGCCTATTAGATTTACAGTAAAAAACAGCAGGCTACACGTGCAAAAACTGGAAGCCCGAGAGAAATGTTGACGCATTTAGTAAAAACTTCGTAACTCGTTAAAAACCTTTTAGGGTGAAAGTTCGTTGTATTAATTAATGTCCTAATGTTTTCAACTGTTGTATGAGAACGTTTTGTGAAGAAATATGTTTTGACGTGTACACTGTAAGCACAATTTAGTACATTCACTGCATCTCCACAAACTGCACTACGTAGCCATATTAACCTGAAACCCCACTGCAAGTCATAAATAGGTCACATCCCAGGTAGCACAGCCTTGCAATTTACCGTAGGTCCAACACTGAGCCACCGTCGTTTGCGAAGAGAAAACGGTGTCTCAGTGTTGGGCCTACGATAAGTTGCAAGGCTGTGCAATCTGGGATAGCTGCATGCTGTATAGAATACCATGATTGTGACTACGGTGAACATCAGAGTTCGATTGTGGGTAGATTGTCTGCTCGAAAGAAGGGCCACTCTGTATCTGCGACTACGGAATGTTTCTGCGTGCGATCGTAACACGTTTATACTAAGACTAGTGTGACGTGCCTGCCTCGCAGGACGCACACGACATAAAGGCAGATAGCAGCAAGAACGAACGTCTGCGTAGCTCAGTTGGTAGAGTGACTTGTTCCGGAATAAGTGGACTCGAGTTCGATCCCCGGCTTGGATCAAAAATGACGGAGAAATTTACTTCGTTATGATGGCGCCCGAACTTCCCGGATGACCCGGCCGTTCAAGATCTCGCAATGGTGTGATGTTCTTTCCACACTACGAGATAAGAAAAATAAGAGAATCCCTTCTCCAGCGCTTCGAAAAATAAATGTGTGTGACGTTGCATTCTACACACCAGATTGACTGGGAGTTCTCAAGTGCACGTTCTACAGCGGATGGCTGCCTGCAACGATTCATGGTCACGGCTGACCCGTGGGCCATGGCCCAGGCCCTCTTTTTCGGGGGGGGAGAGCTGTGAAGTGCCTGCCTTGCAGGACGCACACGACATAAAGGCAGATAGCATCAAGAACGAACGTCTGCGTGGCTCAGTTGGTAGAGCGACTTGTTCCGGAATAAGTGGACTCGGGTTCGATCCCCAGCGTGGACCAAAAATGACGGAGAAATTTACTTCGTTATACTAGCGATAGTCGCAGGGGAAACAACCCGAAATGTACCCTTAATATGTGATGTGAGCGCCATCTTTGCCAGATCGTAACTTCAGATTTCCGTCCGTAACTTCAGATGGAAGGGCCACTTCTCAGTGGCCAAAGTGGCAACATCTTCTTTCAACGATGGGCACCTTCGATGTTTCTGCAAAGATAGCACCAATACTTCCATCAAGTATCCATGTTAACTGCTCGTCCTCAGGGTGCGGAGCTGCAATTTGGATATAAAAAATATCACCACTGGACCTTAGATGACTGGAAGGGATAGCTTATTCGGACGAATCAAAGTTTCAAAACGATAACACGGTGACGGGGTGAATGGGATATTACGTGTATGACCTTCACCACAAGAGAATATGGGCCACAACTGTCTGGTCGAAGTGTTTTAGGCCGGGAAAGGCGGCGTAATGTTATGGGACCTGTTTACCTGGGCCACCCAAGGGCCCCCTTGTACCTATGCAAACACCTGTCACTGCACGAGGCTGTCTTGGGGTACTAGCCAACCATTTACACCGGTTTGTGGTTAACTACTTTCCACACCAAGATGATTTGGCGCTCTTTGGCCAAACATGGCCCTTGCGCCATAAAATCCAACCAACCAACCAAGATGCTTTCAACAAAAGAATCCTCAATCTCATCGCTCTCGTTTTGCAAAGGACTGGTCAAATGAGCTTTCCAATAAGTTTGTGACCTGAATGGTCCACTCACCTTACGGATTTTAGCTTAATTGAGGATTTCCCAACTGCAGAACCCCTTCTTTCAACAACACGACGTCCATCACTCCTGTTTGGCAAAGGACTGGCTGAAAAACATTCCAGTGGTGTTCGCAGCCTTCGGATTGTAATATCACTCTCCGGATCTGAACCCACATTAGAATTCATTCTTTCAACAAGCCAACGCCAGTCTCATCGGTGTCTGTAGGAAAACGACTAGCAGGATGAGCTAGCCTAGTAAATAAAGGCCAAAACTGGGTCAAACCCGGAACAAATTAGCTAAAAGCTGAATTTATGCAGGCTCGTATAACTCATTGAACTTAGCATTTTCACAAAAGTTCCCCATCCCCCGCTTGCTCCCCCTACACCCCATAAAGGGGGGACATTAAGTCTAATACTAATCCACTCGTAACTACCGAAATAGTTGGCGTACAGCGATAATATTTTTTAATTTATTCCTCTTGATATGGTCTGTAAATTTTGTTTTATTCATTTTTACTATATCTCTTATAGTTTTGCCGCAATTTTCGAAAACCCGCAAAATAGCACCTTTATTTCTCGACATTTTATCGATTAATTGCAATTACCGCTTCACAGAGCCAAAATTTCCAAAAAAGGCTCGGAATAAAATTTGTAGCAAACTTTATAACCTCTACAACGATATATTATTTGTCTTACAGCAACATATAGTTTCGCTTACACTGTATCTAACCCATGTCTGCCTTAAGCACTTCTGTTGCGAAGAATTTGCGTCTCTGGAAGACCATGGTACAGATAAAGAGAGAGATAAGAGGCGGTGACTCACAGAATTGGTTTATTTATTTGACACATAGGGAGAATAAAATGCATTCCTAAAACTCCCCCACAGTCCACACGTATGTCACGAAGCTTATGGAATTTTATTATCGGACAGGTAATGGTCCGCACGGGAGATTCGCTGCGTCAAAGAAAGAAATGTTATAGTTGATCGTTTTTTTTTAGCCTCTAAAAAAAGTAAAGCAAATTCTGAATACATTCCCGTACTGGTTTACCTAACTGAGATCCCGTACTGGTTTACCTAACTGAGTAAAAATGGACAAATGCATAATTTGCCATAACCATCTTCTGTGAGGGAGAATCAGTAGTTGTCCCCAAAGTTTTAAAAAGGATAACTGATTCTAGCCTGAAAAGAAAAGACAGTTTGCATGAAAAATTAGAGAATGTTACTTCTATTATGGTTCACCAGATTTGCCGGCGGAACTGCACGCGAGAAAGTAGAATTAAGGCTTCACATGTTAAAAGTATTTCTTGATCATCAACGTTGAAGCACGATATCATTCCGAGTGCTAGAGAAAATTCAGAAAAATAAAGCTGTTTCGTGCACCTGGTCGGCCACAAGATCAGAGCACTGAAACTGCTTTCTCATTATTGTGTGACTGAATTGAAAAAACAGATGAATGGCACTACACCCTAAATTATTTATAAAATATCATGAAATATCATGGCCTTTCTACACCCATTACTGATAAGTATTTGAAGCAGCGACTGTTACAGCATTTCGGAGACAGGATAGTGATAACAAATATATTTTTTTTATTGAAGGTTTAACGACTACCGTGAGCAACTCAATGGGCTATAATCAGTCACCCGTCCCTAATTTAGGGTCACTGCTTCCAGGGAATGGAGAAAGCCAGTGCTGTAAGGCAAACACAACATCTATGCCTCACCGAGATTCGAACCCGGACCCTTCTCGTACTAATGGTCTGCGCCATCCTGGGCAGTACAAACATTTCTGGGAAGAAGAATATTGTATGTATCACAGATGTTAATCATAAATTGCTGACTGATCAATGGTACAATGAGAGAAAGAAAGAGAAAGTTTGTGAATGAAGAAGAGTTGTTGAAGCCGCAGTAGAAATTATTAGAGAGGACATACAGAAAATGATTTACAACAATAACAAATATCCGAATACAAAAGATATAAAGGAGAACTGATTAAATGTTGTTCCCAAAAAGCTGCAAATATTTACAGACATGGTTACAAAAAATAACAAGCTATAATATCTGCTGTAAGACCTAGGTAATTTCTGTCAGCTGTTCAAGTCAGCATTGTGTTGTATTTAAGTCGTAGATTTGGTTCCAAATATTTAGTTCAATTGTCATCATCGATGGGTATGTGTTCTTCATACTACGAAGCAGAGCAATATCAAAATTCTGTAATTAGTGCAAGATTACCTTCTGTGAGTAATGAAGCCTTTATTCAGTACGTGTTTGGTAATGCAGAAATGAACGTATACGTACTTTAGATGGATTAAAGACTTTTCATGCAATGGAAGGAATTCAATGCATTACACCAGCTATCTGTGTTGACAAGAAAGTTGATGTTTCACGAATACAGTCTGGAAACATTTCTAAACCTCAGGTAAGCATACGACTTCGCGCTTATCCTGAGAAAATGATTACAGGACAACGGGATACAACAGTTCAAGACAATAGGACACAACAGTTCAAGACAATAGGACACAACAGTTGAAGACAATAGGACACAACAGTTTAAGACAATAGGACACAACAGTTCAAGACAATAGGACACAACAGTTCCGGCTTATAGGACACAACAGTTCCGGCTTACAGGACACAACAGTTCAAGACCTCAGTAACATAAAGATGACAGATAGTACGCAAGCATCTTTAAAGATATTGTTTCTGTTAAATTGTCTGTGGCTAAGTGGCTTTTCGGCTGTTTCAAAGGCTCGAAGAGGCTGGAGTCAATAAGGGCACACCAACTGTTCAACAGCGTTATTTGTGTTTGACAGTCCTTTGAAATTGAAATCATACTTCAGCTATGAACTAGTATCTCGTCCACCAGCTTTATTTGACGAAGTGTCACTGCGAACAGGTACGAAATCCTCCATAACTAAATTTTTCGTTGATGGTATTGTTGAACAGGAGAATATACCTACTGGTGCAGCTATTATAATAGTTATAATAGATGGTGGTTATCTCCTTCATTCAGTAATTTAGCCTAAACGCACAACATTTGATCAAATTGTGCAAAATTATGTATATATCATGTACTTTCCTATTATGGTACAAATTGCTATGTTGTTTTTGGTGGATACCCTGAAACGCCAACAACACACCAGGAAGAACAAGCAATTAAGATCTGCTAAAAGGACGTCAGCGAACATTATATTTACCAATAACATGGAGTGCACTCCAGCGCAGACTGATTTTCTATCTAATCACCACAATAAGAAAAGAATGATTGCAGCATTAAAAGAGAAATTCCTCTATGCTATTAATATCACGGTTCTCACGGCAAATAACGATGTTGATATAGTTCAAACCTCTGTAGAAATGTAGAAATTAAGCCCTACTGTAGTTACCGAAGGTACGGATATACACCTTATTGTCTTATTAATTGCGCTGGCGCTAGAAGAAACAAATTCTTTGTTTTTTCTTAAACCGGGCGCTGCTGCAATCTTCCAATATTTTACAATATTGAAAAAACTGATATCTACGTATTTACAGCCATGTACGCAAATGCCTGTTGTTCACGCATGCCGTTACAGGATGTGGTACAACGTCAGCACTTTACGGACTTGGGAAACAAAAGGAAGTTAACAATAAAAAATTCTCATTAGGCTCAGTCGCAAGCAACGGTTTTCAACCGCATTAATGCTTCGAAAGAAGAAATCTTCCAAATGGAGAAAGCTCCCATTTGGATTTATATGGTTTAAGGAAACACGACAATTTAGATGATGCCAGATACTTTTATTACAAAAAATCAATTGCGAAGCTATCACTGAGATCAAACTTTGACTTAAGAAAATTTCCACCTACAGTAGCAGCAGCTCGACAGCATTTTTTGGGGTTATAACAAGTTCAAATGTGGTCAGGGAATTCTTCAAGTTCAAATATGGTCAGGGAACAAACTTGACCCCACCAACTGGGGTTGAAGTTAGAGGGTGGAAGATTACATCCAATTACGACTACTTTACCAGGGGCACCAGATGAATTTTTATGTTTAACTTCGTGCAACTGTAAGAAAGAATGTGGGATTTCCTGCAGTTTCGGAAAAGCCGGATTCTCATGTTCTCCTATGTGTGGACGTTGCAGTGGACTGTCATGTACAAACAACCTGATATGAGCGACGACACTTATCATAATTCTGCCACAACTGTGCGATGTTCAGAGCCACAGAAGCCAATGTAAGACAAAATGTATATCATTTTAAAGGTTATAAATTTAATCATCACCACTTTTGTTTGCAGCCTTTTCTTTTTTAATTACAGTTTTGTGCAATTGTAATCTCAGTTCATTTAGAAAATTTGAAAATGAAAATGTGTGTTTTTTTTAAATATTTTGAAATTGTAGAAACAGCAGCAGTCCATAGAACTAAATTCATACTTCATAACAAATGTATACAGGAAAAAAAATGACATTGTCATATTTCAATTCAGCAATGCGTTTGCGCATAATAATCATTAGTCCCAACCCCTCCGGGGGATTGGGGGTTCGGTGTGAAGCATACAGGCAAGAGTCGGTGCCTTTTTTTGCAGGTGTGAAACTGAGTTTTCCTTTCTTTTTTTTTTAACCAATCGTTGAAAATTATACGCCCCGCAAAATTATTGCATGTTTTACCCGATGTTTTGTCATTTTAGGGCTACAGTGAATTTGCAGTTTCGGTACAATAGAAGGCAAACTATAAAGTATATTAAGACAAATAATACATCGCTGCAAGGGTTATAAAATTTGCTACAACTTTTATTCGGAGCCTTTTTCTGAAATTTTGGCTCTGTGAAGCGGTAATTGCAATTAATCGGTGAAATGTCGAGAAAAAAAGGGGTTTTTTTTGCGGGTTTTCGAAAATTGCAGCAAAACTATAGGAGGTATAGTAAAAATTAATAGAACAAAAATTATAGATCATATCAAGAGGAATAAAGTAAAAAATATTATCGCTGTACGCCAATTATTTCGGGAGTTACGAGTGGATTAGTATTAGACCTAATTTCCCCCCTTTATGGGCGTGTAGGAGGGAAGCAAGCGGTGGAGGGATGAGGACTTTTTTGAAAATGCTAAGCTCAATGAGTTTTACCAGCCTGCAAAAATTCAGCTTTTAGCTAATTTGTTCCGGGTCAAGTCCTTTATTTACGGGGCTAAGCATTCAGTGTGCTCACAACCCTCGAATGGTCGTCTCACTTTACAGGCTGGAATCCTGTTGAGCATTTCCTGCAGCAGAATGTCCCCTTTCAACAAGACAGCGCCCATTTCTTCGATCCCATTTGACGAAGGACTTGTTGGAAGAGCACTCCCGTGAGTTACGAACGGTCGAATGGTCCCCCTCATTCTCCGGATTTGAGCCTAATTGAGGATTTTTCACAGAACAGTGCCTGCTTTCAACGAGACAACGCCCATCTCATCACTTCTGTTTGGCGACGGTCTGGCTGAAGAGGGACTCCAGGCAGTTCGTATCCCTCGAGTGATTCTCTCACTATTCAGCTTTGAACCCAATTTAGCATTTTCCACAGCAGAATACCTTCTTTCAAGAAGCCAACGCCAGTCTGATCGGTGTCTTTTGGCAAAGGGTCAGTTGAATGAGCATTCCAATGAGTTCATAACACTCAATTGGTCCTGTCACTCTCTGGATCTGATTCCTGTAAGAATCTCTGCGACGAAATGGAACGATGCTTCTAGCCTGAGACAAACCACCACAAAATTCGAGAGAATACCTTAATTTGTTAATAATTTATGCTAGACAACTTTCGCATACCAAGATCTTTATGGCTGTAAAATAAAGCGACTTATTCGAAAATACAAATACATGTATATATTAATTTACGTACAAAATATTGCATTTATTCGCATCACACTCACACGACCACATCGAGCCACAGTCCGGTACATTAAACCATAACAACAAACAATAACATTTACTAATTTCTGAAATGGAGCGGTTTTTAGGAAGGTGGATCAACGAATGTCATTCTCTTAAAACCAATGAAAGCAGATATGTGAGTCATAAAAGTAAATATTTACTAGACTACGGGGCAGCGGCTTAGGGGAAGAATCTTTTTTTAGAAGTCTGCAACGAAAAAAAGAAAACCCGAAAACTCTCTGCAAGGTAAAGGGATGCCTAAATGTTACTTTTGCCATAAATGTGTTGTTCTGCACTGCGACAAAGCGAACTTTTAAAAAATAAGGCAATTTGAGATTTTAATAACAGTGCAAATTAGTATTTAGTTGCAATAGTCAAACTACCTATACCTTTTTCCTAATCAGAAATGCAGAAGGAATTAGAACTATTTAATTTCATTCAGAACTTAAGCATCATTCCTTAAATGCTTTTCGATTTTTAAAAATAATGATCAGAAAGTATGAGGAATGATTTGAAATCCATATATTTTTTTTTTTTTTGCATTTAGTTAATTGATTAAACTCCCTCCTTCGAAGGATGTTTGCCTGACAGACATTCTGCTCTTATTATTTCCTGCAGCAATTATGTTGTACGAGGGGCCTCACCAGGTGATTTTTTAGGTGATTGTATTAGGGGGATAGAGATCATGTCAACTTTGGAAACAACAGTACTTTTGCCACATTTAACTTGATTTGTGAAACAGGGGTCCATATAAAATGTTTGTTTGAAACCCATTTTGTGAATTGAAATGGAACCGTTTCATTGATATTAAAAAGCCCATAATATTAAGGTGAAAAAACCGGCAATGGTTCTTGTAAAGCAAAAAACTTTTCACCTCCTCAATCTGCAATGAAACTATCTGGAAAAAAATAATAATTGAAAAAATTGCGACCGTCGGCTTCCGAAATGCAAGATGGCCGCGGAAACGGAAGGGAATGTTGCAAACGCTTAACAAATATGGATTTTGTAAAAAAAATCAGCATTAATCTGACTGAAATGAAGTGATCTGGAAGCCAGAAAAAGGCAAAATGACGAACATCTGCTTTCGGAATGCCTCATAGCGCGACCATGGAAAAAACGGAAGACGGACGATAAAAATGTGTAAAAATATGTTGTTTTTTTCTTGAAAAAAAAAACTACGAGGAAGAAGGAAACAAAAAATACACCTTGTCAATCTAACTGGAGTGAAGTGAGCTATCTGGAAGCAAAAAGAAAAAAATTGCGAAGACGGAATGCCAACGGCGGCGGAAACAGAGAAAACGCTTTAAAAATATGGCTCTTGCAAAACAAAAATCACCTTAATCTAACTTTCAGTTAGATGAAAGTTTAGGCTTTTATGACAAAAACAAAAAACAAATTGGGACCATTGGCTTCCGAAATGCCACACCAAACGTGCGTAGTGCGTTAAAAGTGCATAAAAATGTCGCTTCGTAGCTTCAAACTTCAAAAACGCAGTTATATCTTATCAAGTTAACTGTTTAAAAAATATGGAAGTCTGAAAGCTAAAATAAAGGGGGGGGACACAGTTTCCTGCGTGATCTATCAATTGCAGCTTTACGTCTGCAAGGTGAGCCAAAGTTAAAAACGTGTGAAAATGTGCCTTTCTTAGTTTTAAAATTTAAAGAAATGTTAAAATCAATTAATGTTAAGAAAATAAACAAACTGTCTGCACACCTTTCTGAGAATCTGCGACGGGCGTCGTCATATAGGGCGGTTTCTGCTCTCGGGGACGGCGGTAATAGTAAGTATTTTGACTGTTTGGTTTTTTAAAAACACTGTTTTTATTTTCATTAACATTTTGTTGTTCAAATTTAGACGAACGTGAGAAACGACTCTGACACCGATGAAATGTGATGGATCTACGAAAGTCCATCTGCGCGTGCGCAAGCTAAAATCTGACCTCGAGATAGAAAGAAAAGCTTAATCGCAAGTGTGTTAGTGAGGAGGATGGGGGTTGCTAACTTTTAGTCTTGGATATCTTCAGGGTACACCCCATCGTGTTATATGAAATTTTAAAGATCTCGTTAACAGTAACCACCCTTGGGGGATCGAGAGGAAGCCAGATTTCGCCACGGCGCACCACTTTCATGGCATCATACCTCGTATTTCTGATGGCTTTTATGACATTTAGCATCATGTTCTCATAAATTACACAGATTGCAATATGAGATATTGTTACATTTATGTAAAACGTGGTGGAATAATGTTCGGCGATAGTTTAGTGAAATATATTGTTGAGTAACAATGAAATTAACTATTTTTGCCCCACTTGATGGGACCTCATGCGGCACGATCAGATCTCAACAAAGGTTTTGACTACTTCCGTTAACCATTTCCGTTACATCGAATTTTTTTTTACTTGAGATTTACTTTACTATTCTCGGGTAAGATGCATGACATCAAAACTCTAGCGATTTATAGACTGTCCTGGAGTCATGAGCAGTCATACAACCATAAGATTTATTATTTAACCTTATAAAGTTGATCGCTGAACATTCTTAAACTCCTGTACTGAAGAATGTGTTATAAAGATGAATACACAAAAATGTTTGTCTTAGATGAAAATTTAAAATCTTAAAATAAAAGATAAATATCTGAAACCCCATTATCGTAAAATATTTCTCTAATCATTGACATTAGAAGCTGGATATTATAACGAAGTAAATTTCTCCGTCATTTTTATCCGCGCCGGGGTTCGAACCCGGATCCCCTCATTCCGGAATAAGTAACTCTACCAATTAAGCTACGCAGACGTTTTATTCTGATTCCTGTCTGCCTTTATGTCGTGTGCGTCCTTCTGGCAGGTACGTCACATCTCCTGGTACGTTACAATATGTAAAATGTTATTCTAGAAAGGTGCTGAATGCCTTTCTTCCGCGAAAGAATTACGTTACAATATGTTTATTAATCATCACAAACTCACCTGCAACAATTCCAAATGGTATTATTTCCTCTGAATTTAAATATTTCATCTCAAACGAAACAAGGTTCAATTAATCATAAATCCGTTGGGATTTCTGCGAAATTTAATTTTGGTCTTCACGAAGTTTCCGATAAGTATTGAGTCCAATGCTGTGAGCGTTTGCATATTATGCAGAGAATTATCGAATAATGCAGAAACAGAAGAACACATATTTTTAAGCTTGATAAATAAATGATCAAGTGAGAGGCACTTTAAAGTCGTGGCGTGTTTAAATTAGCATGTTAAATAACATCGGGCTAAACACGCACATTCATTTTCCGAATTCCTCTGTAAATAATAACAAATAAACATTTCTGTGTGTGAAGGATGATATTAGAATCGGTTCTCAGTTACTTGAAAAGCAGCTCACAGAAAATATTAAGTCGATGATCAATATGTGGTATTTGCATCTTTGGAGCTGCTGAAGCGACTTTTCCAATACCCATTGCTTTATCAATCATCGCTGCGTCATCTTCGTAAGCAGAAGCCGCTTTCTGTCTGCGATCGTTTTTCAAATAGTCCGCCATCATCAGCTCTAAAACCAACGCTTTCCAGAAAAGATCTCCTCTCTCCTGAGCAGCAGATGTCTACATAGACTAAATGCGTAGTAGTATATGGTTTCTCATACAGATGGGACATTCGAATCCTCGAATCCCGCGAATCTTGAAAAAGATTCGAGATTTGAAAACTCGAATCTTCGCGCTTTTCTCGTCATTCGAATCTTTCGAATCTCAAACTAAAAAACTTGGCAATTGGTGCTTGTTCTAGAGCGATATTTGTTTGAATTTTTGTCAGCATGACGAGTTCGGACGTTAGAAAACAATCGAAGAAGATCGCCTACAGTGTGTACATAGCTATTTGAAATAGCTCGTTACTTCCACACCGGATGCAACAAACAATGAAGGAATTGTTCAGCCAATCACAGAGAGCAACCGACGAAGCGACTGGCGTCTCCCATTAGACAGTTCCTTTGCCACCATACCTCAAGTATAGTGGGAAAAGTGACTTAGCCATATTTTATCTCTTTCCCGGTAGCAGTTATCGTGATAACGAGCGTGAGAACGGAGGGGGGAAGAGTGACCTTGGCCCGCGTCGCGCACATGACTCAAGTTACTTTGTCTACAGCTTAGCGTTTCCAGTTCTACTCAACAAAAAAAAATCAAAATTTGAGGAAACTCTTTAAAAAGCTCTTAATCACACCACCATCGACAGTAATGTCAGAAAGAATATTCAGCACATCAGGTGTCACAGCTGATAAAATACGAAGTAGGTTAGATCCAGAGCAAGTTCGAATGCTAGTGTTTTAAAATAAAAATCTCCATTAAAGGTTTCGGATTTTTTTACATTGTCCTGAAAGTGTTCAGTGTTTAGAGTTTTTATTAACTCTTAAAACAAACATGTTTTTGATTTTTTTTTAATTTTCTGGAAAGAATTTACGCAATTTAGTGTTCCATGTTTAGTGTTTATCTACATTAACTCTTGAAATAATCCTCCCCAACCTCTACACCTGCTTTGATTTAAAAAGGTTTTGGAACTTTTGTTATTAAAGAAAAATGTTAAAAATGTGAATTGTTACTCAAATATTTTTTGGTCAAATTATGTTCAGAAAATGAAAATGAACCTCAAGACTTAAGAGTTATGTACTTCATTTAGTAAATGTAAATTATAAATTTCATTTGTATCTTCTTAATAAGTACTGCTATGTTTTTTGAAAACCGTGTTCTTTAATTCGTTTTTCATTAAACACAGATTTCAAATTTTGCTTCAATTAAAAACGTTTCATTTTAAGTAGAAGTCTTTTCTTTCCCTTTTTTCCTTATAATTAGACTTACATGAAGGATTCGAGTGATTCGGGAGATTCGAGGGATTCGAGAACCTTTTAGTATTTGGATTCGGATTCCGATTCGAGAAAATTTAGGATTCTCCCCAGCTCTAGTTTCTTAATAATTTTTTAAGTATCGGTTGTACCTAAACCAAATGGTGCCCAAAATATCTTGCGCCCTCCAAGCACAAATGTTGTTATAGCGGACGGGTTTTATTAAAGCTACGGCAAGAAACACCTCCTTTGCCCCTTTTATCTCAGCAGTACCTACCATAAAATGGTCAATGATGATAAGTGCTCCTTTGAAGTCCTTTATTCTCTTCTCCATGATGACTCAAGTATGATAGGAAAGGGCAAGTCATTCTGACATAAATACGGGGGTCGTAGCAAAAGTTCTGCACATTGTCCATTTTTGAGAAAAGTGTGAAGTATCGAAGAAGACTTACTTTATTGCCGTTCAATGTAATTACCTTTGCTGCTAATGACAGCTTGCCAGCGGTGAGGTAGGTCCTGGATGCCCCGTAGTAAGCCATCTTTGTTCAGCTTTCGTATCACTCGGTCACGTCCAATGACAGTTCGTCCAGCGATTCGTAGCGGATGCCACGGAGTCGATTTTTTAAATTTCGGAAAATATCAAAGCCAGGTGAACTGATATCAGGGCTGTATGGTGGCTGAGATAAAGTTTCCCAGCCATATTTCGACAAAAGTCCCCGTACCGATGCTGCACCATGACACTATGCGTTGTCACGCAGCAAATCGCTCCCGCTTCCAACACGTTGGGACGATTTTGACGAATTTCGGTCTCAACTTTGTCTTCAGAAAGAAATTGTGCTTCGCTCAAGAGTTCCTTCCCAACAAACTTTTTGCAAGGCAGTGTGGATCTGTGTCGGAGTTTTTTTCTACGCAGAGTTTTTATTTTCCCGTACGAGCGCTATTTTAACGCCGCGACTCGACCTGAAGAGCTGCACGCTTCCATTTCCGAACCCACCCACGTCCACACAGCAAATGATAGCGCGTTGTTCTGACACCACTGCGTGGCTGTAAGCGTGACCTTGACATGACGCAATCATTTTCCCGATTGTATCATTCGCTTCCGTTACAGATTAATGCGTGTAGAACTTTTGATATGACCCTCGTATAATGCCTCTGAGAACAAACAAGTGCCACAAACTTCATTTCTCTCCTTTTTTAGGTTCATCACCATTGTTACAGCCCTTTTAAACACTATTCAGTTTGAAAAGATTGCTATCAATCACCCCGTGAATGACCACTTTGAATAACAAAGCTGAGGGTAAAGCAAAGCTTTCTGATGCGCAGTTTTACTCCTTTCATCCGCATTCGGACCAATTCTTAGATAGAATACAGGGTTCGTCATAATGGTCTCCGGGATTTTGACCAGTAATAACACCGTAACTGGATACGAAAACACAGCGCATAATGTTAGAAACAGAAAGTCTCCAAGTTTTGTATGCGTGCGCACTAGGGAATCGGCGCGTCCTTGGCCGGTAGGGGGAGTTCCCGTCATTCAGGATGGCGTCAGTCGCACAGAAGGCTTACTGCGTTTTGGAGTACCCGAAAGCCGAGTCCATTATCTAGGTTCAACGCAAGCTGAGACTGATGCCACAACTTCAAGGCCACAGGGCTGACCATTCTCCAAGTACATGGGGTGCCCCTCCGCTTTCAAAGAAATGTCAGTGCCTCTCTTAATGTGAAGTTACCGAACAGGTGGACTGGCCGCGCAGCTGCTGATGTCCGATCACATCTTGCCTGGCAGCCTCGATCACTGGGCTTAAAGCCGTGTGATTTCTTCCACTGGGGAAACGTCAAGAACCAGGTGTTAGTGACACCCTTGCCTCGAGATATAATGGAATTGAAACAACGCATTACCACGGCTATCATTCAGGTGCACCAGACGACGTTCGTGCGTGTGTGGGCTGAATTGGATTACAGGATAAACATTTACGAAGGGCGGACACACCTAGCATTTGTAAGGTCTGTAAAAAAACTGTGAACATTTCTCTTCCATTACCATTAACTATATTACTCTATCCCTTTCCATTACGACGTAGTTAAAATCCTGGAGACCATTATGACTCATGCTGTATATATTCGTTCGAACTGATTTCAACCCATTTTGCTAATCCGGAGTTAATTCGTTCTAGCCGGTGAAACACTTAACGCAATGAGTTATGTACACAGAAATGCGTGAGAAATATTATCAGGTGTACAAATAAGTTTTCAAGCGTTTTAAGACAAAGTAATTTGAGAGGAAACAACAATACTTTTACGAATCAAAATATGCGCCGTCATTATCTATCGCCTTCCGGCATCGGTCGGGTAGCTGATGATTCCAGCCATGAAGAATACTCCGTCGTGCGACGCGATGAAGTCGTCAACCCATTTTTGCACTTCGTCACATGCCCGGAACCGTTACAGCAGACAAACCATGTTGCATCGATTGTAACAAATGATAGTCTGAAGGGGCTATGTCGGACGTATACGCCGGGTGCTCTAAAACTTCACAGCCAAGCGTCAATAACGTTTCCTTGGCCGATTTCGCGACGTGCCGCGTAGCATTGTCATGCAGTAATTTCACGGGACGCAATCCTTTGCCTGTAAATGGACTTTTCCGACAGATTTCCTGGTTCAGTCGCCGCAATTGTTGCTTGTAGCGATCAGCAGTAACAGTTTGACCCTGTCCCAATAGTTCATAATATAGCACACCCTTCATATCTCACCAGATGCACAGCAGAACTTTCTTGGAGTGACTATTGCGTTTCGGTATCGAAGTCGTTGCTTCACCAGGGCCTACCCAGCGTATTTTGCATTTGGGATTGCCGTGCCATATCCACTTTTCATCACCCGTAATGATTTTTCACAGGAAAGACTTTCTGTGTTGTTTATTCAACATATTATTAAACACTTTATGACACGTCCATCCTTGTTCTTCTGTCTCAGGTCATGTGGCACTCATTTTCCTTCCTTCTGAATCTTTCCCATTGCTGGTAAACGGTAGAAAATGGTTTGTTGAGTTAGCCCCAGTTTTTCAGCTAGTTCTTTTTGAGTTTGAGACGATCTCCATCCAGCAGTGCTTACAATTCCTCATGTGCAATCTTCTGCGGGGCACCGCTACGTTCTCGATCGCAAACATCAAAATCACCTGCTTTAAACCGTCTAAACCAAAACTCACACGTGCTATTCGATGCAATATTCTCCCCCAGAACAGAACAGATCGATGCACACGCTTTTGCAGCACTTTTTACTTGATGAAATTCGTAACGAATGCAGTGTCGAATAAATACAGTATCGCTTGCCATCTTTCACCTACCGATGTTCAAGTGCGTTTGGCTGTTGGGCAAACTTGTGTGTCACATTTTATACTCTAGACCAGTTACGGTCACATGACAACAACGCGAGGAATGTCGGATATGCAAATTAGCGGTATACGTCACACAAAAAACGTTTTCAAACTTATTTGAACACCTAATATTATTTAAGAAAAATACTATAGGATCTGATTTCACACACACTGCCTGTCGGAAATAAAACACGGAACAAAAAAATAGGCATGTAGTTAACACGTTTGGTGTCACACTCAATAACGTGGTATAATTTAAATGCTACTTTATTATCTACCCCTACTCTTGTCATATAAATGTCTCATTCCAACACGCAAGACGTCAGAAAAGCAAGATGTGCCGTTTAATTCAGGTAGACTATCTCGTCGATCATCAACTCAAATTCGTTTGAGGTTCGAAGGGTGTAACACCAGTTATCCGAGCGACTTTGAACATGACATGAGAGTTGGCTCCAGGCGCATGATAAGGCCATCCCCCAAAACGGCCGTTTTTCTGAGGTTTCCGCACCCAACCGTGGCAAGGGTGCAACACGCATGAAACTTCCACCCATCGGCAATTTTGTGAACGAAAACAGCTGGAGGATCAAAGGGGACAAAAGAGACTTGCGATAATCGTGCAAGAGAACATAAGGGCCACAACCCAGCAAATCACTATAAAATTTGACATTGGTGTGCCGAGGGTTATCTCTGAAAGCACTTTGTATCAGACAGTGTCGTGAATAGGCCACAATATCTGACCTCCTTTGACTTCACTGATCCACCATTTGTTTTCGCCAAAACCGTCGACGCTTGCTGGAAATTGCTTTCTCTTGTTCAACCATTCACAGTAAATCCTTGCTATGGTTGTGCGTGAAACACTCAGGAGGACGTCCATATGGCTCCAACTATCACGTAACGTTCTAATTCTCACAGATCGCTCGTTTCGCACATTCTTACCCTCAGTAAATCGCTATCAGATGCTCAATGGACTTGTTTGCCTGTTTTATTCCAAACACCACGCTGACCTTCAACCGTACATATTGGAGTGGGCCATTTATATGCCTTGAGCAGGTGTACATAATAAACTGGTACTTCAGTGTATATCCGTATTATACATCTTCAAAGTATGAAGCCATTGTAGACCTATACGACCAACAAAGACATGAGTCAAAGATGCAACCTGAAAATAGGGCGGACGTTCGGTATGCGAAAAGTGTAGTCAGTATAGAAAGTAACCATACGACCAACAAAGACATAAATCCAAGATGCAACCTGAAAAGAGGGTGGAAGATCGCTATGCAAAAAGGGTAGTCGGTATAGAAAGTAGCCATACGACTAACTAAGACATGAGTCAAAGATGCAACCTCAAAATAGGGTGGGCATTCGGTATGCAAAAAGTGCAGTCAGTATAAAAAGTAACCATTCATCCAACAAAGACATGAGTCAAAGATGCAACCTGAAAATAGGGTGGACTTTCGGTATGCGAAGACTGTAGTCAGTATAGAAATTAACCGTACAATCAACAAAGACATGAGTCAAAGATGCAACCTGAAAATAAGGTGGACATTCGGTATGCGAAAAGTGTAGTCAGTATAAAAAGTAACCATACGACCAATAAAGACATGAGTTCAAGATGCAACCTGAAAATAGGGTGGAAGTTCGGTATGCAAAAAGTGTAGTCAGTATAGAAATAAACAATACGGCCAACAAAGACATGGGTTAGAGATGCAACCTGAAAATAGGGTGGAAGTTCGGTATGCAAAAAGTGCAGTCAGTATAGAAAGTAGCCATACGGCCAACAAAGACATGGGTTAAAGATGCAACCTGAAAATAGGGTGGACGTTCGTTATGCGAAAACAGTAGTCAGTATAGAAATTAACATACGATCAACAAAGACATGAGTCAAAGATGCAACCTGAAAATCGGGTGAACATTCGGTATACGAAAAGTGTAGTCAGTATAGAAAGTAACCATATGACCAACAAAGACATAAGTCCAAGATGCAACCTGAAAATAGGGTGGAAGTTCGCTATGCAAAAAGTGTAGTCGGTATAGAAAGTAGCCATACGACCAACAAAGACATGAGTCAAAGATGCAACCTGAAAATAGGGTGGACATTCGGTATGCGAAAAGTGTAGTTAGTATAAAAAGTAACCATACGACCAATAAAGACATGAGTTCAAGATGCAACCTGAAAATAGGGTGGAAGTTCGGTATGCAAAAAGTGTAGTCAGTATAGAAATAAACAATACGGCCAACAAAGACATATGTTAAAGATGCAACCTGAAAATAGGGTGGACGTTCTTTATGCAAAAACTGTAGTCAGTATAGAAATTAACCATACGATCAACAAAGACATGAGTCAAAGATGCAACCTGAAAATAGGGTGGGCATTCGGTATACGAAAAGTGTAGTCAGTATAAAAAGTAACCATACGACCAACAAAGACATGAGTCCAAGATGCAACCTGAAAATAGGGTGGAAGTTCGGTATGCAAAAAGTGTAGTCAGTATAAAAAGTAACCATACGGTCAACAAAGACATGAGTTCAAGATACATCCTGAAAATAGGGTGGGCATTCGGTATGCGAAAATTGTAGTCAGTATAAAAAGTAACCATACGACCAACAAAGACATGAGTCCAAGATGCAACCTGAAAATAGGGTGGACGTTCGGTATGCGAAAACTGTAGTCAGTATAAAGTAATGTAGTCAGTAAAAACGCTGTAGGGTTCTTCAAAAATGTTCCGTTGGAATATTAGTAAAAAATGTCGGCCATTGCATTCGTTCTGCACTCAGTGTACGTTTTAACGTTTTTAGGTAACTAAAAACGTTTCTGCTCACCATTCTCCCTCACAACAGCAGAAACATGTCTTGGCGTGGAAACCAGGTGTGGGAACCAAGTCAAGAATCGAAAGACTTCAACATGCAGAAGTAGGGTGAGAAGACTAAAATAGTGTGCCATTTCCTCCTGTTTTCGTTTGTACTCCAACGATGGGCCACCCTGGTGGCGCGATGTTCTAAACGATAACTTCCGATCAATCGTCCGAAAGGGGTACGGGTACGAATACCGGTGAGGCATGGATGTTGTGTTTGTCTTACAGCACTGGCTCTCTCCCTTTCCTGTAACCAGTGGCTCTAAATTAGGGACGGGCGACTGCTTATAGCTCATTGAGTTGCTCACGGTGGTCGTTACACCTCCAACCTAAAAATAAAAAAAAACCTCCAATGATGCGAGGTGACGAGTGCATCGCAGGCCCAATGAAGCCTTCAATCCTAATTGTGTCGAAGGTGTTGTTCAAGCAGTTCTCTGATGTTTTGGGATGTTTTTCGTGCCACAAAATGAGCCCTCTCTTTGCAGTGACGATGAATTTGAAGCAGCATGCGTATTTCCGCATTCTGAATGACGAAATGTTGCCCTTTGCCCTACATCTTCAGGAGCAGCATCACATTACTATTCCTGTCTTCCAAGACGACAATTTCCGTCTGCACAGGGCTAAACTTGTGTCTGAGTGGCTCGACAAATAATCAGCAACACTGTTTTACCTCGACTGTCCCGCCAAATCCCCAGATTTAAATCCAATTGCAAATCTGTGGGGTCATTTGGAACAGAAGTTCAAAAGCCGGAATAGACACCCACGTACTCTGACGGAACGTTAAGACCAATCGACGCACGAGTGGCTGCAAATCGATGTTCAATACATCAGCAACCTCGTGGAGTCTCTACCACACCGGATTCATGCTGTTATCAAGGCAAGAGGGTGCTGTCACCCTTTATTAGGTAAGTTCTGCCAGGGGTGTGACTAATTTTTTGTCCGGTGTGCTTAATTTGCTTTGTCTGAACGTTTGACACACTTTGATGGCGCAGTGGTATGAGTCATCGCCACAGCAACAACCGAGAAAGAAATATTTGTGACGTCATGCCTAATTATTGTATTTTCGTTCAGGTGAATGAAAACTGCTTCCCGGAAATAATTATGTGACGTAATCACCATAGCTCTAACTGAGAAAAAAAAAACATTTGTGACGTCCCGCTTAGCTTTTTGTGTTTTCGGGCAGGTGTCCTCCGAATTATGTCAACGTGTGCATAACAAATGTATCACATAGTACTTTTTCCACCATCTTTTGTAAAAACAGATCGTCTTTTTGTTATCACTTTGTACATCCAACCATAGTCTTCCTGTGAACACCATATCTCTACTACTAATCCGCTTTGAAAAACTATGTATTGGGAAACTTAAAATACAAGAATGGTGATCCTTGCTTTGGACTTTTTCCCGGTGCACAACTTCGTCTCTACAGGGCGTAAATGCAGTTATATCGAATTCAAAATACATTTTATACCATTTATTTGCATCAACACACCTGAGTGGTTTTTAGCACGTCTTTTGTAAAAAAAGATCGTGCTTCTGTTATCGGTTTGTCCGTCCGTCCGTCTCAACCCACGGTATCTCTGCAACTATTAGTCCGATTTGAAAAATTCTTTTTGCATTCGAAAGCTTGAAATATGCAAATGATAACCCTTTATTTCGTTTTTATTTTACGATGTACAATTTTGGCGGTAGAGGGCGTAAATGCAGATGATGTCGAATTCAAAAATACGTTTTATTCCACATATTTGCTTCTAAACATCCGATTAAAAAAATATTTTATCCTTCGATTCCATTTATGTCGAAGAGTATTTTAGATATAGTTTCTTTTTCAAATTACGCATAGATTTTCCGCTAGGGGGCGTAAAAATAAATTGCATTTTTTCCGATAACTCTTCTTCTAAAACTCCTACTTGAAATTTTTTTTTCAGCGGACACATCTCCTGATGCACAATCTTTTGCATATAATGTCGAATTTTTGGTAAAGAATACTTTGGCCACCAGGGGGCGTAAGTGTTAATTTTCGCTTCTGATGTATTTGCCGTAAAATCTGAGCTTCTAAAATATCGATTGAAAAAATTCTTTCGTGGACTGATGCCACTCACATCGATAAACCTTTTCGGAACATTTCTTCTTAAAATATTCCACAGATTCTCCGCCAGGGGGCGTAGATGTATATATTATTATTGTCAATATCTCGACTTCTAGCAGTCCGATTTAAGAAAATCCCTCTTTGTTGGATGGTGTTTCTAGTCTGACATGTTTTTTCATATAAATTAAAAATTTTCAAGTAATTCATAGACTTTCCGCTAGGGAGCGTAAAGGTAAATTGAGTTTTCCCCTATATCTCTGCTTTTAAATCTCCGAGCTGAAAAATTCTTTCTGCAGCGGATACAGCTCCTGATGGGAAATCGTTTGCACGTAATTTCAAATTTTTGTAAAAATTGTTTGGCCACAAGGTGGCGTAAGTCTTAATTTCCGCTTCTGATGTATTTGTAGCAAAATATGAGCTTCTAAAATCTCGATTGAAAAAAAGTCTTATGTGGACCGATACTGCTCATGTCGACAAACATTTTAGGAACATTTTCTTCTTGAAATAATGCATGGTTTCTACGCCAGGGGCGGAGATGTATATCTTATTTTTTTTTTTTTTTTTTTTTTTTTTTTTTTTTTTGGATTGGAGGTTTAACGACCACCGTGAGCAACTCAATGGGCTATAAGCAGTCGCCCGTCCCTAATTTTGAGTCACTGGTTCCAGGGAAGGGAAAGAGCCAGTGCCGTAAGACAAACACAACATCCATGCCTCACCGGGATTCGAACCCGGACCCCTTTCGGACGAATGATCAGGGCCATCGCCTTAGACCACTACGCCACCGGGGCGGCTATCTTATTTTTGTCAATATCTCTACTTCTAAAAGTCCGATTTGAAAAATTCCTTCTTTGTTGAATAGTGTTTTCGATGCGCAATGTTTTCCCTATATATTCAAAATTTCCAAGTAAATGATAGACTTTCCGCTAGGGCGCACAATGGTAAATTGCGTTTTCTGCTCCTAAAACTCCGATTTGAAAAATTCTTCCTGTATCGCATACAAGAACTGACGGAAAATATTTTCTCCGTAATTTCTAATGTTTGGTAAAGAATGGTTTGGCCACGAGGGGTCATAAGTGTTAATTTCTACTTCTGATGTATTTGTTGCAAAATCGGGGCTCCTGAAAACTCGACTAAATTTTTTTTTTCTTGTACCGATAACGCTCATATGGATAAACCTTTCGTGAATACTTTCTTCCTAAAATAATGCATGGTTTTCCCACCAAGGGACGTAAAGTCACATCTTGTTTTTGTCGATATCTCTGTTTCTAAGAGTTCGTAAGCTCACGATTCCGTTTACAGCAATATCTGAGGGATTAAAGACCCGATTGAAAAACTTCTTTCCTTCGTCAGATACTATTGCTTTCCATACCGGTTCCATTGCCTATGAATAGCTTTGATAAATTTAATTTGCGTCAGAACGAATTCAAAAGACGTGCTTATTGCACCCGAATATTCGGTGTCATATTTCTTGTTTTTTATTATTTTTGCAATCGTGTTTGCTTTTTCTTACGCTTGGATGCTCTGTTGTGCATGCAAGCGTACATGTATACTTACGTGCACTGTTTCGAGTAATTAATACCAATTGGATTTGAAAATTCAGAGATAAAATCTATTTAGGCTCCCCATAGAAATTAATCCGTAATACGAATTCATTGCAAGCTGAATTTTTTTTAATTAAACTCGTATAAACTAATAAGGCATACGGAAGCGCGAAAAAGAAATTGTTTATTTATTTAACTACGATTTCATGCCACACCACAACAAAACAGAATTTAGTCCATACGCACCCGGGACTACATCTACAATCATAGTAAACAACAAAAGTCTAAGAATACAGTAATACCAATAGTAATATAAATGTGCAAACAGAATTAATGAACTCAGGCTTTTTATATCATAGAAATTAACGGTTGCAAAGCGTGAAATGTAACCAAAGTAACTAAAACATTGCAGCACTTCAAAATTATAACCATTACAAAACTTTAAAAGTATAACTATTTCCATGCAATTCGATTTTTGCAAATAACATCAAATTTTAATCAAGACATACACATGATGAAATATATACTAACGAAAGTAACAGTTTCAAAAACTTAGATACTAAAATAAATTATTAAGTCACATAAACTAACAAGAAGAAGGTACGAACACTTCCTAGCCAATACATCAAAAGTCTCACCACAGGGAGCATAACCAAAGTAAATAATAATTACAAAGCACCAAAGTAACATTACAATCTTTTAGTTTTAAATAATTTGAAGTACTGCAACAGATTATATATAACAAATCGTTGCGATGTAACGATTGTTATCATAGACGAATGATTTGCAATGCGTTTTTTTTTTTTTTTTTTTTTCTTTTCCGCAAAAGCGATCTGGCCGAAAATTGTTGTGCAAATAAATGCCTTTCGGTTGATCTAAGTAGATATTGCCAGAAACTAAAATTAACTGCCCTAAAACTCGGAGAAAAGAAGTAATTCATTATCCAAAAAAAGGCGTACGTTAATAATTAGCAAGTTTGCTGCATATGGAACATTCGAATATCAACCAAATTTATGTTTGGTGGAAATTTGCTAATCGGAGAAAATAAATATGAAGTACATATCAGTAAACAAACAAAGGCCTCTTCATTTCCTCCCGTCATAAGATAAAAACTATGCTTCATAATGGAAATAAATCGGAATGAAGAAATTCATTAGCAGCTTAGTAGAAATAGACAAAGCAAATAAAAACGATGTACAAACTCATCTCAGTATTAAGAAGACACGAATGAGCTGACACGCAGTGAATTTTCATTGTCTATCAGACGAACTGATTGATCAGACGAACTGATTGATGTAAATGAAATTTGCTAAAAATGAACTTGTGTAACCATGGACTACTGGAAATGCTCTAACCCCAGATTATAAGAAGTTTTATACAAAGGGCAAAGGCGATTTGAAAGTTTCCGACTATCCATTAACAACTGGCGACTTAATACACTCATGGACAACGAAATTTGTACACCTAAAAGGAAACATGCATGCTACCACCGCGAAACTTTGCAAATGCCTAGAGTGTGTGCTGGTATACAAATGACCCACGTTTGGTGCGATTGCGCATGACCGCACACCCTGTAATGGCGCTGCAAGCACGAACCGAAAGCCTTATACACCGGCGTGTAGTCGATGCGTCATGAAAGCGAAAAGCACTGGCCGATGCAAGCAAGAGTACAGAGTGAGAAGAATGCCGGGTAGACGCTAGAGACGTCGATTTACGCAGTTTACGGACTTTGAGAGAGGCTCGATCATCGGGCTGAAAACCGCAGGGTGGTCGGCGCGCCGTATAACCCGCCACGTGGATCGTTCTTACCATACCACCCGACTGTGTTGGGAGTAGTGAACACGTGACGGCACTGCCACACGGCGGAGAGACTTCGGACGGACCAGGAGGGCCATCGGTAGAGTGGCTCGACGGATCGTTCGCCAGGCACGAACGTATCCCACGGAAACCCGGTCCAGAGATGGAAACGGGTTACGGGTCACGGGTCAACGGGTTGACAATTTCTTGCGGGTCCAATTGGTCGGGTCAAGGTGTTCCTGACCCGATTTTTATCCGGTTTTATTCCCGTTTTATTTTTGAAAAGAGAAAAGTATATTTCAAAGAAAAAGGCGCGTTGTGGAATTCTGCAGTCGATACTGGTGCCCACGGAATGCATAATGATTTGCCATGCAAAAATATTGTCGTCTCTTTCTTAAAGTAACCAAAATTTCTACTGACTGACGTCAGATCACCAACACGATATCGTAAAAAGATACTTCCTTTGCGTTCTTTTACAGTGCGACTATTTAGGGCAAGGTACAGGCAAACACCATTCGCCTCCTTCTCAGCTGATTCACTCTCTCCGTGCGAAGTCACTGTATGACCAAGAGTTACTTTTCACATCGCATCTTTTACATTGAGCACTCAGTGGTTTTCGATTGATGTGCTAACATCGCGTTCCCATGGCAAGTTATGTCGAAATTAACTTCTTATTTGTTAATATGGATGGATTTAATATTAAGGAGGTTGAGAAAGGCGTCGAGGCCAACAAATACGTACTTGTTGAAAATCACAAGGGTAAGAGTGAATGCTGGGAATTGTTTCGTCTCATTAAGGAACCGGTGAATAATTCTGTGTTGTTTGGTCTTGCTTTCTGTTCAAAATGTGGAAAGTTTATAATTACAAAGAGAGATGTCGACGGTGTAATAAAAGATTATGAAACCAAAAATCTAACGGACCATATGAAAGTATGCGCACCGCCATCAAAGCGTGGGAAGAGTAAACAATCTAAATATATTTTTAAAAACTACATTTGTGTAATCGTAAATAATGATTTCCATTTGCAATATAGTCCATGGTCACGGTCATAGTCAGCCATTACTTCTGGATTACGTAAAATAGTGGCACTAAAAATCGCACTAAAATTTAGCAAGTAACCAAATTTCATTATTAAAAAAGGATTTAAGTTATTAAATATCAAGCAATTATTGCGATGGATATATATATATATATATATATATATATATATATATATATATATATATATATTATGGTTATATGTATATATATATATATATATATATGAATTGAGTTTCGAATTTATAGTTCAAAGCAGATTTGTCCGGGTCAGTTACGGGTCCGGATAGGGTCGGATCCAGGTGCAGTTCGGTTCCGAAATTTTTGACCCGTTTCCAACTCCGATCCGGTGCATTATACAGGCAGATGTAGAGGCTCCTGTGTGCCCACGAGCTATTTTGCAACGGCTCGCGGAAGTGAATCTGCGATCCCAGCGCCCCTTACGTGTGCTGCTATTAACACAGGAACATCGCCGGCTCCATGTGCAGAGGTGCCAGGACAGAACGACGTGGGACGCCGCAGAGTGGCGACGTGTGGTGTTTAGCGATGAGTACCGCTTTGTTTTGGGGGCAGATGATTATCGTGTCCGGGTGTGAAGGTCCCTAAGTCAAAGGCACAATCCCAACCTCGCTATCGAGCGTTATCCTCCCCCACTGTAGGCGTTATGGTCTGGGGAGTCATTACCCACGATAGCCGATCAGCTCTAGAAGTGGTACGTGGATTATTGACGGGCCAGTGGTATCCTACGGCCCCATGTGCTCCCGTTCCTGGCCGGGATTCCAGATGCGCTATACCAGCAGGATATTATACTCACCCGCACACGGCTCGGGATGCCAAGGACTGCTTACGTCATGTCCAGACAGTTCCATGGCCTGCCCGCTTCCCGGATATGTCCCCTATCGAGCATATGTGGAACCAGTTGAAACGCCAGCTGCCGCCGAGCCACACTATTCGGGATTTGGATCACACCGTCCAACATGTGTGGGCCAGTCTGCCGCAGGACAACATCAGGCATCTGTTCGCCTCTATGCCGGACCGTATTGCAGAATGAATCGCCGCGTGAGGCGGTGCGACGCGCTATTGAAGATGACCGGACTGCCTGCCACAGATCCCTCTGTAATTGTTCTGCAGCTCTGTTTTTGCCATTATGTGTATCCTTCATCCGTATCATTACGTCCATAAATTTTCAGTTCAATCCGATGCTCCATTCTTGGTGCGCAAATTTCATTGTCAGTGAATGTACTTAGAAATCTCCAGTTTTTAATCATGGGCAACTTCACAGTAGTAATCAAGTGCTACTCAAAAGTTTAAACACTAGCGACTAGAAAGGCATAAACGAATGATACTAAACAATTTTAAATTTAGGCGACAAGCGTTTATGTCATGGGAGATGGAATGCTTTATCTACGAGCGACTAGAAAGTTTTAATTACCGGCGATTAGAAAATTTTAACAATGTGCCATATTTTATGCGTATTTTTACTATGGATGTAATCAAACCATGGGCAACGAAATGCTTTATCCACGAGTAACTAGGGAGTTTAAAACTTGGGCAACGAGAAAATTTTAACCATGGGCAACAAGAGTGACTCAAATATGGGCCGCAAAGGAATTTTAGCCACGGGAGACAGAAAACTTTAACTAATGGCCGAAAGAAGATTTAAATTAAAAAAAAGACGGCTGCAAGGTTTTAACCACGGACGGCTACAAATTTTTAGCAGTTCGTAGCTGGTGTCTTTTCATCATGGCTACTAAATATATAACCACTGGCGACTTAAAAATTTTTATATGGGTGACTAAAACATCTTTTATTCTTGCGCCGCCCCGGTGGCGCAGTGGTCTAAGCGATGGCCTCTGAGCATTCGTCCGAAAAGGGTCCGGGTTCGAATCCCGGTGAGGCATTGATGTTGTTTGTCTTACGGCACTGGCTCTCTTCCTTCCCTGGAACCAGTGACGCTAAATTAGGGACGGGCGACTGCTTATAGCCCATTGAGCTGCTCACGGTGGTCGTTAAACCTTCAATAAAAAAAAAAGAAAAAAAAAAAAAATTTCTTGCGACAAAACAATTTTGCCCGCCACGAGCAACAAGAAAGTTTTAGACACAAGTGAAGCAAATCTTTTAACAAGAAAGACGACACCGAATTTTCGGGTGTAATAAGCACGTCTTTTGAATCCTTTCTGACGCAAATTAAATTTATTAAAGCTATTCAAAGTCAATGGAACCGGTAGGGAAAACAATAATATCTGACAGAAGAAAGAAATTTTTCAATCGGGTCTTTAATATCTCAGATATTGCTGTAAACGGAATCGTGAGCTCACGAACTCTTAGAAACAGAGTTATCGACAAAAATAAGATGTGACTTTACGTCCCCTGGTGGGAAAACCATGCATTATTTTAGGAAGAAGGTATTCACAAAAGGTTTATCCATATGAGCGGTACCGGTCCAAGAAAAAAAAAATTACTCGAGTTTTCAGAAACCCAGATTTTGCTACAAATACATCAGAAGGAGAAATTAACACTTACAACCCCTGGTGGCCAAACCATTCTTTACCGAACATTAGAAATTACGTGAAAAACATTTTCCGTCAGGTCTTGCATGCGATACAGGAAGAATTTTTCAAATCGGAGTTTTAGGAGCAGAAAACGCAATTTACCATTGTACACCCTAGCGGAAAGTCTATGACTTACTTGAAATTTTTGAATTTATAGGAAAAACATTTCGCATCGTAAACACTATCCAACAAAGAAGGAATTTTTCAAATCGGACTTTCAGAAGTAGAGATATTGAAAAAAAATAAGATATACATCTACGCCCCTGGCGTAGAAACCATGCATTATTTCAAGAAGAAAATGTTCCTAAATTGTTTGTCGACATAAGTAGTATCGGTCCACAAAAGACTTTTTTTCAATCGAGATTTTAGAAGCTTATATTTTGCTGCAAATACATCAGAAGCTGAAATTAAGACTTACTCCACCTGGCTGCCACACAATTTTTTACAAAAATTTGAAATTACGTGCAAACGATTTCCCATCAGGAGCTGTATCCGCTGCAGAAAGAATTTTTCAGATCGGAGATTTAGTAGCAGAGATCTATAGGGGGAAACGCAATTTACCTTTACGCCCCCTAGCGGAAAGTCTATGAATTATTTGAAATTTTGAATTCATAGGAAAAACATGTCACACTACAAACACTATCCAACGAAGAAAGCCTTTTTTAAATCGGACTCTTAGAAGTCGAGATATTGACAAAAATAAGATATACATCTACGCCACCTGGCGTAGAAACCGTGCACTATTTTAAGAAGAAAATGTTTCTAAAAGGTTTGTCGACATGAGTACTATCGGTCTACAGACGATGTTATTTTCAATCGAGAATTTAGAAGCTCACATTTTGCTGCAAATACATCAGAAGCGGAAATGAAGGTTTACGCCCCCCATTGGTGGCCAAACCATTTTTTTACAAAAATTAGAAATTATGTGCAAACGATTTCCCATCAGGAGCTGTAGCCGGTGCAGAAAGAATTTTTCAGATCAGAGGTTTAGAAGCAAAGGTATAGGGGAAAACGCAATTTACCTTTACGTCCCCTAGCGGAAAGTCTATGAATTACTTGAAAATTTTGAAATTATATGAAAAACTTGTCACACGGAAAACACTATCCAACAAAGAAGGAATTTTTTCAAATCGGACTTGTAGAAGTCCAGATATTGACAAAAATAAGATATACATCTACGACCCTGGCGGAGAAACTGTTAACTTTTTTGGGAAGAAAATATTCCGAAAAGGTTTATCGATGTGAGTGGCATCAATCCACAAAATGTTTTTTTCAATCGATATTTTAGAAGCTCATATTTTATGGCAAATACATCAGAAGCGAAAATTAGCACTTACGCCCCCTGATGGCCAAAGTATTCTTTACCAAAAATTCGAAATTATATGCAAAAGATTGTGCATCAGGAGATGTATCCGCTGAAGAAAAAAATTTTTAAAGCGGAGTTTTAGAAGAAGAGTTATCGGAAAAAGTGCAATTTATTTTTACGCCCCCTAGCGGAAAATCTATGCGTAATTTGAAAAAGAGACTACATCCAAAATACTCTTCGACATAAATGGAATCGAAAGATAAAAGATTTTTTTTCAATCGGATGTTTAGAAGCAAATGTGTGGAATAAAACATATTTTTGAATTCGACATCATCTGCATTTACGCCCTCTAGCGGTGAAATTGTACATCGTAAAAAAAACGAAATAAAGGATCATCATTCGCATATTTCAAGCTTTCGAATGCAAAAAGAATTTTTCAAATCCGACTAATAGTTGCAGAGATATCATGGGTACAGACGGACAGACAAACCGATAACATAAGCGCGATCTTTTTTTACAAAAGACGTGCTAAAAACGGACGATAGAACGTTTCAACTATGGGAGACTAGAAAGTTTTAACCGCAAGCAAGTAATCAGCATATTACTCCATTTTCGTCAGCTTGAAATAAAACACATATTTTTTTACGGAACGACTTCACCATCGGCGATCATATTGTGAAGGTTTTTGCTATTATTCCGGAAATGTTGTGCACAACATTCATTCAAATTTTGGCCTAATCACCAACAATATTATGTAATATCTTACAGATATCATGTAGAAAACCGAAGAATTTGTTTTCGTTTCTCATCCGTTTGATGGTAAAGCTGAAAACTGTGGCTACTCTCCGTGCCCTCTTCTAACAAATAATGGTGGTAAAGAAAAGCTTTCTGCATAAAATGCAGCATTTTGAATTTTTTTCTTCGTGGCTAGTTGTAAATATTCCTTCGGAAAGGAAGAAAAATTCTAATAAGTTCATGAAAAGAGAGGAATACCACAGAGAAATAGCGGCTCATTCTGTAACATGAAAAAGAGACAGGATTACAAATGTCGGTATCAGATCTGAACTGTTACCCGTACCTGGAAAACAAATTTAGAGAAAACATACACATGTTTTCTGGGCATATGTATTACATTAAATATGAAATGTTACCGCTATTGATGTTACATTTGAACATGGTTCGCGGAATCAGGTGGAATCTAGAATAACATGCGAAAAATGTTATGCTAGCCATTAGTGACAGAAGTATCAATATACACTGGCGGAAAGTGGAAAAAGAACACCAAGAAAGAGACGTCTGATACCAACGAAATTTATATAGCATAATAACGGAATACAGAGGATAACGTGATCAAAACATTATGGCAAAATACAGCTGTATTTGCTGGTAAACTGAAAAATAACATTTCCATGTAGCATGGTTAGTACGAGGTTGAACCCCATGAACTGCGTCACATTATGCAATTCTGGCATGGAGTCTGTCGTACAGATGTCGGATGTAAGTTTGGGGTATTGAGTTCCAAGCATCCTCAACCTGGACGCGTAAATCGGGGATGGTCGTGGCTGGCCGTGGAGACCGGATAAGTCGTTGTCCCATAAAATCCCACACGGGCTCAATGGGGGACAAATCCGGTGAACGTGCAGGCCATGGAAGTTGTCTCACACCCTGAAGTGCGTGTTGCGTTGCACGTGCCGTGTGTGGGCGTGCGTTATCCTGCTGGAAAACACTACGATGGACCGACCTTACAAATGGCACAACAACGGGCTGAATTATGTTGTTGATGTAGGAGGTGCTGTTTAACGTGCCCGGTACAAACACTAGTTGTATACGGCAGTGATAGCTGATCGCTCCCCACACCAGGAGAATAGGTGTAGGCCTTGTGTGTCGCTGGCGGATGCAAGAATGGTGGAGACGCTCCCCTGTACGTCTGCGAATACGCATACGGCCATCGGAGGCTCCCAAGCAGAATCTGCTTTCATCGCTGAACACGACAGACCGCCATTGCGTTCTCCAGTGGAGACGTTGGCGACACCACTGCAGCCGTTCCTGACGGTGGGCTGGAGTCAGAGGTACACATGCCAGAGGCACACGTGCACGTAGTCTTGCATCCAGTAGACGGTTGCGGATTGTTCGCACAGTCACCTTGGGTGCAACGGTAGCTCAGATTTGCGTCGCAGTGGATGTTCTGCTTGACAACGCCGCTCTTCTTATGCGTCGATCGGTCCGCTCATCAGTCCGTCTGTGACTCCCGGTTCCACGTCTTCTCGTGTGGGAATGTTTCTCGGACCATCTACGCCACCATCGTACCACCACTGATACTTCCCATCCAATTCGCTCCGCGATACGGCGATACGACCACCCGGCCTCGCGGAGTCCGACTAGATGACCTCGCTCAAAGTCCGATAACTGCTGAAATCGTACACGTCTTCCATGTCCAGGCATTGCAGCTTCTTCAGGGTCTTCGCACGTGTCCGTACGCCGACGACTGATTACATTCACTTCGCCGTACTCCTTAAATACCACCGACGATAATTTGCATATTATGCCGTGCTGTGACGTAAGCGCTCACCGGTTGTCCCGAAATTAACATCACACCTACGTAAACTCGACCCCATTAACATATGTAAATTTCATGATCGTCTGCCAATTCCTTCTTGGTGTTCTTTTTTCACTTTCCCCCAGTGTATTTCGTCGGTGTAGCTTTGTCGGTTAGAGCAACTCACTCCGGAGTTAGGAGACTCGGATTGGACAAATTCCTGTTTTCTTCATCCCGGTGGCGCAGTGATCTAAGCGCGGGCTTATGCCCATTCGTTCGTGTAGGGTCCGGGTTCAAATCCCGGTGAATCATGGATGTTGTGTTTGTCTTACGGCATTGGCTATCTCCCTTCGCAGGAGCCAGTGGCCCTAAATTAGGGACGGGCGACTGCTTATAGCCCATTGAGTTGCTCACAGTGGTCGTTAAACCTTCAACAAAAAAAAAAAAAAAAAAAATCCTGTTTTCACATTGGCGCCTGAACGTAAAAAGGGATCTACTGGCCGCTGGGTTTTTGGAAAAACGCGTGATGTTCGTTCCACACATCGTCTGGAATTCATGAAAAATTCCTTCTTCGGTTCAAAAAGTAAATATGCAGGCGGAAGATGATGCGACGTACTACAGTGGTGAAGTACGAGTCAAGACTACAAATCTGCAGCGATATATTCCGTCGGTGTGGCATAGTCGGTTAGAGCAACTCACTCCGGAGCAAGGAAACGTAGGTTTGATATACATCACCGACAAATTCCTGTTTTCACATGTTTCGAAACTTACAGCATCAGTGTACGAATATACAAGAACATTATGATCAGTTTGGTGATTATCTTGTGCTACGATGCTTTTATGTAAAATCATGTCTTATTAATTTTCCCACTGAAGTGCAAAAGCAAATATACCTCTACAATTAATATTTGAAAACTGTAAAAATGCCACTTATACAATGCACAGGACGTTTCTAGCGAAAATGCCTTTAAAAAATGCCTTAAACTAGCACTACACTGATTTCAATTACTCGAAATTGCTATAACATTTCGAAGTATACGTAGTATTAACAGCATTATCATTTTTCTTTTTAAAATGTGGACACGAATATTGTTGATATCACAAACAATATAATTTACTTTGTCTGAACGTTTGAACGTTTGTTCTCCTACTTTGGTGGCGCATGGTACTTGATGATAATGGCATCATCATATCACAGGCCACATATGATCATCATATCATCATTATATCACATATCATCATCATATATCATCATCAAATCATGTCATCATCATCATCATATCTTCTCCCATTTTGGTGGCTCACTGAAAAGAGCGTTTTCCTGTTTTAATGGTCGAATCCCTGCCTTAACCGATATATATTTTTTTATTGCTTTAATGTTTATGAAACATACTTTCACATTTAAACAGAAATCATCGCTGTTTCCACGTTAATAAGAGAGTCTCGGAAAAATTCTCATCGGCTGCCACCGAGAATCGAACCCAGGGTCTTCCAGTTACGCTCCGTACATGCTACCACTGCACCACAACGGCCTCGAATTCTCCACACTCACGAGTGATTAACTGGCAAACTACAAGACAGTTTGCTTCATGGAGCCCTGCACAATGCTGGGGATTCACCAAAGATGAAGAGTAGCAACTGAACAAATAACTAGATGAGAATTTTTCCAAGACTTACTTATTAACGTGGAAAGAGCGATGACTTCTGTTTGGTGTTTCTGATTCCCGTCGAGTGTTTGTATTAATTATCCATTCGCCTCCTAATTATTTGTTCAAATGCTGCTTTCCATCTTTGGTGAATCCCTAGCATTGTGGGGGTGGGTCTCAATGAAGCAACCTGCCATGTGGTTTGGCAGTTAATCGTATGTGGTAGCATGTCCGGCGTGTAAGTGGAAGACCCTGGGTTCGATTCCGGTAGCGGCCGATGAGAAATTTTCCGAGACTCACTTATTAACGTGGAAAGAGCGATGATTTCTGTTGGGTGTTCCTGATTCACTTCGAGTGTTTGTATTAATATTTCCACATTTGTTTGGACATCACGAACAAAAAAGAATACATAATTATTAAAATATTACTCTACATATCTTACTTTTTCTGGTCATCATTGACGCTTTCACCAAGTTTCTACATAAAATCGATGTCCATAAACAAATGTCTTAACGGGTTAAATGGTTTCCAAGAGCGTTGATTTTTGTGATGTGACGTAATCCATAAAACAAAGCGGTATCCGTTTAATATTGTTATTTTTATATTTAATTTATGGCTTTCAATCACCAGTGTCCTGATTAGGGAACCGATTTCTTACCATAGAAATCGCCGTACTTTATCGTAATCTGTAAAAGAAGGCTAATATCCATTAATAGCTTTCACGGTTTCACTTTGAGCTTTGCATTTTCGAAGTGTTTGTTCCGCCAGGTACGAGTAAAATGTGAACCGTACTGCATTTTTGTTTATACTCAGTGTGGAAGTTAATGCATAGGTAATTATTCTGAGAGAAATGTATTCATTAAGCACACTGCATTTCGGGCCATACTTTCCCTTGACAGGAAAGCTGTTTCGGCATTCACTTTGACATTGTTTTTATTCATCGCACATCTTTTGACTTACCATGAAAGCGATAATCATTCAAAGGCGATTGACAAAGAAGATAATAAAGCAAGTCACCAGGCGCAAATGGACAGCTTAGCAGAAGAGATCCCATTTCGCCAGAACCTTCTGCTAGATACCCTTTTCCATTTTAACAGCAGTGCGTCTCTTTGATAGAGGCTTTTCAATGCGTCAGAAATGGGTTTGTTGTGTTTTCCGTCTTTCGACACGACTCTGCTGGGATGCAGAAACAAACGCACGCATTATGCAATCTTCTCGCGAAAGTAATGTTAGCGTGTGTGTCTGATGTTGTGTGATTTATCGAATGTCCGTTTAGAAAACTATGGAGAAAACGTGTTCCAAGAGCCAATACCGAAACAACAAAGCAAGGCGTTTCGCATGATGTTGTAGGCTCTATAGAAGTAAGTATAGTTTCTGCAATAAGTTTTGATTCTTACCAAATGCTGTGAGAATTAAATATCTAAAACGATGTACCGCAAATGCAATTAATTGTATTGGTGTTTCGGACTTTATTTTAGTTTCAGAAGCATATTGTTTGTGAAAATTTCAACACCATGAAAGAATCGCGCTATTCAAAGGAAAATTATATCATGGGTTCTTTATGTTACAAGAGATAACTGATTGCATTTGCAGAGCTATACAAGATCATTATAATCAACAAAGCAATGACCGAATATTTTTTTTTATTGAAGGTTTAACGACTACCGTGAGCAACTCAATGGGCTGTAAGCAGTCACCCGTCCCAAATTTAGGGTCACTGGTTCCAGGGAAGAGAGAGAGGGACTCAGCGCCGTAAGACAAACACAACGTCCATGCCTCTCACGAGATTCGAACCCGGACCCTTCTGGGACGAATGGTCATAAGCCAGCGCTTAAACCACTGCGCCACCGGGGCGGCATCGCCGAATTGACTTTAATTACTGTTTCACACGCATCATTCACTTCAGAAAACATTATATTTTCGCCATCCTGGAGCGGTCATCGTGAGATGTGGGTTCCATTCCCTCTCCAGGATGGCGAAGTTTTCAGATTTTCTGAAGTGAATAATATTACGTGGGAAAAGGTAACTACAGTCAGTTCGGCGATGTTTGATTGATGTGTTGATTATATCATGGCGTTTTGGCCACGTATTATGAGAAGAATATTTCTTTCACATTGTTTTACTGTACGAGATTTTTTCGCTTCAAATGTCAGTAACGTGTGAAGCCACTTCGAGCAAAAATAACAGTCTCTGCACGGCGTGGCATTGAATGGATGATATTTCTGATATCGTCCTGGGGAATAGCGCGTCCGGCTGCTTCTCTGTGAGACCAGAGTTCATTTGTGGTAACTGGAAGAGGCGCTTGACGGGCCAGTCGCTTTGCTACCATGTCCGAGACATGTTCGGTCGGGGACATATCTGGCGAACGTGCGGGCTAGGGAAGAAGAGGTATCTTGTAATCGAAGGGGTAGTGTAGTGCATACACTAGGAGAGATGAAGTGTCCCTCTTCTCGTAGTGTCCATCTTCTCTCTAATGTAGGATTCTTGACGTCAAGTAAAAATGTAACCAGAACCGTAATACAAACTAATGGCAAATTCTGTCGATAATTCCTTATGAGAAGTTTGTCTCCTAATGGCTCATCCACCGGACATTACTATGTTTTTATTCAGTACTTCCAGAGCGAGTTCACTTAATGATATTTGCAAAAATATAATCTCCATGCGAAAATAAAAGTTAATACACTGCTGGACATCTGCTACGGACGGATCATAAACGGCTATATAGCGCATAAAAAAGTAAGTGTGGTTGCATGCCAAGTGAAATAAAATAATGTCAGAATGCCAGGACATTACAAGAAAGACAATTTATTGTGCTCTGAAATCCAGAAGGCTTTGGAACGTGTTCAAGGGACAAACAAGCCATTTTGTGCAGAATACGTAAAGGTGAAAAAATTAATTACCGTCCACAGGCGTTCCGGCGTAAGATGTCAATACGGGTTATGGCCACCATAGAGGGGGATGCAAGATTCCACACGTCGTGTCATGCTTTGCACAACATTATCAAGCAGCTGTTGCGGTAATTTATCCCATTCCTCTGTCAGTGCACGGATGAGGGTGTCCTTGTTTATTGGAGGGCATTGACGACCAGCAAGACTCCTCCCCAAAGCATCCCACACATTTTCAATGGGATTCAGTTCTGGAGACCGTGCTGGCCATACGAAGCGTTGAATATCCTCGCTCTCAAGACACTCCTGGACAGCGACTGTTCGATGACATGTTGCGTTGTCGTCCATGAAAATGAATCTATCACCGACAGCACCACGGAACATGCAAACATGAGGTAGCAGAACATCATTAATGTATCGTTGGCCAGTCATAGTCCCAGTTGGAAGCACATAGAGGGATGTACGGCCATTGATCATGATGCCAGCCCGTACCATGACCTACATGTTGTATATCGGTCCCTTTCCTGTATGTTTGCTGGACAATATGCAGTACCACTATCACGCCAGATCAGTTGTCGTCGATAATCAGACGATAGACTGTATCTACTCTCATCTGAGAAGAGGACAGCAGACCAGTCGTTATCAATCCAATTGCGATGTTGATGGCACCATTGCAAACGGGCGGTACGGTGACGTCTGGACAATGGGATGCCCACAATAGGACGGCGGGAGTATAGTCCTCCTTCATGCAAACGTCTGGCGACAGTTTTTCGGGAGATCCGCTTGCCAGTAGCAGCCATAAACTGATTTGCTACCTCACTAGCTGTGCTGCGCCAGTGTCTTTTTGTTGCTAGCACTATGTACCGATCCTCTGCAGGTGTTGTACTGCGAACACGACCTCCGCCGTGACGTTTGCTACACTCTCCATTTGTTTGAAATTATTTCCAAAGCCTTGAAACAACACTGTGGATGACGTCGAACTCCCTGGCAACATCTGCTATTTTTCGCCCTTCTTCAATCTTGCCAATAATACGGCCACGCGTAAAATCATCTAGGTGATGTCGGGAAGACATACTGAAACTTGCAAGTTCGTCAATTGATTCTTTCCCTTTCAACTTTGCGTTTGAACAACAACTGTCAATACGCGTCAAATCCTTTATATCTCTTATCAGCGCTATGACGTCACGAACAAGTTCGGCAATGCAAAATTTGCATACGCACAACACGTCTTACTGTATCCCGCACTTATGCTAATTTCCACATTTTCCTGCCTTCCATTTTATGGTTGCTATCGTTGCTATTGTCATCCGTCCTTAGCAATTGTCCGGCAGTGTACTTTGATTAATTAACACAATGTTTTTTTTGTTTTTTTTTATTGGAGGTTTAACGACCACCGTGAGCAACTCAATGGGCTATAAGCAGTCACCCGTCCCTAATTTAGGGTCACTGGTTCCAGGGAAGGGAGAGAGCCAGTGCCGTAAGACAAACACAACATCCATGCCTGACCGGGATTCGAACCCGGACCCCTTACGGACGAATGATCAGAGGCCAACGCCTTAGACCACTGCGCCACCGGGGCGGCAACACAATGTTTGAAAATATGTTCTGAAAATTTTCAGTTTTTTATCGTTTGTTTGTTTGGGGGATTTAAAGACCACGGCGAAAGACTCAATGGACATTCAGTCACACCTAATTTAGGGACCCTGTCTCCAGGGAAGGGAGAAAGCCAGTGCCATAAGACAAACACACCACTCATGCCTCACCCGGGACTCGAACCTGGACCCATGCAGGACGAATGGTCAGAAGCCAGCGTTTAGATCACTTCTCTGAAAAAATTATATTTCCTTTTTTACGCTTTCCAACCGTAGGTACAAGAAGCGTACATGCTCCATCCAACTTTGTCCGTCTACCTGTCTTTCCTCACGATAACTCGCGTAAAAATGATTCTATTTCTATGAAATTTTAGTATGTGGTAGGGCACCACCTGAGGATAAACCCTATTGAAACTAGACGAAATGGGGTCAAAGGTCAGGACATAAGAGCGGGATCCATCCCATTGCCTTTATGCGTCATAACTTGGGTAAAAATAGTTCGATTTCGATGAAATTTTAGTAATGTAATAAGGGATCACATGGGGACGAACTCTATTGAAAATGGGCAAAATGGGGTCAAAGGTCAGGACATAGGGGGGGGGTCCATTTCGTTGCCCTTATGCGTCATAACTTGCTTAAAATGGTTCTATTTCGATGAAATTTTAATATGTGATAGGGATTCACCTCGGGACGAACCCTGCTGAAAACTGGGGAAATGGGGTCAAAGATCAGGACGTAGGAGAGGGATCCATTCCATTGCCCTTATGCGTCATAACTTACGTAAAAATGCTTCGCTTCCGACAAAACTTTATCATGTTGTTCCGGAGATACACTGAACTCGTGCTGTTAAATATCATCGCAATGGGGTCAAAGGTCAGTGCACAGGAGCGAGATTTATTCCACAGCCATTATCCTCATAACTTGACTAGAAATGCTTCTATTGCTACAGAAATTTAGTATGTTGTTCCGGAGGTATATTGAACCAATTCTGTTTAATATCACCGATATGGTCAACGGTCAGCGCCAAGGAATGAGATTTATTCCACAGCCATTATCCTCATAGCTTGAGTAATAACTTGAGTAATAATTTCTGGTATGTTGGAAAGCGTATCATGATCAATGCATTGCATGATTTTACTAACTTGTTTTATTCATTATTATTATTTATCCTTTGTGTGCAACGTTTACGTATTCTACTAAACAAGAAGCGGCGGATGGATGACCCAGTGGTTAAAGCCGCGTGCTTCTAATCAATCAGCATGAATGGGCCAGGCCTCATGTTCCGCATGATGAACGTCTGTCCCTTAGTTTGTGATGGATTTCTGATTATAACCTTAGATGCTTACAGCGGTGTTCAACCCTGTAAGACAAAGGCTAGTAATGTTTCCTGTGCAAAATACAGGGTGTTCGGAAATGATGTATACAATTTCAAAGTTGAATAGTACAAAAAGTATTTGCGATACGAATGTTTTAGGTTTTGTCCAAGTTTAAGCAAGTTCTAAAGTTTTATTTTTCCTTTGATAGGTGACGCTAGGTGCCTGGTAGTGCAGTGTGGCACAACATAACGAAAATGGCTACGCCACAGGAAAATGCTGCTTGCGTGGTGTGGTTTGCGGAGTCCAAATGGCTGACCCAAGTCCAGAGAAATTTCAGGAGGGAGTACAAGAGGAAACCGCCAACACGGAGGAGTATCCAACAGTGGGTAGACAAATTTAAAGCTACCGGTACTGTGGTGAAAGGTACGAGCAGCGGCCGACCATCTATGTCGGAAGAATCCGTGGAGGCTGTGCGTCAGGCATACAAATGGAACCCATCGACGTCCATTCGTTCAGCTAGTCGAGAACTGGGGATACCTGCCACAACTGTTCACACAGTGCTACACAAACGTCTTCGTCTTTACGCCTACAAAATGAGCTGGTGCAAACGGTGCAGCCCAATGACAAAGCGCGTCGTGCAGCGTTTGCCGTAGAAATGCTTCATCGCATTGGTAGCGACCACACATTCCTGTCAATAATTCGTTACAGTGATGAGACAACATTTCATGTGTCAGGTACTGTCAACAAGCATAACTGCCGAATTTGGTGTTCGGAAAATCCCCATGCTGGAACACATAAGACACAGCCCCAAAGTTAATGTCTGGTATGGTATTATACAGGAAAGAGTGATTGGTCCATTCTTGTTTGCTGAACTAACGATAACTGGCGGCACATACCTGGACCTGTTACAATTGTTTGTCATTCCGCAACTGCAGGAGATTCCAGGCGTCATTTTCCATCAAGATGGAGCTCCCCTCAATGGTCATCAGACGTTCGTGCATGCTTGGATCAGCACTTCCCTCGTACTGTAGGTGGTTTGGAAGCGGAGGTCCAATGACATGGGCTACCCTTTCGCCAGACATAACCACCTGGGATTTTTTCATGGGGATTTCTTAAAGACATTGTCTACCGGACAAAGGTTGCCCCCTCGGTGACCTCAGGGCGCGCATCTCCGCAGCTTTCCTCCAAGTCATCCCAGATTATCTGCACCGTACTTGGTCCAAAATCGACTACCGCCTCGACATCCTGCGTGCTACGAATGGAGCACATGCGGAAGTGTATTGATTCCAAAACTATAAACTTTAGAACTTGCTTAATCTTGGACAAAACGTAAAACATTCGTATCACAAATACTTTTTGTACTATTCAACTTTGAAATTGTATGCATCATTTCCGAACACCCTGTATTCATTTCTTCTCTCTGAGTATAATGCTCTGTGCCGAATGATTTATCAAACAGATATATATATATATATATATATATATATATATATATATATATATTCTATAAAGAAGATACCTAAGCAAAAAAATACATATATAATTTTGACTCACACCTAGTAAAACATAGAAAAGGTTATGTATCTACCTGTGTGAGTAAAAGGAGAAAAGATAAAAAAATAAAATAAAAGAAAACAACTGAATGTAGAAGGTGTCGAGAATACTGAGCCTTGGCTTTATCAAGGACCAGCAAAAACTCTGCATTTTCTCACTTCCACAAAGACCTAGTTGGAAATGGGTTTCTGCAAGGCCATAGATGCAAGTAACATTCCCACCTAAAATAGTTTAAAACATATATATATAAGTCATGTCCTCCGTAGAGTAGCATGACCTAGCACTAGTTAACAATTTCGCTTGCATCCATTAACCTCCATGGCCCGACCCATGCTCTTCATCTGTTACTATTAAACAGAGAGAAGAAGATTAAAGAGAACTCAAGCTGTGAGAGTGACATAATAATTAGAAATGATTTTCAGCTATAACGAAATTCCAAGTTCGTTTGAGAGAGAATTTAAACCTGAAAAACAATGCAAAAGAAATCCAAATTATACATTGCAATTAAAAAAGGAAATGTTAATTTATAACGAACAGATTTTTGAAAGAAAACTTGAGTCTAAAACCCCCTACTCTACAACTTATGACAGCACGAAAACGAGAATAAGTTAAAGATAATAATTAACTAAAGAAAACTTTGTGAAAGTTATATACCTTAAACAGTTAGTTGCAATATGTACAAAGTATTTCAGCAGTGCTTTAAGTGCATAATTAATTAGTTATTAAGAACTTAACTACTTTGAAAAAACAGCGCATAGACAGCGCATAGAAAAGGAACAAGCTTAGCCATCTTCTGTTCCTAGGTACCCCAAAAGACGCTCAAAGTTACAAAGAAAAGTAAGAGTTAAAACCCGCAAAAATGTTAACAGACAAACCAATGCTTAAAAGCTGAAAAGCTAAAAAACGACAGAGGAAAGGGTACATGAAGTACAAACATTGAACTTATAAAACCTAGAACCCAAAAACAAGGAAGAGAGCTTACCTCTTGTGTGACAAAAACTTTTCTCCTCACAAGAGAAGAACATGGCTGACCTCTTCCGCCACTCCCTAGATGCTGGGGGGCAGTGAGGGTGGGGCCGATGGCCTCCTCATACAGCAAGAAACCAACGCGCGGAGATTTTGACCAGAGAAAAAAATATATAAACTTAAGACTGTGGATCTGAATGATCAGAAAGAGCAGAATTAACTCTCCAGAATACATGAGAAATATTATAAAATACACGAGCAGTTTATTTAATAATTTTTGCATGTATTAAATCACCTTAGTGAGCTTCTATAGATTAATCAGAATCTTAAAGCACTGCTGAAATACTTTGTACATATTGCAACTAACTGTTTAAGGTATATAACTTTCACAAAGTTTTCTTTAGTTAATTATTATCTTTAACTTATTCTCGTTTTCGTGCTGTCATAAGTTGTAGAGTAGGGGGTTTTAGACTCAAGTTTTCTTTCAAAAATCTGTTCGTTATAAATTAACATTTCCTTTTTTAATTGCAATGTATAATTTGGATTTCTTTTGCATTGTTTTTCAGGTTTAAATTCTCTCTCAAACGAACTTGGAATTTCGTTATAGCTGAAAATCATTTCTAATTATTATGTCACTCTCACAGCTTGAGTTCTCTTTAATCTTCTTCTCTCTGTTTAATAGTAACAGATGAAGAGCATGGGTCGGGCCATGAAGGTTAATGGATGCAAGCGAAATTGTTAACTAGTGCTAGGTCATGCTACTCTACGGAGGACATGACTTATATATATATTTTTAAACTATTTTAGGTGGGAATGTTACTTGCATCTATGGCCTTGCAGAAACCCATTTCCAACTAGGTCTTTGTGGAAGTGAGAAAATGCAGAGTTTTTGCTGGTCCTTGATAAAGCCAAGGCTCAGTATTCTCGACACCTTCTACATTCAGTTGTTTTCTTTTATTTTATTTTTTTATCTTTTCTCCTTTTACTCACACAGGTAGATACATAACCTTTTCTATGTTGTACTAGGTGTGAGTCAAAATTATATATGTATTTTTTTGCTTAGGTATCTTCTTTATAGAATGTGAATTCTGAATTTTCAAAACTGCTGCGTTGCGCGTTTTGATTTTCAGGTTATTTTGCACCCTTCGTTTTAAATTCTAAAATTTTTTCCTTAGTCTTCAGTTTTGCTCTTAAGTATATATATATATATCATCATCATCATCATTGTCAACCATTATCAATCCACTGCTGGACGAAGGTCTCCCCAAGTTTCCTCCACAACGGTCTGTCTTGTGCCAGTCTCCTCCATGTCACCCCTGCATACTTTCGAATTTCATCCACCCATCTCCCATGTGGTCTTCTTCTGGGTCTTTTCCTGTCCCTTGGAATCCAATCTGAAATTTCGGCTGTCCATCGATGATCTGTCCTTCTGGCAGTATGTCCAGCCCATTGCCATTTCAGGGATTTGACTCTGATCATGATGTCTTCCACTCTTGTCATTTTTCGGATCCACGAGTTCCTCTTCTTATCTCTCCTGGTTACACCAAGTATGCACCTCTCCATGCTTCTTTGAGTTGTCTGCAGCCTTTGTATGTCTCTTTTAGTTAAGGTCCACGTCTCTGCACCATACGTAAGCACTGGAAGGATGCATTGATCAAACACTTTTCTTTTAAGACATAATGGCATATTGCTCTTGAAAATTATGCTGTTTCTTCCAAAAGCTCTCCAGGCAAGTTTTGTGCGCCGATTAATTTCTTCATCAATGTGACCCTCACTTGATATCTGCTGTCCAAGATAAATGTACGTGTCTGTTATCTCCAGCTTTTCTCCATCAATCGATAAATCTTCATTTCTTGTAAAAGCATTGAACATCACTTTTGTCTTCTGAAAGTTCATTTTTAATCCCACTTCTTTACTCTTGTCAGCAAGTTCCTGGATCATACTCTGCAGCTCTGATGGGCTAGTTGCAAAAATGACTACGTCATCAGCAAAACGAAGGTGGGTTAGATAATCTCCATTAATCTTTATCCCCTTGTTTTCCCAGCTCAGTGACTGAAAAACACCCTCCAATGTGGCATTAAAGAGCTTTGGAGATATGGTGTCACCTTGTCTCACTCCCTTTCCAATTTTTATGTGTGTTGTATTTTCAAACAGCCTAATCTTTGCACTTGCATTTTCATAGATGTTATTAATAATATTAATGTATGCATCTTCAATACCGCAGGTTTTCAGAGCCATTGTAACTGCTGATGGTTTCACCGAATCAAAGGCTTTTTCATAATCGATAAAAGCCATGCACAATGGAAGTTCATATTCCCTCGCTCTTTCAATTAGTTCTCTCAGCACATGGATATGATCTATTGTGCTGTAGCCACTCCTGAATCCAGCTTGTTCTCTCGGTTGAGCCATGTCCAGTGTTACCTTCAAGCGGTGTGAAAGAACTTTAGTGAAGATTTTATAAACTACTGATAGGAGGCTGATAGGTCTGTAGTTTCCGAGATCCTCAATGTCACCTTTCTTATGTAGCAGGATCATTGTAGCGGTGTTCCAATCCTCAGGAATCTTTCCTTCATTAAGGCATCGAGTGAAAATTTGGGCGAGTACTGTTTCGATTTCTCCACTTGCTTCTTGTATGATGTCTACAGTAATTCCATCTTCTCCTGGAGCTTTTCCCCGCTTCATGTTCTTGATTGCATGTGCAACTTCTGCTGGAAGGACTGGAGGAACTCTGGTACTGGTATCTTTCATGATGTCTGGAGTGCATGTATCATCCCTTTCATATAATTTGGAGTAGAAATCTTTCACTCTTGTCAAAATTTCGCCTCTATTTCTTGTTACAGAACCATCTTCTTTTCTCAGTGCCATAATCTGTTTTCTTCCCTTACTGAGATGTCCCTTTGCTATCTTTAGGCTTTAGTTCTTTTCAATTGCTTTCCTCACTAGTTCACAGTTGAATTTTCTTACGTCTTCAGTGATACTTTTTCGTACTGTCTTGCATAGCTCTATATATTCCACTTTGGAAGTCACATCTTCTTTAGTTGTCCTCATCTCTCTTCTTTTTTGCATCAACATTTTCGTTTTTCCTGATAATTTATTTACATGCAACTTGTTCTTAGACCCAGCTAATTTTGTTGCTGTTTCCATAAGAGCTTTGGTTACTTTTCTGTTAACTTCAGAGATGTCCACTTCTTCCGATGTTAGGCCTTCTAAAGCAGAGAACCTGTTCTTCAGTTCCAACTTGAAGGTATTATGGTGTTTTTTAAGGTTGGTTATGTCAATAGATTTTGTTTGTCTTATGAGCTTGCCACGTTCAAGTTTAGTGTTGAGGTGCATCTTACATCTCACCAATCTATGGTCACTACCTGTGTTGAACTTGTTTAGCACACTGCAGTCTTCTATGACGAATTTTTTGTTACACATAATAAAATCAATTTCACTTGTCGTCCCATTTGGATGTCTCCATGTCCATTTCCTGTGTGGCTTTTTCTTGAAAAAGGAGTTCAAGATGAAAAACCCTTCTGCCTCTGCAAACTCAACGAGAGTATTTCCACGCTGGTTTCTGTTGCCGTGACCGAATTTACCTACTGAAGTTTCATTCTGTTGCTGCTGCCCTATTTTTGCATTGAAATCTCCCATAATTATTTTCAAGTGCTGCTTACCTTTATTATTTAGATGACAAATTTCCTCATAAAATTCTTCAATTTTATATATATATATATATATAAATTATATATATATATATATATATATATATATATATACAATTATATATATATATATATATATATATATATATATATCACTTAACTTTAAAAAACTGTAACTTGCAAACAAATGCAATATGATTTCTGCAAAACCGCGCCATGCTGCAGGTTTCAAACATAATCAGCATAGTAATGAGTTCAACCACAGATAAATTACAATCCTAATACAGAACCCAATAACAACATTTTTGAACTCCTAACAAGAAGGAATATCCTTCAGAAATCAAATAACCCCCACCCCCTCCCCGCCTTAATCACACCCTAAAAAACCAAACATTATTTAATAATATACAACAGTACCCCAGAATACCAGATCACTCATCAGGGAAAGACATCCGGTACCGTGGGGGTAGAGGTTCAGGTTTCATGAGAGTGCTGAATTTTGAAAAAAAATGTATCTGTTATGCACTCTGTCTTCCCTACCTGAACCTATTAACAGAGCTTAAAGAATATAAAACAAAAGGAACTTACTTATAACTTCTAGAAAAGCAACATATGGCATGAAATGAAGTGTTAAAACATAGACTCAAGACACAAAATTCAAAATTCCCCAAGGCAGTAAAGTAAAAAACCTGGTGGTTAAGGTCAGTAATCACTTTCTATGGTAATCTTTGCGTCGATTGAGGTACTTTCCGAGAATAATGTTAAGGCATGGATGAAAGTTCGGGCTGTTAGGGTTCTCCGGGGCGACTCGGAGGAAATGAAGTTTCTGTGAGGCCCTAAGAACAGGTTAATAATAAAGTAATTAAGTTGGTATAATGTTACATAACCTAATCGAAAAGTTTGATTTAGAATTAAAAGATGACAATAAATTTTGAAAGTAAAATTTACAGAAATTATGAGGATAGTTATTTTTCAATAAATTAGAATATAGTAATTTAAGTGCTTTTATGGTACTACATTTATTATTGCAAATATAAGAAATTCTTAAGAACTGTGAAATAATAATATTCCGGTGAATTGTTTTAGGGATTTTTGAGTTCCAGATACTTAACAGTAGCGGAACAAATTCAAATTCTATTATTTTATCAAAAAGTCCCGTGAGAACTCCTTTACGAGTCCGAACTATCTCCAAATCCAAAAAGGTAGTTCTGAAACCTTCACTAGTTTTTACCAAGACTAGTCCTGATAAGTAAAAGGTCTGAAGTGGAAAGATTTCCCCATCAATCTGAAAACTTATTAGGTCCCTATGTATCTGAAATTTGTTACTTTATTCGACACAATATTCCTTTCATAGTAATGTAAATACAGATTTGCGAGTAAACTAGAAAAAGTGGTCCCCATGGGGATACCACATTCTGAATCAAAAGGTTTTTCTGGTCGTAGATGTAATTTTAGAAACTGCAAAAATTACACAATGCACTCCAATATTCTTTAGAAATCTTTAAAATATGTTCAAATTCTTCATAATATTTCATTAAAACTTCTTTGAGGTCCTTAAGTTCAATTGAGGTAAAAAGGTTTTGAAAGTCATATGTAATAATTTTTCCTGTGAAGGATTTATTATTTTTTATATATTGTAGTATCTTGTTGTTATTTGTAACTATCCAGGTGTTCTGTAAAATATTGTCATACAAAATTTGTAACAATCTTTGGAAGACCTTACCTGCCTTTAAATTATAGCAGTTGGAACCACAGATAATAAATCTAAAACCCACAGGATTTTTATGAAATTTTGGTGTTGCAAATAGATATGGAAACTGAATTTTGTTTTCTTTGATTTTCGAAATTCTAAGGTAACTCAATATTCTTTTTTGTACAATATTAAACTCAGATGGTACTTTTTTTATATATGTGCCTTCATTATCTATTTCCATGATCATAATATTGTAATATAGTCTTTTACACCAAAAAGCAAAGTTATTTCCACATTTGTCAATAGGGGTAATTATAAAATTCCTTTGTAAATCCTTAATTCCTGTTCTAACTTCTCTCCATCCAGCAAGAAAATTCCTCCTATCATACAGTCTATTTACTTGAGTAAAAATCTTCTGCAAAACATCAGTGATCCATTGGAAAAATTCCTGCACAGGGACCTTATACATGTCTGAGAGATGGTATGCAAAACAACGTAGGTCCCTTGCTAAGTTCTCTTTGATGTTAACAAGAGGGTAGAATATCTCAGGTCTATACTTGACACCATTTTTCAACATATCCATGAGTTTCTTATCTTCCAAGATGTTTCAGTTTCCAGTGAGGATGTGTCCATAATATTTATCAACAAAGGGTTGGTAATATCTCTCCTGACAGCAACAATATCCCCCAAACCTTTACAAAAGCTATTATAGTTATATATATTTCATCAATATCACATATATATATATTTCATCAATATCACATATATATATATATTTCATCAATATCACATATATTATATATTTCATCAATATCACCCAAACCTTTACAAAAGCTATTATAGTTAAAAATTCTTCTTCCTAAGGTTTGTTCTAGCCTAAAGGAAGGTATAATTCTGTATGTTTCTCTCAGTGGGAAGTGAACAGAACAATCTTGAAATATCTTATTGAAGAGTATTTTATCCATAAATTGAGCATGAAATTGAAACGTACAGAACTTTTTTTGTAGAGGTTCCTTACTGATGGTCCTCTCTTGTTGATCCTGTGTAGACAATAATCAAGCAATAAGTATCTGGTGTTCAAATTCTTATACTTGTGATTTTTAGTGATATTCAGAAGTGCCTTGACTTTTGATAGGTTAACATATTGTAATGCTGCAATTGTCTTGTTTACTCCATGAGGCTCAAACGCAATATTTTCAATTTCATCTAGAAAGCCGTGGAAGTCAAATCGAGGTTGCCTGTGTTTTCTATTACCTCTACAACCTCATTTATTAGAGTATTTATTTTCCTTATTTCCATTAAAACCTGTAGTAAACATATCCTGTATATTTCTTTGCTCACTATATGGAAACATTCTGTTATTATTAAATAGATTGTTATTATTAACTAGATTATTATATCTTAAAAGAAAACTGTTAAATCAATGCATCCGTCCAGTTCTTGCATAGAGCACAGACATGGACCTAAACTAAAAAAGACATACAAAGGCAGTAGACAACTGAAAGAAGTATGCTTTTTATAACCAGAAAAGATAAGAAGATGAACTCGTGGATAAAGGAAATGACAAGAGTGGAAGACATCATGGTCAGAGTTAAATAATTGAAATGGTAATGGGCTGGTCATACTGCCAGAAGGACAGACCATTGATGGACAGCCGAAATTTTAGATTGGATTCCAAGGGACAGGAAAAGACCCAGAAGAAGACCACATAGGAGATGGGTGGATGAAATTCGAAAGTATATGGGAGTAACATGGAGGAGACTGGCACAAGACAGACCGTTGTGGAAGAAACTTGGGGAGACCTTCGTCCAGCAGTGGATTGATAATGGTTGACAATGATGATGATGATGACACGGTCCAGTCACATTCGACATTCTATGAGAAGAATTCGTATGCAAATATAGGTAAGAGGCCAAGTCGTGTCTCATGTGAGTTGATTCTGTTTTTCACGTGTTTCAGCAAAGGAGGGTGAACCTGCATGTCTAGAGATAAGAAAAGGATATAAAGCATACGTCATACAGAAGATTTTAGCAAAGTCCGATTTATCGATAAGCTCGAAGAAAACCACACTGATGTGAAAACATAAATTTGCCGGTTGCAGAGCTCGATTTCGCTTCCTTCCCCTGCTCCGGAGTTGAATGCTTTCCCAATTCAGCTACACCGATGGAATTTATCGCTGCAAAATCGCTGTCTTAAAATGGGGTTCACCTTTATAGTACGTCACATTTATCCCCCCCCCTTGTGAAAGTCAAGGGCACGAAATCGCAGTTTTCGAGTTCTCCGCAAACCATGCTTGAAGTAACTCTCTGTAGAAGAAGGAATTCTCCCTAATTCCAGACGATGGAACATTACTCATTTTTCGAATAACCCAACGGCTAGTTGATCTATTTTCACAATCAAGCGCCAATATAGGGTAACACAAATTTGCCTCCGCCCAGGAGGCGCAGCGGTATAATCATTGGATTCTGATATTTCGTCGTAGCTGTCACGCACCACTCGACCAGTGAAATAGTCTTTGAGTGTAGGAATGAATTACTTAGGACAGTCTGGTCGGAAGAAGGCAGTAGTGACTTGCGTTCAAGCTGCGTTTGCATGCAAGCGAATCCATTATGCTTTTTTAAAGAAGGCTTTGGAGAAGACTGAAGAGATTTTTGTTTTTTTGATGGAGGTTTTAACGACCACCGTGAGCAACTTAGTGGGTAATAAGCAGTCTTACGGCGCTTGGTCTATCTTTTCTCTGTCTCACTGGCTCCAGGGATGAGAGAAAACCAGCGCCGTAAGACAAACACAACCTGACCGGGGTCCACCGGGGTGGCTGCTGAAGAGATTATGAGGGGACAGAGGGGAACCTTCTTACCCATAGCATACCAACTGGTGATATTAACATTTCGTCCCATCTTTACCACGCTTGAAGTTCCGAACAGATTCTTCCTTTTCCGCATATTTTATGAAAGTACAATAGGCCACGGTGTTCAGCAAAAGTAGACTTTTCAATACGAAAGTCCTCTCCACAATGTTTCGTGTACATCGAATGAGATACCAGTTTATCAATACTTTCGGTTATGTCTAAAGAAAAACCCTAAAAATATAAACTTTGATTCGCGAAGTATCTCTTGGGCAATTTGTGCGGAAACGATATCTCATTAATTGTCAGCGGACTTTAAAATCATCTTTTTCTCCAAATAAGAGTATGACAATTAGGATAAAGAACCATTTAGGTTCAAATTTTTGTTCCTCCATGTTTTCTCTATACACAGGTTACGAAGGTCTTTGTGTTTTACAATCAGGATAAGGAACCATGCAGAATGAAATGTGCGCTCCTCCATGTTTTCATGATACACAGAGTAAAAAGGTCCTTGTGTTTTCAGGTAAAAACAAAATACTTCATGCATCTCTTATTCCGCGTGATGAAAATATATGCATGGCGTTATCTTATTTCATGTGGCATGGCGAACATTTGTAGATAAGTATGTCACAGATTTTTCGTCTCTTTATTCGTTAACGAAAACAATTTCTAAAACTGTTATTTGTAATTACGGATATAACGTTCATAGAGTTCTGAATCTCTCAGACGCGTCCTTTTTAGGAGACGTAAAATATATTTTCTGTTGAACAGCATCTTCGTTTCTAATTGTCTCTGATAAAAAAAATTCTCTGAGGAGCGAAGAGTTACTGCATTAGACCCCAAATACGGTATCACTATTCGTGATGCCCAGTTTTCCAAGATGCGGCGTATCTGAGATACCTTGTTTCCCGATGTATTGGTATTTCTTTAAAAAATTGAACAAAATAATGTTTCTTTGAGCAAAACTGCATACTGCGCATGGTTACTTGCATATGCCTCATTACGTCACGCGTTGTTTGTGGATCCTATTAAAACTTTATGACGTCACACTCTCGCGACCATCTGCCTCATTACGTCTAACGTTGTGTGCGTATTACGCACAAGGAGGTTAGAATAATCATTTTTTTCTAACCTCCTTGATTACGCATTACTTCTGTTTTCTTCTAGAACAAAAAGTGAGTTGTTTTAGTTGCTCGGAGTAGATACGTAATACAGTATAAGCAGCGGAACGCTGATTTCGCGTGTTTTTCCCTTCAAAATTTAAACTTAAAACAGCATTTTTTTGTTACATTTTTGAATAGTCACTTGATGACGAGCGTATCCGCTGTGCTAAAATATGATTAGTTCATTTTTATTAATTACTATTAACAGAGTGTCACGTGGATAGTAAAATAATATAAAAAATATCGCTGGTCGACCCTCTACGAAACATGCACGTTTCAACTTTAATAAGAAGAATACGGCACTGTTGGAACAAGAACAAGCGGAAGAAGTAAATATGGAACAGCTTGGACATTTAAGAGCCGATGGTTTCCGATCACATTCCAGTCTCGAAACACATGACCTTCCATTAGAAGAAGATCAGCCTACAAAAAAAACATTCCGAGCATCTAAGGCAAGGAGCATGGAAATAATGTCCGACGTTATTATAACCCTTAATGAATCTATATGGGGGAAAACCCTCGTTCAAATGCGGCGAATAAATAGACAGCGATGAAGAACCCATGTTACCATAGGGTTCGATGAAGAACCCCATGTGAACATTTATTGTTTGGTGTTTCATGTTCGGAAATAATAAAAACAATTTAAAAACATTTCTTACTCTAACACAAATAAAAAATTATCATTCATCTTTATTTTGATGTTTATTCTAAATTAATTTGTCTCTAATTCGTCTATCATTATTATTCGTGATGGTTTAGACTCAGCATTACAATACTCGGAAATAACATATCAAAATATAAATATTTTTGTGCCCTCATCCCCCATTTACCCGGGCGATACCCGGTGTTCCTGATATTTGCCCTTATGCATCATAACTTGCGTAAAAATGGTTCAATTTCGATGAAAATTTAGTATGTGGAAGAGGACCATCTGGGAACGAACCATATTGAAAATGGGTGAAATTGGTTCAAAAGTCAGGACATAGGATCGGGATCCATTCCATCGCCCTTATGCGTTGTAACTTACGTAAAAGTTTTCACACAGTATTTATTAGAAGAAAGATACAGGAAATGTGCTTAAATAAATCATCTCAAATGATGTATGACAAAAAAAATATTTACAGATGCTTGTAGCTTACGCTACTGCTTATTTACACGGTTTTGTACATTGATGATAGTAAAAAAACAGTTAATTACACTCGAGTGTCTGGTGAGGCAACAAAAGTCTCTGACAAAGCAAAGAATAGGAACAATTCAGCTTGAAGAGCGTTATACAATATTAATTTTGCACAGTATTGATGCAAGGAATAATACAGAATTCGAGCTTGCAGACATAGATTTAAAAGACAGGTGATGAGAAATTAACAGAATGTGCAGCTTGCGCTACGTTAATTACAGGATTCGGTGCAACGTTTGCATGACAACAGTTAAGTGCAGTAGAAATCTGGCGAGGCAATATGAATCTCTGGTAATACAGAGAGTAAAATCAATAAAGAATGATGAGCACTATAAAGTATAAATTTTACACAATATTGATGAAAAAAAGTTCTGACCAAAAGGTGATACATTGTGGGTGACCTGGAAAACCAGGAGGTTGCAGGTGATCAAGGGACAAACATGAAATCGAAAGTTCGAAAGACAGATGATGAAAAATTTACAGATGAATGTGGCTCGCGGTACTACATGTTACATACAACGGTGATATGAAAAATAGTTATATACAATAATTTTCCTGAGAATACAAAAGAAAAAATAATCTCTGAAAATACAGAGAGAAGACACAACTCATCACAGTGAGTATTGGAGAACACAAATTTACACAGTTGAAAAGTAAAATTACACTGTTGAATCAGGAATTGAAGATAAGAATATACTGTAAAAACGACAAAGTTTACAGATGTCTGTGGTTCGTGAAACGACCTATATACATGATTCTGTACAATGAGAAGTTACAATTTATATATATTGGTTTGTCAGAGGTGGTAAAAGAAATAGTCTCTGACATCGCAGAGAAAATACATAATTCAGCAAGATGAGTAATGAAAAACAAACAAATTTACGCATGAATTATACACGAAATGATACATGTGAAGAGGATGAGAACAGAGTCTTAAAAAAAGCGTGAAAAGAAATTGACAATTATAAGTAGCTCATGCTTCGAACAATTCATAGGATTCTATACAATAATTGATCTACTAAAAGTGATGTACAATAGTGAGACAAACAAAAAAATTCTGATAAAATAGAGAGTACAAATAATATAGTACAGTGAATGTTGAGGAACAAGATTGCACTCAGTTGCGAAGCAAGAAAAAAAACAGGAAATGTGTATAGAAAAATCGTCTCAAAATGACATATGAAAAGAAGATTTACAGGTGCTTGTAGCTGACGCAACGACCTATTCACAAAGCTCAATATAGTGGTGAGAGAATACAGTTTATGTATGATAATTTGTCGGAAAAGACAAAAAATAGTCTCTGATGCAGCAGAGATTGAAGACAAATCAGCATGGCAAAAATTGTATCTATCAGGAGGTAGGTGAAACAAAAGTTCCGACTGTAAGGTGAAGCGCTGTGGGCGACCCTGCAAACCAAATGGTTGCTGGTGACCAAGTTGATAGGAACTGTGGTTCACTGCAGCGTGCAACTGCAGTGGTAAGTTCTAGTCAAAGGCGGGAGAGTAGGCGATTACGAAAATGACAAAGTAACGCAGTACTAACTTTATTTATGTCAGTAGAAGCTTCGGGGGACGCTGAAGATGATACACGTGAATTATATGTTTTACAAGCACGAAGATGTAGGAGCAGACTGCCGGAAGGTGAATAGGGCGAGAAGAGTTCAGAAGTAGTGTTCGGTAGGCGCTGAAGGTGAGGACGGTTTCACAGGATCGTTGCGCTAGCGTGAAAGCGAGATGGAGTATTGGCAATAATACTGTGCAATACATGAAGACATGCTGGACGTCAGCCTCCTCGCCACAATACGGACAGGAGGGTGAAGATAAAATGGTCATGCGATGTAAAATCGACGGCACAGGGAGGCGATTGTGTAAGAAAAGCCAATGTGAATTGACTTCAAGGGGTGCTGAAAGTGGGGAAAGCGCAGCGGACCACACTGCGGAGGTAGAACAGAGTGGAATACCAGAAATGGGAAGAGGTGCGGAAGAGCGAGAGAGAAAACGGTAGAGATCAGCTGTTGAGAAAGAGACAAGAGGAAGAGGTGGACCAATGGACAACAGAAAAAATGGGAGAAGGAGAGAGGCAGAGTGAACAGAAATGAGACCTGAGGGAGTAGCAAGCTCAGGGAACAGGGAGATTATAGTAGAAATAAGAGAGTTGTGAACAAAGTGAGCGTTGGCATTGAAACGGAGAGCAGAGGGTAGCGAAGAGAAGGGGAGCCAGGAAAGATCGGTGTTAACAAGATCGCTGACAGTAACGACTCCAGCTCGGAGCCATGAAGGAAAAGCAAAACATGGGAGATGGGGAGGGTGTAGCAGAGAAGAAGAAAAAAGAGGTTCGGAAAGTAGGTCATTTGTGGAGGCAGGGAGAGAGCGAGAAAGAGGGAGGGAACGAAGAAAGGAGATAGCCCCTTTGTAGACAGGAGGGAAAAGTGTGAGAAGGGGACAGTGGTCCATGAGTAAGAACGAAAGGAGAGTAAACCGTGGGTTATGCGGAGAGACTATGACATCACGAGCAGCAACTGCAGAGGGAGCAGGTGCCGCAAGTGATCGTAAAAACGTAGACACACGATAAGCCTTGTAATAGGATCTGACGTCGGGTAGACTAATGCCTCCGTTGGAAGGAGACAGGCTGAGTTGAGGTGCTCCGACCCAGTGATGGCCGGGCCAGATAACCTGAGTTTGACAGCGGGTGAGTTCAAGAAGACGTAGTGCTGGTTGCTTCGAAGCCAACCAGGAATACGTGCACATTAAAAGCAGGTAAGTGTGCGTTAGACGTGCTCTTTGAAAGACGGAGGTGCAGAATTGTGCGCGCCGCCAGATTGCGACCGAGCGATGTAGGCGTGGCCGGAGAGTCATCCAGGTGACGAGTGAAGCAGTTGCTGGTTTTCCAAGATGGACTCCTAGGAATCGTTGAGAGGTGTTGGACCACTCTGCTCCCCAAGGAGAGTCAGTGCGGTTAGTCCACGAACCGGTCCATAGGCCTGTGCTTTTCGTTGTGTTTAGCGCTGCTCCGGAACATGAGGCGTAGGTATTGTAGAGATTGTGGAGATCGTGACATTGTGAGTCTTGCCGAATGCAGAATGTAATATCGTCGGCGTAGGCAACATAGGTAGCAACATGATGACGTGTGCTGGCTACCACCGGTGGTAGTGAAGCAAAGAAGGATCGATGGACTGCGCGTAAAAAGGTTCTATTGCGAGGGCGAAGAGCTGCCCGGATAAGGGGCAACCCTGACGCACGCCGCGACGAAAGGGTATGGGAGCTGTGAGAAGGTTGAGCAGCTTGACTGGAAAACTGCGTCCCGGTAGAGGGAGATGAGAAGAGAAGCAAAGGAAGGAGGAAAGCCGAAATTTAGTAATGTAGCAAGAAGGTAATCATGAGAAATATTATCGAACGCTGAGCGTTGATCGAGGGAAAGAAGAGCAAGGGGTTCTGAGCGAGAGCGGGCGAGGTGAATTAGATCATTAAGAAGCTGAATATTATGGGAGATGGAGCGCCCGGGTACAGTATAGGTTTGATTAGTGGAGAGAATATGAGGGAGTATGGGGTTAAGCCGGCGGGACAGAAATTTAGTATAGAGTTTATAATCAGTATTTAAGAGTGAGATGGGACGCCAATTCCCCAAGTCAAGCGGATCACCCTTCTTGGGGAAAAGTACAACATGTGCGAGCGTGAAACTCCTTGGAAGAGATGTAAGATGCATGGCAGTAGAAAAGGCACAGAGGAGAAATGGAAGGAGGGCAGGAAGAAAAGCCTTATAGAAAGAAACAGGGAGACCGTCCGGGCCAGGTGAAGCCCGGGGGTTGAGGGACGAGAAAGTGTCAGAGAGCTCAGTTAAAGTGGGAGGATGGAGGAGGCTGGCTGAAAGATGAGAAGGGACCTGAGGCAAAGAAGAGAACAGAAGAGCAGAAGCCGTAGGGGAGGGAGAAGGAGTTTCACAAAATTTTAAAATGTAGTAATTACGAACCATAGAACAAATTGGAACTGGTTCGGATGAAACTACTCCAGTTGGAAGACGAAGGTGCTGTAGAACAGAAGAGGATCGGCGAGTTGACTCAAGTGACGTAAGGAATTCGTACGAACAAGCATCAGGTTTCAGGTGTTGTAGTTTAAGGCGTTGAAGGGCTTGTTTTGCAAGTGGCACCAAAAGTGAATGTAATTCTGCCTGGTAGACTTGAAATAGGGGATCAGCAAGATTGAGCAAAGAAAGCATTTGCCTAGTATGATCAAGTCGCATCCTCCGTTGTGTCATGATCGAGTATGACAGGTTTCGTACCAGTAGTATGAGGTGGAGTTTTACTTCCAACCAAACGTTGAGGGGGCACGGTGCAGAATGAAGCCTTGTACGCCAATCCGCAAGAAAATCTCGCACCGATGAGCAGAAGGCTGAGTCATCTAAAAGAGTGTCGTCAAAAGTCCAAGGCCGGATTGTACGTGGCTGTGTTGAAGTAGCAAAAACTGTTATGGCAATGGCGCAATGATCCGAGGAAGCTGTGGGTGTACAGCATGAATCTGATATTGCTGGTAGAAGAAGAGAATTTGCATAAAAGCGATCCAATCTTGCTGTAGGAGGATCAATGGCTCTTGGTGCACGCCATGTATGTGTAGTCTGGGTTGGTGACAAATGGCGTTGAACATCTAAGAGTGAGAAGTCTGAAGTGATAGACTGTAAGAGATGTACTACTTCCGTACGGTGTTCTCTGGAAGCAGAAGAGCGATCAGTTAGGGGATGTAGAGTGCAATTGTAGTGCTTCAATTGAGACAAAACTTTCCATGTTGTTCCGGAAATATACTTTATCGGTTCTGGTGAATATCATCGAAATGGGGTCAAAGGTCGGGTCAGAGGAGCGAGATTTATTCTACATCCATTATCCTCATAACTTGAGTAATAACTTGAGTAATGATTTCTGGTATGTAGGAAAGCGTATCATAATCAATGCATTGCATGATTTTACTAACTTCTTCTGTTCTTTAGGTGAGCGCTACTGCTGAATAAGAGGAACTTTTCATCGGTAATGGCTTCTATGCAAGAAAAAGCGGCTTGCGCGTTGTGGTTCCTTGAGACCAAATCGGCAGTTACTGTCCAGCGTCATTCCAGAAAAGAGTACAGACGATCACCACCGGACCAAAAAAGCATAAAAGCTTCATATGAAAAATTTAAAGCGATGGGGAATATTGGCGATCTCCCCCTAGCGGGCCGACCACCGGTTACACAAGAGACAGTTGCAGCTGTTTAGGAGACATTTCTGCAAAGCCCCAGGAAATCCATTCATCGTGCTTTACTGGAAACTGGGATTCCCCGTGCCAAGGTTCACAACATTTTTCACAAACGTCTACATCTGTATGCTTATAAGGTACAGATCGTTCAAGCTCTCTAGCCTGATGACCGGCCTCGCCGTGCTGCATTTGCGACGGAGATGTTGCAGCGCATAGCTCATGATAGTGATTATCTGCACCGTGTCTGTTTTTCAGATGAAGCCGAATTCTACGTCTCTGGTACAATAAATAGGCACAACGTGCGAATCTGGGGATCAGGAAATCCCTATTATGTCATCGAACAATAGATGGCTAGCCCGTAAGTGAACGTATGGTGCGATCTGTTGCACGACAGAATAATCGGACCCTTCTTTTATTACAGAGCCCAAGGTAGCATGTAACGTGTACCCCGACATGCTGGAGCTTTTTTCAGCACCTCCGTTGCATGAACCCCAACCTTTGGTTATTTTCCAACAAGACGGTACCCCACCACATTAGTGAATAATGTTTCGTGAGTTCATGAATGCCACATTTCCGGACAGGTGGATTGGCCACGACGGTCCCATTGCATAGCCACCTTGATCGCCCGACATAACTCCTTTAGACTTTTTCCTGCGGAGTTATGTGAAAGACCAAGTTTACTCTAGCAGTTTTCCCGATGTCGAGAAGTGGAAGAGCAGAATAGTTCTGTCTCTGCTGAGATATTTAATAAAACATGGCGTTAAATCGAATATCACTTAGATGTTCTCCTGCCCACAAATGGAGCTCTGTGGAGGTACACTGACACTGGAAAATAAAACTTTACGTTTGCACCATCATTGTTGTGCAATCTCTTTCTTCTACTTATAATACAATTTTTTATATTAGGTTTCGTGATGTGGGAAAGATTTTATGGATATCCTGTATATTTGTATTTGGAACAACTGCTTAAAGGACATCAGAAAAATTCCTTTTCAGTTTTTCTGTCACGCCTATAACCAGAATATTCTGCATTTGTTTTAGTATTACTCATTGAAAAGTTGACCACTGGGTGACGGAAATTTATATTTTCCTTATACCACCATTAGGTAAAATTATTTCAAAACCGACTGTATATAATCAAAAGCTACGCTCATTATTATTCGTTTTTCTTTTTCTTCTGAGAGGGGAATTTTTAGTTTTGGGAGGATATACACTATCTACCAACAAGTAATTGGATACCCCTGCAATCGACGATATCTCCAGTCCTGATACACGTCACGGCCTCCACCGTTAAATATCGTGTGGGAAACGACAACGCAACCAGTCGCATGCAAGATGCCACGCAGTTCGGAGCTCTCTGATTTCGAGAAAGCTGGAATCGTCGGGTATCACAGAAATGGCCGATCCATACGTGACATATCCAGCGAGTTGAAGTACCCAAAATCGGCAGTGGCCTACGCGATTGGCAAGTGGAAGATGAGAGGTGACTGTCGGAATGTGCCCCGACCCGGAAGAACCACAAAACTGGGAGTTAGAGACCGACGGGTGCTGGCCAGAGAAATTCGGAAGAACCGCACCAAATCGATGGGCCACATCCGCGAGGAGTTTCAACAGGCATCGGGGAGTGTTCTTTTGATGAATACCATCCGTAAGGAAGCCCATCTGCTCGGTTATCATGGACGTGCTGCCGCCCACAAGCCTTTGATTACCAAGTCCAATAGCGCTGCTCGGCTAACGTGGTGCAAAGAACGTCGACAGTGGACCGTTGAACAGTGGAAACAGGTTCTCTGGAGCGACGAATCAAGGTTCACCCTCTACCGTTCGGATGGAAGGGTCTGGGTTTGGTGTCTGCCTGGAGAACGTCTCCTGGCGGAATGTATTGTGCCAACTGTGAAGTTCGGCGGCGGTGGAATTATGCTATGGGGGTGTTTCTCCTGGTATGGCACGGGACCATTGGTCGCAATTCCTGGTAGACTCAACGCCGAGACCTATTGCACCATTTGGATGACCATGCGCTTCCTACGTTGTGGCAGTTTTACGGGGTGGACCCATGTTACTTTCAGGATGACAATGCCACCTGTCATGTTGCGAGGTCCACCATGGCTTGGTATGGTGACAATGGGGTTAATCGAATGGACTGGCCTGCGCAGAGCCCGAACCTTAACCCTATCGAGCACCTCTGGGACGAGTTGGAGCGTCGACTTAAGGGGTGCCCCACCGTCCGAAATCGGTGAAGGAACTGGCCTGTCTTCTCCAAGCCGAGTGGAAGAAAGTACCGCTAGCCGTCGTACAACGCCTGGTTGAGAGTATGCCCGGAGGGTCGCAGCTGCAATCGCCGCTCGTGGAGGCTGCACCAACTATTGAAGGTGAATAAACTTCGTTTTCCTTTGCTATCACAGGTGTCCAATTACTTGTTGGTAGATAGTGATATACATAATGATGTTTAATGTTTTCATAATATATATATTTCCCCCAAAAAATTAAAAGAAGGACAAGTTGTATATGAACAAATTATTAGGAAGAACCAAATTTCTGATGCAAAAAAAGAAGAGAGATGAGGACAACTAACGGAGATGTGACTTCCAAAGTGGAAAAGTGGAATATACACTGAGTGGCCAATTTATTATGACCACCCCCTCAGTACTTCGTTGGGCCACCTTTTGCCTTTAATACTGCGTCGATTCTTCGTGGCATAGACTCCACGAGATGTTGATAAGTTGTTTGTGGAATCTGAGACCATGCTTGATGAATAGCACTTTCCAGGAGTGTGAGATTGCAGGGTTGTGGATCGAGATGTCTGATGGATCGTTCAACTTCATCCCACAAATTCTGTATGCGGTAGAGATCTGGAGATTGTGGGGGCCTCCTAAGCAAAGTAAACTCACCGGCATGTTCCTGAAACCAATCCTGTACAATACGAGCACTATGGCAGGACGCATTATCTTGTTAAAAGTAGCCATCGCCATTGGGATAAACCATCCACATGACAGGATGCACTTGGTCCGCAACGATGTTTAGATATGATGTGCCAGTCAGACGTTGATCAACACGAATTAAAGGGCCCAAAGCATGCCAGGAAAACATTCCCCAAACCATAGCGTTCTTCCATCAGCTTGAAAGGTTGTAGCAATGCATTTGGGGTCCATGCTTTCGTGCTGTTTCCGCCAAATTCTCACTCGGCCATCGGCATGGTGCAACTGAAAACGTGATTCATCAGACCACATAATTTGTTTACAATTATCGACTGTGTGACGTATATTCTAAATTAACTTTCCTTTTTTAGTTTCTTTCCCTATGTAAATCTTGAGTTTATTCTCAGTATTCTTCACGCTTAACGAAATATCTTTTCTCCCAAACAAATACGTTTGGCAACACAATTGAGGTTGAATGCATGTGACGCATGCCTGTTATAAGATAAGAGCAAGAGATAAAAGCGAGGACTGATCTGTTGTAAGGGAGCGATTATTGAGAGCGATTACTATGAGCGTCGTACGTCGAGAGAGTTGTATGAGAACGTTGTATTATGAATTGATGAATATTGAAAAGAGTGGTGTGATAAATGTGTGGAGAGTGTAGTGCATTCCATCGTGAATAAAGGACATTTTCCGTAAGTTGACTTCTGTTTACATGTTTCGTCTGGCCGTTAAGGTTTCTTTCATTTATGGAACTATTTCCTAGTGTATTGACGTGTTAAAACAGCGTAGAAGTCCAATCCTTGTGCTCCTGTGCGAACTGGAGACGTTTTCTCTTGTTAAGTGCAGACAGCAAAGATATTCGAACAGGCCTTCGGCTGCCATATCCCATCCGATGCAGTGTACGGCGAACAGTGCGTGCATAGATCATTTGAGGGGATCCTTGATTAAGATGGTCTGTAATTTGCTGCACTGTTGCCCTTCTGTTGTCTGTTACCAGTCTGGACACTCTCCGTTCCGTCCGAGCAGTCACTGGTCGATGACGACCACACGTTGCACGTAAAAACCCAGTTTTTTGGCTGACAGTCCAGTCTTTAAACACTTTAACAACAGCTGCTCTGGAACATTTCACGAATGCGGCGTGTGGTGGTGTGATACGGTGGCTATGGCTTAGCGGTTATTTTATAGCACTGGAATGAGAAGCACTTTTTTACCCATACATTGGTATGCTGCCACCATTCAAACTATTCTGGTACCGGTTTGAATCAGTACATCATTCACCTGCCGCAACACTCGGGTGCTGCAGATTAATACTTACAGCACTCGGAGTTCCCATGTACAACTTTATTTACAGGCATCCCGGAAAGGAATCCGGTTTATGTACACTGACAGGCTGATGTCGCCAGAGTTTAACACATGATTCACCAACCGATCAGACATGAATATACGCACTTCAATAGAGCAGGATGCACTTGTCAATTAGGAGAGCCCAGGTCTTGCACTTCTCCGTGGGCGACGAAAGTTCAGTTATTATTGCTGGGTGAGTCACCAGTGATGCAGCAAGTCCTGAGTTCTCAAATTCTGTATACTGTGTTTTACCTCAGTATGTTATCAGTTACACTCATGTACCGCAGTACATTGCTAAGCACAGTTGCAGGATTTTCTTTGTGACCTCAGTCACACTCTTTCCCTAATTTCTCCGGCATCCTCAGGTGTCAGAGATCACTCGTGGCCATGTTGTCAGACCCAGGCGTGAGCATCGAAAGGGCCTGAAAATCTCTCCTGCGCGTTTAGCCACCGTTTCTCCCGGGGTCCACTGCACTTTTTCTGCCAATCACAGACGTGCATTTCCTCCCCCAGCAGCTAGCACTCCGATGACATAAGTCGATGTCACTCTGTCTCTCTCTATTCTCCATGCTTCCAAGCTATCCGCCTGCTGCTATGGGATACTCCCAAGCACTCCTGACCTCCGCATCCTTCTCAATTCCGAGAAAACTGACCACCTTCTGGCAATCCTGACGTAACTTTTTCTATGGTCCCTTGATCAGAGTAACTTTTTATACTGGTCCCTAACGTCCCTGTCCTTCACCTCGCCACAGTCCTTCCCCCCAAGTCCTTAGACTGGTTCTTGTGAACTGACGCTTGGCAAGAACTCAGTCTCCTCACCTCTCAACCCTGTGGAGTAACTCTTAGACTCCCTCACTTCAAATCCAATCTGACTTCCTCGATCACCTCCCTTCAACTAACTGGTGATTCCAAGCTCTAATACTATCTACAAAATACAACACTACATTACAACACTGATCACTGCCTTCTGGATTATGACTACTAATTATACTACTGATTGTACATACAACATTTTCAAGTTTCTCCTATTCACCTCTATTTACATTCTTCTGGACAATCCGTCCCCATTCCCATGTTGGGCACCCGGCTAGTACTGCACGGTGTAATTATACTCTTGCCAGTACAAGGACCATCTCATCAGCTAGGAGTTCTTTTCCTTAATATGGTCCAACCAGACTAAGGGGTTGTGGTCATTCATGATCACAAATGGTCTCGACCCTAGGTACGGTTTTAGCTTTTCCACTGCCCACACTACAACAAGTGTTTCTTTCTCTATGGTCGAGTACCTCTTCTCGATCTCAGTCAGTTTCCTACTGAGGTATGCAACAGGATACTCTCTCCCGGTTGCATCCTTCTGACTGAGGACCGCCCCTATGCCTACTCCACTGGCATCCGTCTGCTCGATGGTCTCTTTGCTCGAGTCAAAACACTTTAAGATGCTTGTCTCACTCAGTTTGGTTTTCAGGGTGTCAAATCCCTTTTGACAAGCCTCGTTCCACTGGACGCTATCTGGTTCATTTTTCCTCAGTGTCTTCGCCAATGCAGTGGAGATCTCTGCATAGTGCGGAATGAACTTCCGGTAGTATCCAGTGATCCCAAGGAAAGCTCGGACATCCTTTTTGGTCTTCGGCGTCGGCCAGTGTTGTATAACTCTGACTCGAGCTTCCTCTGGTGCTATACCATTTGGTCCCACCCGGAATCCTAGGTAGTCGACGCTGGCATTGCCAAACTCACTCTTGCGAGGGTTGACTGTCAAGCCTGCCTCTACCAGTCTAGACAAAATGTGGTTCACATGATCAGATTGTCAGCCCATGTTCCGCTGAAGATGACTACGTCATCCACATAGCATCTAGCATAGTTCTCAGTTCCTTTGAGCACCGTTGCCATGAGTCTCAAGAACGTTGGTGGACTGTTCTTCAATCCGAAGGGCATGACTCTGAACTCGTGGAGTTGGTCTGTAGTAGTGAACGCACTACGCTCTCTTGCCCTATCCGTGAGGCCCACCTGCCAATATCCCTTTGTCAGATCTAACTTAGTCAGATAGTTGCGGGTGTGCAATCCATTGACCAACTCGTTTATGTTAGGTGTGGGGAATGCATCCCCTTTGGTGATAGTATTGAGCTTCTTGTTGTAGTTCACACAGAACCTCATGCTACCGTCCTTCTTTGGGACCAACACTACTGGTGCAGCGTAAGGGCTCCTACTCTCCTGGATGACCCCCATTGCAAGCATTCGCTCAATCTCCTGGTCGATGAGCAGCTTCTTCTCCCTATTCACTCGGTAGGGTTTGCACTTTACCGGTGCACTCTCCAGTAGTTCAATATCATAGGTAACTATGTTGGTCCGCCCTGGTTCCTCTGTCAATATATCTTGAAAACCTCGTAGCATTGCTACCAAGTCCTTTTTCTGTTTTGCATTGAGATTATCTCCAAGTCTCCAGTTTGCTACTGTCCCTGGGTCATTTGGTTCCGGCTTCCTCGTCTTCCTACCCCGGCCAATAACATACATTACTGACAGTTTCGCTTCTTCTGTTATATTTTTTCGTCATGTTTACATGGTAGGTTCTCGGGCAAGGCTCCAGATTGAGTGCTGAAATTAAGCGGAAACGAAGCTATATAGATCTCCTTAATCGAAGAACTTATTGTGCCTACCTAAATTTTGCAAACATGGATCATCCTCTATATTTTGACCATTCATGTATAATGATAACCTCTATTACTGAACATTCCCTTAAAAATTTACGGAAAGGTCATATCAAAAAATTAAAGTTTCTTGTTGCAGGAAAAACCTACTTATGATCTACATCTCCAGAAATAAAAACCTAGAAGAGAACTTGATCGCCCCCCCCCTCCTTCATAAACTTGAGTTCCAAACCCCTGAAAACCAACCAAACTGAAGCACTAAATCTTGGTTATAAATTTTGTTGTCCACACTCTAACCCTAACCCAATGAACATTATTCCTCAAGCTGAAGACATTATTAAGCACCTATTCCAAGGAACCCAGGAATTCACCCGGCTTAAAATTTGTGGCCTTTTACGAAACACACAGACGACTTCTGATTCCACCTTGAGATACTGAAGGACAAAACTTCTTACTATTGCCAAAGACCCGAATCTTGCCATTCTGAGTGCAGACAAAACTAACCAAATTCTTGTCCTGGACCATTCTGATTATGTTACTAAAATGTTGGCCGCTATCCAGAATATACCCCGTTCAATTTCAAACTCTGATCCGACAGCATATACTATTACTAGATTATCAAAATTACACTACTCAGGCTTACTACAGGATGGTATTTCTCGCGATATGTTACCACCCCCAGGATCTAGAATTCCCGAAGCCTTCGGAAAGTAAAAACTCATAAACCTGATCAACTTGTTCGACTCCTCATCTCAGGTTATGCAAACCCTACTCGAAACCTTGAAAAAACTCTTGCAGCTTTCCTAAATCCATTTACTACTGAATCTATTTACGCTTTCCAAATGTAGGTTGAAGAAGCGTATATGCTCCAGCTTTGTCCGTTCGTCTGTCTTTCGGCACGATAACTCGCGTAAAAATGGTTCGATTTCAATGAAATTTTAGTATGTGGTAGGGGACTACCTGGGGACGAACCCTATTGAAAATGGACGAAATGGGATCAAAGGTGACGGCGTAGGAGCGAGATCCATTCCATTGCCCTTATGCGTCATAACTTGCGTAAATATGGCTCGATGTCGATGAAATTTTAGCATATTGTAGGGGACCACCTGGGAATGACCCCTTTTGAAAATGGGTGAGTGGGGTCAAAGGTCACGGCATAGGAGCGGGATCCATTCATTGCCCTTATGCGTCATAACTTCCATAAATATGGTTCGATGTCGATAAATTTTAGCATATTGTAGGGGACCACCTAGGAATGACCCCTATTGAAAATGGGTGAGTGAGGTCAGAGGTCACGGCGGAGCGGATCCCTTCCATTGCCCTTATGCGTCATAACTTCCATAAATATGGTTCAATGTCGATGAAATTTTAGTATATTGTAGCAGACCACCTGGGAATGAACCCTATTGAAAATGCGTGAAGTGGGGTCAAAGGTCAGGACAAAAGAGCGGGATGCATTCCATTGCCTTTATGCATCATAAAGTGCGTAAAAATGGTTCGATTTCGATGAAATTTTGTTATATCGTAGGGGACCACCTGGGGACGATCTTATGACGTCACAATCTCGCACTTGATATGTTGGCGCGCAGTCACGCCATCTGTCTCATTACGTCACGCTTTGTGTGCGTATGTTCGTCCGCACGATAACTCACGTAAAAATCGTTCGATTTCGATGAACTTTTAATATGTGGAAGGGGATCCCCTGGGAAGGAACCCCATTGAACGTGAACGAAATGAGGTCAAAGGTTAGTACATAGGAGCGGGATCCATTCCACTTCTCTTATGCGTCATAACTAACGTAAAAAAGGTTCGATTTCGATTGAATTTTAGCATATGGTAGGGGACCGCCTGGGGACAAAACCTATTGGAAAATGGGTGAAATGGGGTCAAAGGTCAGGACATAGGAGCGGAATCACTTTCATCGCCAATATGCGTCATAACTTACGTAAAAATTCTTCGATCTGGATGAAATGTTAGTATGTTGTAGAGGCCTGCCTATTAAACGGGCGAAATGGGGTCAACGAATCCTATTGAAAATGGGCGAAATGGAGTCAAAGGTTAGGACACAGGAACAGAATCTATTCCATAGCCCTTATGCATCATAACTTACGTAAAAATGCTTCCATTGCGACAAAACTTTATCATGTTATTTCGGAGGTATACAGAACCAGTTCTGTAGAATGCCATCGAAATGGGATCAAAGTTCAGAGCACAAGACCGAGATTTATTCCACAGCCATTATCCTCATAACTTGAGTGATAACTTGAGTAATGATTTCTGGTATGTTGAAAAGCGTATCATAATCAATGCATTGTATGATTTTACTAATTTGTTTCAGTTAATAATACAACAGAAGCTATTAGCAAAATAAAATCTTGTAAATTCCCGAAGACTCAGTTCATTCTTGCCTCGCTAGATGTTGAAAACCTCTTCCCGAATATTTGTCGTACTGTTGTTTATACTCTCATTGAAGATATCTTACATACACAGAACCGTTACAGCCAAGCAGAAATCGATACAACCCTATAAGCTTTGAAACTTGTTGGGGACCGATGTTTTTCTTTTTTCAAAAAACCATCTAAAAACAAAATGAGGAGCCCCAATCGGTTCTCCTTTGTCACCTGTTCTTCCGGAGATTTTGCTACAGCACTTAGGAAAAAAATACCTAAAATCTTGTACTGTTCAACCGTCATTATACATACATAAGTTATGTTGATGATGTTTTTCTCATCAGGTCTCATTCTGTCTCCGAACTATACTGCTGGCCACCCAAAATGCAACACCAAGAAGGAAACATCCGATTGGCCTGAAATTCGCAGCATGCGTCGCCCGCGAGAGGACATGCAAACGATTAGCATTGCAGGGCATATGCAAATCATGTGCGCCCGGCATGCCACCGAGAAGCACTATAAGAAGGCTGCAGAGAAGGTGGGGTGTAAGTAGTGGAAGTGTGTTGTGCTGCCGGACCTGTGCGTGGGAAGCTCCCTGATGCCTCGTCGCAGAATACGGCAGTCATTCCAGCACGTTTCGGAGTTCGACAGAGGGCGAATAGTGACTTACCGCGATAGCGGTTTATCGTACCGATACATCGGCTTCCGTGTGGGACGACTTCCAGCCACAGTGAGGTGAGTATGGATTCGGTGCGTGCAGGAGGGACGCACAGACGTGAGCGATTGCCGCATCCGCGGTACACCACCGAACGAGAGGACCGGCATGTTGTGTGGCAAGTATTGACGGCTTGCAACGCCACATCACGAACGTTATCGCAGGAATTAGGGTGTGTTGCGCAACAACCTGTGTCAGCACGTACCGTTCGACGTCGTTTGTAGGAGCGAGGACTTGTCGCACGGCGCCCACTGCTCCAATTACCATTGGCGTTACACCACCGGCGAGTGCGGCGGTAGTGGGCCGTTGAACGCCGCACCTGGACTACGGAATGGCACGACATTGTCTTCTTCGACGAATCCCGCTTCTTCCTGCAACACCACGATGGTCGGATCCGCGTGGGGCGGCACCGCGGAGACAGACTGTATGACGCCTGCATTATGCATCGCCATAGCGGTCCGTCGCCTGGCGTTATGGTTTGGGGCGCAATTTGATATGACAACCGCAACCCTCTGGTAAGCATCGCCGGTACACTCAACAGCCACCGCTACATCTCCGATGTTTTGGAGCCTGTAGTCCTCCCTTACCTGCAGGACCTGCAAGCGGCCACGTTTGAACAGGAAAATGTGCGCCCGCACGGGGCACGCATCGTGCAACAATTCTTCACGGCCCACGTAGTGTCACTGCTGCCGTGGCCCGCCTGTTCTCCCGATATGTCGCCCATCGAACACGTCTGGTCGCTGATCGGCAACCGAGTGGCCCGGCAAGCACCACCCGCGGCTACGCCTGATGAACTGTGGCAACGTGTGGAAGCAGCCTGGACCGACATACCCCAAGACTACATCTAAAGCCTTTTTCGTTCGATGCCGCGGCGTGTAGAGGCCGTTATTGCCAGCCATGGGGGCCACACGAACTATTGATGCCTGCGTGTTCCGCATGTCGCACGGGCCTGTTAAGCTCAATCGTTTCATCTTTGTATCTGTTGTTATGCGTCCAGTAAATCTAGCTTTGCTATCTCGTGTCCTTCTTGGTGTTGCATTTTGGGTGGCCAGCAGTGTATATATATATACACGGTGTCCGATAATTATTGGACACATTACAAAATTATATACAACAGAAACTATGAGAATTATCTGTTTTTCTATGTCACGTATTGCTAACACGGTTTCTACATTTTTTTCCCTAGAATCCTATAGATGGCGCTAGGTGTTTGCCTGATGAGGAATGTATGAGAAATGCGCAATCAGTAGTCATGTCATCCGTACAGCAGAAGGCGATGTGCGTGTAATGGCTTGCGGAAATAAAGTCTGTCATTAAAGTCAAAACACGGCACCATTTAGAGTATGGTTTTAATCCTCCGTCAACGAATTCACTTAAGCGGTGAATGAAACAGTTTAAAGAAACTGGTAATGTGAAACATCGTGGAGGAGCGGGTAGTCCTAGCGTTAGTGGTGATATGGTTGACCAAATTAATGAAAGTTTCCGACGAATCCCCAGAAAATCTGTTCGTAAAGCAACAGGAGAACTGTGCATTCCGAAATCGACAGTTCACGATATCTTGCACAAGAAATTAAAGTTTCGTGCTTATAAAATTCAAATAGTGCAAAAAATGAATGTAAATGATCACACTCTGGGATAAGATTTCGCTGTGGATATGCTGAATTGAGTAGAAAACTACGAAAACTTTCTCAGTACTGTAATTTTTAGTTGTGAATCCACATCATGTATCAGGTATTGTGAATCGTCACAACTGTAGGATATGGGGCAGTGAACCGCCTCATGTTGCTATTGAACTGGAAAGTGATTCTCCAAGAGTTAATGTGTGGTACGCCCTATCAAAAGAGAAGTGATTGGCTTTTCCTTCTTCTGCGAAAAAACCATAAATATGGACATTTACTTGAGTATGCTAGAAAATGTCGCTATACCCCAGATCAAAAGATATGACAACGTTGTTTTCCAACAAGACGGCGCGCCTCTGCATTGGTCAACGTGTGTACGTTAGTGCCTAAATCAGCATTTCCCCAACAGATGGATTGGGCGTGGTGGTCCCATTCTCTGGCCTCCTCGCTCTCCAGATCTAACTCCACTGGAATATTTCATGTGGGGTTATGTGAAGGATCGTGGCTATCAGACGCCTTGTACTGATTTGCAGGAACTGAAGCAGCGTATCACAGCTGCTATTAATTTCTTAACTCCTCAGATGCTTGAAAATACATGGCCTGAAATCGAGTATCGCTTGGACGTACTACGAGCAACCAAGGGATCTCACATCGAAATTTATTAACTTGTGCAGTTACATTGTAAGTTAGTAATGTCAGTTTCTTTCTATCTGTTTAATGTTTTGTTTTATATGATTTTGCAATGTGTCCAATTATTCTCAGACACCCTGTATATATACATTGAGTGGCCACTTTATTATGACCACCACCTCAGTACTTCGTTGGGCCACCTTTTTGCCTTTAATACTGCGTCGATTCTTCGTGGCATGGACTCCACGGGATGTTGATAGGTGGTTTGTGAAATCTGAGACCATGCTTGATGATTAGCACTTTCTAGGAGTGTGAGATGGCATGGTTGTGGATCCAGCTGTCTGATGGCTCGTTCAACTTCATCCCACAAATTCTCAATGGGGTTGATATCTGGAGATTGAGGGGGCCTCCTAAGCAAAGTAAACTCACCGGCATGTTCCTGAAACCAATCCTGTATAATACGAGCACTATGGCAGGACGCATTGTCTTGTTGAAAGTAGCCATCGCCATTCGGATGAACCATCCACATGACATGATGCACTTGGTCCGCAACGATGTTTAGATATAATGTGCCAGTCAAACGTTGATCAACACGAATTAAAGGCCCCAAAGCATGCCAGGAAAACATTGCCCAAACCATAACGTTGCTTTCACCAGCTTGAAGGGTTGTAGCAATGCATTTGGGGTCCATGCTTTCGTGCTGTTTCCGCCAAATTCTCACTCGGCGATCGGAATGGTGCAACTGAAAACGTGATTCATCGGACCACATAATTTGTTTCCAATTATCGACTGTCCAATCCTTGTGCTTCTGTGCGAACTGGAGACGTTTTCTTTTGTTAACTGCAGACAGCAAAGGTGTTCGAACAGGCCTTCGGCTGCCATATCCCATCTGATGCAGTGTACGACAAACAGTGCGTGCAGAGATCTTTTGAGGGGATCCTTGATTAAGATGGTCTGTAATTTGCTGCACTGTTGTCCTTCTGTTGTCTGTTATCAGACTGGACACTCTCCGTTCCGTCCGAGCAGTCACTAGTCGATGACGACCACACGTTGTACGTAGAGACCCAGTTTTTTGGCTGACAGTCCAGTCTTTAAACACTTTAACAACAGTTGCTCTGGAACATTTCATGAATGCGGCGGTTTCGGTGATACTCGCTCCATGGCTCCGAGCTCCTACAATCATCCTACGTTGAAAGTCCGTCAAATCGCATTTTTTTACGCATCTCGTCACCCAAAAATCACTTCTACTACTTTCTCAAGCACTAAGCTTTCCCTTTTTATACTAGCCTCGCCCTCTGGTGGCAACAGCGTGCAGCCATAGCTCATTTTCTTAAAACTGTCAGGTGGTTATAATAAAGTGGCCACTCAGTGTATATTATTTTTCTGTCCCTTGGAATCTAGTCTAAAATTTGAGTTGTCCATCGGTGGTCCGTTCTTCTGGCAACATGTCTAACTAATTGCCATATCAGAGATCTCACTCTCATCATGATGTCTTCTACTCTTGTCAGTTTCCTGATCCACGATTTTCTGTTCTTATATTTTCTGGTTTCACCAAGGCTGCATCTCTCTATGATTCTTTCAGTTCCCTGCAGCCTTTGTATGTCTTGTTTAGTTAAGGCCCATGTCTCTGCTCCATATGTAAGAGCTGGAAGGATGCATTGATTAAACACTTTTCTTTTAAGACATAATCGCACATTGCTCTTGAAAATTGTACTGCTTCTTCCAAAGGCTCTCCAGCCAAGTTTTATACGCCGATCAATTTTCTGATCAATGTGACCGTTGCTTGATATCTATTGTCCAAGGTCACAAGGAGCTTTCCCCCATCATTCGCAAAATCTTCATTTTTTGAAAAAGCATTGTTTGTCACTTTTGTCTTTTGAAAGTTCATTTTTAATCCCACTTCTTAACTCTTGTCAGCAAGTTCCTGGATACTACTTTGCAGCTATGATGGGGTAGTTGCAAAAATGACTACGTCATCAGCAAAACGAAGGTGAGTTAGATAATTTCCATTAATCTTTATCCCTTTGTATTCCCAGTTCAGTGACTGAAAGTCATTTTTCAATGTGGCATTAAAGAGCATGGGAGATATTATGTCAGCATGTCTCTCTTCCTTTCTAATTTTTATTGGTGCTGTATCATCAAATAGCATTTTTGATCTTCCATTTTCATATACGTTATTAATAATACTAATGTAAAAATCTTCAATACCGCAGTATTTCAAAGCGACTCTCAATTTGTTTCACGGGATCAAAGGCCTTTTCATAATTAATAAGGGCCATACATAATGGGAGTTCATATTCCCTCGTTCTTTCAATTAGATCTCTCAGTACATGAATATCCTCTATGGTGATTTAGCGACTCCTGAATCCAGTTTGTTCTCTTTGTTGAGTCCTCTCCAATGTACCATCAACCGATATGAAAGAACTTTAGTGAATATTTTATAAACCACTGAAAGAAAGCTGATGGGCCTGTAGTTCTTGTGATCCACAATGCCCCCTATTTTTTATGAAGAAGATCCTCAATGTCTTTTTTTTTTTTTTTTTTTTGTAACATGTTCCAATCTTCGGGAATCTTTCTTTATTGAGACATCCAGTGAAAACTTGGGCGACTGTAGTTTCTATCTCTTCGCTTTCTTCTTGCATTGCATCCACGGTAATTATATTTTCTCCTGGAGCTCTTTCCCGTCTCATGTTCTTAATTGTATGTGCTACTTCTTCCTGGAGGACAGGAGGAACTTTGGTGCTGGCACCTTTCCTAATGACTGGAATAGGTGTATCATCTCTTTCATATAGTTTTGTGTAGAAATATTTCACTCTTGTCAAAATTCCCCTTCTATTTCTTGTTACAGAACCATGTTCTTTTCTCCATGCCATAATCTGTTTTCTTCCCTTTCTAGGATGTCTCTTTGATGACTTCATACTTTGATTATTTTCAGTTGCTTTTCTCACTAGTTCACAATTGAATTTTGTTATGTTTTCCGTGATATTTTTCCGAATTGTCTTGCATAGCTCTATATATTGGAAGACACATTTTCTTTATTTGTTCTCATCTGCATTCTCTTTTGCATTAGCATTTTTGTTTTTCATGTTTCAAAAGAGCCTTGGTTAGTTTCCTGTTAATATAAGAGATGTCTACGTCTTCCAATGTTAGCTCTTCTAGAGCAACGAATCGGTTCCTCAGTTCCAACTTGAAGGTAGTACGATGATTTTTAAGGTTGGCCATGTCAGTACATTTTGATTGATTTACGATGTTACCACGTTCCAGTTTAGTTTTGAGGAGCATCTTACATCTCACCATTCTATGGCCACTACCTGCGTTGAACTTGTTTAGCACACTGCAGTCTTCGATGACGTACGCATTTCCTGTTACTCATCATAGAGTAAAATCAGTTTCACTTGTCCCATTCGGATGTTTCCATGTGTCTTTTTCTAGAAAAAGGAGTTCATGATGGAAAACCTTTATGCCCTGCAAACTCTACGAGGGTATTTACCATCTGGTTTCTGTTGGCATGACCGAATTTACTGTACCTATCGACGTTTCATTCTGTTGCTGTTGCCCTATTTTTGCATTGAAATCTAACATAATGACTTTAAAGCACTGTTTGCTCCTTTCCTTTATAAACAAAATTTCTTCGTAAGATACTTCAATATCTTCCTCAGGATGACTTGTGAATGGTGCGCAAGTTTGAATAATCTGAATCTGGTATCTTTTTGAAAGTTGGATAAGAAGTCGCGCAACTGTGCCCGAGGAACTTTCAACTTCTAGAACTTTTTCTTTCAGTGTCTTGTTTAATACACTCATTGTCATAAAAATCCGCACACCAAGAAGGAGGCGTCAGATTGAAATTAGATTTTAGTAGTGAGATGTTACATACCACGGAGAGAAGTGATTACAATATCACAGCAGCAGGACGATTTTCCGACGACATACGGTACACATTCCGGTCAGCGTTAGTACGGCGTCGGACCGCCTCGTACTTGCATACATGCCGCGATACGGTCCGGCAATGGAGTTAAAGAGATGCCGTATGTTATTCCAGGAGAGATTGGCCCACACGTCTTGCAACTGACTCTCTAAATCACGAGCAGTGGGACTTCGAGAAAGCTGGCGTCCCATTTAGTCCCACGCGTGCTCGATGGGCGAGAGATTAGGCGATATGGAAGGACACGTAAGCGTCGAAGCATGACGTAAACAGTCCTGGGAAACTCGAGCGCCGTATGCGGACGGGCGTTATCTTGTAGGAAACTGGCTCCGGGCCGTCCCTCTAGGAAAGGTAGCACATAGGGACGTAGGATCTCTTGTAAGTAGTGCTGGTCTGTCAACGTCCCTCGGATCACTGCGAGAGAAGTCCGGCTGTTACAGGCGACGTCTTCCCACACCATTGCGCTTGCAATTCGGGACGTGTGCTGCTGTAGAGTGAGGTTGGGATTGTAGCGCTCACCTGCGGTCTTCTACACTCTGAAACGGTGGTCGTCCGTTTCCATACAGAAGCGGAATTCGTCGCTGAAGACTATGCGTTGCCAGTCCGTAGCATTCCACTTTGCTCGCTGCTAACACCACTGCAGCAATCGACGCCGACGATGGTCAGGTGTTAATGGCAGAAACATATGACCATCGAAGCCGCCTCATGTCAGATATTGGATAAGGGCGTCGTTTCATATGTTGTACAGCCGCCTCATGTCTTTACATATTGGACAAGGGCGTTGTTTCATATGTTCGTGGCGCTCTCACGAATACCACTGTCCTCTCTGCTGGCGGTGTGTCTGGGTTTTCCAGAGCCAGTCCGCCATGTCTGGGTGCCTTTCCCGTGTCCATTGCTCCCAACACGATCGCACCGTACTGTCGAACCGGCTGAAATGGAAACCGATTCGGTGAGCCGGCGACCCTGCCTCCCTCATCCCGACGATACAGCCTCGTTCAATCTCCGTCAGTTGCCCGTATGCACATCTGCGGCCGCTCCTCGGCATGTCTATCGCTCAGAGATCTCACCTGACTCTTACCGTGCACTTCGGCACGAATATGGAATCCCCTGCCGGCTGCCTTACAGGCCCCAACGATTGCTATTGTAGCGCCGGTCTTGGACGCTCGGGCATGCGAAATCGCACGACACTTTAATCATTTGCACGACTGCTCTTCCCGTAGCTATTCGCCGAGTTTCTCGTTAATCGCACGTTTTTTTCTTGGTGAGCGGATTTTTATGACAATGAGTGTATAAATTCAACACTACTAGTGCTGACAGTATCTGTCCCACGATAGTACAAGGGATGTCCGCTTTTTCGTTCAATGAGATCTCCTTTTCTTTCAGCCTAGTCGAGTCTTCCGGTGATTCTTTGCGTACTCTGCTTTCAGGTCGCATTGGTCGCTGCCTTGGCCAGGTACATTCCAGCTGCCGTGAACTGAAGGTTACGTTTTCAGTTTTGAAATCATCTTGGGGAAGGGGCATAACTCACCACGCTGAAGAAGCGCGTCTGTAAGTATGAGGTAGAATTTTCTCTACTCCAGGTGGTATAGTTATATACCGCTATGTGGCGGTCGACAGAGCCCCTTTAGTGGGAACCGGATGCACCAAGAGAAAGCAGGGTTGACATTTGTCAAGGAGAGACTTTCCAGTTTCTTTGTTCTGATGGTTATTCTCTTAATCCATATGTTCTTCTTTTTATCTCTCCTGGCTACACCAAGCCACCAAGTATGCGTTTCTTCCACCTTCTTGTAGATATATGCAAGTGTCACCATGGCTTTATTTTACACTGGTGTGCAAAAATTAAGGACGAAGAGGAGAAATTAGCATAACAGCGGAACGAGCAGGCAAAACGGACCGAAAGACCACTCAGGAAATAGACTACGGTCCGGTACGGTAGGGCAGGCGCATTTATGCAGCATGACGTAGGGGGAGTGTCGGAAGGGTATAAAGCACACGGGTGGTGTACGCTCAGCAAGTCGGTGAAAGCTATTGCACGGCGAACATCGGTTTGAACGACGTCCAGTTGCTGCCACCATGTGATATGGCCAACAAGCAATCTAGTAGACGACATCTGGATGACTTTACCAGAGTTCGCGTCATGGGGAAGTTGGAAGAAGGTCGAAGTGTGACTAGTGTGGTCGAGGAGTTCGGGATTGCTCACAGCATCGTTTCACGAGCTTGGTGAGCATTTCATACGACAGGAACAGCTGTCCGAGAGTTTAGCAGTGGTCCTCCACGAGCAACCACGGCGGCGGACGACCGGTATATTGTCCTACAGGCGAGAAGAAACAGACGGCAGACAGCGGGAGAAATCGCAAGGCACATGCAACAGACAACTGGACGTCCGTTATTGCGTTTTACTGTGGCCAGGAGGCTGCACAAAGGTGGTCTATTTGCACGACGACCAGTACGGTGTGTGTCATTAACGCCTGCGCATCGGAGACAGCGGTTTCTGTGGTGCCAGGAACACAAGAACTGGACACATCAGCAAGGGGGTCGAATTCTCTTTAAGGATGAGAGCCGATTTAGTCTGACTAGCAATTCTGGACGTATACACATCTGGAGAGAACAATGAACACGTAACCACACCTCCAACATCATCGAAAGGAACCGGGTTGGAGGTGGCGGAGTTATCGTTTGGGGTGGTATCATGCTTGGTAGCCGTACTGACCTCCACATCTTCCAAGGAGGTTCAGTCACTGGTATCCGCTATTGCACCGCGGTTCTCCTGCCTCACGTGCGTCTGTTTAGAGGTGCTGTGGGTCCTGCGTTCCTCGTCATGGACGATAAGGCTACACCTCATCGTACAGTGGCTGTTGCAGAGCTGTTCGAGAGTGAAGATATTCAACGCATGGATTAGCCCGCAAGGTCCCCGGACCTAAATCCAATCGAAAAGGTGTGGAACTTTCTCGGGAGACGCTTGGCAGCACGTCACCAGCTGCCAGCAACGAATCCGTAGCTGCGATTGGCGCTACAAGAGGAATGGGCGCCTCCTTGACAACCTCGTCCTCAGTATGGTCAGACCTTGTAAATCCTGCAACGCAGTCAGGGGTGATCATATCCCCTACCAAAGACTGGATTTTTCTTGGCAGCCCCCTGTCACATGGACGTTTCTGTCTTCTGTCCAGTTGTGCTCGAAGCTACCTTTTCAATAAAGTCCCTTTGTATCCTTTGGGTTCCTTGTTTCGACGGTTTTGCTCACTTGTCCCATATTCGTACATCTTGGGGATCTTATGGTATGATTTGAGTCGATGTGTAGCACTTCTGCTCGACGTTACATTCGAAAAACCATCTCGTCCTTAATTCTTGCACGCCAGTGTAATACTCTTCGTATGGAGGTGCGCACTATCTCACTTCTTCTTGACAAATGCCAGCCAAGCCTTCATGTAGTGTTTCCTGTTATCACTAAAAGTGTTATGACGGCACCCAAATAACTGTTCAACTATAATGTATAGATTACAGGAAATACTATCCCGCAGTCACTAATACGCTTGGCCAACAAGGTGAATTATTTCTAACCTCCTTCCCTTCCTCCAAATGAATTCACAATTCAAATATTGGCCCTCGGTCCCATCCGGCTGCAATATACCTGGCCAATGCAGCCGTTATTGCCACATGACTGTAGAGGTTTGCTGTTAATAACGGGTGATATCGATTAAATTGCCATCTAGTGCTAACCTTGGCTACGGGTGATCTGGATTAAATTGCCATCTAGTGCTGACCTTGGCTACGGGTGATCTGGATTAAATTGCCATCTAGTGCTGACCTTGACTACGAGTGATCTGGATTAAATTGCCATCTAGTGCTGACCTTGGCTACGGGTGATCTGGATTAAATTGCCATCTAGTGCTGACCTTCGCTACTGGTGATCTGGATTAAATTGCCATCTAGTGCTGACCTTGGCTACGGGTGATCTGGACTAAATTGCCATCTAGTGCTGACCTTGGCTACGAGTGATCTGGATTAAATTGCCATCTAGTGCTGACCTTGGCTACGGGTGATCTGGATTAAATTGCCATCTAGGGCTGACCTTGGCTACGTGTGATCTGGATTAAATTGCCATCTAGTGCTGACCTGGGCTACGGGTGATCTGGATTAAATTACCATCTAGTGCTGACCTTGGCTACGTGTGATCTGGATTAAATTGCCATCTGGTGCTGACCTTGGCTACGGGTGATCTGGATTAAATTGCCATCTAGTGCTGACCTTGGCTACGGGTGATCTGGATTAAATTGCCATCTAGTGCTGACCTTGGCTACGGGTGATCTGGATTAAATTGCCATCTAGTGCTGACCTTGGCTACGGGTGATCTGGATTAAATTACCATCTAGTGCTGACCTTGGCTACATATACTGGAGAACCCTATCTTCTGATTCAATGATCCTTGAATTGGAGATCGAGCTACAGAGGATTATATGGGATATCGTGTGAGTTAATGAACTGAGAAAATAATGAATGGACTTCACTGAACTGAGAAGGTGACATCTCTTCGACTACTGCGGAATGGACACAGACAGATTAAATAGTGTTCGATTAATAGTTAATAAAAATTGAGGAACAGCGTTCTTGAAATCGAATATTCATCAGACAGGGCCACAAGAATATTTATCCAACTCTAAAAATTACACCTGATTTATATCTCTCAGCCTACTTACCTAACCATCACAAGTCTTCCTGAGGAAGTTTTAAGAGGAAATTGGATTTTCAAATAAAACTGGTAAGTAGCACGTAAATATTAGTATGGGTGATTTCAATACAAAAAAGAGTTTATGATAAGAAAAACTCTGCACCCCCGAAAACTTTTCCTTATCATAACCTCTATTTTTTAAGAAAAAGTCACATAAGAAATCAACACTGAGCCATGTAACGTGCTTGCCCAGCAGGACGCACACGATATAAATGCAGATAGGAGCGATAACGAACCTCCGCGTAGCTCAAGTGGTAGAGCGACTTATTACGGAATGAGGGGACCCGGGTTCGAGCCCCGGAGTGGACAAAAATGACGGAGAAATTTACTTCGTTATAGTGGCGCCTGAACTTTCTGGATGACCCTGCCGTTCAAGATCTCGCAATGGTGTGATGTTATTTCCACACCGCGAGATAGGAAAAATAAGAGAATCCCTTCTCCAGCGCTTCGAAAAATAAAAGTGTGTGATGTTGCATTCCACACACTAGATTGACTGGGAGTTCTCAAGAGTACATGCTTCAAAGGATGGCTGCCAGCGATGATTCATGGTCACGGCTGACCCGTGGGCCATGCCCCCGGCCCTCTTTCAGGGGGGAGATGTGACGTGCCTTCCCAGCAGGACGCACACGATATAAACTCAGATAGCAGCGATAACGAACGTCCGCGTAGCTCAAGTGGTAGAGCGACTTATTCCGGAATGAGGGGACCCGGGTTCGAGCCCCGGCGTGGACAAAAATGACGGAGAAATTTACTTCGTTATAGGCATCAAAATGAGGTACCAAGTAAAACTGTTTTTAATACGCGTAACAAGAAATGTGCTATGATGACTGTCGATTGCTTAACAGATTCAACACAGGAAGTGACCCCAAAGTTTCGGGGTGTCAGATGTTCTTTAACTCAAAACGTGAACGGCTCAAACTCGTAAATATATTGACATGGCAAACATTGCCAAACACAATAAAAATGTCAAATTCGAGCTGATCAGCCCATTCTCTGCGATAAAACGTCTAACAGCAGAAGAGGTAAATTACCAGGGAACCAATCAAAACAGCGACAAAAAGATGTGGTACTAAGAACAAAAGCCACATGAAGGAAATATCAGGAAAAATGCTGAAGCGAAAAGAAAGTAAATGTAGGCAAATAAAGCAAAGTAACTTTCAAATTGTAGAATTAGAATTATGCAAGACAGTGAGAAAAGGGATGACTAAAGACATAAGAGACTTCAGTTGAGACCTTGAGAAGTACAAACCCATCAGTCTCCTATCAGGTGTTTATAAAACCTGCACTAACGTATTATCACGAAGGAAATATTGGATATGGTTCCGGCAAGCAAGCTGGTTTCAGGAGTAACTGTTTCATTGTAGATCATATTTCTGTAATGAGAGAACAAATAGAAGCTCCCCATATATATATGAATATTGTTGGTAATTATAAAGCTTTATGTTCCTTGAAGCCATTAACAGGTTTTTGTCTTTAGAATCCTGAGGTATTCCAGATGCATCCATCAAAATTATTAATAACATCTATGAAAGTGAATGCCGAAAGGGGCGCCTATTTGAGGATACAGTTCTTATAAAAATTCGAGGAGTGATAAAAGGTGACATCACATTTCCCAAACTATTCACATTTCAAAATGTTTTCAACCATTAAATTGAGAAGGCAAGAGGATTTAGTTTAATGGAGTTTACTTAACCTACCTTTGTTTTCCTGACGACGTAGTCAATTTTTGCAAGTAATCCCTTAGAGTTGTAATGTTTGAGCCAGAAACTTGTGTTTAAAAAAGAACTTACAGGAAACAAAATTGATGTGTACAATACTTTTACGAACTCTGAAGATTTGGAAGTTCATGGAGAAGATCTAGAAGTAACCGGTGCTTACGTTTACCATTTACGACAAATATCCTGCGCTGGTCACATTGGACAAAAAAATAAATAGAGTGCGGGTGTGGGTAATAAAATGGTTTAGTTAGATTTTAAAAACTTTCTTATCCTCACGACAAATAATAATGTTTGTTCTAATAATTTAAAGATCTTTCCTTCATCTGAAATTGTTCTACACTTTAGGTAAGGGGATATGAGCTATCAATTTTATTTTCGCAATCATAGTTTAGAAGTGCTATGCTTCTACAAAGGGGAATATCGCCTTTTTCAACAAAACGTTCAACGATGTTACTGCTTAAAAATGTGAAAAGGGCAACAATGATCTTAAATTTTAAAGTGCAACAATGATCTTAAATTTTAAAGTGCAACAATGATCTTAAATTTTAAAGTGCAACAATGAAATAAACGAACAATGAAACCCAAAAGTATAAAAGACAAAAGAAAAGCAAAGAAGTACAGAACGGAATCGTAGTACACTGCGGGAGAAGTTGCTGTGAGTATTCTATCTCTCAGAAAGTATTCTATCTTTCAGAATAATCCTTTATATTGTAGTTGGGATTTATCCAGTAAGTGACTCTGTTTGAAATCAAAGATGATAGGGAACAACTTTTGAGTTTGAAATGTATCTGAATATGAGCTACGAGAAAATAGGATATGTAATCACAGCATTTCCGAAGTGTTTTCTTCATTAAGAAGTAGCTCTTAAAAAAACAGGCAGAATCTTTCAGTTCTACTTTTGCCGTCCCTGTTGGGCAGTGGTCTAAGCGATGGCTTCTGATCATTTGTCCGAGATGGGTCCGGGTTCGAATCCCGGTGAGGCATGGATGTTGATTTGTCTTACGGCACTGGCTGTCTCCTATTCCCTGGAACCAGTGACTCTAAATTAAGGACGGGCGACTGCTTATGTCCCATTGAGTTGCTCACGGTGGTCGTTAAATCTCCAATCAAAAGAAAAAAAGTTCTACTTTATATCATTCAATTATACGTTTATTTCCTACTGGAACTGTATCCATGTAGGAAAAGATTTCTCGTGTTTCCTTGTCATAGTCACAGAGGGTTCCCCATTTTATAGATATGACATTCACATGATTTTGAAAACTAAATTAATATAAGGAGTTATTCAGGATGTATGGTATATTCTGCACGCCCTGCAAATATTTATGACATCCTAATTACTGTTTTTCTTGTTATCCAGCAAATAGATCTGTCATGAAAGAATTAGAAACTACGGGTCAGTCTTCTTTAACATTTCTTCTTTCTTGAAAATCTTTGCTGGTTATGAAGTATTATTTCAAAAATCAGAGGTCAATTAGTGACGCAGTATCATGGATGTAAACAATATCAGTTATACCTCCGCTTTTTCATTCAGAATATTGCACAGCGCTCTAGTTATCATGTTGCAATATTGAAATAACAAAAAGTAAACCTACATACTGTTTATAACATGGTCGCATCAGTATAAAAAGACATACCTCTGCAGCGTATTTAAGTTTGTACAAACGAAGCGTCGTTGTTTTGACTAAGTATATTACAAAAACAAGACTCTTAATATTACTAAATAAAATGTATCTTTTTTGTAGGCAAAAGGCTCGAGTTGACGCTCTGCCTGAAATGATCCTGAATGATATTCCTTTGATTTTTCAAAAGAGGGTTAAGTTTTTAAGTGCTTCGTTTCTGGAGAATTTAAAGTGGATACCAGTGTTGAACTTACTTTGCGGGACCTGGGGTCTCAAACAGGAGTTTTATCTACAGCCTAAAGTTTATTGCCACTAAATATTAAATTAACTATGTGTCCCTAATATTTATCCCTATCTGTCTTAACGTCTGCCTGCTTGGGATAGGACAACGAAATGTAACATTAATAAAATGTCTTCTTTACCAAGAAAATTGTTCATTTGTTGAATCCACTGAAAAATGTGGAAATCTTGTTCAGGCGTTATGGAGTTATCGGGATATGTTGTTAAGGCTGTCTTTTAATGAGTGTTAGGCTTCATCTTTTGCGATAGAAAGCGCAAAATATCACTCCTTGGGCGTGGCTTTTACGTCTCGAGGGATTGTTCTAGAAGTTACGTTAGCGAATGACTGAAGACCTTACCATATTCATAATGGCCGCGGTCTCTCGTTGGCTCCACAATGAAAAAACAAAATACGTGCTGTTACGTTTTAACCAATGACATTGTTTGGGGGTGGAGCTTAGTAGGTAGGCGTAGTTTCTGTCTCAAATTCAAGTAATTTCTGGTAATGTACACATTTTCTCTTCAAGAAATGAACGTACAGTAGAATTTATGATGATCTATAGAATACAAGATTCCAATCTAACTTCAGTGCCCATTCTTTGATTTCTATTTGGCCTAGAAAATTAAAACAAATCAGACGGAAATGAGAGATTTTGTTTCTTCCACCACACAGAAACACTGCCAAGCTAACTTCTGGCGCCATCTAGCGGCAAATTGGAATACTTTCGAGTCAGATAAATGTAATTAAAAAAAAGTAACAATTTTTTTGGAAAAATAACTGCAACGCGAATTAGCTGTGGATCGTTCTTATGTGTGCTCAATATTTAAAACTATACGAAGTAATAGTTTTCGAGAAAATGTGTACAAAAGAACTTGCATTACAGATATATGACAGAATTTCCGTTACACTTATTCAAAGGCAGGCTTAATGCATGAGCGTGTTATTGCCAAAAATACCTCAATTTAATAAATTTATGCTATCCTGCACACAGTTATCAAACTCGTGGGTATGATTAGCTTTTAATTCCTAGGGCTGCTACTGTGTCTCGGACGGGTTGCCGATTCACAAAATCACTAAAAGAATGTTATTATGATAAGTAAATTTGGTTAACTTAGTTTGTATTGTATTGCGATTACGTGTATAAAAGTTGAAAAATATGTAATTACTTCATATTTATCTTACTTTAGTAGTGAGGGGCTAGTCAGGCTAAAGCAACTGAGACACAGCATTAGTCTTTTTCCTGGTTCCCTGCTATATTGCTATGAATGTTTTAAGCTCTTTAACAATATGTAATGTATTTCCATTTGGGTCCTTTTATTTTTGTTTCTTTTTCAAATTTTAAGGATCTATAGTTTAACTGCGTGTAACATAGCAAAAAAAAAAATAAAAGCTTTTTTATGGAGCGTGTGTAGAATATTTTTGGTCGTAACGCGCTGTGAAATAAAAATTTCGTCTGTCGAATAGTAATATAATAGTATGAAAGATGTCGTTGGAAAAATAATAAATATGCTAATTTTTACTTTTCCTGAAATAATACATCCCACATATCCATTATGTTTCAGTGCATCTAGCACTTGTACAGCAAACCCGTTTCGATAAAGAAATGTTTAATAGATGTAACTCATGTTATCAGTTTTCCGGGATTTTCTTAAGTACGATGGACAGTTCGTAAGAGGAAATATTTCGACTCTGTTGTGAAACGCCCGGGAGTGGGGCTACAGAAGATAAGCGCATTTCAGAGCTCCTGAGCCATTTTGTTGGTATTGCGAAAAAGAAAGCACCAAAATGCTTCGTTTCAGGCTGTTCACATGCTTTGAGCCGATCAAAGTATGCTTGCTGAAAATTATGACCGGAACTGATAATAACGGGTTACATACACAACTTCAACACAAAAAAAGGAAACATTGTGTTGGAGCTGAGCTGTTATTTTCCTGGAATTATGTTTGACTCAACTTCCGGAAAAACAATAACGAAAGTAAAAGCTCGAAATTGTTGATCGGAAGGCTGAAACGGAGGCATTTTACGAAATATATCACATTTTAAATTTGTAATGAAGTATGGAATCATTAATTTTTTTTTCTGGTGATGAACGAGATGCCTCAGTTTTCTACTGAAGAATTTTCCTGGTTTGCAGACCAGGTTTGTTTTATAAAGATAGAAACAATTCTGCTTATTTTGTTTTAAGTCGCCATATAAGAAGATACTGGTAGTAAGATCGCAATATAAGGAAACTATAAAATTGTATATTACTACGAATTTTATAATAATAGTTCAAGGTCCAAAAGGGATTTCAATATTGATGAAACAGACTAGCTGTTGTACTGTTGTGCAATTCAATGTTGCGATGGAAACGCCCACTTTGTGTCAGAGCCTGCTGGGTTACTGGTGGTAGCTTCATTCTGAACCCTGGTTCATTTGCGATGCCCCCAATTACAGCCTTTTGCATGAAATTTTACTGATTGCAAAAGTGTAATGAAACGTGCTACAAATAGGCAGTGTAAAAGGGTACGATTTTAATAAGTATCAATATAATCTTTCATTTGAAACTGAAGTTGCAAAACGTTTTGATTGATGACACATTTCAAAATCTATCCAATATCCCCGGAAGAGTCGAAAATTGGTAGACTTGCAGAATTAATGTTAGCGTCAGTCATCTAGTGATGGAGTCTGAATGTGATCAATATTCACGGCACAGTCGAGTCATGTGCATGCCAAGTAAAATTCCACTATCTAAACTTATTTAGCTCCAAGCCATAAAATTTCCTTCGGCTGCGTGTCTTTCACTGCTGGCAACCATATTAATGATTTGGCAAAATGGTTTTTCTGTGTGTTGAAGAGATTAACGGCTCCGTTGCAGGCGTCATACAGTCTCCCACCGCGTATCATCTCCATATAACGATAAGACATTGTATTCCGTCTCAAGGCCCGAGCTGACCTTGGAACGAAATACCTAGTCTTATCTTCATTGTGAGAATGAATCACCGCAGGGGCAGCTAGCTCTTCGTCCAACTGATGGGAAGTTGTGCTCTCGCGGCCGGAGCCGAATTATATTGCATGACGTTTTCATTTTTTAGTCTTGTGTTTTGATCTTATTCGCCAGCGCGGAAGTTTGATTACTCGTTATATTTCGGTTTTCCAACTTTTGTTTCTCATTTGTTTTTCCCAGCTTGGTTAGGTGGAACATGGTAATTCGTTTGCCCGTTTACTGTGAGTAATTCGCAAGGTGGAACATCAGGATGCTGGAGACTGAGGTTTCTAAACAGATTCGAATAGATCCCAACATTCCTCTTTGCGCTCTGCTTCTCAATAAACGAGCGACTGGGAACCAACCCACTCCTACTCAATGACGTCTGTGGCCAAGTGAAGTCCAGGCTTCTAATGGCTTGTCGTTGTGTACGACCGGACAAGTCTGAGGAGAGTGTAATCATGCCAAAGGGGTGTTGCCGAGGCTCGGGAAAGTCCAGGTACGCGTCGTGCGGATGTCTACCCTATCAACTTATTATATCAGTCGTTCATTCCTAGAGCTGTGTACTGCGTGCGTCCATGGAGTCTTGCAGACTTCCGACTCTACCTTGTTAACCTAGGTGGTGGGCAGGAAAGTCGGCATGCGAATGCATTTCTATTTTTTTATGGATTACATTAATGTTTCCTAGGAACCGAACCCTAAGCGGCATATTGAGGAAGAGTCTGTCGCTTCCATAAGGTACATGTTCCGGATACTTCTTACGCTCGGTATTTTTTCATTCAGTCCGTAGACACCTCATCCTTTGATTGCCAAATGCCAAGTGTCCTCTTTGGATTAATAAAGCCCTTAAATCAATTACAAACGCTCCAAAGACCGCCAAGAAGCTTTAATCTGGAGATTTTATTCTGTACCTGTTGAGCCCGAATCATAACCCTGTACTTCTCAACACAGCCTTGTTGCTGAATACAATCCTATCAAAGCAAACCTCCATGCACATCTTAATTCATCTCGAGGTGTATTTTACTTTCGAGACTTGATGAAGTGTATCGATGATGAACTTCTCGAGGACGTCTGATATCAACACGTTATTGGTGCATAGCGTATTCTCTTCAGGCGAAATGGGCAGCTTCTTTAATCTCGCGGTGTGCATCTGACCTATGTTATCCCGTCCTTACCTACGCCCATCAAGGCAGGGTATCTTCAACTTGCGTTACAATCGTACATTCCAAATCCTCTGAGATGTTTTAAACGCCACAGCTATGGTGACTTCAACCGTCCTGCAGATGTACTGCCCGGTGAGGGCGTTGTGGTGCTACGTATCAATATTTGCAAGACTGTCACCTAAAAAACCGATGACTTGGTTAATCGCAAGGACGCATATGCTGTATTTTTAAAGACTTGTCCAATGTAGGTGTAACAAAGAAATCAGATATCTCAAGACCGTGAATATTTCATATCCAGAAGGTAGAGGAAGTTCGTTTTAGTTCAGTCTGATCGTCGATCGTGTGCATCAGTGGTGGTCCCCAGAAGAATAGTCGCTTTCCAGACATATCAGATTCCAACGCAGCTAGAAAATATCACTGCTGCTGGACGTGAAACATTCCAATCACGTACTGTAGATTCGTAAGCGATATCACAACTTCGACGAAACATACTACTACCGCTATCAGCACAAAAGCTCAAGCTCCGACTTCAGGAACAAAGTCTAAAAAAAAAAAAAAAAAAAAAAAAGGACACTGCTTCTCCAAAGTCCCGCCCTAAAGCCCAGATTAGGATGGATTCCTTCAAGACCTATGGGACAAGGCACCGTCCCATCCTGACACCAGATCAACCACCTGCACATCTGGTGGAACAATTACAAAATCAGCTGATGGACGTTGACTGCCTTTGAGCAGTCAGTTTCAATCGCACAGTGGAATCGTCGAGGTTTTCGGACAAGATTTGATTATGTTACGCATGAGCTCTCGTTTTACACTCCGGTGTGCCTTTGTTTGCAGGACAGAAAACTTAAACCATCCTACCTGCTTTCAGTTCGCGACTCCAACGCTTTTCGGAATGGCAAAGTGTAGGGTGACATTGCGTGTGGGGTAGTCGCTCTCTTCGTCCCTCTTAGATTTTCGGCTGCTTCCGTTACGGTGTCAACTACATTACAGGCGATGGAGGTTCGCCTTCCCGTGCCTGTGCTTCTATCTGTGGTGTCTGCCTGCCGCAGGAGGAGAACGTGAGCATTTCCGTTGTTCAAAGCCTAGTAGATCAGCTGCCAACACCAGTTGTTCTCACGGTTGAGTTCTACACTTATAACCCTTTATGTGGAACGGTGAGTTACAATACAAGAGGTCGTAGGATTGCGTCTCTTCTGTCTCGTACTCTTTGTGCTTTTTAACACCGGTGCCGCTACTTACTTCCACATGCCAACAAGAAGTTTCGGTGCGATCGATTTGATCTAGGGCTCATCATAAATTTGTGAGGAATGGTCCCGGACGGTGTGCAATGACCTTCATGGCAGTGAACATTTTCCGATTGTACTTTCGTATAATAGGAGTGTGCCGTCTTCCTCCTCTTTCCCTCTTTGATGGAAGATAGGTTGCGCCAGATGGGAGGTCTTCACATCGTTCGCAATAATATCTTCTGCTATGGTGACTCATGAGTCCATTGACGCGCCTGTTATGGGTGTTACAGCGTATATTATTTAAGCGGCTGATCTAGCAATTCCAAAGACAGTCACGAAGCTCCTAAGACGTACCAAAACTTGGTAGGCACCTGAATGCACAGTTGCTAGGAGAGCACAGCATAGGGCCTTATGTAAATTTCGGTATTCTCCAACCCATACGAGCCTCGTTGTTTTTAAACGCGCTAAATCCTATGCTTTGTTGGTGCGTAGACGAAGCAAAAGGGAATGCTGGATTCAGTACGTTTTGTGTATCAGTTCACGGCTCAGTTCTAAACCTGTGAAGGAAAAGATTAGTAAGATCCGGGGAAACTGTAGTTCACATAATATTTCTGTACTCGAGAGAAACAGCTGCGCATACGCTGGTGTCGAGATATTTGTAATGGTTTCGGTGCATCTTTTGCAACTGTTTCCAGCAATCGGGAGTATCTTACCTCATTTCAGCGAGTGAAGTCACAAGCGGAACGCTATAAAGTCTGCTTCGCGACGTTTCACAACAGCGATTATAACTCCCCCTCCTGTAGGGTTTAACTGAAGGTGTCTCTACATGCAGGGACATCCTTCATAGCCGCCCCAAGATAATCTTCGTTTTATTTCCAACCGTATTTGGTTAGAGCAGCGTTTCCCAACCTTTAATATTTCGCGGAACCCTTAAAGTAGGCCTTCAGATATCGTGGATTACAAGACCAGCTCGCGTAATTATACCAGGCCTACACAATGTTAATTCATTTGCCTGATATTTAGTTCATTGTTACCAGATTATCTAAAAAGAACGAATAGAATGACATTAGTAAAATTGAATTGGGATGAAAAATATATAAACAACGATGCTAACACAAATAATATTATTAAGTAAGAAAACTTAATAATGTAATATTAACTAGTTTTTTGCAAAAATAATACACAATAGAATGGAGCGATGTTCATCGCCAGTCCAAGCGAAACTCTTTGCTAAATAGTTTGCACAATACAGGCAATTCTTCCTGGTGTATTTTACCTTCCGGCTCTCAATACTTGTACTTGGTTTGGACATCGAACTGTTATAATTTACCTAACATTGGTCACCGGTAGGTTTACTGTTCTCTGCACTGTCTTCTTGATCCTGTGGTGTACGAACTTCTACATCTTAAAAACACACAAGTCTTAATTGTTTGCACCGCGTCCATAAAATTATTTACACAAGTAGCAGAACTTAAGTTTAATATCACTGATTACAGCACTATGGGCCGATAAAGGAGGTCTGAAATGTTCAAAGAACTTTAGAAATGATGAGCCTGGATGTTTCTAGAGTTGGAATTTTTCTAGGAAGGATGGGTGACTTATGGCGCTCAGGAAATGCCAACGGCTTACCGTTTCTTGGAACTACTAGTCCTTTGCCAAAATGTTCTCAAGGTAGGTCGCCACAAGTGTGTTCTTGGGCTTGACCAGGGCATGGCGCAGTAGCAAGTTGACCTACGAAATTTCCCTCAAGGCGAAAATAACTCCTTGTTAACGGCGTTCCCTCCACAGACAAAATAAAGCATATTTACACTTGATTGTCATTATTCTTACGTCTCATAAGCAACAGATATATTTACTCCAGTGTAAATATTTGGTCTTTTAAAATTTCGCGAAAGCCCTGTTGCGAAACACTGGGTTAGAGTGTTGTTTCCCGGTATCTTGGCGAAAGGTCTTGGTTGTACGTATCCTCAAGCCTGGCAAAGACACTGAGTTTCTCGTTTATTCTCGTCCGATTGAACTCACTAACTGCTTGTGCGACGTACTTGAAAACATAATTTCCTGGTTAATTAAATTTTTTGAAAGCGGCAATATTCTTTTCATTATCGCAAAGCGGCTTTTGCCTATATCGTTTACTTCACGTTTACCTTCTGCGCCGTAAGATATTCTGGGTGAGACATTTTTGCGCACGTAACACCTGGTTTAGATATTTTTCGACCTAGAGAAAGCTTATGATAGCACACGGTGTCACGATATTTTCCGTGACTTCCACTAACATGATTTGCAGGATAATCTCCCTACTTTTGTTGCAAATGTTCTTCTCAATAGAATGTTCTATATGCGTCTCGGTACGACGCTCTTTGCACCTTTTTAGCAAAGACCACGGTGTCCCTCTAGGTTGTACTTTATTCGTCACATTGTTCATACTTTACATCAATTGTTTTACATAACCTTCCACCTTAGATTTCGGCCACCATGTATGTTGATGGCCTGCGCATCTTCTGTTTATTCTGCAGCATGCATTTCATTTAAAGTGAGTTGCAGACTGCGATTAATCAAATACGTAAAACGGCCACCAACAACGGTTTAGTTCGTTTTCCCGACAAGAGAATCTGTGCTCAATTTTGTCAGAGACGTGGCCTCCATCCTGTGCCAGACTTCCATTTGGGAACTGCAGCCATACCAGTTTTTCAGGATAGCTGGCTTCTTGGTCTGACCGTCGACCATGCCCTCACGTTTGGTGCACACATTCGACGGCTTAAGATTTCCTGTCTGAAGTCTATGCCTGTAGTGAAGATCCTTTTGGCGATTTCCTGGGGTACAGACAGGATTCCTTTATTCCTTGTCTACCATTCATCGATTCGGTCTTAACTGGATTATGGTTGTGTACTGTATGGCTGTGTGCGTCGTTCAGTTCTCCGACATTTGGACACCGTAAATCGTCAGATGTTGCGTCTGTGCACTGGGTCATTTACCAGGTGGCCGATTCGCGGCCTTTACGTTTACACTAATTAAACATTGCTGGATTTGCGTCGTCTGCAGCTGTATCTTCAATATTTACTGAAACTTCAGTCTCTTCAAGAGCATTTTTTATAGTGTGCGAAATGCTGGGATGCACGAGGGCTGAAATAGCATGCCCTGCTATTTGAGAACCGGGACTTGTGCATTCCAGCAATCGGACTTCGTATGTCTGCTGTATATCTGGATGCAAGGCTCGACTAGAGGGTCCAGAGACTGTGAGGACACCCCTGGCGCCATGTTGGGGTTATGGCTGATACCAGTTTTTTCTATGCAAGATAAATAATCAGACTCTACGTCAGTATACCAGCAGCTCTTCGTGAAAACTGATTCCTAAACACTGACTATGTTCCCATTTTCATCGATGGATCTAAAATGCATAGAACTGTGGGATCTATGGCCGTCTGTCCCGATGAAGCACCTGTATCGAGACCGCAGGCGAGACCTGAGTGTTTTAATCGGGGATGCATGCTGTGTATCTTGCACTTCTTCACGTTCAGTCGAGCTCTCACCGGCGTAGTATGGTCTATACGAATTCGTTGAGTAATTTGACTCTTTTTTCGTCTCCTGATTGTGGTGACCATCCTTCTGTTTTTCTTTTTAAAGTGAGAAGCTTAGTTCATTCTTTGCTAGAGGCCGCTTTCCAGATCGGATTTAGCTTGATCCCTAGTCACGTGGCGATCCAGGTAACGAGCCATCTGAAGCTGCTCCCAAGTCTGTTTCGTCTTTGTTATCACGCCCTGGCCACCGGGATTTGCGTTTTCTTATCCGTGAACATATCAAACGAATGTGGCAGGGTGTGTTGGAACAAGAAGTGGAAAACAAACTGCGTCCTATCAAGCCACGTTATAGAGTCCGAACTTCATCGTGTTGCTGGAATCCTAGGAAGAAAGCTGTACTATCCCGTCTCTGCATTGGGCATTGCCGTTTCACTCAATGATATTTGATGTGTGGCGACCTTGGCGCTATATGTCGGACGTGTAAAGTAGCTTTGAGCTTTGTTTTAATGTACCTGCCGTCGTTTTTTGTAATGAATGTGCTCGTTTCTTACTTTTATTCACTTTATCAGACGACTCAGAGACCCTGAGCCGCCTTTTGAGTGACCCTTGTAATGTGTTTTCTTTACTCTCCTTTTTAGGTAGTGCCAGTGTGTTTTGTTTTGTGTAGTCTGTTATATGTTTCCATAGTTATGTTTTAATATTGTGTTTATTAATTTTATACACCATTGGACATGGTGCTCTTTGGGCAATTGAGGCTCTTGCACCACTAAACAAAAATCAACCAGCAATCCGCCAATATAAGCTCGTAAGTTTGACGTTCTGATGTAAATGCCAAAATCAGTACGACCCCTTTATTTAGCTGCCGAAATTTCAACAAAAATTTCACCATTTCTGTTACTCGAAATTTCCTAACGAAATATATAAAAGTCATTCCATTCCTCACATCTCCTGGAGGTAACAGTTCCCGGTGCAAATACTTTACTTTTCCTTTACTCCCAAGTCTAACTGAAGTTCAAAGTGGCTGCTTCCATTTTACAAACAGGAGGTTTAACCAATCTTTTGTGGCATGTAGGTTGGTTTCATGGCAGGGATAACTTAACGGCCAGCGAAAGAATGGTACTCTCAAAGTCAGCAGGATTTTTCAACTTTAGTTTGTCGTGAAAACATGGGGAGCATACCTCCCACTTTGTTCCATTACTTTGTGCAGCTTAATTTATTCCATACCACGCGCATAAAAACACTAAAGTGTTTATAAACACTGAGCATGTCTTCTGGTTTCGGCTTCTTCTCAAAATTTTATGAAACTCCGAAACTCTCTGTGGTGCGAGATGCACATTTTAATTGTACAGCATAAAACTAAATTTTACTGCACACTTTCACATTTAAGGGAAACGTAAGTTATGTTTCCAATAACAGAAAGAAGAAAAACAAGTATTGTGTTTTATTTGTGAAACACTACCGCTAAACTAGCGACGACAGGTAACCAGAAATGTATAAAACTGGTCATCAGAGCCAAAACAATATGGAAAGCTTCTATGTCCGGTGAGCTGCAGTAATGCCAAAAACACTACAGGATGTCATTATTGCCTTTGCTAGTTTAATCCGTTTGTGTACCGTCACAAACAATTGTTTGACTGGTTTTGCTCAGAAAATTTTTCTCCATTTCGAAGTTCGCCTGTGAGAACTAGAAAACAAGAAAAGTGACAAGAAAAATTCAGTTGCAATAGTAATACTCCATACGACAGGTAATACGCATAGAAATACTTAATTAACCAAGAGGAAAAGCAAAAACTAAAAAGCAAAGAACAAAAAAGAGGATTAAAGAGAATTCATATGGCCGGCCACCGGCAGATGGCGCGCGGCGTGACATAGAAGCTTTCCATATTGTTTTGGCTCTGATGACCAGTTTTATACATTTCTGGTAAGGAGGCGTACAATGACTTCGCAGACGTTCAACGAGGTATTGATGAGTTGGCATTTGAGGCAAATACATCGTCAAACACTGAAGAAGGCTGTGAATTCAACAGCTGAAACCCTTTTGGCGGGGGAGGGGTTGCTAGTGTGAGCAATGACATCATTTCTGGAATTTCAGCGAATCGTTGTGGCCGTTTTATTAGATTTTATTCTGACCTTAGCCTGATTTTATTCCGATTTTATTCAAATTTTGAATGGTTTTTACTTCATTCTGTTTCACCAATAGTTTACATAAATTCATAAAGCGACATATGCCGCAATTTGTTTAACTAGGGCAGCAAGCAGCCAGAGAGAAATTCAAGTAAACAAAATGTGAGTTGATCATGGTCATTGCAAATTGTATAATACCACTTCCTGGAACTATCTGATTGGTCACCGTCTTCCTCAGTCAGTATTAATACAGTCAGTATTAATACAGTCGACTTTAACGTGTGAAACAGAAGATTTAGAAGAACAATATTTGTTCTTCTAAAATAATATTAACAATTACCACGTAATCATGCAAGAAGCTGAACCTGAGCTTGAGCTATATCCGACAATTATCGGGTGTTATGAGCATATGTTTTAAATCATTCTCAAAGCAAAAAACATAAAAAAGAGAAAAATCGAATATGAATTTTTAGCAAAGGAGAAAAATCAGCGAGAACATATAAAAATAACAAATATAAAATGTACGAGATATATAATGTTCTTAAAATGATATAAGTTTTCTACATAGAAAAATATTTGAAATCGAACATTTGAAAAGACAGAACTTAAGGAATGTATCTTTACTTTCCTCAGCAAGAGAACTGATAGCTATTAAATGAATAAAATGGACAAAATTATTGATAGTCAATGGACAACATGCCATTCGAATTTGTGAAATGGATTTTCAGAAGAGGAGTACTGTTGTAAATAGAAATATGTGCGCAGAAAACAGAAAAAGATATATGCCCAGAAATCTGACAGTATACAACTGCAGATATTAAACGTAAATTGCTTCTCATAGTGGTAGGTATGCGGCAAAAAAAGATCTTCGAGATGCGACTTTTCTATTCAGATGAAACGACTTTTAAATAAATGCCACCTAACAGGAAATCATTCACTCATTTAAAGTGCATAATATTTGAAACCTTTTATTGTTCGAAGATTTACCGACCACCGTGAGGAACTCCAAGCATTGGTCCGTCCCTAATTTGGAGCCACTGGTTCCACGAAAGGTAAGAGAGCCAAGGCCATAAAAAAAACACTAGCCATACCTCACTGGAGGTTCGAACCCGGACTCTCTCGGCCGAATTATTAAAAGCCAGTGCTATCTTCGCCACATTCGGCCACCGGGAGACGGGAAGACGGTGAACATGGAGATTTTCACCACAGTAAATTACACGCCACTAAAAACCAATTTTTATCATTTGAAATTTTAGAAGTGATACGGTTGCATCCAGAAATAACTGCTTACATCATATAGCCGCAGAAATGTGCGTTATGAAAAATTCAAATTTATGTGCAAAATGTTGTTCATAGAGAATGGTAGCGGATGTCAAAATGCATTTTCTAAATAGGACTAATTAATACACACAACTGAAGTGAATTAGGAGCATCAAACAGAAGTCATCGCTCTTTCCACCTTTACAAGTGATTCACGGAAAAATTTCGTTGGCCGCCACCGGGAATCGACAAAAACGGGGTCGTCCAGTTACGCGGTGGACATGTTACCACTGCACCACAACGGCCTCGAATTTTTTCAGACTCACATACGACTAACTGATAAACGACAAGGCAGGTTGGAGCTCCGCACAATGCTGGGAATTAACCAAAGATGGTAAGCAACAACTGCACAAATAACTAGGAGGCGAATGAATAATTAATACATTAATCCGTGACTCACTTATAAACGTGGAAAGAGCGATAACTTCTGTTTGATGCTCCCAATCCCCGTCACTTGTCTGTCTTAATTATTCATTCGCCTCCTAGTTATTTGTTCAGTTGCCGCTTTCTATCTTTGGTGAATCCCCAGCATTGTGCGTCTCTCCAAACTGCCTTGTCGTTTGGCAGTTAGTCGTATGTGAGGCTTGAGAATTCGAGTCCGCTGTTGTTCAGTGGTAGCATGTCAGGCGTGTAACTGGAAGACCCGGGGCTCGATTCCCGATGGCAGCGATGATAATTTTTCCGTGACTCACATATAAACGTGGAAAGAGCGATGACTTCTGTTTGGTGTTCTAAATACACTGACGGAAAAAAAATCCCAACACCAAGAAGGGGTTGTGTTAGATAAACGACAGTTGGTAGGCGGTGAGAGTACATCTGTAAGATGACGTCCATGCAAATTTCGAGCTCGGCGTATAAGTGTGGCGCTAGTAGCGCCCCTCGGAACATGCAAAGCAGTTTTGCTGTAAATATGCGCTGTAACGTTCGTGAGCGTTAGTTATCGTTGAGATTCGACGTAGTGTGTTGATTTTAGTCAAGAATGCCTTTAAGAAGACGAAGAAGCCATTATCAACAGCTCACGTAGTTTGAACGGGGTCGTGTAATAGGGCTACGAGAAGGTGGATTTTCTTTCCGCAATATTGCAGAACGAGTTGGCTGGAATGTGGCCAATGTGCATGATTGTTGGCAGCGGTGGTCAAGGGAAGGTACTGCCTCAAGAAGACCGGGTTCCGGCCGGCTACGTGGCACTACTGAGAGGGAAGACCGCCGTGTACGGCATATGGCCGTGGCGCATCGTACCACGTCTGCTGCAGCAATTCGAGCTGCAGTTGCCACCACAGTGACACAACGAACTGTTACAAATCGGTTACTTGAAGGACAGCTCCGAGCCAGACGCCCTGTAGCGTGCATTCCACGTGTCGGTGCCACCACGAAATCAACCCTTGAACAGTTACACTGGGAGGTTTTACCGTACCCGGCGTATTCCCCGGACATCGCACCCTCAGACTTTCATCTGTTTCTCTGTTTGCAACATGCCCTAGCCCAACAGCGGTTCACCACAGTTCCAGAGGTAGAAAAGCTCGTCACTGCGTTCTTCAGCTCAAACCCTGAGACCTTCTATCACAGGGGCATTCATTTATTGCCTGAAAATTGCCAAAGGTCATTGATGCTAACGTCCAATATTTAGATAAGTGTGTACTGGTTTCCTCATTGTTCCTGTCTCTTTTCTCTTTAAAACGGAGGAAACTTTTGCATACCCCTAATAGATAGGGCAAGCGTTTTAGCGAAACTACTGTGCGTTCCCTAAAAGGAAAGTGTTAGAATTATCTCTTTAATACAAAAGAACATTTTCATTGGAATTTTTTTATATACGAAGTTGAAAACAATTGCACACTTACGTTACCAAAAGTCCTGAACGTTCATTATGAAGAATTTAGAAATATGAGCAAAATGTTCTCGGAAACCACTGGTATACGAAGTTAAAAGGAATTTTCAAGGACATTTAGAAAGGGATATTAAGAAAAATGAAATATTTATTGACTCCACTTGCACAAAATTTGTGCTTTGTTTTGGGGAATAAGTGTGCGTAAAATATTTTTGGTAATGATCGGTATGTAATCAGTGAAACATCTTTTTTTCAAAGACATTAGACACGGCTGCAAAAATGTGAACAGAAATAGGTACTTACGATCTGTTGTTGAAAAGCTGTGCAGTGTGCAAAACCAGAAATTGTATGCAAAGCATACTCGACAACCAACAGTATCCAGAGCAAAAGTAATTTTTAAAAAGGAATTTTAGCGGCACTGAGATTGAATAAATCAAGGTATACCACTGCATCTTATAATATTTTGCTCATGAGTGGTGTCTATCCAAAAAATATTTTCCTTTTGCATTTGGGTTTTCAGAAGCGTAGATGCAGCATGAAAGCTATAGTTGAAACAGATATATGAACTTACGTGACCTTGTGGAAAAAACCGTATGTAACAAACAAGGAAGATGACACCGAATTTTCAGTTGTAATGAGCACATCTTTTGACTCCGTTCTGACGAGAATTAAACTCATCAAAGTTATTCAAAGTCAGTGGAACCGGTTAGAAAGCCGGAAATAGAAACATTCGCTTAGTTCCACGAGCGGCTAAAAAGCATGTTACGAAAATTAACAAATGACACACAAAACATTTCTCATAGTGGAAGCTGTCCGAGATAAAAAAGAGTTTTAAATCGAACAGTTAAAAGAGGAAATGTAGCAGGAAACATTATATAACTCTGTGTCTTCTAGCGGAAGAGTTTTGCTTAATGGAAAAGTTGAAAATAGGTGAAAAATATTCTGCATATAAAAAGCTATGCTAAGGCACAAATAACTTTTCAAATACGGCTCCCGGAAGCAGAAATAGCGAGAAAAAGTTTTCGAACTTTACGCCCCTTAGCGAGAAGTCTGTGCATTATTTAAAGAGGATAATGCTCCACATCTTTAGAGTAGATAATAGCATACAGTAAAGGAAGAATTTCTCAATAGTGTTTTAAAAAGCGGCGATGCAGCTGCAAACTAAAGTACAAAAGCACCACCTACCGACATAACTCTGACCTACAGAATTCCTTATTTACCAGCCTAAAGTGGTCTACAAGTTAAATGACATCCGGTGTTGAAAGAATTTTGAAATCGCAAATGTAAAAGCAGAGATATTGAGAAAAACATATTGAGACGCCTGCCAGAGGGTCTGCAAAATTGGGTAAACTGAAGCTATATCGTGTTACAGTTGTTCATGAGTTTGTACCAATTGCCATGCGGAAGCGAATGCATTACTGCCGGTGGTTTAAGAAGTTTGTCAGTCAAAACCAGAGGTATTAGATATTACGTGGTTCACGGACAAAGCCTGGTTCCACCTTTCAGGCTATGTGACCTCACAGAATACACGATTATGGGCGAGTGAGAATCCCCATGTCATTCGTGAAAAAGAACGCATCCCATAAAGATTGGCGTATGTTGCGCCATTTCACGGAACCGGATAATCGGTCCCATTTTATTCGAACATACTGTCAACACAGAAGTGTATCTCAATATCTTCATTCTCTAATCAATCTCTAATCAATCAAAAGTGTATCTCAATATCTTCATTCTCGAAGCTCAAAAGGTTGTTAAACTTCACAACTCCTGATCCAGAAGATTGAATTTTGTAAGTGTATCTCAATATCTTCAAACTGTCAACACAGAAGTGTATCTCAATATCTTCAATCTGATTATCCGCGCCATTTCACGGAACCGGATAATCTGTCCCATTTCCTTCGAACAGACTGTCAACACAGAAGTGTATCTCAATATCTTCAAGCAGTTCGTGAACCAACTGGGTGATATTGAACTGCAGAATGGCTTCTTCCAACAGGATAGTGCGACTTGTCACACTTCCAATGCCATCATGGCTGAGATTCGAAGTTTCTTCGGCGATCGGATTATCTGCAAAGGTTTGTGGCCGCCAAGGCCTCCAGATTTAACCCGATTACTTCTTATGGGGTCATCTGAAAGGTACTGTATACAGCAATAAGCCCAGGATTATTCGGCAGCTGAAGAACAATATCACGCAGGAAATTGAAGCAATAAATACCAACATGCTGAGGCGTACGTTTGACAATATACAGTGACTAGTTGATCTCTGTTTGGATGCAAAGGAGGACATTTTCAACATATTTTCTGATATCGATGTGTTGTGAAAACGTAAGGCACTTCGTTTTCTAATTTCAGATTGAAATGTTTTCCCCTTTCAAAATTATAGGGCTTTTTTGGGTAAATTCCCGAGTGAATCACTCTGTAAAACATTATCCTTCAACATTTTGTAATGACAACTGCAGCACCTCTTGTTCTGCAGATATATACACTGATGTCCAAAAATTAAGGATCACTTGTGTTTTCATAGCATACTTTTATTCCAACAGGACGTGGATGAAAATCTTTTAATAGGGAGTAAACCAAAATATAAAGGACATGTACACACATAATTAAGCATGCACTTGTTCTTATTAATAGAGAAAATCGATAAAAGAACAAAACATACCATTTTCTGACATTGGCTCACAATTACTAGAATTGACAGAAAAAAAATTATAATTTCTCATGGATCATTTTAATAGGGTTTATGTCCATCCTTGACTGCAATACATAATTTGCATCGGTGGGCCACGCTTTTCACGCGATTGTTCAGAAGATCCTGAAGGAAGTTCATTTTTCTTTCAGCGCCATCACCGGGTCTTATTCCGTGCCAGGTGGAGGATCATATTCAGCAAAGCGTTTCCGCAGAGCGACCCAGATATTTTTCGATTGGATTCGGTTCTATGGAGTACGCATGACACTCCATTTGGTTGATCCTCTCGCTCTCTATCAGGTCATCAACATATGATAATCGAGGGGGAAGTGCGTTACCTTCCACAAAAACGAAATAATTTATCACAACACCACGAAACAGCCCTACATATGTTAAAAAGACCTCCTTACAATAACACTGGGCATTTATTGACCCTTCTCCAAAACTAGGAGCTCTGTACGCACATTGATCATAAACCCACACCAGATAATTATTCCTACCCCTGTAATGGTCAATTTCTACTGTGGTTCTGGCTCAACAGGCAGTGTGGGGTTCTCACCAGATCTATTGCCATCTAGACTCAAATGTAAAAAAAAAAAATCGGCCTCCGTCTGTGAATAGGACATTCACCCATTGCTCTTTACTCCATGTAGAGTGTTCACGACGCCATCGGTAGCTAGTTGTTTTGCGTGCTGGGGTCAGTGGAACACACTGTACAGGTTTTTGGGCATACAATTCAAAATTATTCAAATGCCTTGACACGGTTTGGTGCGATAATTTGGTACCTGTGCTTCATTCCAGCTGTTTTGCTAACTTACCAGCAGTTAGTCGGTGAGATCTTTTAGCCGTTTCAACAAGATAACGATCTTGTGTTGGGGGAGTTTTGCGTGGTCGACTACTACTGCACCTTCTGGCAGCTATTCCATGTTTCGAAAATTGTTTCCAGATCCGTGATACTACATTATGGGCAATTCCGAACCACGGAAAACTTCTCGTCTTGAATAAATATCTTCCATGTCAAAGCGGAAAGACATGAAAGAGATTTACTCAAGATAACAGCTCTCGTTGTCCGCCCTTCTTCCAGTTTACCAACAATTTTCCCTCGGTTAAAATATTCCAGCTGAGTTGGGGATTCTGATAATAATAGAAGAGATGTCAACTTTTCTGTTAAATAAGATGCTTTTCTTTTAGCACGTCTTTTGTAAAAAAAGATCGTGCTTATGTTACCGGTTTGTCTGTCCGTCCGTCTGTACCCACGATATCTCTGCAACTATAAGTCCGATTTGAAAAATTCATTTTGCATTGGGAAGCTTGAAATATGCGAATGGTGATCCTTCATTTCGTCTTTTTTTTACGATGTACAACTTTGCCGCTACATGCAGATGATGTCGAATTCAAAAATTTGTTTTATTCCACATATTTGCTTGAAAACATCCGATTGAAAAAAATATTTTATCTTTCGATTCCATTTATGTCGAAGAGTATTTTAGATATAGTTACTTTTACAAATTACGCATAGATTTTCCGCTATGGGGCGTAAAAAGTAAATTGCATTTTTCTCGATAATATATGGATACACCAGAATAATTCTGGATTGTATGCCCGAAAACCTGTACATTGTGTTCCACTGACCTTTGCATATAATTTCAAATTTTTGGTAAAGAATACTTTGGCCACCAGGGGCGTTAGTGTTAATTTTTGCTTCTGATGTATTTGCCATAAAATCTGAGCTTCTAAAATATCGATTGAAAAAATTATTCCGTGGATTCATGCCATTCACATAGATAAACCTTTTTGGAATATTTTCTTCTTGAAATATTTCACAGTTTCTCCGCCAGGGGCGTAGATGTATATCTTATTTACGTCAATATCTCTACTTCTAGGAGTCCGATTTGAAAAATTTCTTCGTTGTTGGATAGTGTTTTCAGTGTGACATGTTTTTCATATAATTTCAAAGTTTTCAAGTAATTCATAGACTTTCCGCTACGGGGCGTAAAGGTAAATTGCGTTTCTCCCTATACCTCTGCTTCTAAATCTCCGATTTGAAAACTTCTTTCTGCACCCGATACAGCTCCTGATGGGATATCGTTTGCACATAATTTCTAATTTTTGTGAAAAAAAAAATAGTTTGCCCACCAGGGTGCGTAAATCTTAATTTCCGCTTCTGATGTATTTGCAGCAAAATCTGAGCTTCTAAATTCTCGATTTAAAAAAACGTCGTTTCTAGACCGATACTACACATGTCAACAAACCTTTTAGAAACATTTTCTTCTTAAAATAGTGCATGGTTTCTCCGCCAGGGGGCGTAGATGTATATCTTATTTTTGTCAATATCTCTACTTCTGGCAGTCTGATTCTAAAAATTCCTTTTTTGGATAGTGTCTCCAGTGTGACATGTTTTTCATATAATTTCAAAATGTTCAAGTAATTCATAGACTTTCCACTAGGAGGCGTCAAGGTAAATTGCTTTCCACCTATATCTCTGCTTCTAAACCTCCAAATTGAAAAATTCTTTATGCACCGAATACAGCTCCTGCTGGGAAATCCTTTGCACATAATTAAAAATTTTTGTAAAACATGGTTTGGCCACCAGGTGGCGTAAGTCTGAATTCCGCTTGATGTATTTGCAGCAGAGCCCCCACATACAAAATTTTCGTAAAATCTAGTTTTCATTTCAGAACCATCAAATTTGGTATCATGAAACTCTAAATTAGACGCTAGACGGTTTTTGGAAGGGGTTGGAGCCCACGGGGTCGGAGCCCCCCCCCCTCTCATAAATAAATTCGTAAAATCTACAGTTTTCATCGTAGAACCACCAAATTTGGTATACTATCTTATGGTACTCTAACTTAGTCGGCAGACCGTTTTTGGAACGGGTCAAGGCCCGGGGGTCAGAGCCCCCCACATACAAAATTTTCTTAAAAACTACAGTTTTCAATTCAGAACCACTTAATCTGGTATACAATATCTTATGGTACTCTAACTTAGACGCTAGACGGTTTTGGGAAGGGGTTGGAGCCCGGTGGGTCAGACTCCCCCGAATAAAAACTTTTTCCTAAAATCTACAGTTTTCAATTTAGAACCACCAAATTTGGTATACTATCTCATGGTACTCTAACTTAGACGCTAGACGGTTTTTGAAAGGGGTTGGAGCCCGCGGGGTCGGGCCCCCTCATAAAAATTTCGTAAAATCTACATTTCAAAATTGCCTTTATTCTTCAGTAAAATAACATTTCTATGTACATGACAATGGAATTCTGCCAATAAATACAGCGGTATATACATCAGCTGGAAAGTTCCAGTGAAACGTAAAACAAAATATTGTTAAAATCATAAAAAAATTATTTCGCCACGTAGGGCGAAGAAGAGGCAGACAATAAAGCACGAGCGATACAAACGAAAATGTTTACCTACAGTATTGTAGACAGGGCAAGACATGATTCTATACTATGCACAAATTCCAATTAAGCATTACTACCATACTAAAGATTAAACATTAGGTACTAATTCACAGAAATGCAACAGTGATGCTACATTCAAAATTTACAACATATGTACAGAAGTATTCAGTGACAAGGGAAATAACGCTAAATGTACTCAGAAGGGCATCTTGTTACATTATATTATACACACAGTGACTAATATTTTAAAAAATATTCAACATAATGAAGGGGACATTGCGTGGGCAGTAAACTGTGCAGAAGGAAGAATTATATACAACAACATAAAACCCAACATTATCGAAGAGAACATGGGAAACATGGTGAGCTATCTTCAATGGCACATTAAAACAGAAAAATCACAAATAGCGAAGCACCAAAATTAATACGTAAAAACATGATTTGTTACAGTGAACGTGGGCGACAACAAAAATCCCACTTATAGGTTGAGATGTAACTGCAAATTGTGGATATGGAACCACCCAGCCGATTGGGCCCAAGTGGATTGAAAAACGCTATCGGTGTTTGTTGAGGCAGCACGAGAGTGCTCCATTTGGAGGCGAGTGGTTAACCGTGCTAGGAAGCGTCTCCGAATGATAGCACTTGCCTCCTGAGGAGGTGGAATAAGAGCGGGGAAGCGTTGTTGAAGATGGAAAGCATAGACAGTGAACTTCACAAGAAGAAAAATGTAACGGCACACAGGAGGCAAGTGAGTAGGTGGATGCTTAGTTTGGAGTAGCCAAGCATATGCAAGAAACGGTAACGGTCGAGCACAAATTCGATCAGCAAGACGAAATGCTGTGTTTAGGACTGGCAGGAGAACGGGGCAGAATAGGTATTGATGTTGGACGTCGCTGACTTCAGGGCAAAAGGAGCACTGCGGAGAGGTGAGAAGGGTCATGCGAAACAGTACTGATGGGGCGGGGAGACGAAGGTGAAGAAATTGCCAATGGACATTGAGTTCAAGAGGGGAGGAAAGGGCAGAGGTAGATGCTGTCCAGATGGCTGGGAGAAGAGAAGGAGGAGCAGAATGAACAGAAAGTGGAAGTGCGGGAGGGGAAAGAAGAAGCCAATAAAGAGAAGAGGAGGAGAGAGAAGTAACTAGAACCGGGGAGCTACGAATGAGGAGAAAGAACGGTAGGGAAAGAGGAGCAGAGGGGACCGAGAAGAGACCATCAGGTGAAGCGATTAGTGGAAGAGGCTCCAAAGCGCTGTGCGAAGAAGAAGATATTCGTTAGCAAGAGTAATGGTTGGAGATAGAAACAATGAAGAAAGAGGTCTCCAGGTTAGATCAGAAGTTACGAGAGAACGGACAGTTATCACACCAGAGCGGATCCAATGAGGAAAGTAAAAGTAAGGGAGGTTAGGAGGGTGAATAAGAGAAGAGAAGAAGAGAGGTTCATCTAGGAGATCAAGAGTTGAAGAAGGAAATGAACGGAGAAGAGGAAGCGAACGAAAGAGAGAAAGGCCCTCTCGCAGGACAGGAGGGAGGTGGGACGGGAGAAGAGAGTATGCATCCATCTTCAGAAACAGTAGGAAGGTGAAGGATGGGTCACGGAAAGAAGCTAGAACATTCAAGGTAGTGGTAAGGGACGGAACAGTTGAAGTGGCAAGGCGAATGAAATGAATAATACGATGTGTTTTATAAAGGAAAGCTGGATCAGGAAGCTGGATGCCACCCAAAGAGGCTGGCAGATGAAGCGTGGCAGGTTTAACCCAGTGATGTGAAGACCAGATGACGGAAGTTGAGAGGCGAGTGATGGTCATCATTTGTGACACGGGCACAACCGTCGACATCCAAGAGTATTCGCATAGAGAGATAAGTTGTCGACGAACAACGGCTGCTCGTTGACGGAACGATGTGAAAGGGCGGGCCTTACTCCAGTAGGCAGCAGTCCGTTGTATCCGGGGAAGAAGAGACAGTTTTCATCTTAGAACCACCAAATTTGGTATACTATCTTATGGTACTCTAACTTAGACTGCAGACCGTTTTTGGAACGGGTCAAGGCCCGGGGGTCACAGCCCCCCACATACAAAATTTTCGTAAAATCTAGTTTTCATTTCAGAACCATCAAATTTGGTATCATGAAACTCTAAATTAGACGCTAGACGGTTTTTGGAAGGGGTTGGAGCCCGGGAGTAAGAGCCCCCTCCCATAAAATGCCGCGTAAAATCTACAGTTTTCAATTTAGAACCACCAAATTTGGCATACTCTCTCATGGTACTCTAACTTAGACGGTAGACGGTTTTTGGAACGGGTCGGGCACGGGGTCAGAGACCCCCGCACACAAATTTTTTTCGTAAAAACTAAAGTTTTCAATTTAGAGCTACCAAATTGGGTATACTATATAATGGTGTTCTAAATTAAACGGTAGACGGTTTTCAGAACGGGTCGGGGCAAGGGTGGTTAACCCCCCCCCCCCCCTACACACAAACTTTCGTAAAATCTATAGTTTTCAATTTAGAACCACCAAATTTTGTATACTATCTCATGGTACTCTAACTTAGACGGTAGAAGGTTTTTGGAACGGATCAAGGCCCGGGGTAAGACCCCTCCCACATACAAAATTTTCTTAAAATTTTTATTTTTCAATTCAGAACCACCAAATTTTGTGTCATGAAACTCTAACTTAGCGGGAGACGGTTTTTGGAACGGGTCGGGGCCCGGGGGTTAGAATGCCCTCCCCGACAAAATTTTCGTAAAATCTACAGTTTTCAAGTTAGAACCACCAAATTTGGTATACTATCTCATGGTACTCTAACTTAGACGCTAGACGGTTTTTGGAATAAGTCAAGGCGCGAGGGGTAAGAGCCCCCACATACAAAATTTTCGTAAAATCTATAGTTTTCGCATTAGAACCACCAAATTTGGTATCATGAAACTGTAACTTAGACGGGAGACGGTTTTTGGAACGGATCGGGGCCCGGGCGGTAAGAGCACCCCCTCCCTCCCCCAAAGAATTTTCGTAAAATATACCGTTTTCAACTTAGTACCACCAAATTTGGTATACTATCTTATGGTACTCTGACTTAGACGGTAGAGGGTTTTTGGAACGGGTCGGGCACGGGGTAAGAGCCCCCCCATAAAAATTTTTCGTAAAAACTAGTTTTCAATTTAGAACGACCAAATTTGGTATATTATCTCATGGTTCTCTAACTTAGACGGTAGATGGTTTTTTGGAAAGGGTCGGAGCCCGGGGTTCAGAGCCCCCCCCCATATAGAATTTCTTGAAATCTATAGTTTTCAATTTAGAACCACCAAATTTGGTATACCATATCATGGTACTCTAACTTAGACCGTTGGCGATTTTCGGAACGGGTTGGGGCCCGGGGGTTAGATCGTTCCCCCCATACAAAATTTTCGTAAAATCTACAGTTTTCAATTTGGAACAACCAAATTTGGTATACTATCTCATGGTACTCTAACTTAGATGGTAGACGGTTTTGGGAACGGGTCAGGCACGGGGTCAGAGCCCTCCCCATAAAAATTTTTCGTAAAATCTACAGTTTTCAATTTAAAACCACCAAATTTGGTATACTATGTCATGGTACTCTAACTGAGAATGCAGGCGATTTTTGGAAACGGTTGGAGACAGGGGTTCAGAGCCCTCCCCCATGCCAATTTTTGTAAAACCTACAGTTTCGAATTTAGAACGACCAAATTTAGTACACTCCCTCATTGTATTGTAACTTAGACCGCAGACGGAAAGGGTCGGTGCCCGGTGTGAAGGGGGCCCATTCAAAATTTTCGTAAAAATTACAATTTTTACTCTTAAGAACTGCATCCCAATACAGCACTCCATTACCGCACCTACGGTCTAGGTTAGAAGCCGTAGATAACAATAAAGTGAAAAAATATCCGGTTCATGATGTATTAAAAACACAAATTAATAAACGTTAGCTTTCACCACCAACGGTTGCCTTATCAGGCAGAAATACAATGTACTGTAAATAATGTAAATTCTTTTTTGCTTCGTATAATTAAATTAACTAAATCAAATTATTTAAAATAAGTTTCCTGGAAATTTACGGAAATAGCTTTTTCATTCATTAACTTTCACCCGCTGAACTTGGTGATTTTAGAAATAGTAATATTTACCTGGGAAATACCGGGTACCCCTGCTAGTAAGAACTAAAGATAATGTTACACTTTTAGTCAGGTACAAAACAATAATTAGAAAACCCTAGGACTGGGCCTGTTTAGCAATTTTCAGTGTGCCGTGTTTTCATAGAAGTCCAAGATTTTTGCAATGCGCTTTTCTGAGGTTGGAACTATTAAGCAGACCCTAGGCCTAGAGATTTTTGATAGTTTTCAGTCCTCCGAGCTGATATTTATGTAGTTTTCATAGAAAATAAAATGAATTCTGTTTAAATGTTACTCGAGCACAAAGCATTAATAGCTACGCCCGAGACCTAGGCATATGCATTTACAGTAATTTTTATAATGCTGTGATTATATGAGGTTTGCATGACAAATCAATTTAAGAGTGTTACGCTTATCAAAAATTATTTAAAAGGCCTAGGCCTAGCGGCCAATAATTAGCATTTGGTGCCTAAGTGAAAGCGCAACATTATTAACTTGATTTGTTATGCAAACCTTATAAATACGACCACAGCGATTAAAAGTTACTAAAGAGTCCTTGTAAGTAATATTTTTTGACCGAGTGCAAGTACAATTTACGAAATGTCAACAGGTCAAAATATCTAAAGTAACAATGAAATTTGGAATATTTCTTTTTTCTTTCTTTTTATTTCAGTTTTGACACTTGTATTAAGTTTTAAAAACATATATTTCTCCTATCGTATACCTTCATTGTGCTTTCAACAGAAATATTTTGTTTCGTGTGGTTGCAGTTTTTTTAATGTTTTGAGCATTTCATTTTGTGAAATCAATTTTACTAGAATATGCAGATTCTGTAGTTCAGTGGTTTGAGGAAAATTATGTTCTTGGAAAATTTTGTGGAAGCAGAAGAAACAATCCAAGCAGAAGCCCTCCGCTGTTCCCGCCAACAATTTGGTCAGTTAGTGAAAACAATTTATTTGGATTTCCCAGAACACAAAACGAACTTGAAAGATTAGACAGACGCTGGAATACAATTCTGGGAGAGAAAAAACTGTGACTGTACGAAATAATCAGTGAAATTGCGAAAGAGCAGAGAACAACTATGGCTAAAATCGAAAGAGTGAGAGCACAGATTCCAACAAATCCACCCAGAAGAGAAACGCTGGCAAGATAAAAAGGAATTCGAACTTCTTTGGTGCACAGAGACAATGTTAGCATGCTGGACATTTTAAGAGGAATTTCATATAATTCTACCCTTTACTAAAATGTGCTGGTATTTCTCACTAATTGAATTATACCTTTTACTAACCTGTATTTGAATTTTTCAAGAATGTAATTCCGCCGAAGATGCAAGAATGTAAAACCAACGCAAAATTAAAAAAGACAAAATTTTCAAAATAGCATGTCAAAAACATAAAATGTCAAAAAGTAATCCAAAATGTGAAACATATAAAAATTCAAAATGCAATCCAAAATGTGAAACAAATAAAAATTCAAAATGCAATCACAAGTCACAAGCATTACAAAAATGCGAAACGCTATGTAACAAGTACAACACAAAATTAAAACAAATGCCAAAAAAAAAAGAAAGTGCATACGCTTTGTAAAATGTACAAAATAAAATAAATGCCATATTCACAAGGATTTCATGACGAGTCATGTTAAAAATGAGCTTTTATTTAGACTTCAAATAATAATTACTAGCCTCTACACCTTTTTAAGTCTTTAATAAGTGCAACATCATTAACCTGACTTGTCATCAAACATTATCAATATGACCATAGCATACAATCACTTAAAAGACTTGTTAATGGATGAATTGAGGAATCACCAAGTTCAGCGGGTGAAAGTTAATGGCTGTTTATAGTTTTGTACTCGAGTAAATGCGCAACACAGTAAACTTGACTTTCTCTGAAAATTTTATGTATATGAGCACGGTTGATTGAAAACTGATAAAAGGGCTTAAGGCCTGTTCATTAATTTTTGTGCCTCAGTCAAAACGCAGTACCATAACCTTGGCATGTTATCGAAACCTTATGATTACGTCGGACTAAAAATTCCTAAAAAAGTTTACGCCTAAGGTCTTGTAACTAAAGTTTTGTGACAGGGTAAAACTGCAACATTAATAACTTGACATGTTATGTTAACGTTGTGAATATGAGCACGGCGGATTAAAGATTTCAACAAATAGCCTTCGGGATTAATGTGTTGTAGCTGAGTAAAAATGTAACATTATCTTGATTTTCTATATAAACCAAACTACGTGCTGAAATGGCCCAACTATATATACGTATACTTCAACCATATACCGAAGCGCTGACAAGGTGAAAACAAAAGTGCAATTTTGTACGGTCTCCTAACATTTTATGGCCAGCCTACATGGAAGTGGACACCTTGATATCAAAAACATACTTTTTGTACGGTCCACAACAAATAGCAATGGACACGTCGCAATCTTTGGGGGGGGGGTTAACGACCACCGTGATCAATTCAGTGGGCTATAAGCAGTCGGACATTCCCAATTTTGGGCCACTGGTTCCTGGGAAGGGGGACAGCCAGTGCCAGAAGTCAAGCACAACGTCCATGATTCACCGGGATTTGAACCAGGATCCTTCTCGACAAGTGGTCAGAAGCCAGCGCCTAGATCACTCCGCCGCCGTAGCGGCACACGTTGAAATGTATTTTTCATACGGCCCCTAACGCTCTTATGGACATACTAGATTGAACTGGACGCAAATAAATCATTAATATAATTTGTACTAGCAGGGATACCAGTTATTTGCCAGGTAAATATTACTATTTGTGGAATCACCAAGTTCAGCGGGTGAAAGTTAATGAATGAAAAAGATATTCCTGCAATTTTCCAGTAAACTTATTTTAAATTTTTTGATTTAGTTAATTTAATTTTGCGAAACAAAAAAGAAAGAAAAAGGAATGGGAATACTTACCTTCTAGGAGACATCTATAGAACTGCCGTACATCTGGCGTGTGCTTCTGTGAATCCCGCGACACAGAAATGCAATGTACCTATGTGATGTCGCATGCATACGACTTCACATTGGCATTGATCATCTTTTTCTTACCGTTTTGAATTTTGAATATCTGGAACTCTCTGTTTACATTACATTATATTTCTTTCTGATAAGCCGTTCTTTGGTAGTGAAAGCTAAACTATATAGATTTGTGTTTTTAATACACCATTAAACGCATATTTTTGCACTTTATTGTTATCTACAGTCCCTAACTTAGACCGTAGGTTAGTTAGTTGGTTGGTTGGTTGATGGTTTATGGTGCAAGGCCCTCAAAGGGCCAAAGAGCGCCTTAGAACGTAAATAGGGTATTCTTAAGAGTAAAAAACGGAACTTTTTACGAAAATTTTGCATGGGGCTACCTTGACCCGGGCCCCGACCCCTTCCAAAAACCGTCTACCGTCTAAGTTAGATAACCATAAGCAGTATACCAAATCTGGTTGTCCTAAATTGAAAACTGTAGATTTTACGAAATTTTTATGAGGAGGGGGAGGGGCTCTCACCCCGGGGTTCCGGCCCCTTCCAAAAACCGTCTAGCGTCTAAGTTAAAGTACCATGAGATAGTATGCCAAATTTGGTGGTTCTAAATTGAAAACTGTAGATTTTACGAAAAACTGTTTATTCGGGGGGGTCTGACCCCCGGGCTCCAACCCCTTCCAAAAACCGTCTAGCGTCTAAGTTAGAGTATCATGAGATAGTATACCGGATTAGGTGGTTCTGAATTGAAAACTGTAGTTTTTAAGAAAATTTTGTATGTGGGGGGGCTCTCACCCCCGGGTCTTGACCCGTTCCAAAAACGGTATGCTGTCTAAGTTAGAGTACCATAAGATAGTATACCAAATTTGGTGGTTCTAAGATGAAAACTGTCGATTTTACGAAATTTTTAATGGGGGGTTCCGACCCCGCGGGCTACAACACCTTCCAAAAACCGTCTAGCGTCTAAGTTAGAGTACCATGAGATAGTATACCAAACTTGGTGGTTCTAAATTGAAAACTGTAGATTTTGCGAATTTTTATGAGGGGGGCCCTTACCCCCGGGCGGCAACCCCTTCAAAAAATCGTCGAGCGTCTAAGTTAGAGTACCATGGGATAGTATGCCAAATATGGTGGTTCTGAATTGAAAACTGCAGTTTTTAAGAAAATTTTGTATGTGGGGGCTCTGACCCCCGGGCCTTGATCCGTTCCAAAAACGGTCTACTGTCTAAGTTAGAGTACCATGAGATAGTACACCAAAGTTGGTGGTTCTAAATTGAAAACTGTAGATTTTACAAAACAAATTTTTTCGGGGGTGTCTGACCCCCTGGGCTCCAACCCCTTCCAAAAACCGTCTAGCGTCTAAGTTAGAGTACCATGAGATAGTATACCAAATTTGGTGGTTCTAAATTGAAAGCTGTATCTAACCGCTCCAATTCCGTTTAAGCGAGGCATCCGGCAAGGATGTCCGCTCTCCGGCCAGCTATTCGCTCTCGCTTTTGAGCCTTTCCTGTTAGCAGCCCGAAGATCACTCCTGGATGTCCTACCGCCGACAGTGGCTAGTACTCGTCATCATCGAATAATTTTCACCGCCTATGCTGATGATGTGACCTTTTGCGTCCGGGATGAATCTCAATTTGATCGCCTGTATTCTGTATATCAACAGTATGTTGCATTATCTGGAGCAGCGCTGAATGCCACTAAAAGTACTGGCTTATGGTGCGGGGCATGGGCTGCCCGCACTGATGCTCCTTGGGGTGCGCAGTGGACAGCCACTACACAGAAGATCCTCGGTGCGTATGTCGGATTGCCCTTGGCTTCTGCATCTGCCACCTGGACTGCTCTTCTTCCCCGGATACAACGGACTGCTGCCTACTGGAGTAAGGCCCGCCCTTTCACATCGTTCCGTCAACGAGCAGCCGTTGTTCGTCGACAACTTATCTCTCTATGCGAATACTCTTGGATGTCGACGGTTGTGCCCGTGTCACAAATGATGACCATCACTCGCCTCTCAACTTCCGTCATCTGGTCTTCACATCACTGGGTTAAACCTGCCACGCTTCATCTGCCAGCCTCTTTGGGTGGCATCCAGCTTCCTGATCCAGCTTTCCTTTATAAAACTCATCGCATTATTCATTTCATTCGCCTTGCCACTTCAACTGTTCCGTCCCTTACCACTACCTTGAATGTTCTAGCTTCTTTCCGTGACCCATCTTTCACCTTCCTACTGTTTCTGAAGATGGATGCATACTCTCTTCTCCCGTCCCACCTCCCTCCTGTCCTGCGAGAGGGCCTTTCTCTCTTTCGTTCGCTTCCTCTTCTCCGTTCATTTCCTTCTTCAACTCTTGATCTCCTAGATGAACCTCTCTTCTTCTCTTCTCTTATTCACCCTCCTAACCTCCCTTACTTTTACTTTCCTCATTGGATCCGCTCTGGTGTGATAACTGTCCGTTCTCTCGTAACTTCTGATCTAACCTGGAGACCTCTTTCTTCCCTGTTTCTATCTCCAACCATTACTCTTGCTAACGAATATCTTCTTCTTCGCACAGCGCTTTGGAGCCTCTTTCCACTCCTCGCTTCACCTGATGGTCTCTTCTCGGTCCCCTCTGCTCCTCTTTCCCTACCGTTCTTTCTCCTCATTCGTAGCTCCCCGGTTCTAGTTACTTCTCTCTCCTCCTCTTCTCTTTATTGGCTTCTTCTTTCCCCTCCCGCACTTCCACTTTCTGTTCATTCTGCTCCTCCTTCTCTTCTCCCCGCCATCTGGACAGCATCTACCTCCCCCTTTCCTCCCTCTTGAACTCAATGTCCATTGGCAATTTCTTCACCTTCGTCTCCCCGCCCCATCAGTACTGTTTCGCATGACCCTTCTCACCTCTCCGCAGTGCTCCTTTTGCCCTGAAGTCAGCGACGTCCAACATCAATACCTATTCTGCCCCGTTCTCCTGCCAGTCCTAAACACAGCATTTCGTCTTGCTGATCGAATTTGTGCTCGATCGTTACCATTTCTTGCATATGCTTGGCTACTCCAAACAAAGCATCCACCTACTCACTTGCCTCCTGTGTGCCGTTATATTTTTCTTCTTGTGAAGTTCATTGTCTATGCTTTCCATCTTCAACAACGCTTCCCCGCTCTTATTCCACCTCCTCAGGAGGCAAGTGCTATCATTCGGAGACGCTTCCTAGCACGGTTAACCACTCGCCTCCAAATGGAGCACTCTCGTGCTGCCTCAACAAACACCGATAGCGTTTTTCAATCCACTTGGGCCCAATCGGCTGGGTGGTTCCATATCCACAATTTGCAGTTACATCTCAACCTATAAGTGGGATTTTTGTTGTCGCCCACGTTCACTGTAACAAATCATGTTTTTACGTATTAATTTTGGTGCTTCGCTATTTGTGATTTTTCTGTTTTAATGTGCCATTGAAGATAGCTCAATATGTTTCCCATGTTCTCTTCGATAATGTTGGGTTTTATGTTGTTGTATATAATTCTTCCTTCTGCACAGTTTACTGCCTACGCAATGTCCCCTTCATTATGTTGAATATTTTTTTAAAATATTAGTCACTGTGTGTATAATTTAATGCAACAAGATGCCCTTCTGAGTACATTTAGCGTTATTTCCCCTTGTCACTGAATACTTCTGTACATATGTTGTAAATTTTGAATGTAGCATCACTGTTGCATTTCTGTGAATTAGTACCTAATGTTTAATCTTTAGTATGGTAGTAATGCTTAATTGGAATTTGTGCATAGTATAGAATCATGTCTTGCCCTGTCTACAATACTGTAGGTAAACATTTTCGTTTGTATCGCTCGTGCTTTATTGTCTGCCTCTCCTTCGCCCTACGTGGCGAAATATTTTTTTATGATTTTAACAATATTTTGTTTTACGTTTCACTGGAACTTTCCAGCTGATGTATATACCGCTGTATTTATTGGCAGAATTCCATTGTCATGTACATAGAAATGTTATTTTACTGAAGAATAAAGGCAATTTTGAAATGTAGATTTTACGAAAAAGTTTTTATTCGGGGGAGTCTGACCCCCCGGCTCCAACCCCTTCCCAAAACCGTCTAGCGTCTAAGTTAGAGTACCATGAGATAGTATACCAGATTAGGTGGTTCTGAATTGAAAACTGTAGTTTTTAAGAAAATTTTGTATGTGGGGGCTCTGACCCCCGGGCCTTGACCCGTTCCAAAAACGGTCTGCAGTCTAAGTTAGAGTACCATAAGATAGTATACCAAATTTGGTGGTTCTAAGATGAAAACTGTAGATTTTACGAAATTTTTATGAGGGGGGGCCGACCCCGCGGGCTCCAACCCCTTTCAAAAACCGTCTAGCGTCTAAGTTAGAGTACCATGAGATAGTATACCAAATTTGGTGGTTCTAAATTGAAAACTGTAGATTTTACGAAAAAGTTTTTTCGGGTGGGGGGTCTGACCCCCGGGCTCCAACCCCTTTCAAAAACCGTCTAGCGTCTAAGTTAGAGTACCATGAGATAGTATACCAAATTTGGTGGTTCTAAATTGAAAACTGTAGATTTTAGGAAAAAGTTTTTATTCGGGGGGTCTGACCCCCGGGCTCCAACCCCTTCTAAAAACCGTCTAGCGTCTAAGTTAGAGTACCATGAGATAGTATACCAGATTCCTGAGCCTGTCGCCCAGAGACCAGTAACGGTCTCGATGTACCCAGTACATCCTGAAGTCACAGATGCTATGCTTTGTGCTTTTCTTATGCAATCCGGTTGTGTTGTGGGTAACATTACCACACACTCCGCTGCTCCAAAGGACGAGGATGATCGTTCGATTGAAAGTGCCCGACGAGTTGCGCGAGTAGTATTCTCTTCGGATGAACATATCAAGTCTTTTCCTACTCTCTTCACTGTAAAATGTGGAGATCAAATCCGACGCATCGACGTTTTAACCTCCTTTCATTATCAGACTTGTAAGGCGTATGGCCATCAACGTAGTGAGTGCTTCCGCCGCCCTGCTGTACCTCAGTCTTCGGGACCAAACGTCACTCGTGACAGCCCTGTGTCGTCCACCCCTACCGTTTCTAAGGAGGTGTCTTCAGAACTTCAACCTGCTCTGCCATCGGGCCTTCCTCCACGGGGCCCTGCCCCACAATTGTTGACAGAGGACTTTCCTCATCTGGTACCGACAGCTCCGCCCACGTACCTTGCAGCTCCAGCTAACCTGACTGCTGACCTTCATCTTCCTTCGGATGAAGACACTCCAAGTACAGTTACTGACATGGACTGCCCTACTGCTGGTGACACTTCTGGCAATCACTCTGACCCTACAACTACCAGCAAGCCTGCTCGACGGGAGTCCTGGAGTGCTCCGCAGACTCCGCTCCCTCCTCGCATCGGTGCTGCAAGAGGTCGTTCTGTTGACTCATCTTCCCGCTCCTCCTCTCAACGTCGTACTTCGCCACGAACAAGTCGACACCCTGCTGTGATTCCAGGTTCTAAGACTCCACCCCCAGTGCTTTCCCTAGATTCTTTTCTCCGATACCTAGCTGAAGCGAAGGCGGATATACCGGTAGGTCCGCTTTCTCTTCATAAAATATATGAAGTATTATGCTCTCATAAACATCCTAGATTCTTTAATCAGTTTGTTGCACGTCATTTGCTTGATCTTCCTACTGTTCTAACCCAAGTTTCTAGTGTGATATCTGTGTATCGAAATCTTGTGCTTTCCTATCCCGATCTCAAATTTAGTGTTGACAGAATGAAGAAGCAAGCGAAGAAAATAACAGATTCCAGCGCACGTGCGTGTCGACCTGGGAAGGACCTACCGATTCAAGGTGGTCACACTTAACTGCAGAGGGTTCTCTGCTTCTCCTAGAAATGCTCTAGTGTATGAGGACTTGGCGCCTCTACACGCAGATCTTCTCTTGCTCCAAGAGACCAATTGCTCTGCTACCACTTTGTTCTCTCGTTGGCGGGCTTGGCCCTACGATTTTCACCATGCTTATCGAGTTGGACGGAATGGTGGCCTTGCACTTGGGATCCATCACCGCCTACTCCCTCTGATTTCGACGCCAGTGATTCGTGCCTTACATGTGGACAACCTCCAGGTCGCTGTCTTTTGCATTGAAAACGTGACCTATCATGTTTTTAACATATATGTCCCCTGTGATGAACGTCTGTTACCTGATCTTCTCTCCACACTCCGTACAGAGCTGTCATGCATCCCACCGTCTGAATACATTCTCATCGGCGGAGATTTCAATTGTACGTTGTTGCCGGCCCTTGACCGCAATTCAACCGTTGGAGAATACCGCAGACAACGTGTATTACAGATTTCCCAGCTAGTTGATGATTTTCAATTGGTTGATGCGTTCCGGCATCTACACCCGTCGGAAATCTCTTTTACCTGGCGCTCTTCCATCCATGGCAGCACTACGGCAGCACGGTTGGATAAATTTTATGTTTCGACTGCTCTTCTCCCGTCGATCGCAGCTGCTGCCCATCATCCTTCCGCCGCTTCAGACCACAGTATTGTCAGTCTGTCGGTGTGTGTTTCGCCTTCACCTTCAAGGACTCAACGAGTATGGACTTTTCCGGACTCGCTCCTGGATGATCAACAATTTTGTGTTGCTGTGCGTGAGTTCCTCCGAAGTCGTCAGCCCCTTCTTGATACTACGTCCGACGCGATGCAACTGTGGCTCAGTGTCAAACATGACTTGGTCCTTTTTGTACGGCGCTACTCCCATGCCTCTCGGAATGAGAGCGATATGAAAATTGCGAATCTACGTGCTCTATTGTCGATGCTCTCTCTTGATGATCCGCAATACCCCGGCTATCTGGCAGATCTCCATGCTTTGCTTCTTCCTCGCGCATCCGATGCAGCCTGCAGGATGCATTTCTTGCATCTCTCCCCTACAGCTGATTCTCACGATTACTTAACCGCCTTGGAATCTCAACATCGTTCTGCTACATCTTTGCGTCATCTTCGCCTCCAGGATGGTTCCATCACTTCGAACCCATCGAAGCTATGCACTTTCACCAGACAGTATTTCATCGCCAAGTACAGTGCGGTAACGCAGTCTTCATCCTCATTAGCTTCTCCTCTTCTCTCCTCTCTTCCTCAGGTCCCCTCTACTTTATCTACTTCTTTACTCTCTCCTTTCTCTCTTCGCGAACTCCGCGAGGCGTTCGCTACTCTCAATCCTCATGCCGCTCCTGGACCTGACGGCCTTCCTCTGTCCTTTTATCGTGCTTTTCTACCGTGCCTTCTGCCTTTTCTGTCTGCGTGTTTCTCGTCTGCTTTTTCCTCTCCTGCGTTACCGCCCGACTTTACTTTGGCACACACCATCCTCCTTCCTAAGAAGGGTGACCTCTTGGATCTTGGAAACTGGCGCCCTATCTCCATCCTAAACACTGACTATAAGTTCTATACAAAACTCTTATCCCGTCGCCTTAATTCTGTTCTCTCTTTCGTTATTTCTCCTGACCAGACATACACTGTGCCTGGTCGGACTATTTCCACTAACGTTTCTCTTCTCCTTCATCTTCACTTCCTCGCTCGCTCTTTTTGTGAACCTCTTGCCTTCCTCAATCTGGATCAAAAGTCCGCTTTTGATAACGTTTCTCATTTTTATCTCTCTGTTGTCCTTTCACAATTTGGCTTTCCTCCTACCTTTTCTTCCGCACTCTTGGCCCTTTATCAGGGAGCTAGTTTCCATGTTCGAGCGGCCACATTTCTAACCGCTCCAATTCCGTTTAAGCGAGGCATCCGGCAAGGATGTCCGCTCTCCGGCCAGCTATTCGCTCTCGCTTTTGAGCCTTTCCTGTTAGCAGCCCGAAGATCACTCCTGGATGTCCTACCGCCGACAGTGGCTAGTACTCGTCATCATCGAATAATTTTCACCGCCTATGCTGATGATGTGACCTTTTGCGTCCGGGATGAATCTCAATTTGATCGCCTGTATTCTGTATATCAACAGTATGTTGCATTATCTGGAGCAGCGCTGAATGCCACTAAAAGTACTGGCTTATGGTGCGGGGCATGGGCTGCCCGCACTGATGCTCCTTGGGGTGCGCAGTGGACAGCCACTACACAGAAGATCCTCGGTGCGTATGTCGGATTGCCCTTGGCTTCTGCATCTGCCACCTGGACTGCTCTTCTTCCCCGGATACAACGGACTGCTGCCTACTGGAGTAAGGCCCGCCCTTTCACATCGTTCCGTCAACGAGCAGCCGTTGTTCGTCGACAACTTATCTCTCTATGCGAATACTCTTGGATGTCGGCGGTTGTGCCCGTGTCACAAATGATGACCATCACTCGCCTCTCAACTTCCGTCATCTGGTCTTCACATCACTGGGTTAAACCTGCCACGCTTCATCTGCCAGCCTCTTTGGGTGGCATCCAGCTTCCTGATCCAGCTTTCCTTTATAAAACTCATCGCATTATTCATTTCATTCGCCTTGCCACTTCAACTGTTCCGTCCCTTACCACTACCTTGAATGTTCTAGCTTCTTTCCGTGACCCATCTTTCACCTTCCTACTGTTTCTGAAGATGGATGCATACTCTCTTCTCCCGTCCCACCTCCCTCCTGTCCTGCGAGAGGGCCTTTCTCTCTTTCGTTCGCTTCCTCTTCTCCGTTCATTTCCTTCTTCAACTCTTGATCTCCTAGATGAACCTCTCTTCTTCTCTTCTCTTATTCACCCTCCTAACCTCCCTTACTTTTACTTTCCTCATTGGATCCGCTCTGGTGTGATAACTGTCCGTTCTCTCGTAACTTCTGATCTAACCTGGAGACCTCTTTCTTCCCTGTTTCTATCTCCAACCATTACTCTTGCTAACGAATATCTTCTTCTTCGCACAGCGCTTTGGAGCCTCTTTCCACTCCTCGCTTCACCTGATGGTCTCTTCTCGGTCCCCTCTGCTCCTCTTTCCCTACCGTTCTTTCTCCTCATTCGTAGCTCCCCGGTTCTAGTTACTTCTCTCTCCTCCTCTTCTCTTTATTGGCTTCTTCTTTCCCCTCCCGCACTTCCACTTTCTGTTCATTCTGCTCCTCCTTCTCTTCTCCCCGCCATCTGGACAGCATCTACCTCCCCCTTTCCTCCCCTCTTGAACTCAATGTCCATTGGCAATTTCTTCACCTTCGTCTCCCAGCCCCATCAGTACTGTTTCGCATGACCCTTCTCACCTCTCCGCAGTGCTCCTTTTGCCCTGAAGTCAGCGACGTCCAACATCAATACCTATTCTGCCCCGTTCTCCTGCCAGTCCTAAACACAGCATTTCGTCTTGCTGATCGAATTTGTGCTCGATCGTTACCATTTCTTGCATATGCTTGGCTACTCCAAACAAAGCATCCACCTACTCACTTGCCTCCTGTGTGCCGTTATATTTTTCTTCTTGTGAAGTTCACTGTCTATGCTTTCCATCTTCAACAACGCTTCCCCGCTCTTATTCCACCTCCTCAGGAGGCAAGTGCTATCATTCGGAGACGCTTCCTAGCACGGTTAACCACTCGCCTCCAAATGGAGCACTCTCGTGCTGCCTCAACAAACACCGATAGCGTTTTTCAATCCACTTGGGCCCAATCGGCTGGGTGGTTCCATATCCACAATTTGCAGTTACATCTCAACCTATAAGTGGGATTTTTGTTGTCGCCCACGTTCACTGTAACAAATCATGTTTTTACGTATTAATTTTGGTGCTTCGCTATTTGTGATTTTTCTGTTTTAATGTGCCATTGAAGATAGCTCAATATGTTTCCCATGTTCTCTTCGATAATGTTGGGTTTTATGTTGTTGTATATAATTCTTCCTTCTGCACAGTTTACTGCCCACGCAATGTCCCCTTCATTATGTTGAATATTTTTTTAAAATATTAGTCACTGTGTGTATAATTTAATGCAACAAGATGCCCTTCTGAGTACATTTAGCGTTATTTCCCCTTGTCACTGAATACTTCTGTACATATGTTGTAAATTTTGAATGTAGCATCACTGTTGCATTTCTGTGAATTAGTACCTAATGTTTAATCTTTAGTATGGTAGTAATGCTTAATTGGAATTTGTGCATAGTATAGAATCATGTCTTGCCCTGTCTACAATACTGTAGGTAAACATTTTCGTTTGTATCGCTCGTGCTTTATTGTCTGCCTCTTCTTCGCCCTACGTGGCGAAATAATTTTTTTTTTTTATGATTTTAACAATATTTTGTTTTACGTTTCACTGGAACTTTCCAGCTGATGTATATACCGCTGTATTTATTGGCAGAATTCCATTGTCATGTACATAGAAATGTTATTTTACTGAAGAATAAAGGCAATTTTGAAATGTAGATTTTAGGAAAAAGTTTTTATTCGGGGGGTCTGACCCCCGGGCTCCAACCCCTTCCAAAAACCGTCTAGCGTCTAAGTTAGAGTACCATGAGATAGTATACCAGATTAGGTGGTTCTGAATTGAAAACTGTAGTTTTTAAGAAAATTTTGTATGTGGGGGGGCTCTGACCCCCGGGCCTTGACCCGTTCCGAAAACGGTCTGCCGACTAAGTTAGAGTACCATAAGATAGTATACCAAATTTGGTGGTTCTAAGATGAAAACTGTAGATTTTACGAAATTTTTTATAAGAGGGGGGTCCGACCCCGCGGGCTCCAACCCCTTCCAAAAACCGTCTAGCGTCTAAGTTAGTTTCATGATACCAAATTTGATGGTTCTGAAATGAAAACTAGATTTTACGAAAACTTTGTATGTATGGGGGGAGGGGGGGCTCTGACTCCCCGGGCCTTGACCCGTTCCAAAAACAGACAACCGTCTAAGTTTGAGTACTATGAGATAGGATACCTGATTTGGTGGTTCTGAATTGAAAACTGTAGATACTGTAGATTGTGCTCCGTGAGTTTTGTTTGTATTTCAAGTATTTAGGCTACTAGGATAACTAGGTTTGTGCTTACCTCCACTATAAAGGTTTGGAGATTCGTTTCGGACATCTCCCGAAAGGGTGAGTGCCTTTTTTCGTTTCTTATCGTCGTGTTTAAAATTCCTACCGAGCTGGTAGAAGCCTACTTATCTCGGCGCCATTAATATGGCGTCATCCGGTGGTGTTGTCAACCCTGACATCACTTCCGGTGATCACGGCACTTTGCCCAGCGGTGGCGTTGTCACGTTGCCCTCCGGGTCGACGTCAACCGTTGGCGGCGTATCGTTTTCCTCCCCTGACGTCACTATTACAGCTCTTGCCCCAGCTGCTTCTCATATAGTGAAAGTTGACGTCATGGACACTATGGATGACGGTGCTCCTCTGCCTTCAATGGATGGCGATGCTCCTCTGCCTTCAATGGATGGCGGTGCTCCTCTGCCTTCAACCTCCACTTCTACTGCTCCTCGTTCCTATTCTTCAGCGGTAACTTCCCAAAGGCTTCAGCCCAAGTCTAATTCCATGCGAGCGGAAGCCGCAGCTTTAAAACCTCATGTCCGTCGCTCTGGTAATGAGGTTGTGCTCGAAATTCCAGTGGATTCTCCAGCAGGTGCCTCTTTCACCACGGCTACTGAGTTGGGTGTGTGCTTTGAGGCGCTGCCAGACACACCACTCAAAATGTACTCAACTGCTCTAAAACAAAAGTTCTCTCCGTCAGCGATACGTCATATGTCGCGCAGAGGGCCGAGTGTCATTGTTTATTTTTTTCATGCGGCAGATGCTACCTCTGTCTTACAGACTGGGCTGGTTGTTGGTGATCACCAATTATTTCCTGAGCCTGTCGCCCAGAGACCAGTAACGGTCTCGATGTACCCAGTACATCCTGAAGTCACAGATGCTATGCTTTGTGCTTTTCTTATGCAATCCGGTCGTGTTGTGGGTAACATTACCACACACTCCGCTGCTCCAAAGGACGAGGATGATCGTTCGATTGAAAGTGCCCGACGAGTTGCGCGAGTAGTATTCTCTTCGGATGAACATATCAAGTCTTTTCCTACTCTCTTCACTGTAAAATGTGGAGATCAAATCCGACGCATCGACGTTTTAACCTCCTTTCATTGTCAGACTTGTAAGGCGTATGGCCATCAACGTAGTGAGTGCTTCCGCCGCCCTGCTGTACCTCAGTCTTCGGGACCAAACGTCACTCGTGACAGCCCTGTGTCGTCCACCCCTACCGTTTCTAAGGAGGTGTCTTCAGAACTTCAACCTGCTCTGCCATCGGGCCTTCCTCCACGGGGTCCTGCCCCACAATTGTTGACAGAGGACTTTCCTCATCTGGTACCGACAGCTCCACCCACGTACCTTGCAGCTCCAGCTAACCTGACTGCTGACCTTCATCTTCCTTCGGATGAAGACACTCCAAGTACAGTTACTGACATGGACTGCCCTACTGCTAGTGACACTTCTGGCAATCACTCTGACCCTACAACTACCAGCAAGCCTGCTCGACGGGAGTCCTGGAGTGCTCCGCAGACTCCGCTCCCTCCTCGCATCGGTGCTGCAAGAGGTCGTTCTGTTGACTCATCTTCCCGCTCCTCCTCTCAACGTCGTACTTCGCCACGAACAAGTCGACACCCTGCTGTGATTCCAGGTTCTAAGACTCCACCCCCAGTGCTTTCCCTAGATTCTTTTCTCCGATACCTAGCTGAAGCGAAGGCGGATATACCGGTAGGTCCGCTTTCTCTTCATAAAATATATGAAGTATTATGCTCTCATAAACATCCTAGATTCTTTAATCAGTTTGTTGCACGTCATTTGCTTGATCTTCCTACTGTTCTAACCCAAGTTTCTAGTGTGATATCTGTGTATCGAAATCTTGTGCTTTCCTATCCCGATCTCAAATTTAGTGTTGACAGAATGAAGAAGCAAGCGAAGAAAATAACAGATTCCAGCGCACGTGCGTGTCGACCTGGGAAGGACCTACCGATTCAAGGTGGTCACACTTAACTGCAGAGGGTTCTCTGCTTCTCCTAGAAATGCTCTAGTGTATGAGGACTTGGCGCCTCTACACGCAGATCTTCTCTTGCTCCAAGAGACCAATTGCTCTGCTACCACTTTGTTCTCTCGTTGGCGGGCTTGGCCCTACGATTTTCACCATGCTTATCGAGTTGGACGGAATGGTGGCCTTGCACTTGGGATCCATCACCGCCTACTCCCTCTGATTTCGACGCCAGTGATTCGTGCCTTACATGTGGACAACCTCCAGGTCGCTGTCTTTTGCATTGAAAACGTGACCTATCATGTTTTTAACATATATGTCCCCTGTGATGAACGTCTGTTACCTGATCTTCTCTCCACACTCCGTACAGAGCTGTCATGCATCCCACCGTCTGAATACATTCTCATCGGCGGAGATTTCAATTGTACGTTGTTGCCGGCCCTTGACCGCAATTCAACCGTTGGAGAATACCGCAGACAACGTGTATTACAGATTTCCCAGCTAGTTGATGATTTTCAATTGGTTGATGCGTTCCGGCATCTACACCCGTCGGAAATCTCTTTTACCTGGCGCTCTTCCATCCATGGCAGCACTACGGCAGCACGGTTGGATAAATTTTATGTTTCGACTGCTCTTCTCCCGTCGATCGCAGCTGCTGCCCATCATCCTTCCGCCGCTTCAGACCACAGTATTGTCAGTCTGTCGGTGTGTGTTTCGCCTTCACCTTCAAGGACTCAACGAGTATGGACTTTTCCGGACTCGCTCCTGGATGATCAACAATTTTGTGTTGCTGTGCGTGAGTTCCTCCGAAGTCGTCAGCCCCTTCTTGATACTACGTCCGACGCGATGCAACTGTGGCTCAGTGTCAAACATGACTTGGTCCTTTTTGTACGGCGCTACTCCCATGCCTCTCGGAATGAGAGCGATATGAAAATTGCGAATCTACGTGCTCTATTGTCGATGCTCTCTCTTGATGATCCGCAATACCCCGGCTATCTGGCAGATCTCCATGCTTTGCTTCTTCCTCGCGCATCCGATGCAGCCTGCAGGATGCATTTCTTGCATCTCTCCCCTACAGCTGATTCTCACGATTACTTAACCGCCTTGGAATCTCAACATCGTTCTGCTACATCTTTGCGTCATCTTCGCCTCCAGGATGGTTCCATCACTTCGAACCCATCGAAGCTATGCACTTTCACCAGACAGTATTTCATCGCCAAGTACAGTGCGGTAACGCAGTCTTCATCCTCATTAGCTTCTCCTCTTCTCTCCTCTCTTCCTCAGGTCCCCTCTACTTTATCTACTTCTTTACTCTCTCCTTTCTCTCTTCGCGAACTCCGCGAGGCGTTCGCTACTCTCAATCCTCATGCCGCTCCTGGACCTGACGGCCTTCCTCTGTCCTTTTATCGTGCTTTTCTACCGTGCCTTCTGCCTTTTCTGTCTGCGTGTTTCTCGTCTGCTTTTTCCTCTCCTGCGTTACCGCCCGACTTTACTTTGGCACACACCATCCTCCTTCCTAAGAAGGGTGACCTCTTGGATCTTGGAAACTGGCGCCCTATCTCCATCCTAAACACTGACTATAAGTTCTATACAAAACTCTTATCCCGTCGCCTTAATTCTGTTCTCTCTTTCGTTATTTCTCCTGACCAGACATACACTGTGCCTGGTCGGACTATTTCCACTAACGTTTCTCTTCTCCTTCATCTTCACTTCCTCGCTCGCTCTTTTTGTGAACCTCTTGCCTTCCTCAATCTGGATCAAAAGTCCGCTTTTGATAACGTTTCTCATTTTTATCTCTCTGTTGTCCTTTCACAATTTGGCTTTCCTCCTACCTTTTCTTCCGCACTCTTGGCCCTTTATCAGGGAGCTAGTTTCCATGTTCGAGCGGCCACATTTCTAACCGCTCCAATTCCGTTTAAGCGAGGCATCCGGCAAGGATGTCCGCTCTCCGGCCAGCTATTCGCTCTCGCTTTTGAGCCTTTCCTGTTAGCAGCCCGAAGATCACTCCTGGATGTCCTACCGCCGACAGTGGCTAGTACTCGTCATCATCGAATAATTTTCACCGCCTATGCTGATGATGTGACCTTTTGCGTCCGGGATGAATCTCAATTTGATCGCCTGTATTCTGTATATCAACAGTATGTTGCATTATCTGGAGCAGCGCTGAATGCCACTAAAAGTACTGGCTTATGGTGCGGGGCATGGGCTGCCCGCACTGATGCTCCTTGGGGTGCGCAGTGGACAGCCACTACACAGAAGATCCTCGGTGCGTATGTCGGATTGCCCTTGGCTTCTGCATCTGCCACCTGGACTGCTCTTCTTCCCCGGATACAACGGACTGCTGCCTACTGGAGTAAGGCCCGCCCTTTCACATCGTTCCGTCAACGAGCAGCCGTTGTTCGTCGACAACTTATCTCTCTATGCGAATACTCTTGGATGTCGACGGTTGTGCCCGTGTCACAAATGATGACCATCACTCGCCTCTCAACTTCCGTCATCTGGTCTTCACATCACTGGGTTAAACCTGCCACGCTTCATCTGCCAGCCTCTTTGGGTGGCATCCAGCTTCCTGATCCAGCTTTCCTTTATAAAACTCATCGCATTATTCATTTCATTCGCCTTGCCACTTCAACTGTTCCGTCCCTTACCACTACCTTGAATGTTCTAGCTTCTTTCCGTGACCCATCTTTCACCTTCCTACTGTTTCTGAAGATGGATGCATACTCTCTTCTCCCGTCCCACCTCCCTCCTGTCCTGCGAGAGGGCCTTTCTCTCTTTCGTTCGCTTCCTCTTCTCCGTTCATTTCCTTCTTCAACTCTTGATCTCCTAGATGAACCTCTCTTCTTCTCTTCTCTTATTCACCCTCCTAACCTCCCTTACTTTTACTTTCCTCATTGGATCCGCTCTGGTGTGATAACTGTCCGTTCTCTCGTAACTTCTGATCTAACCTGGAGACCTCTTTCTTCCCTGTTTCTATCTCCAACCATTACTCTTGCTAACGAATATCTTCTTCTTCGCACAGCGCTTTGGAGCCTCTTTCCACTCCTCGCTTCACCTGATGGTCTCTTCTCGGTCCCCTCTGCTCCTCTTTCCCTACCGTTCTTTCTCCTCATTCGTAGCTCCCCGGTTCTAGTTACTTCTCTCTCCTCCTCTTCTCTTTATTGGCTTCTTCTTTCCCCTCCCGCACTTCCACTTTCTGTTCATTCTGCTCCTCCTTCTCTTCTCCCCGCCATCTGGACAGCATCTACCTCCCCCTTTCCTCCCCTCTTGAACTCAATGTCCATTGGCAATTTCTTCACCTTCGTCTCCCAGCCCCATCAGTACTGTTTCGCATGACCCTTCTCACCTCTCCGCAGTGCTCCTTTTGCCCTGAAGTCAGCGACGTCCAACATCAATACCTATTCTGCCCCGTTCTCCTGCCAGTCCTAAACACAGCATTTCGTCTTGCTGATCGAATTTGTGCTCGATCGTTACCATTTCTTGCATATGCTTGGCTACTCCAAACAAAGCATCCACCTACTCACTTGCCTCCTGTGTGCCGTTATATTTTTCTTCTTGTGAAGTTCACTGTCTATGCTTTCCATCTTCAACAACGCTTCCCCGCTCTTATTCCACCTCCTCAGGAGGCAAGTGCTATCATTCGGAGACGCTTCCTAGCACGGTTAACCACTCGCCTCCAAATGGAGCACTCTCGTGCTGCCTCAACAAACACCGATAGCGTTTTTCAATCCACTTGGGCCCAATCGGCTGGGTGGTTCCATATCCACAATTTGCAGTTACATCTCAACCTATAAGTGGGATTTTTGTTGTCGCCCACGTTCACTGTAACAAATCATGTTTTTACGTATTAATTTTGGTGCTTCGCTATTTGTGATTTTTCTGTTTTAATGTGCCATTGAAGATAGCTCAATATGTTTCCCATGTTCTCTTCGATAATGTTGGGTTTTATGTTGTTGTATATAATTCTTCCTTCTGCACAGTTTACTGCCCACGCAATGTCCCCTTCATTATGTTGAATATTTTTTTAAAATATTAGTCACTGTGTGTATAATTTAATGCAACAAGATGCCCTTCTGAGTACATTTAGCGTTATTTCCCCTTGTCACTGAATACTTCTGTACATATGTTGTAAATTTTGAATGTAGCATCACTGTTGCATTTCTGTGAATTAGTACCTAATGTTTAATCTTTAGTATGGTAGTAATGCTTAATTGGAATTTGTGCATAGTATAGAATCATGTCTTGCCCTGTCTACAATACTGTAGGTAAACATTTTCGTTTGTATCGCTCGTGCTTTATTGTCTGCCTCTCCTTCGCCCTACGTGGCGAAATATTTTTTATGATTTTAACAATATTTTGTTTTACGTTTCACTGGAACTTTCCAGCTGATGTATATACCGCTGTATTTATTGGCAGAATTCCATTGTCATGTACATAGAAATGTTATTTTACTGAAGAATAAAGGCAATTTTGAAATGTAGTGTCGGGGGCTCTGACCAACCGGGCCCCTGACCCTTTCCAAAAACCGTCTAAGTTAGAGTACCCTGAGATAATATACCAAATTTGGTAGTTCTAAATTGAAAACTATATCTTACGGCAATTCTGTAGGGGGCTGTAACCCCCCCCCTCCTCTCTGCAACCGCTTCCCAAAACCGTCTACAGTCTAAGTTAGAATACCACGAGACAGTATACCAGATTTGGTGGTTCTGAATTGAAAACTGTAGATTTTACGAAAATTTTGTACATGGGGGGCTCTGACCAACCGGGCCCTGCCCCTTTCCAAAAACCGTCTACCGTCTAATATTTTTAGTGCCAAAGAAAAACGTAATATTCCTATCCTGTCTGCGTGTCCAAATTTTATAAATTTGATCAGGGAGCAAGACGTTCGAAATCGTACGTTTTCCTGAATTCGTTTTTTATGTAACCAAAATCTGTAAACGCGACGAATTGACGTAGTCGACGAATTTGTCCGCGACGAATTGACGCAGTCGACGAATTGACGCGCGACGAATTAACGCGCGACGAATTGACGCAGTCGACGAATTGACGCGCGACGAATTGACGTAGGCGACGAATTGACGCGCGACGAATCGTCGCAGTCGACGAATTAACGCAGTCGACGAATTGACGCACGCGACGAATTGACGTAGAACCGAGTTTCTTACTGGAAAAGATCTTATTTTGCCATCTTCATTTCAAGGTAGTCCGCGGAATATGGTGCAAAATTATCAAAATGCAATGGCGATTGTCAGAAAGTATGTCAAGCTTGATCTTTTTCTTACTATGACTTGCAGCCCGAAATGGGAAGAAATTACTGAAATCTTGAACTGCCAATCTGTCGAATACCGTCCAGATTTAGTTGCAAGAGTCTACCAATTAAAGTTGAAAGAATTAATAGATGATATAACCAATGCTGATAACGTAGTCCTTTTTGCAACTACCCCGTCAGAGCTGCAGAGTAGGATCCAGGAACATGCTGACAAGAGTAAAGAAGTGGGATTAAAAATGAACTTTCAGAAGACAAAAGTGATGTTCAATGCTTTTACAAGAAATGAAGATTTATCGATTGATGGAGAAAAGCTGGAGATAACAGACACGTACGTTTATCTTGGACAGCAGATATCAAGTGAGGGTCACATTGATAAAGAAATTAATCGGCGTACAAAACTTGCCTGGAGAGCTTTGGGAAGAAACAGCACAATTTTCAAGAGCAATATGCCATTATGTCTTAAAAGAAAAGTGTTTGATCAATGCATCCATCCAGTGCTTACGTATGGTGCAGAGACGTGGACCTTAACTAAAAGAGACATACAAAGGCTGCAGACAACTCAAAGAGCATGGAGAGGTGCATGCTTGGTGTAACCAGGAGAGATAAAAAGAGGAACTCGTGGATCCGAAAAATGACAAGAGTGGAAGACATCATGATCAGAGTAAAACCCCTGAAATTGCAATGGGCTGGACATACTGCCAGAAGGACAGACCATCGATGGACAGCCGAAATTTTAAATTGGATTCCAAGGGACAGAAAAAGACCCAGAAGAAGACCACATAGGAGATGTGTGGATGAAATTCGAAAGTATGCGGAAGTGACATGGAGGAGACTGGCACAAGACAGACCGTTGTGGAGGAAACTTGTGGAGACCTTCGTCCAGCAGTGGATTGATAATAGTTGACAATGATGATGATGATAACCAAAAGGCGTATTTTTGGAGTTCTGGTGGCCAAAGTTCATGTAGTCGAATTCCAAAAAAGAGGGCTTCCCCATGCTCACATACTCTTGATTTTGAAAGAAGAGGACAAAGCAAGATTTCCTGAGAAAACTGACCAAATTATATCGGCAGAACTACCAGATAAAGAGCATTTACCAGTTTTGCATGCAACTGTTGCGAAACACATGGTTCATAACCCGTGTGGTGAAATAATCACAATTCACCCTGTATGGAAGGTGGCAAATGTACCAAGCGATTTCAGAAGTCTTTCCAAAATGAAACAGTAGCTAAGAAATTATATCGCCGTAGAAAGAATGGTGCAACCACGACTCTACGTGGTAAAATTATTGATAACAGCTGGATTGTCCCTTATAATCCGAATCTTTTGTTAAAGTGCAATTGCCACATTAATGTCAAAGAGTGCGCTACTGCGAAAATCGTGAAATACCTTTTCAAGTACGTATACAAAGGTCATGACTGTTAAAATGTGCAAATAACAGGGCACAACACCAAATACGACGAAGTAAAAAGTCATGTTGATTCCCGATACGTTAGCGCACCTTTGGCAATATGGCGAAAACTTGGTTATGATATGCATCAGCAATCTCATACAATAGTTATATTACCTGTTCACCTTCCTGAAGAACAGAACATTACCTTTAATCCGGAGCGTTTAAACAATGATCGAAGTGCAGTTGTTCATAATGCTCAGAGATATACAATGCTGACAGCATGGTTCAAACTAAATGAGGACAATGAAGATGAGCAATCCATTTCATATAGTGGCATGCCAAGACATTATTTGTTCAATCAAAATGAAAGACAATGGGTCCAACGAAAACGTGGTGGAGATAATGGGATTGGAAGAAAGCATTCAGTCAACCTTGGCTCTGATCCAGAAATATATTGTTAGAGACTACTGCTACTTTATGTGTCTGGAGCGAAAAGCTTTACAGATTTAAGAATAGTCAATGGAATTCCATCTGATATCTTCCGGGAAGCTGCACTGCAGAAAGGTTTAATTAAGAATGATGAAATATGGGAGAAAACCTTAGATGAAGCATCAGTTTGCAGCATGCCTCAACAACTACGAGATTTATTTGCATACATTCTTATCTTTGTTTCACCACCCAGTGCACAAGAATTGTTGGGAAAATATAAATCCTATCTTTGGGAAGAATTTTCACACATGAGAACTTGAAAATTTCTGATTTTAAAATATTTGCAAAGAAAGCCATTCTGTGTCCCAAAAGCTCTGATGTTGATAAATTAAATGAGAATGTTCATGATGAACTCTTAGAGGGGAAAGCATGCACATGCTTCAGCTCTGATTCAATTGATGCCGATGGAGAAGAAAATACTGCACGGTATTATCTTATAGAGTTTTTAAATGAGCAAACTCCATCAGGAATGCCATTTCACAGACTGAAGTTGAATATTGGAGCTGTTATCATGCTCCTGAGAAACCACAATACACAACGAGGTTTATGCAATGGAACAATACATTGGTTTATGCAATGGAACAAGACATTGGTTTATGCAATGGAATTAAAGAACTAAAACCCAATTTGATCATTGCAGAAGTGCTCACAGGTTCAGCATGTGGTAAAATTGTTTTTATTCCGCAAATTAGCCTCGCACCTACTGATATAGACCTCCTATTCACACTAAGATGACAACATTTATCTGTAAAACTCGCCTTTGCTAAGACCATTAATAAGTCTCAAGATCAAACACTGGAGAGTGTAGCTGTAGCTATCTACCTTCCTGAACCAGTGTTTAGCCATGGACAACTTTATGCTTCATTGTCAAGAGTTCGACGGTTTGTTCATGTCACAGTTAAAGTAGTCCATGAGCAAGAACAAGGAAAACTACTTCCAGATTTCGAAAACATATTTACAAAAAGATATCGTGTACAAAGATGTTTTCCACCATCGTTAATAAACGCTTGAATAGCAATAAGTGCTATCTAGAGCCCACTGTATTCTTATCTCAACGGACTTTACAGCTAGTAGAGTCATATTCTATAAAAAATCTGAATTCTCTTTGTTTCTGTTTAAAAGAAACATCAATATTCAATATCATATAATAGGAAAGAAAACTAGATATAAAGCGACAAAAAAACACTCTAACGTGTACACTACGTAGGCAACGGATTCATTGATTTCGAAAACATAGCGGAATGACATTGAAGAGATTTACTCAAGTCCAGGAGACCTGAAGAAGATAGAGTGACCTTCATTTATAGCAGTGGATTGCGAATTATTAAAAACGATTATTGTGAAATTACACGTAGATATTAACCTGTACCTTTTATTAAAGACATGCGGTAAAATTGTCCAACTAGATACGTGTACTTCACCAACGTTTTTAACATTTCTCTCTGAAGCTATGACGTCTAGAATATGAGAATGTATTTGTGTTTGAGACAGCGAAATCCATCTGGTGGCGATGTTTCCTCCTAAAGCTCTCTAAAACATAATATCGTCTTTAATACAGACACGCAGCTTTTCGCTTTGATACTTCCTTTGTAAGACGTTTAACATCTCCCTATGTAATTTCTGTGATATTGAACTTTTCTTAGAGATGCATAATATACACTGGCGTGCAAAAATTAAGAACGAGACGGTTTTTCGAATGTAATGTCGTGCAGAAGTGCTCCACATCGACTCAAATCATACCATAAGATCCCCAAGATATACGAATATGGGACAAGTGAGCAAAACCGTCCGAACAAGGAATCCAAAGGATACGAAGGCACTTTATTGAAAAGGTAGCTTCGAACAACTGGACAGAAGACAGAAACGTCCATGTGACAGGCGGCTGCCAAGAAAAATCCAGTCTTTAGTAGGGGATATGATCACCCCTGACTGCGTTGCAGGAATTACAACGTCTGTCCATGCTGAGGACCAGGTTGTCAAGGAGCTGTTGAGGCATCGCGGCCCATTCCTCTTGTAGCGCCAATCGCAGTTGCGGAATCGTTGCTGGCAGCTGATGACGTGCTGCCAAGCGTCTCCCGAGAAGGTCCCACACGTGTTTGACTGGATTTTGGTCCGGAGACCTTGCGGGCCATTCCATGTGTTGAATATCTTCACTCTCCAACAGCTCTGCGACAGCGACTTTACGATGAGGTGTAGCGTTGTCGACCATGAAGAGTAACTCAGGACCCACAGCACCTCTAAACAGACGCACGTGAGGCAGGTCGCTGATCTGCAACCGAGTCTGGTCACTGATCGGCAACCGAGTCTGGTCGCTGATCGGCAACCGAGTCTGGTCGCTGATCGGCAACCGAGTCTGGTCGCTGATCGGCAACCGAGTCTGGTCGCTGATCGGCAACCGAGTCTGATCGCTGATCGGCAATCGAGTGACCCGGCAACAACCACCCGCGGCTACGTCTGATGAACTGTGGCAACGTGTTGAAGCAGCCTGGACCGACATACCCCAAGACCACATCTAAAGCCTCTTTCGTTTGATGCCGCGACGTGTAGCGGCTGTTATTGCCAGCCATCGGGGCCACACGAATTATTGATGTCTGCGTGTTCCGCAAGTCGCACGGGCCTGTAAGCTCAATCGTTTCATCTTTGTATCTGCTGTTATGTGTCCAGTAAATCTGGCGTTGCTATTTCGTGTCCTTCTTGGTGTTGCATTTTGGGTGGCCAGCAGTGTATATTTGTGTACGTTATGACGCATAAGGGTAATGGAATGGATCTCGCTCCTATGTCGTGACCTTTGATCCCATTTCGTCCATTTTCAATAGGATTCGTCCCCAGGTGGTCTCCTACCACATACTAAAATTTCATCAAAATCGAAACATTTTTACGCAAGTTATGATGCATTCGGGCAATGGAGTGCATCCCTCTCCTATGTCGTGACCTTTGACCCCACTTCACCCATTTTCAATAGGGTTCGTCTCCAGGGGGTCCCCTACGATATACTAAACTTTCATCGAAATTCAACCATATTTACCCAAGTTATGACGCATAAGGAAAATGGAATGCATCCCGCTCTTATATCCTGACCTTTGACCCCACTTAACCCATTTTCAATAGGGTTCGTCCCGGGATAGTTCCCTATTACATACTAAAATTTCATTGAAATTTAACTATATTTACGCACGTTATGAGGCATAAGGGCAATGGAATGGATCCCGCTCCTCTGTCGTGACCTTTGACCACATTTCCTCCATTTTCAATAGGGTTCGCCCCCAGGTGCTCCCCTACCACATACTAAAATTTCATCGAAATCGAACCATTTTTACGCGAGTTATCGAGCGGACAGACGGACGGACGGACAAAGCTGGAGCATATATGCTTCTTCAACCTACGGTTGGAAAGCGTAAAAAAAGATCGGGACTCAATTGATGATATCAATAAATCTGGTATCTATCGTAACCCATTGAAAAGCTACGACCTAGCAGATAAACCACAAGTTCACATAGGATCAACTTTATGTACTTTGGGCGTAAGAATAAATGAACATAAATATCACGTTAGAAACAATTCAACAACTACCATCCTCTCTCGACTCACAAAAGAAGGCTCATATACACTGACGGAAAAAAAAATCCCATCACCACGAAAAAATAGTTGTAGAGGAATGAAATGGCGGCAATACATTTGTATAGGTAACATATTTAATCGATTAAGGTTTCAAGATCACAGCATATTGTAAGCGCGAGAAGAGCCATTTTAAATGTGAAATGCTGGTACATTAATAACCGGTGTAACCGCCAGAATGTTGAATGCAAGCACGCAAACGTTCATGCACTGTGTCGTACAGGTGCTGGATGTAAGTTTGTGGGATGGAGTTCCATGCCTGTTGCACTTGGTCGGTCAATACAGGGACGGTTAATGCTGGTTGGGGGTGACGCTGGAGTTGTCGTCCAATGATGTCCCATACGTGCTCGATTGGTGAAAGATCTGGTGATCTAGCAGGCCACAGCAACATGTTGACACTCTGTAGAGCATGTTGGGTTACAACAGCGGTATGCGGGCGAGCGTTATCCTGTTGGAAAATACCCCCTGGAATGCTGTTCATGAATGGCAGCACAACAGGTTGAATCACCAGACCGACGCACAACTGTGCTGTCAGGGTGCGTGGGATAACCACGAGAGTGCTCCTGCTGTCATAGGAAATTGCTCCCCAGACCATAACTCCAGGTGTAGGTCCAGTGTGTCTCGGACACAGACAGGTTGGTTGCAGGCGCTCACCTGGCCTCCTTCTAACCAACACACGGCCATCACTGGCACCCAGGCAGAACCGGCTTTCATCAGAAAACACAACAGATCTCCACTCCGTCCTGCAATGAGCTCTAGCTTGACACCACTGACGTCGCAAACGGTAGTGGTTTGGAGTAAGTGGAATGCACGCTACAGGGCGTCTGGCTCGGAGCTGTCCTTCAAGTAACCGATTTGTAACAGTTCGTTGTGTCACTCTGGTGGCAACTGCAGCTCGAATTGCTGTCGCAGACGCGGTACGATGCGCCACAGCCATACGCCGTACACGGCGGTCTTCCCCTCTCAGTAGTGCCACGTGGCCGGCCGGAACCCGGTCTTCTTGAGGCAGTACCTTGCATTGACCACCGCTGACAACAATCATGCACTGTGGCTACATTCCTGCCAAGTCGTTCTGCAATATTGAGGAAAGAAAATTCACCTTCTCGTAGCCCTATTACACGACCTCGTTCAAACTCCGTGAGCTGTTGATAATGGCTTCTTCGTCTTCTTAAAGGCATTCTTGACCAAAATCAACACACTACGTCGAATCTCAACGATAACTAACGCTCACGAACCTTACAGCGCGTATTTACAGCAAACCTGCTTTGCATGTTACGAGGGGCGCTACTAGCGCCACACGTATGCGCCGAGCGCGAAATTTGCATAGACGTCATCTTACAGATGTACTCTCACCGCCTACAAACTGTCGTTTATCTAACACAACCCTTTCTTGGTGTTGGGATTTTTTTCCGTCAGTGTATATGCCAATATGGGATGAAAGTTAAATATTGGGTGCTTAAAAGAACAAAGCCTCAACCCTCTTTGCCGAGAGTTTGTACATCTCTGCCTTTGGTGATAAAGGTTGTAATGAGGATTCGCATTATTTAGTGCCACAAACTTCGAAATCCCTCATGGAAGGAACACTACAAGACACCATAATTAACGACGAGGACATTCCAATATTGCCCTAGAAAGTGGAGTTACTCATCTTAATCCTTTAAGACTAGCTCTTTGAGCATGCGCTTGGATGACCTTTTACGTCACCAACCTATAACCAACTGTATATAAGTCCCTGCAGTCTATATACTTTCCTTACATTTCATCTGAAAATGAGCAAGTCTGACGGCCCGAAAGATCTAGTAAGTTTTAACTTGTAAATATTATATTTTAATGTATTATAATAAACCTGTAATGTGTTGGTAAATCGGATTTTAAATCGAGTAGTAACAGCGTCGATCATTATTCGATTATCCGAGTGGTGCAGGGCAACAAATTCTGAGTGATTCTTTTCCACTATTCTTTTCTCTGTGGCACTTGTCTCTGAACTAGGCAGTTGTTTCAACACTTTAGGAAGTTCTGGCGCACATGCTGTCGCTGATTCGTCCCAAAACCCTGCATCCTCTCCAGCAATTCTAGCACTAGCAACTTCTCCATAATCTTCCACAGTATAATTGAAAACAAATATTCGTATCAGCTGGGTAAATTATAAGAACAATCAGCGTCTGGTAAACAGTAAAACAAGAAAGATGACACCGAATTTTCGGGTGTAAAGCACGTCTTTTGAATCCGTTCTGACGCAAATTAAATATATCAAAGCTATTCAAAGTCAATGGAACCGGTATGGAAAACAATAGTATCTGACGCAAGAAAGTTTTTTGATCGGGTCTTTTGTCCCTCAGATTTTGCTGTAAACGGAATCGTGAGCTTATGAACTCTTAGAAACAGAGTTATCGACAAAAATAAGTTGTGACTTTACGTCCCCTGGTGGGAAAACCGTGCATTATTTTAGGAAGAAAATATTCGCATAAGGTTTATCCATATGAGCGGTATCGGTCCAAAATAAAAAAATAAAAAAAATTTCGGGTTTTCAGGAGCTCAGATTTTCCTACAAATACATCAGAAGCAGAATTTGACACTTATGACCGCTGCTGACTAAGCCATTTTTACCAAACATTAGAAATTACGTGAAAAATATTTTTCATCAGGTCTTGTATGCGATACAGGAAGAATTTTTCAAATCGGAGTTTTAGGAGCAGAAAACGCAATTTACCATTGTGCGCCCTAGCGGAAAGCCTATGATTTACTTGAAAAATTTGAATTTATAAGAAAAACATTTCGCATCAGAAACACTATCCAACAAAGAAGGAATTTTTCAAATCGGACTTTTAGAAGTAGAGATATTGACAAAAATAAGATATACCTCTACGCCCCCTGGCGTAGAAACCATGCATTATTTCAAGAAGAAAGAGTTCCTAATAGGTTTGTCGACATGAGTAGTATCGGTCAACAAACGACGTTTTTTTCAATCGAGATTTTGGAAGCTCATATTTTGCTGCAAATACATCAGAAGCGGAAATTAAGGCTTACGCCACCTTGTGGCCAAACCATTTTTAAAAAAAATTGCAAATTATGTGCAAACGATTTCCCATCAGGAGCTGTATCCAGTGCAGAAAGATTTTTTCAAATCGGAAATTTAGAAGCAGAGATATAGGGGGAAACATAATTTAGCCTTACGCCCCCTAGCGGAAAGTCTAGGAATTACTTGAAAATTTTGAATTTATAGAAAAAACACGTCACACTAAAAACACTATTCAACAAAGAAAGAATTTTTTAAATCGGACTCCTAAAAGTCGAGATTTTGACAAAAATAAGATATATATCTACACCCCCTGGCGTAGAAACCATGCCCTATTTTAAGAAGAAAATGTTTCTAAAAGGTTTGTCGACATGAGTAATATCGGTCTACAAACGACGTTTTTTTTCAATTGAGAATTTAGAAGCTCATATTTTGCTGCAAATACATCAGAAGCGGAAATTAAGATTTATGCCCCCTGGTGGCCAAACCATTTTTTTTTACAAAAATTAGAAATTGTGTGCAAACGTTTTCCCATCAGAAGCTGTATCCGTTGCAGAGAGAATTTTTCAAATAAGAGATTTAGAAGCAGAGATATAGGGGGAAACGCAATTTATCTTTACGCCCCCTACCGGAAAGTCTATGAATTACTTGAAAATTTTGAAATTTTGTGAAACACACGTCACACTGTAAACACTATCCAACAAAGATGGAATTTTCGGAAATCGGACTCATGGAAGTCGAGATATTGACAAAAATCAGATATACATCCACGCCCCCTGGCGTAGAAACCATGCACTATTTTAAGAAGAAAATGTTTCTAAAAGGTTTGTCGACATGAGTAGGTTCGGTCTACAAACGACGTTATTTTCAATCGAAGATTTAGAAGCTCAGATTTTGCTGCAAATACATCAGAAGCGGAAATTAAGATTTACGCCTCCTGGTGCCAAACCATTTTTTTTACAAAAATTAGAAATTGTGTGCAAACGATTTCCCATCAGGAGCTGTATCCGGTGCAGAAATTTTTTTTCAAATCGGAGATTTAGAAGCAGAGATATAGGGAGAAACGCAATTTACCTTTACGCTCCCTAGCGGAAAGTCTATGAACTACTTGAAAATCCTGAAATTATAGTAAAAACATGTCACTTGGAAAACACTATCCAACAAAAAGGAATTTTTCAAATCGGTCTCCTAGAAGTAGAGATATTGACAAAAATACGATATATCTCTACGCCCCCTGGCGGAGAAACTGTAGAATATTTTAGGAAGAAAATATTCCGAAAAGGTTTATCGATGTGAGTGGTATCAGTCCACGAAAGAATTTTTTCAATCGATATTTTAGAAGCTCAGATTTTATGGCAAATACGTCAGAAGCAAAAATTAACCCTTACGCCCCCTGGTGGCCATAGTATTCTTTACCAAAAATTCGAAATTATATGCTAAAGATTTTCCATCAGGAGATGTATTAGCTGAAAAATAAATGTTTCAAATCGGAGTTTTAGAAGAAGAGTTATCTGGAAAAATGTAATTTACTTTTACGTCCCCTAGCGGAAAATCTATCGTAATTTGAAGAAGAAACTATATCTAAAATACTCGTTTACATAAATGGAATCGAAAGATGAAATAATTTTTTCAATCGGATGTTTAGAAGCAAATATGTAGAATAAAATGTATTTTTGAATTCGACATCATCTGCATTTACGCCCTCTAGCGGCGAAATTGTACATCGTAAAAAAAAAAAACGAAATGAAGGGTTATTATTCGCATACTTCAAACTTCCGAATGCAAAAAGAATTTTTCAAATCGGACTAATAGTTGTAGAGATACCGTGGGTACAGAGGGACGGACGGACGGACAAACCGATAGCATAAGCACGATCTTTTTTTAGAAAAGACGTGCTGAAAAATAACCAAAATTTTAGACATGCCTGTTAGCTGTTGATACTTTCACAGCTACTGTGACGGAGGTTTTGACAGTTTTTTATAAGGATCCAGACTTCGGACAGTGATCCGTTGAAAGAAATTTTCTGAATCACTAAGTTTATACACCAAAAAACCTGCAAATGGCAGTTGTTTCGTCTTCAAGACGGAAGATCCGAAAAGTTACATTAACGTACAGCAAATATTTTCAATAAAAAAACTTAGATTGAAAAGCATTCATAAATAAATACTGCGTGTTGATTCGTTTCGACTCTCGACTGAATGCTGACTGAATGCAACAGACTGAAGGTATAAAGAAAGAAACACGAGGTTTTAGTATGCAATAGAAACTTTCGAGATAATTCTGAAAACACAGGATTGCAACCAAAAAAGTGTTTAGAAACCAATAACTGATTCTGATAGATTTTTGGGTGCTGATTTCAGGAAAAATAGTCAAAAAATTCCATCACGCACCATTTTTTCACAAATTGAAAATTTTGATTTTCGTAGCCACCAATCCATTGTGTTATAATCTACTAAGGAAGGGGATGAGCATTTAGTGTCATAAGTCGTCATTACTGGCAAAAACTGGAGATTTTTAGGGCAGTTTCTGGTGCGAAAAAATTTTTTTTTCAAGTAATAATACATCCAAAAAAAGTTTTGTTTTGACAGATTTTACTTCAAAATGGCTCTTATTCGTCGAGAGCCTACGTTAAAAATCACCATGATTCACCAGTCGTTATCATGAGGAGAATTCCAGGAACATCAAGTGTGACCGGAAATGAGTTAGTTGATGACTCACTCCCTTTCGTTCCTCTCCCCTATTCACGTTTCCTGCTCTCTGCTCAGTTGTACTTTGATCTTTGAGTGAAAAGGTTGTGTGCTGAGCAGTGCAATTTTTCTCAAGGTGTTATATCTGTAGAGGTTAAAAAATTTTCCCGCAGCGGATGAGTATACTCATTTTTATAGTTTTCATATTTAAAGTTTTAACCTATAAAATGTACTAAATGGCAGCAAGGGCTTGTCTTAATTCACCTGATTCCTTTTGTTATATTTGTGGGGAATTTGTAGTGAAGAAACATCAAAGAAATATAACAGATTTTGTGAAGAAAGTATATTATGCATATTTCGGTGTAAAACTTGGTGACCAGAATAAGTCATGGGCCCCACATAAAGTGTGTTACCCTTGTGTAGAAGAATTGCGAAAGTGGTCAAAAGGCACGAAAAAATCTTTCCGTTTTGGAATCCCTATGATCTGGAGGGAACCTAAAAATCATAGTGATGACTGCTACTTCTGTTCATGCAAAGTGCAGGGGTACAATTTAATTAATAAGAGAGAAATATTTTATCTAAACCTCCCGTCAGCAATACGCCCTGTTCCTCATAGCTCAGAAATACCTGTACCTAAACCTACTGAGAAAATAGAAGACATTCCTGAAGACTCTGAAGATGAAGGTCAGGCTTATGACGAGGACTTTCACGGTGTTTCAGATAGCAGCGAGCCACAACATTTTTTCCAGCTGCAATTGAATGATTTAGCCAGAGATTTGGGCCTTTCTAAAGAATCTGCAGAACTCTTAGGCTCTAGGCTAAAGTAAAATAATTTATTGGCTCCTGGTACCTCTTTCTCATGGTTCAGAAAGAGAGAAACAGATTTCGTTTCCATACTTTTCTCAAGACAGTGGCTTGGTTTACTATAGCAATGTCCCTGGATTGATGGAGATGTTTAATATACAGTACGACGTGAACGAGTGGAAGCTCTTTATGGACTCGTCAAAAAGAAGCCTCAAAGTAGTGCTTCCGCATAATGGCAGCAAGTATGCTTCAGTGTCATTAGGGCATTCTGTGTACCTGAAAGAATGTTACGAGAATTTAGCATTGATTCTCACCAAATTGAAATATAAAGATATTGGATGGACGATATGCGGTGATCTAAAAATGCTTTCCATGCTTCTTGGACAACAAGCATGATACACCAAGTACCCCTGCTTCTTGTGTGAATGGGACAGTCGGGATAAGGGCAATCACTGGATCAAAAAGGAGTGGCCGCATAGGAAAGTATTAAAACCTGGAAACAAAAATGTAGTAAAGGAAAGTTTGGTTGATCCCAGTAAAGTCCTCTTGCCTCCACTTCACATCAAGCTTTGCTTGGTGAAACAATTTCTTAAGGCTCTATCAAAAGAAGGGGAGTGCTTTAAATATCTTGGCAACAAGTTTCCAGGACTGTCGGAATTAAAACTAAAGGAAGGTGTCTTCGTAGATCCAGATATCCGGAAACTTTTTACAGATGAAGTGTATGAAAGTAAAATGGTTTTGAGTGAAAAAGAGGTCTGGGAAACTTTTAAGGAAGTCGTCAAAAAATTCCTCGAGAACTTTAAGGACCCCAACTTTAAATGTATCGTGGAAAACATGCTAACGAAATTCAAAGACTTGGGTTGTTCGATGAGTTTGAAAGTGCAGTTTTTAAAATCGCATTTGGACTACTTTCCCGAAAATCTTGGTGCTGTTAGTGAAGAACAGGGAGAAAGATTTCACCAAGATATTAAGGAGATGGAGCGTAGATACCAAGGTAGGTGGAACGTCAATATGATGGCGGACTACTGTTGGATGCTGCACAGAGAAGACCCGCATACTGCCTAAAAGAGACAAAGTGCCAAAAGGAGCTTTCAGGGGAAAAGGAAAAGACAGCATAAGGACCTATGAATACCAGGATGTATTAACAATGGTAACTGTTCTTATTAATATAATTTAGCAAATCATTTCCAATAGTTTGATAAATAATAAATTTGTATATAAAACGCTTAAAAATATTTTCAAAAGACCTACTTTTCGCCAGAATATGTAAAATTGGCTTTCTTCCCCATATATTCAAGCCCATTTTGTGAAAAATCCTTACGTGATTGAGAAAAATGGATACCATATTTGAAATCAGCGCACCAAACAATATAAAAATCAGTCATTACATTGCAAACACTTTTTCATGACTCAAATTTTGCAGGCCTGTGAAATTTGTTGAAGCTAACAATCTGATTTGAAAGCGCGGCGAAGTTCTCTCATAGGAGACAGTGTTATCGTAGCGCTGTCGAGTCCCTCTGTCTGTTTTCGCCGCGTGCAGTCTGTGTGCTTTGCTGACGTTCTCGATGTTTTGCTTAGTTCCGAGAAAGTTCAGGCGGGCAAAGCTGACTGAGGTGAAGCTTGAGATGTACTTTGGTCCATAATACTTGTTATCAGCAGAAGCGAACAAAAGTATTTGGCGAAACACTTTTTGGACCATAATGTTTTTTCTGCTGAACCAAATCGGGTCATTTTGGGATATGATATGTGTTATTCAGTTGTAAACATGGCCCATATGCAGATGGATCGGAAACCTTAACACAGATCAGGTACCGAGCTTAATCGCAAAGATCATTCAAATTCCCCAACAAAGTAGGTGCGTATCACATTCATTTAATGGAACGATAACAGAAAACAAGTACGAGAAAACGACAAAACAATAACTAATACTTAGTGGGATAATCACGAGACTTAATAACAGCTGCACAACGGGCCGGCATCGAGTCCACTAGCTTCTAGACGGTGACCTGCGGAATTCGCGCCCATTCTGCAGACAGCTGGTCGAACTTCTGGGCCCTATTCCAGCAGGGTTTCTTCACACATCGTCTCTCCAGCTCATCCCACATGTGCTCGATGGGGTTGAGGTCTGGAGATTGGCTTGGCCAGTCTAGAAGTATAACCTGTTGCTGCTGGAAGGCTGCCTTCGCTACTCTGGAGGTGTGTTTCGGGTCGTTCTCTTGCTGCAAGATCCATCCGGGTGGCATGTTCTGGTTTGCCCATGGGAAGACATCGTTGATGAGCATGTTCGTGTAGCTCTGGTCGGTCATTATTCCGTCAATCTTGATGATGGGGCCCATTCCATTGCGAGAGAAGGCGCCGTAAAGCATGAGCGATCCTCCTTCGTGCTTGACAGTCGGCTGAATGAACTGGGGGTTGAATCTCTGGCCACACGGACGTCGTACGTATCCGATGCCATCACTTCCGAACAAGTTGAACTTGCTCTCGTGGGTGAAAAGCACCCTACTCCAGTCCGCCGGGGTCCAGTGTCGATGACGACGCGCGAGCGCGACTCTGGCTCGTCGATTCTTGACTCCGAAGAGTGGTTTCTTGGCGGGGCGTCTTCCATTCAATTCACCAGCAATGATACGACGGGAGATGGTCATTTGACTGACGTTCAGGTCGTCGCTGTCGCGGAATTCGGTGGCGATGTCCACAGCAGTCAAGTTGGGATCAGCACGAGATCGACGCAGGATGCGTCTATCCTGCCGCAACGTAGTGGAACGTGGCCTACCACATCGCGGAATGTTCTCGACGGTCCCAGTCTTCTTATAACGTTGCAGGACAGCTGAAATGGACTGGTGTCGGATTTTCTGGGCCCTCGCAATGTCGGTGACGCGCATTCCGGATTCTATCATGTTCACGGCCGTCTGGCAAGCTCCAACAGGGATCTCCGCCTTTTTATTCATTTCTGAAAACCTAAGATTGACTTATTATCACACTACACATCACAAAAGTCACAAGAAAAACATTAATACATGCAGCAAACAAATGGGAAATAATTGGCGACTCTTGAATATGGCGCATTTCGAACGACAAATTAGCTCTGAGCGAAATACAAACTACGCGGCATTGTAACCCACGAATCAACACATATCATAACCCAAAATGACCCGATTTGGTGCAGCAGAAAAAAATTATAGTCAAAAAAGTGTTTCGCCAAATACTTTTGTTCGCTACTGTACACTGCTTTACAGCACGCTGCAGGGACTAAATAATTTTACCCAATATTTACCTACACACAGCTCATTGCCGCACAAATTCACAATTGTGAGATCTTTCCACATTTATTTTATATAATTTTCTTTCCAATCTCTTCGCGGGACACTTCGAGATACCTCGCGGAAAACCAAGTGCTCCTCTGAGCAGAGCTGGAACTTCTTGTCCACGTAGATGAACTACTAATATGTACAAATGAAATTCAAAAGTTGGAAAATACTTAGAAAGAGTTATAAAATCTTTTTATCATTAACGACCAAGGAAAATCAGTATCATACCTTGGTATTGAAATTAAATGGGACGAAAATAATAACTTCCGAATTATTCATTACTTTCCTTATTTTGTGGAGTTTTCGTGCATCAAACTTTAAAAGTAAGGAAAGTAATAAATATGTTTGATGAGAATAAGTTGAAAAAAAGTCCTTCGCTCCCATGAGTGTAGACTATTGCGAAGAGATCAAGTACACGGAAGATGAAGATTTACTTGAAGGTAACAGAGCATATTCCGAAGCAGTGGGAGCTTTACTTCACATCGCAACTGTTACTAGACTTGACATATCGAACTGAGTCAGCCTATTGGGTCGCAGAGTCCAAAATCTAAAGGAAAAGGACTGGTGTGTTTTGCAAAGTGTTCGACATTGCCTTAAGGCAGCAATTCATTTTAAACTCCAACTTGGAGCAAATACCATACAACTAACAACTTTGCTGATAGCGATCATGCAGGTGATATAACCGACAGGAAATCTACTAGTCGATATGTTATTCAAATTGGTTAAAGCACCGCCGCTTGGTCAAGCAAAAAACAACAATGGGTTTTTGTCAACTGCTGAGAGTGAATATGTGGGCGCAGCATATGTATGTTAAGAGATCATGCAGGTGTGATCAGTACTTAATGGTCTGAGTGTTCACAGACAAGACCTTCTACACTTTATGAGGACAATCAATCATGTATAAGCATGATTAGATAGGAAAGGGCTTCGACAAAAAATAAACACTAGGATGTGAAAGTCCACTTTTAGAAGAGCAATGAAAAAATAAAATCGTGCAAGTGAAATATATACCAAGCACGAATATGCCGACAGACATCATGACCAAACCTTTAGATCGACAGAAGTTTGCATCCCATTGCGCAGGTCTAGAATTCCAAACCACCGTGTCCCGACGAGTGGGAGAACGTTAGCCGCGATGCTTCGAATCGCGAAACATTGGTGCTTGTTGCAGGTGGTGAAGATTGCAACGTTAAAAGGACTCACTCACCATTCTCTGTTCTTCGATGCAGCCTCGTTGTTTATATGTTGTAAATCACCAGAGAAGTGATAACTTTTTAAAACGGATTGTCCAAAACATTATACCGTCGGGTGTTTTAGAACTAAGTATTCTAAGAACGGCAGTCTGCGAAGTGCTCTTACTCAGAGAAGAAGCGTTTTTGAGGGCCACTCCTAGTGAACATTAAAATTATAATTCATATACACAGCCGATTAACATTATGGTGACCACCTCTTACTTTTGACGTCAACAGCGCGTAGCCAATGAAAGAAGGCACGTGTCGTCAGCTGGCTTGGAGGGTACATAAGGTGCGCTGTAGGCATTCTGAAAACATATCACTCGTTGCTGTCATGGATAAAAGGAGCGATTTATCTGATTTGCAAAAAGGGATGATTACCGGCTTTCGGGCCAAGGGTGGCAGTATTTCTGAAACAGCGCAGTTCGTGAACTGTTCGTGTGCTGCTGTGGTTAAAATGTATCGTGATTGGAGAATTGGCACCATTGCGAATAAGCCATGTGAAAACTGCGGCGCAGCACGTGCCATTGATGTGAGAGGAGAACTTTGGTTTCAAAGGTGCGTGAGCGTCGATCGCTCACTGGCTAAAAGAGCCAGTGAGCTACCGGAAGTGTGCCCAAACGACAGTTCAGTGAACCTTGCTGCATATGGGGCTCCGAAGCAGACGAATGGTCACTGCACCTATGCTAATGAAGGTGCGTCGGAAGAAAGGGCTTACATTTGCACAGCAGTATCGGAATTGGACCTCTGCTGATTGGCTAAGGATTGCCTTCTCCGATGAATCACGTTTTTTGTTTATCAAACGAATGAACGTTGGCGTATGACGTGGGAAACATCGGAGAACAAACACTCTTCAACCATTGCTGGAAGAACACAAGCTGGTGGTGGTGGTGGGGCGGCAACGGTGTGATCTGGGGAATGTTCTCGTGGCATTCCCTGTGTCCATTCATATCTGCGGAAGGCATCGTCGACCGAATTCGTTATGAATCCATTTTTGCAGACCAAGTACACTCATACATGCTAATTGTTTTCCCTGTTGGGAATGGGATCTTACAGCAGGAAAATGCGACGTGTTACACAGCCAGAAATGTCCGAGAGTGATTGTAAGAGCACAATGAAGATTTCAAAGTACTTCCCTGGCTCCCTAATTCCCCAGACTTAAACCCAATTGATCATCTGTGAGACCACCTCGACCCTGTTGTTCGCTTTATGAGTCCTCCAGCACGCTTCGGTGCAGCTGTCAGATGCACTGCAGTCAGCATGACTCCCCATACCTGTGAACACCTTCCAGCACCTTATTGAATCACTCCGAGCCCGTGTAGCTGCTGTCCGCGCTGCACACGGCGGTTACTTTGGATATTAGCTGGTGGTCACAATAATGTGACTATCTTCAAATATATCTGCAATACCTAAAAAAGAAAAAATATTTTCTTTTGTGCCAGACATATATTTGTTATTTTTTATTAGTGCGTGTTTCGCCAATTAAAGTATTTTATTATTAGTGGGATACTGCTATGCAATCAAGGTACGTTACGTTAAGTTTCTTTTCTTTTTCCGTTTGCATGTTGTGCTGTCGTTATGGTGAGATTCACGCTTCGCCGTTCCTGTATGCTTTACTCTACTTTCAAAGGTGGTATCGTTATCGTCCAACACCTTGTCTCTTCTGATTCACACTGCCCAAAAAAGTACGCATTTTCTGCGTTTAGAGCATGGTCCTGTAGAACGTATAACGTATGCAAACCCGACTATCTACATAATAAGGAAATATATACTATCTACACAGACAGAATACATAGAACTGTAAGAAGTCGTATAATGTCAACGATAACAACACCAACTAGTCAGACGAGGCACGCAGGATCCATCGCATATGCCCTATTCATATAGGTAGAGGAATTTATTGCGTAAGTATAACATTTCAATAGCAATGAAATCACCAACTCCGTTATCACATATCATCTAAAGCTGCAAGGAGAGACAATGTGAGAAAGAAAAGGCGGATGTGTACGCTATACCGTTGGTTTATCCTGACAACACGGAAAAGATACATATCGGAATGACAAAGCGATCCTTGGACACTCGATATAAAGAACACGTACAAAGTGTGAACCAGGACATGCAGAATACAGCCCTCTCCATAGAAGTTATGCATTGCTCGGCAGCTCCTGTATGGAATAGTATTAGAAGAATTGCTCTTTACACGAACTTTAAAGAGACTGCCATTAGGGAAACAGTCGAAATCTTTTCCAGCAAACTGGCATGCGACGACATGGTCTCTATCGGACTGCGAATGGTTTGGCATGCCTTATTAATTGATAGCAACTCATCGCGGCACATCATATAATTGCGTGATAAGAACTCACTTGTGATGTAACCCACGTTATGTTTTCAAAAAAATCAACTTTTTTCTTACGTGTTCTAATTCCCTGCATGTAATGTCTACATTGCCTTGAAAAAGCCTTCCAGCGGAGTGTGAAAGTTTGGCGAATCTTTACGCATATTACATCACGAAAGTAAACAAATTTACTAAGCTATAAACGCTCCTTGGGTACCTAATAAAGTGCTTCCTCCTATGGAAGGAAGTAATGTTGGAGTTCATCAAAGATTGGAATGTTAGTTTTTTTGGCAGTACGTCATTGTTACAAAGTGTAACTTGTATATGTGTTGTGTACCTAAAGCCGAACCGTTTGCATTTGTTACTTCTGGTATCCACAACAAAGTACAAGCAACTATTTCGTGTTCTATTATTACGTAGTGACCGATGCAGAGGTGCTGTGAAATTAATTTTAAAATATAGGAGAGGGGGATTCTAAAAATGTAAGTATTATTTTTTTATTTGTCCTGATTTATTATTTCCATAGTTATGTATAACGTCTTGCAAATTATTAAGGGGTCAGTACAAAAAGCATGGGAGGTTATTAAGTCAGCAGGGTTTTGCCTACGATGTGACGCCGATGGCATATCTCTTCATGCTACCGCGAATTCAGGACACGAAACGCCCGACAAAGCCGAAAAACGCTGCCGTATGGAAGAAGAAAAGACCCGAGCTCGTCGTATTACACTCAGCGCAAATCGTCGAGCGAAACGAATCGTGCTCTCAGCAAAGAAGAAAGCAGAATGCATATTACGGAGTGCAACGAGAAAGAGACGAAAAATTCTTAAAGAAGCCCAAATTGAAGCTACATCCATACTCCAGGCAGGCACGAAAGTTGCGGTACGAGTTACAGAATACTTATGACTCCCAGAACAAAGCAAAACGTGGTACCAAGGCAGTCCCACGGCAAGCGATGGTGCGAACGAAGGCTCTGCGAGTTCCTAGGAAGAAAACTCTGAGAAAGGCTTCAAAGAATGACCAGGGCTGTGATCGATTTCGTGTGATATGTAAGAGGGGAAAGCATATGCTACAGAAAGAAAGGTAGCTTTACACCAAAGTCTACGTTTAGTGATAAGGGACATTTAATTATTGTAGACGGCTCTATCTAAGACACGATATTACATCTGCCTGTGTGGAAGGGTCAGTTGACGCTTCGTTCGGTTAAAGATTGCAACTGTAATACGCAATTTGTTTTGCAATAAAAAAAGTTGAAACAGCTTCAGCTTTGTCTGTTACCGTTCTAAGGCTCTGCTTTTTAAACTTAGACGAAGGCACCCAGAGGAGCGCGAAAGCTCGCCTAATATTAAGTGTTTGCATTTACAGTATTATACGAGATTTTAGACTCATGTGAGTCCTGCGCTATAACAAATAGATGGTGTGTTAATTTGACCTCTTTCATTTGCATTATAGATGTCATCTGCACTAAATTTCTGGAGCAAGTTGGGCAGTTTATAGGATTTCCATTGTTCGGCGCTCGCAGTATGAGCACTGTTCTCACCGTGTGCTTTCTTAAATTTGATTTCATGCCTGGATTTCCATCGAATTAACCAATCAACTATCGCTCTAAGACCCGTATGACTCAGCTTTTCAGCTACTCTTCTGATTTAGTTTTCAAATTTGGAACGTTGTCACGCACTCTCCGTCCAGTTACAATAGAAAACAGAGGATCTCCTCCGTACCTGGATTCTTGCTTTCTCGCTTCCGTTTAAGGAATTTTTCCAATTGTCCGTGCAATGCCTATTCCCTTCGCAGGTGGGCCAGCAAGCGATTGTGGACCTAGTCACTTAATTTATCTCCACCAGCTGGTTACGACTTTTGTAAACGATTGGGTTTCGATTTAGTTGAGTAAGTCGATTTTATTAGCTGATGCTAGACTTTTTTCGTGGCATCTTGGCAGAGATCTCACGAAAGCAAGCAAAAACACAAATCACGCTGTTAAAACTTTTTCTAAGCACTAATATTAACACACCCCACCACGCACTTTAAATCACCAGGCGCACGGCTTTGTTACTGTGAGGTTCAGCGCTGGCAGTCGCAAGCAATGGTTTTTACGCCACTCACTGCACGTGGGACATCTCTGTCTCTTCCGCGACAAAGCTGCGTAGAGGCCCAAACAAATCAAATCAAATTTTGGCTACATTCTTGATTTGTTCCTCTTCTTCAAGAATTGTCTCAACTAAAGGCACGCCACCATTAACCGATTGCCCAATTAACCGGAATCCTCGGTATGTGGCCATTGAGCACAAAACAAACGCACGATACAACTTCACACGCACACACACAACAAAAAAACGTGACATTACTTCGTTGAGGATACATAGATCTAAATTGAAGAAGACAAGACAGTTGCTTTACGCAATAAAGAAGTTCAAATAACAACATCACTTCACATAAATACAATTTTTGTTTGCGTAAAAGCAAGGTTGGACGTATTGTACAATAAAAACGCACTCTTCGGTACACCACTTTCTTTGTTACCTTTCTTAAAACGGGAAAGAAAGAACATAAAAACACCGACACACTTTCGCAGTACCAAAACTTGGCTTTCTAACTTTTTTGTTAGTGAGAACGTATGCAAGTGCACGATCATTGTACACAATGCGTGCGTTACTTGCATGATATTGTTACGACTTTTAGGTACGGAAATGAATTCGATTAGCAGGTTTGGCAAGAGGCGGGAACAGCATTAATTATTGGGCGAAAATTAACAGCTAGTGGTTTCCCGCATTGCAAAAGAGGAGAACACAGATAAGGGTCCCTATTCTTGGAAGGGAGAAATCTTAGCTTGGTGTGGGGAACGCGATGCGTCGCCCCCTTAGTGCGTGTCGGTCAAGTCGGATGGCCATTAGAGTGTCAACAGACCAGGAAACTTATGGCTTTTGCTACTCCGAACCTCGGCAGGACAAAGGAGTGTTAGTTAAGTTATGTGTTTTCCGTACTTTCGGGAAGTGGGACCCACCACATATTCCGAATGCATAGGCATGTAATTTATACCACTGCACCGCGCCAAATGCTTTGAGGCTGACAAGAGAGTTTAAACAGACCCCTAAGAATGAGAGCAAGGGATCTGTTAACGATGTAAACAAGCGAAAAAGAATAGTCTGAAAGAAGCTCGTGAAGGGACTGGACTCGGATACAGCAGGACCAGAGGAGATCCTGCGGGGCGGTACTTTTACGGGGATAGAAAACTTCTGTCCGAAGATGCCGTCCAGCTGACCAAAGAGCGGCCGAGCGGTTGATATTACCGCGAGGAAATAGGAGAGAGGATGATACCTCTTTTCCTGGTGCTAGATTGCACGTAAGAGAAAGCCAGCTTCCCGGAGGCCACACGATGTGACGGAATTACAGCCCCGAATGACGGAGATGCCGACCGGTGATGTATGCGAGAATCGCCTTTGGAGAGACGAACGGATCCTTCTACACGTCAGCGGCTTCGTTCCACCACGACATTGGTGCGCATAAATGCGTCCATGATTTCATGCAGGTGAATGCAGTGCACGAGAGAAAGTGGGAGATGGGGTTCGACTCCCCTCTCCATTGGTTATAGTGCGTGCTCTGAAATGGGCGTGTCATCACACAGATGCGCTTAACAGCCAAAACACATAAAATGTCAGTGAGTGCATAACAAATTGAGTGCATAACGGAGTGAGTGCAATAAACATGGATACCTGAGGAAACAGCATATCTGTAAGTACGGAATTTATGTATGCATGCCAGTTGTTATTAGATTGGCTCCGGTCAGCCAATAGACTCTCGTCGGTTGAGAACTGTGTTTTTAAAGCCGGACTGTATAGGCCAACAAATAATCATTGAATTTAATGATAAATTCAGCCTCAGAGCTATCCCGAAAGTGGCGAGTCTACTTGACGCCCCTCCTTCACAATCCTCTGTATATAGACGTCTTCATCATTATCCTCATATTTTATTGTTAATTGATTAAATGTCTGTCGTCTCGTTCCAGTCCTGAAGTTGCATGACTAATTAATGAGTGTCAGAATTTCTTGGATTTGATTGGCTAAATTGCATGCTAAATTCTTTTCACCAGTACATAAGATTTCGGCGATAAAAAGAGCTCACAAATATTTATTCTAAATTCTAATGTCTACCTCCGGATCGTCAGCCATTGCCTGACATTCTGACATCTAAATTCTTAAAGCTTATTTGTATTCGATAATCTGACGTCCCGGGGCGTAGCAACAATATCTTAGCTTCTCTACAGAGAATTTAAGATTCAAAAAATAAGCTAAGATATACAAATTAGCCTCTCTGCAGAGAAGCTAAGATTTTAGGAACGTGAAGAGAGTGAACTCCTGGGTAAACAATAGCGCTGTCGGAGTAAAAGTGTATCAGCAGATCTGTAATATATGGTGGAGTCACATTATTGTGACCACATGCTAATATCCGGAGTAACCGCCGTGTGCAGCATGGATAGCAGTTATACGGGCTGGGAGTGACGCAGTAAGGTGCTAGAAGGTGTTTACAGGTATGTGCAGCCATGCTGACTGCAGTGCATCTGACAGCTGATGAAGGGTGCGTGGTGGAGGATCCATAGAGCGGACAACACGATAGAGATGGTCCTACAGATACTCAATTGGGTTTCAATCTGGGGAATATGGGGGCCAGAGAAGTACTTTGGCTTCTTCATCGTGCGCTTCCAACCACTCTGGGACATTTCTAGCTATGTGACACGTCGCATTGTTCTGCTGGAAGAACCCATCCGCTCCAGGGAAGACAATCAGTATGTATAGGTGTACTTAGCCTGCAAGGATGGATTCTTTATGATTTCGGTTCATATTGCCTTCCACATGTATGAGTGGACCCAGAGAATGCCACGAAAACATTCCCCAGACCTTAAGGCTGGCCCCACCAGCTTGTGTTCATCCAGCAATGGTTGAAGAGTGTTTGTTTTCCAAAATATCTAGCCTTATACGCCAACGTCCATCCGTTCGATGAAGCAGAAAACGTGACTCATCGGAGAAGGCAATCCGTTGCCAATCAGTGTAGGTCGAATTTTGATACTGTAGACTTTTCTGCCGATGCACCTTCGTTAGCATAGGTACAGTGACCATCTGTCTGCATCAGAGCCCCATACGCAGCGGAGTTCGCTGAAATGTCGTTTTAGACACTTCCGGTAACCCCCTGGTTCATTCGACCAGTGAGTTGATCCACAGTAGTGTGTCAATCGTCCTTCACGCACCTTCGCAGCCGACGTTCGCCTGTCACATCAATGGCCCGTGGTGCTCCGCAATTTCACACGTCACTTATTCGCAATGGTGCCATTTCTCCAATCACGATACACTTTATCCACAGCAGCACACGAGCAGTTCACAAACTGCGTTGTTTCAGAAGTACTGCCACCCTTGGTCTGAAAGCCAATTATCATTCCTTTTTGCAAGTCTAATAAATCGCTCCTTTTATCCATGACAGAAACGAGTGGTATGTTTTCAGAATGCCTACAGCACACCTTATATACCATCCAAGCCAGCTTACGACACGTGCCTTCTTTCATGGGCTACGCGCTGTTGATGTCAAAAGAAGGAGGTGGTCACAATAATGTGACTCGGCTGTCTAGAAACGACAAACAACAAAAATCGTCCTCATGTTGGTCCGCCTCAGTAATAACAAATGCTTCTTCTCGAAAAAATGCCTTCTGCTTGGAGACCCTGTTATTTTTCTTTCCTTTTTAACTTTGATTTGGGAACTTTTGCGATGTACAACGTAACCGCTTCTTTACTAGCGCTTGATATACGCATTACTTTTACCAAAAGAAGATATGCACTGTTTATGTATTTGGTCCTTTGAATAAGGGCTCATCTGCTCAATAATTTATTTGTTTACACAATTATCAAAAATGGTCAGTCACTTGGAATTTTCATGAGATCAATTTTTTTAGACCGTATCGCTGCCATGAATTTTCAAAGCAAAGCAATAAAGCACGCGAGCTTCTCAAAGCTACGCTGTGTTGCTACGAGGTTACATAACTACCCGGAAAAAACAGAAGTGTTGGGAAACTGCTGGCCACCAGCTGGCAGTGATGGGGTCACTGCTCGGTGAAATCTGCCGTTCACGGCCCGGTGGCGGTCCGTTGGTGGCAGCGCCATCAGTTGGCAGCCACTGATTGCCTTGCAGCATCGCCGGGAATTGCGCGCCTCCAAGCAAGTGCCACTAGCGGTCCGTAGATGTCAACCTATGCAACCTAAAATAAGTGGAAGCCACGGAACTGCGCATGCGCAGAAGCAACACGTGCTGTGTCTCTCGTGGTACCAGTTAGTTGAAGACGACGCTATCGCCATTGTGTTCTTTTAGGGGATGTTAAGAAAAAAAACATGTAGAGAGGCGCATTAATTTCCTATAATGAAATGTCACGTCGACGAAGATATCAGATTAAGCCATGAAACACACCCACTCTCTTTTCATGAATAACAAGAAATAATTTCTGTGTAATCTTTCGTTTTAACATAGACTAAACCGCTTGAAGCAAAAGTCCTGGAAAAACTTAAAAAACGTTATGTTGAAAAAAAAAAAAGAAATATACGCGTATCAATTATTTGAAAAAAAAACCGCAACGTTATGTGCATATATTGTACTCATTCATGGGTTAAATGCACAAGACTGGAGGAATTCACTTCTAAAAATAATGAGAAATGAAATAAAATATCTTAAAGGAAAAATACAACGTATAAAATGTAACAGAATGTGACATGAACGGGTAAATATATTAATTCATCAATCACCTTTTAGGATGACAAGGACAGCATGAAACTTTGAAAAGCGCCTTTAAGTTCGTACACTAGTTAAAAATGAGTGAAGTTACCTTAAGGTAAAAAAAAACCAATCGTTACTCTAAAAACTAAATTTATGAATTACATGAAACTGATATTTATGAAGAATACCTCGCAATATTGTAAAATTAAAAAGAGAATCACTCGTTACACATTCCTCAGGAAAGAGGCTCAGCTTCAAGCAAATGCTCGTGCGTGGCAAATCAGTCCCGTTGGTAGAGCGCCCGCTTCACACGCAGACAGGCAGACAGTCCTTGATTCGTTTCCACCCAGATCCAAACGGACCTGTTGAGAAACTTTCCCTAGCGCAGTGCTGTAATGCAGAAGTTCTGTAAGGCGAAAGAAGAAAGTAGTTGTAGCTTTGGGAAACTGCGGTTATCCTTTATTATACCATTCTTTTTTTCTTATGGCTACTACTAGGAAATTGGCGGACAGGATTCGGAAAGCCATCAGTTCCGTCACGTGATTGACGGCTGCCACTGCCGGGAAACTAGCGGAACACATTAGGTTAGCCATCACTTATGGCACGTGCTTGTAGGGCCGCTGAAGGGCCATTTATGGCAGCTACCGCCTGTGATGGATAATTAATCGCCCTGTTCTGGCATATGACAAATTATGGAGGTGCCACTATTGGCCCGCTGCTGGGCCAAACTGCTGGCCCATGTGGTGGCCGCCGGGACATTTTATTGACAGTTGGGCGGCGGCAACATAGTGCTGGGCCACCGCTGGCAGTGCTGGCCTAGCAAGACCGTTTTTGCTGGTTACCCATACTCATGGGTATGGCTCTTCTTGAACTTAAGCTCGTGGAATGATCTGCTTTATAATATCATGTTTTGATCAACAATCATTATATCTAGGCAACTGTTCCGGTAACTTTGTAAGAAATAACATAAATATCACTCTTCCATGTGCATCTTCTTTGCGCCGCCATGATGGCATGATTCATAACTCACTATCACTTGTCCCGTAGTACATTTCGAACGTGTAGGACGTGCGAGCGCGTCCTTCCTGTGAATGGTTTCTTGATAGTAGCGTTCATCATCGTCGGCTCTGTCTGCCGCTCAACGAACAGAGCTAAGATTTAGATACGGTGGTTTAGTGAGCAACTGTTGAAATACACCTCTAGGCACTCAATAAACCACGATATCTGAATCTTAGCTGTTTACTTTGAGAAACCATGGCACTCCATCGTGGTTCTAAGTTTGCGTACCCAGATCTTGCACCGAACCTTTTTCGGGAGTGATCTGAAACACTTGCAGACCGAAACCGTGATTCATGGGGTCCCTTCTGATGAACAGGATCCAATACGTTACAGAATGGCCAGTGCCCTTCGCTGTCGGGAACGACATTTCGACCGACAACTTAACAGTACATATAATTCTGAGCGCTGGGTATTAAAGGAATTTCGTGACAACTCACAGCTAGCTATAATTTCGGCTGACAAGTCGAATCAGATCATTATTTTAGACAAGACGGATTATCACCAGAAAATGTGTAAAGCAATTTCCAAGATCAATACTGTCGTCGTCCAGACTGACCCCACCTAGGCTACTATATCAGCGTTGGCTCGTATGAAAACACTTGCAGGCCTCCCTTCGTCTAAGATTTCAGCTTTGTCTCCTACGTGTGGCTCCAGGACCTCTGAATTATTTGGACAACTTAAGTTGCATAAACCAGATCTACCTGTAAGGTCTTTGTTTCTAGTTCATGTAGTCCTACCCGCCCACTGGAATCAACCCTTGCGGCATATTTGAAACCATTAATTTCTAATTCCATGTATTCTATTTTAAATTCATTTCAGGCCTTGACCAGGATCCGACCATTTCTTCATCCTGAGTCTAAGTTTTTGATGGCCTCTCTCGACGTAGAATTGTTATTTCCCAGCATTCCTGTCACGTTTGTTCAAGAAATTATTGAGTCCAAGCTGTTAGCAGCAGACGTTCCACCACTGGAGGTTCAAGCTGTGCTTGCAGCGTTGCGCCTTGTCCAGACAAGATCTTATTTTAAGTTTAATGACATTATCTGCCGTCAGGAGAGTGGATCCCTTATGAGCTTACCCTCTCCCCCATTCTTGTGGAGATATTGATGCAGTCTTTGGAGGAGGACATCTTACCGGTCTACCCTCAAACTCCGTTATTTCTTGTGAGATACGTGGATGACATTTTGTTGGTTTGGGCATATTCTGTTTCAGATCTAGTTTTATTTTCTGAATATTGTTTCTCAAAAGTTCGGTCTATCAATTTCCCCCTTGAAATTTAACAAAACCGGAATTACCCTTCTTTGGATTTTATTTTGGAATGGCCCCCTCCCCCTCAAACCATTCGCAGTTTTACGTTTTTAGAAAATCGTCTTCCAGTGTTGAAATTATATCCTTCTTGTCTTATGACCCGACTAATTATAAATTTGCGGCTATTCGGCTCTTATTACGTAGAGCATTTTCGCATTCGTCCAACCCTAGATTATGACATTTGGAACTGGTTAAGATAAAACAAATTGCCTGTCATTATGGATACGAGTCCTGGGTGGTGGATCGCTTGATCCACCACAAAAGAGATGTTTCGACTCTTTCTAGAGACTTACGTAAACCCCGTTTTGTGAGATCACTTCCGTATGTGGCCAGGATTGCTGATGTACTAAGAAATAAGTGCAAACCATATAATATTGACTATAATAAGTTCAAACCATATAATATTGACTATAATAAGTGCAAACCATATAATATTGACTATAATAAGTGCAAACCATATAATATTGACTATAATAAGTGCAAACCATATAATATTGACTTTGGCCTCACGACTACAAATATTTATGCCTTAATCAAGAAGGATGCGGACATGGTGCCTCCACACACTAGATACGGCGTATACACCGTACCTCTACAAGCCGTTGTTCCAGACACTAATGACACTGTATATATTGGTTCTACAAAAAGGAACTTGAGTACCAGAGTCAGTGAGCATAAATATGATCTTCGTAATGGCAAGTTAACAACCGGCATGTCTCGTCTGGTTGCGAGCGGTTCCCATACTCCAAAGTGGAATGAGGAATCCATTATAAACTATCCAGGTAAGCTCTCACGGTTATTATTTATGGAGAGCCTATATATAGCATAATTCAGATCTCGTTGCTGTAATAATTGTCTCTAAAGTTATATCGAAACCATAGACTATTTTATTTGAACATTTTCAGGATTTATTGTAAATGCATTGTGTAAATCCTAGATGGCGTTGCGATATTACTGGTTTCTGACGATGATGTGTTATATATACACTGAAGAGCAATTAAAATAGAGACAGCTGACCTTATGCAAATATTGCGCTGTGGGCGGCCCTGTAAACGTAAACGACATGACGTATGCAGCGATCCGACAATATAACGAGTGATGCGACGGGAATCAGTAAGAGTCGGACGCAGTATGGGTAAGACGAAGGATCTAAGCGCATTTGATCGTGTGCAAATTGTCGGGGCCCGACGAATCGGTCACTCCATCTCGGAAGTCGTGCAGGCACTGCGATTTTCACGAGCCACTGTGTCACGGGTGCACCGTAAGTACATCGAATTCGGTAAAACCATCCCTGCAAGGGCCAACTGCCGTGGACAACAGCGTGTGAATGAGCTGGGTCATCGTCGACTAGCTCGCATTGTAACAGCGGATAGACGGGCCAGAGTGCAAGAAATCACTCGGCAATTTAACGCTGGTACACAGAAACGCGTAAGCAGCCACACCATCGAGAACCATCTCCTCGCTATGGGGTACAGAAGCCGTCGTCCCACGAGGGTACAGCTGCTGACCGCACATCACAGTGTGCAAAGATTTGCATGGGCGCGGAAATATTGCCACTGGACCCTAGATATGTGGAAAAATATTGCCTGGACTGATGAGTCGAGATTCACTTTGGTACATGCGGATCGCAGGAAACGAGTACGGCGCAAACCACATGAAGCGATAGATCCTTCTTGCCAGCAGGGTACTCTTCAAGCTGGTGGGGTTGGCATTCTCGTCTGGGGACTGTTTACGTGGACTGAAATGGGACCACTGGTACGTGTGACATCGTCCCTCACAGGTCAACGTTACCGGGATATATCCTGGACGACCATTTGCTCCCGTTTGTGCGTCTTCAACATCCCACTGTTGACCTCATCCTGCAACAAGACAATGCACCGTGCCATTGCTCCCGAATTGTATCCGAATGGTTGAATGAACACTCCAGCGACGTGGCTTCGCTTCCTTTGCTAGCAAGGTCACCTGACCTCAATCCCATCGAGCACATCTGGGATGCCATCTAGAGAGATGTTCGAGGCTCTGACCCCCTCCATCAAATCTTCGTGGACTGTGGGCGCTTGTTCAGGGGTCGTGGATCCGTATGGCTTCCCAACGCTTCCGGTGTTTTGTCGAGTCCATGCCGAGACGAATCGCCGCCGTCATCAGCGGAAAAGTGGTGCTACACGTTACTAGACATGTAACTCTAATTCAATTGCTTTTCAGTGTATATATCTTGGTCTTACACGTGTATGTTACATCTGAAGATGGGGACGTTGCAATCCTCGAAAGATCTCATGTGGTGTGTGTTTTAGCAGTAAAGTTTAATTACATGTAGTGTATGTGTACTGCCTGCATATGTGTTTTATCGTGTTTAGTCGATATTTTAACTCTCAAAATTTTTAACACGAATTATCCTTTATCAAGTTTATTTGTCTGAACATTGTCTTCCATTTCAAAGAAATTCCTCTTTTGCTCATTTCTGGTGTAATTCCAAGGATGTAAATATATCCCTGAATTTTCTTATATAAATAACACTAAAAAAAACAACAACAAAATTTTTAGAATCATTTTGTCATCTTATAACTGATAGAATGTTTATAAAAAAATTGATACTGGTCTCCACATCTTTTTTTATTTTTACTTTAAATTCCACTAAACAGTCATTCTGAATATAACAATTTACTAGCTTTACTAGACACAGATTCACTTGGTTTAGTCAAGTGCAATATTCCAAGCTAAATATCAGGTTTGGTAATAGATATTTGAAACTTTAAAGTTATGAAGCATACATTTGAAAAAAATAAAGGAAACAAACAACAAGAACAAAGAAATATACCTTAAGCGGAGTAATAGCCATTTCAACTCCGATAAGCCCATTGGTAGAGAAACTGTGACACTATATGTGGTTTACTGTTTTGGAGGACCAAATGTTCCCAAAATACTAATAAAGCATTTTTGTGCTATCAATTTTGCTCATCTATACATGTTTTACCATCTGAACTCTAATAAACAAAAGTGTTTCCAAACCAGGTTAATAAAGTCACAGATTTTAATGTTTTTTTTTGTTAACTGTAAGTAAAGGCAAATAGGCAGACACCAATAAGAGCTGAAAAAGATTTTTTAACATCAGTTTGTATCTATGAGAAGATTTTCATATGTTTTTAATTAATTAACAAGTTTCAATATTTTTGGTGATATAGAATATTGCTTCATACTTTGCTTTATGAGTACCTTTGTACCTCTCACAGGATTAATGCCCGAAAAGAACCTACAAATATATTTAAAAAATACAAATTTATTGTAAACAGAATGTCATATGATTATCTTATAAAAATAATTATGAACATAAATCGCATTTTTACTTATTGAAACTAAAATTTTTGGATGCTCAAGTTTGAATTCAAAATATAAAATATTATATTTCTCTATTAATACACACACACACACACACATATACACTGCTGGCCACCCAAAATGCAACACCAAGAAAGAAGCATCCGATTGGCCTGAAATTCGTAGCATGCGTCGCCCGCGAGAGGACATGCAAACGATTGGCATTGCAGGGCACATGCAAATCATGTGCGTCCGGCACGCCACCGAGAAGAACTATAAGAAGGGTGCACAGAAGGTGGGGTGTAAGTAGTGGAAGTGTGTTGTGCTGCCGGAACTGTGCGTGGGAAGCTTCCTGATGCTTCGTCGCAGAATACGGCAGTCATTCCAGCACGTTTCGGAGTTCGACAGAGGACAAATAGTGGCTTATCGAAACAGGGGTTTATCGTACCGAAACATCGGCACCCGTGTGGGATGACATCCAGCCGTTGTGAGGCGAGTATGGATTCGGTGTGTGCAGAAGGGACGGACGGACCGACGTGTGCGATTGCGCAGCCGCGGAAAACCACCGAACGTGTGGACCGGCATGTTGTGCGGCGGGCATTGACGGCTCGCACCGCCACATCACGAACCTTAGCGCAGGAATTAGGGTGTGTTGCGCAACAACCTGTGTCCTCACGTACCGTTCGACGTCGTCTGCAGGAGCGGGGACTTGTCGCACGGTGCCCATAGTTCCGATTGCCTTTGACGTTACACCACCGGCGAGTGCGGCGGCAGTGGGCCGTTGAACGCTGCACCTGGACTACGGAATGGCACGACATTGTCTTCTCCGACGAATCCCGCTTCTTCCTGCAACACCACGATGGTCGGATCCGTGTGTAGCAGAACCGCGGAGAAAGACTGTATGATGCCTGCATTATGCATTGCCATACCGGTCCGTCGCCTGGCGTTATGGTTTGGGGCGCAATTGGATATGACACCCACACCCCTCTGGTACGCATCGCCAAACACTCAACAGCCACCGCTACACCTTCGACGTTTTAAAGCCTGTAGTCCTCCCTTACCTTCAGGCTCTGCCAGCGGCCACGTTTCAACAGGGCAATGCGCGCCCTCACGTGGCACGCATCGTGCAACAATTCTTCACGGCCCACCAGGTGTCATTGCTGCCGTGGCCCACCTATTCTCCCCATATGTCGCCTATGGAACACGTCTGGTCGCTGATCGGCAACCGAGTGGCCCGTCAAGCACCACCCGCGGCTACGCCTGATGAACTGTGGCAATGTGTGGTAGCAGAATGGACCGACATACCCCAAGCCCACATCCAAAGCCTCTTTCGTTCGATGCCGCGGCGTGTAGCGGCCGTTATTGCCAGCCATGAGGGCCACACGAACTATTGATGTCTGCGTGTTCCGCAAGTCGCACGGGCCTGTATGCTCAATCGTTTCATCTTTGTATCTGGTGTTATGTGTTCGGTAAATCTGGCTTTGCTATCTCATGTCCTTCTTGGTGTTGCATTTTGGGTGGCCAGCAGTGTATATAGCTAAACCTGAAAGATATCAATAATACACAGCCAAAAAACAAGAGAAAGATAAATAAGGGCAAACAAAAAAATTCAAACAAGTAGGGAAAACAAGTACAAAATGCAGAAAATATTGTATACAGATAGCTTTGGCTTTATCAATGACCAGCAAATGATCCCATTTACTGATTTTATCTGTACAAAGACCTAGTTGAACATGGATTTCTACTTTCTACTACGTCATATACAGTATGTGTTAGAATAACTTAAAGCTCCCCACAAACAATAAAATAAGAGAAGTAAAACTCCCCAAATAGACACTGGAAGAAAAAATGCATTTTTTAAGAACAGGTATGCCTTAGCCCAAAAATTACATACGTGGCCCAACCCATCTCAATCCAGCGTTAACGAATTCCAGGAAAACTTGAAAACACAGCGAAAACAGGAAAACACAACGAAAACAGGAAAACACAACGAAACAACCCAAATTACACTAATGCTACAAAAGTGTTCATGAGGCACAGTAAGACCCTACACTTCCGAAATTAAAAACAACAAATTCTCAGAAATTGCTTTAAACATAACAAAATGTTGTCATATGAACACAATATTGCAAAATGTGTTACAAGCTCAACAAATGACCCCCTTGCCCTACACACTTAAATAGTTTGGCAAGAGAGTACTGTGACTCAGCACCCAAAAGCAAAGGGGAAACTAATGCTAAGAGAAATAATCCTAAAGCATTTGCGTTGTTTCACTATGAAGTTTTCCGGGAATTTGTTAACTCTGGGTCGATATGGGTTGGACCATGTATATATTGTCTGATTTATTTTTAGGCTGGGGTATGCTTGTTATTAGGAAAAAAAATTGTTTTTTTTCTTCCTTCCTCCTGCGTCTGTTTGGGGAGTTTTACTTGAGCTGAGAGGGTTCCCTTATTTTATCATTTGTGTGTGTGTGTGGGGGGGAGGGGGTTAAGTTATTGAAATGCATATACGACATAGCAGAAACCCATGTTCAACTATAGGTCTTTGTAGACTTTTTGTCTTTGTGTACTTGAATGTTTTTTTTTTAAGTTTAGCCGTTTACCTGAGAATTCTGTGCTGCTTGTGTGCAGCATTTAAGGTTTTCGGTTATCGAAATTATTTTGTTTTTGGCTAGTCGTTTGCAGCTATATATACAGTATATATATCAATTTGCTATGCACGTAGCTCATATTATTGGTCATGAAAAATGAGCATTTGAAAAAATATTCACACAAAAAAAGGAATGGGCACAGGAATTATTTTAGTTATGGATTTCCAAATACTATGTACTAAGGATTTGATTCTGGAAAACTGTGAATGTGAATGTTAAGAGTTCTATGTTTTGTCTGCAAGTCTTCTTTAATCTTGTGCTTTATACAGACAACAGAGCACAGAAGGTCACATCTAACTCCACTATCCAAGATTTTGAGTGATGGATTGTATTAGGGTGGTGCAAAAATAATGGCCGAAAGATGTTACAGTGCACTTGCCATGCAATTTGTATAAGACATGTTCTTAGTGTTATTGCAGGTGATATATCATTCTGAATCTTATTTATCGCTGAATCGATCTGGCTGTTTAGTTTGTTGTTGACATGTTTTTTACCTTGATTTCAGGCAACAATGGCTCTGTCAAAACAAGAAATTCGCATCATTTTACTGCACGAGTTCAACCTTGGACACAAAGCCGCGGAGGCAACTCAAAATGTCAGGTACATTTCCCTAGCCCCCCCCCCCTCCCCGGCAAATTCAAAATTCAACAGTGCCATTCGTTTGTGCTACGTTTGTGCTGGTTTGTGCCGCAAACCGTGTCGTTCGTGCTAGTTTAGTTTTTGAGATATTCAAATTATAAATTGGGGGACTGGAGAAATGCTCAGCCCCCACCCCTGCAAATTCAAAATTCAACAGTGCCATTCGGTTGTGCTACGTTTGTGCTGGTTTGTGCTAGCATAGTTTTTGAGATATTTAAAATACACTGCCGGAAAGTGAAAAAGAGCACCAAGAAGGAGACGTCTAATACCAACGACATTTGTACAGCATAATAACGGAATACAGAAGATAACGTGATCAAAACACAATGGCAAAAATACAGCTGTATTTGCTGGTAAACTGAAAAATAACATTTCCATGTAACATGGTTAGTACGATATTGAACTGCCATGAACTGCGTCACACTGTGCAATTCTGGCATGGAGTCTGTCGTACAGATGTTGGATGTCAGTTTGGGGTATTGAGTTCCAAGCATCCTCAATATGGACGCGTAAATCGGAGATGGTCGTGGCTGGCCGTGGAGACCGGATAAGTCCTTGTCCCATAAACTCCCACACGTGCTCAATGGGGGACAAATCCGGTAAACGTGCAGGCCATGGAAGTTGTCTCACACCCTGAAGTGCATGTTGCGTTGCACGTGCCATGTGTGGGCGTGCGTTATCTTGCTGGAAAACACAACGATGGACCGACCTTACAAATGGCACAACAACGGGCTAAATGGTGTTGTTGATGTATAAGGTGCTGTTTAACGTACCCGGTACAAACACTAGTTGTGTACGGGAGTGATGGCTGATCGCTCCCCACACCAGGAGACCAGGTGTAGGCCCTGTGTGTTGCTGGCGGATGCAAAAAGGGTGGAGACGCTCCCCTGTGCGTCTGCGAACACGCATACGGCCATCGGAGTCTCCCAAGCAGAATCTGCTTTCATCGCTGAACACGACAGATCGTCATTGCGTTCTCCAGTGCAGACGTTGGCGACACCACTGCAGCCGTTCCTGACGGTGGGCTGGAGTCACAGGTACACATGCCAGAGGCACACGTGCACGTAGTCCTGCATCCAGTAGACGGTTGCGGATTGTTCGCACAATCACCTCAGGAGCAACGGCAGCTCGGACTTGCGTCGCAGTGGATGCTCTGCTTGACAACGCCGCTCTTCTTATGCGTCGATCGGTCCGCTCATCAGTCCGTCTGTGACTCCCGGTTCCACGTCTTCTCGTGTGGGAATGTTACTCGGACCATCTACGCTACCATCGTACCACCACCGATACTTCCCGTCCAATTCGCTCCGCAATACGACGATACGACCACCCGGCCTCGCGGAGTTCGGCTAGGCGACCTCGCTCAAAGTCCGATAACTGCTGAATTCGTACACGTCTTCCATGTCCAGGCATTGCAGCTTCTTCGGGGTCTTCGCACGTGTCCGTACGCCGACGATTGATTACATTCACTTCGTCGTACTCCTTAAATACCACCGACGATAATTTGCATATCATGCCGTGCTGTGGCGTAAGCGCTCACCGGTTGGTCCCGAAATTAACATCACACCTACTTAAACTCGACCCCATTAACATATGTAAATTTCAAGATCGTCCGCCAATTCCTTCTTGGTGTTCTTTTTTCACTTTCCGCCAGTGTATACATTTTGGGGGCTGGGGAAATGCTCAGCCCTCCACTACCGCAAATTCAAAATTCAACAGTGCCATTCGTTTGTGCTACGTTTGTGCTGGTTTGTGCCACAAACGGTGTCGTTTGTGCTAGCTTAGTTTTCCAGATAATAAATACCCAAAGTTGGGAGTGGGGCATTTGCTCAGCCCTCACCTCCGCAAATTCAAATTTCAGCAGTGCCATTCTTTTGTGTTTTGTTTGTGCTGGTTTGTGCCACAAATCGTATCGTTTATTTATTATGTGTATTTACTAGCTTAGTTTTCGAGATATTAAGTACCTAAATGTCGTTGTCAACCATTTCCTCAGCCGCGCCCCCGCCCCTCTCGCAAATTCAAAATTCAGCATAGCCATTCGTTTGTGCTGGTTTGTGCAGAAAACCCTGTCGTTTGTGCTAGCTTAGCTTCCGAGATAATTAATACCCAAATTTCAGTGTGGACCATTTCCCCTGCCTATTCTGAATATAATATAAATTGGCGGGTTGGGGGAATGTCTCCTCCCCCACCCCACAAGTTCAAAATTCAACACCACCATTCGTTTGCGCTGGTTTGTGCCACAAAACGTGTCGTTTGTGGTATCTTAGTCTTCGAGATATTTCTGCGAACAAGCCTTTCTTTATTAACAAACAGATCATGATTCTAAAGTGAGCACGTGGTCATAAATGATGCACTGTGGATCAATGGCATTAGGTCATCTGGAGTGACGAAAGAATTTGATACATAACAAAAGGAGGACATTTGTACGTATGACGCTGACAACATGATCCAAACCCTACTGTACCTACATTCAAACAGTAAAGCATCCTACTGCCGTTATGATGTGTGGGTTGCATCTCAGCTCATGGAGTGGGTAGACTGCGTAACATTGAAGGTAACATGAATGCTGCCCATTATATACACTGAGTGACCACTTTATTATGACTACCCCCTCAGTACTTCGTTGGGCCCCCTTTTGCCTTTACACTGCGTCGATTCTTCGTGGCATGGACTCCACGAGATGTTGATAGCAGTGGCAGCCGGTGAGCAGGTTGCAGTGTTGCGCAAAAACCAGTTTCATTATAAAGAAAAGTAATATTTTGTTAATAAAACATTAATTTTTTTTATGAGAAATTGGTTTATTTAGCTTGAAATCAGTCAAAAATAAATAGTGCAGTCAACTCAAACAATCCAATAACCGATGCGATGTTGGGAGTAGTGTATGAGCTAGCCGTTGCTTGACTGGGTGTTGCAGTCGAGCTGCAACAGCGACGCAGTAATGTTCCAGGTATGACTCGAAATGCTAGACCCAGTCGTTGCATTCCCAACCAGTAGATATGTGGTTGTTGCAAAAGCTTGGCAACCCCCACTAACAATGACCTTGTTTCGCTTTTCTCCCGCTAGAGTATGCGCAGTAACCCGTTGCTCTCGAGATCACATGTAACCTGAAACACGCAGATGAGCTCCGCGTTCTTGTCTTGTTACAATGTGCAAACTTAATTGTCTGACAGCGGACGTTTGCGTTTCAGGAGAGGTTATGTGTGTGCTGTGTAGTATTTGTTAATTTTCTAATTCGTTATTCTTTTATTGTGCCAATGAAACATACATTATTAGCTTTGTTGTTATTAATAAATTAATGCTTTTTTTGCAAATTTAAAATGAATAGTGCTGAAAATATTTTATCAAATGCTTTTCCTGGACTTTCCTATGAAGACGGAAACGTTCGCATACCCCTAATATTAACAATCCAGACAGAAGATAATATTTCGCGCATCAAGGCCATTGTTCTCTTCAAAGCAGAAGAGTGAAGCTTCGTAAAATTGTGCAAGTGTTCCACAGTTTATAAAATTGTCAACGATGTATTTGGATGTTAATTCTTCGTCATAAAGTCAGCTGTTTGTAATGGGTTTGGTCTGTAGCGCAATTGCTGAACTTATAGAATGTGACAAGTGTCTCAGTAAATTTGAAGATTATGTGAAGAAGTATCTCGCGGACCCAGTGGCGCAGTAGTCTAAGCGATGGCTTCTGGTTCGAACCCCGGTGAGGAATGGAAATTGTGTTTGTCTTACGACACTTACCTCTCCATTACCTGCAGTCAGTAGACCTAAATTTGGAACCGGCAACTGCTTATCGAGTTTCTCACGAGGGTCGTAACCTCCTTCCCCAAAAAAGAAGTACTAGTCCCTGTTTACCTTTTTCTTTGTGTATGATTTCAATTTCCTCTGATTGAACATTGCGGAGAACAAAAACTTTACTTTTCGGAAAACCCACCTGTTTTATTCCACACACACCACTTCTTTTAACCTCAGATTCAGAAAAAAGAGTGTAACCTTTTGTTTTAATTTTTGTTTCAAGGAGGGTGAAACGGAACTCAGCAGTTACCTATCGCAAATTTCTTAAACTGTTTTTCAAAGAAAAACACTACAACATGAAACACAAAAGGCGAGTAAAATGCACTGCACTCGTTTTAATTAGTTGCATTTATTACAACTTTTTTCTGCTTCTTTTACCCTAAGAGAACCCTGTGGTTATCAGGAGCTTTCATTATTGCCAAGTATTGACGCTCTCAACTTCTTTCATCCTTTGTTTAGAGTTCTCTGCATGCTTAGTTTCATTTAGATCGGAAAATAAGAATGGTTACTAACTTAATAAAATTGTTCGTGTTGAACTCGTGAGGGAGGAAGGAAAAACCTTTCATTTAGATCAGGAAATAAAATGCTGCCGAAAACCAAAGGGCGAACATAAAATTTTCGAATACATAACGTCATGGGGCTGAAAGCGTTTGTTAAAATGACTGCGGTGGGACATACACTGTAAGAAAAATTACTGTTGATTTCACGGATTTGTGCAGCTAACGGCATCGTTAGACCAGAAAAATAACAGTTTGTACCGTATTATTTACGAAAAAGAACTGTCAAGAACCGTAATTTTTACAGTTTTGATCATAATTCAATAAATGGAACATGAGAATTCAAACATCGGAATAATTCAATGGATTTGTAGATTAACAATCACGATGTCTATCAAAAAATGGTAAAAACACTTGCATTTGGATCGCAAAATAACGAGCAAATGGGCTTTGGAATGAACTTCAAAAAGCGAGCTAGCATGCGCGTAGGGTAGTTCAGTAGCGTGCTTGCTCCAGTTCGTGTTGCCATACCCAAAACTGTAGATTCTACACTTTTAAACTGTTGAATATTTGTGACCACCAGCTAATATCCAGAATAACCGCCGTGTGCGGCACGGACAGCTGCTAGACGGGCTGGGAGTGACTCAATAAAGTGCTAGAAGGTGATCACAGGTATGTGGAGCCATGCTGACTGCAGTGCATCTGACAGCTGCTGGAGGGTTCGTGGTGGAGGATCCATAGAACGAACAACACGATCGAGGTGGTCCCACAGATGCTCAATTGGGTTCAAGTCTGGGGAATTAGGGGGCCAGGGAAGTACTTTGAAATCTTCATCGTGCTGTTTCAACCACTCTCGGACATGTCTATCTGTCTGACACGTCGCATTGTCGTTCTGGGAGATCCCATCCGCCCCAGGGAAAACAATCACCATGTATTGGTGTACGTGGTCTGCAAGGATGGATTCATAACGAATTCGGTCTATAGTGCCTTTCACAGGTATGAGTTTACCCAGAGATGCCACATAAACATTCCCCTGACCATAACGCTGCCACCACCAGCTTGTGTTCTTCCAGCAATGGTTGAAGAGTGTTTGTTCTCCGATTTTTCTCGCGTTATACGCCGACGTCCATCCGTTCGATGAAGCAGAAAACGTGACTCATCAGAGAAGGCAATCCTTTACCAATCAACGGAAGTCCAATTCCGATACTGCCGTGCAAATGTAAGCCTTTTCTGCCGATGTACCTTCGTTAGCATAGGTGCTGTGACCAGCCGTCCGCATCGGAGCCCCATAAGCAGCAGGGATCGCTGAACTGTCGTTTTAGACACACTTCCGGTAGTCCCTTGGTTCACTCGGCCAGTGAGTTACTCTACTGTAGTGTGTCAATCGGCCCTCACGCACCTTCGCAGCCGACGTTCACCTCTCACATCAATGGCACGTGGGGCTCCGCAGTTTTCCACGTCGTTTATTCGCAATGGTACCATTTCGCCAATCACGATAAACTTTAACCACAGCAGCTCGCGAACAGTTCACAAACTGCGCTGTTTCAGAAATACTGCCACCGTAGTCCCGAAAGCCGATAATTATCCCTTTTTGCAAATCTGATAAATCTCTTCTTTTATCCATGACAGCAACGAGTGATATGTATTTGGATTTCCTACAGCACACCTTATATACCTTCCAAGCCAGCTCACGAGACGTGCATTATTTCATTGGCTACGCGCTGTTGACGTCAAAAGTAGGAGGTGTGTGTGTGCAAATTGCAACACTAAAGAAGAATCGCGCTATTCAAATGAAATTTATATCACGAATTCCTCATGCAATAGGAGAAAACTGATTACATTTGCAGAACTATATAATATTTTTTCCGCTACGAAACTCAGTATAGCAAGAAGCCACCTCGAGCAAAAGTAACAACTTCTGCACGCCGTGGCACTGAGTAGAAGAGAGTTTTGATATTGTACTGCCTGCCAGGCTGCTTCTATGCAAGACCACAGTTTATTTGCGGTGACTGGCGGAGGAGCTTGACGGGCCAGTCGCTTTGCTACCATATCCCAGACATGTTCGATCGGGGACATATCCAGCGAATGTGCTGGCTAGGGAAGAAATGTGCATGGAAGCGGTCTTGGATATAACGGGCCACATGTGGCCAAGCACTGTCCTGCTAGATTATAGTCCAGAACAACTCTGAAGGAAGGGTATCACCTCTGCCTGTTAAACATCCCTGATGTATCGCTGGCTGCTGAGGTTTGGCTCAATTCGTATCAGGAGAGATCACGAATTGAACACAATGGTGCTCCAAACTATGACGCTTGACGTTGAGCTGGTATGACGCTATCAGGTGTCTTTCACCACGATGTCTTCGATCACGTATGCGACCATCATATCAGGTGGAATCGTGACTCGTCAGAAAACACGACCTGTTGCCAATCAGCGCGCCAGTGTTTATGATTGAGACCACATTACAGACTGAGAAGTTCTGTGGTTGAGGGTTAAAGGAATGAGCATCATTGATCTGCCAGTGACCAGACTTCTGTTGAGCAGACGACGCTGAGCTGTGTTGGAGAACAAAGCCTTACCTGCGACAGTGGTCCACTGCTACGCTGACACCGTGGATTCCGCTGTGCGATTGGTCACTGCCATGAGGTAGAGGTGTCTGTCATCCCGTTTGGTTGTGCGATTTTATGGTCTATTTCCCGGATTTCTGTTCGTCCGAGACGCATCTGTCCACTGTCGCCATGTTAGCATCATTTTACAGACGTTGCGTCCGGTACGTCAGTACAAAGATGCGAGCGTACAAAATGGTAATTTTGCGTAGGAAAATCCGTCTTCTCTCATCCCAGCAATCCTTCCGCACTCAAAGTCCGTTCGTAAAGTAGCCTTCCTCGGCGACGGGAAACACTGGGACACGAGAAATACCCTTTCGACTCAATGTCGGTTCTTCACTGACTGCAACATTTCGTTTGAGCCAGCTCTTTATACCCAAGACCCTACAACTCAGATGGCACTGCTCGGAAACCTCATACCCATTTTCACTGGCATTTTAATTTCATGTCTCAACCTGTTTTACATCACCTGTGAGTTTCAAGTTAATACTACCAGACATTTATGGCGGTGTAGTTTTCACAAACAATAGCGTATTACAGTTCTTAATCTTCCTTAACTATACTGCTGGCCACCCAAAATGCAACACCAAGAAGGACACGAGATAGCAAAGCCAGATTTATTGGACACATAACAACAGATACAAAGATGAAACAATTGAGCTTACAGGCCCGTCCGACTTGCGGAACACGCAGGCATCAATAGTTCGTGTGGCCCCCATGGCTGGCAATAACGGCAGCTACACGCCGCGGCATCGAACGAAAGAGGCTTTAGATGTGGGTTTGGGGTATGTCGGTCCAGGCTGCTTCCACACGTAGCCACAGTTCATCAGCCGTAGCCGCGAGTGGTGCTTGCCGGGCCACTCGGTTGCCCATCAGCGACGAGGCATGTTCGATGGGCGACATATCGGGAGAACAGGCGGGCCACGGCAGCATTGACACCTGGTGGGCCGTGAAGAATTGTTGAACGATGCGTGCCACGTGAGGGCGCGTATTGTCCTGTTGAAACGTGGCCGCTGGCAGGTACTGCTGGTAAGGGAGGACTACAGGCTCCAAAACGTCGGAGATGGTGCGGTGGCTGTTGAGTGTACCGGCGAGGCGTACCAGAGGGTTGCGGGTGTCTTATCCAATTGCGCCCCAAACCATAACGCCAGGCGACGGACCGGTATGGTGATGCATAATGCAGACGTCATACAGTCTCTCACCGCTTTGCCGTCACACGCGGATCCGACCATCGTGGTGTTGCAGGCAGAAGCGGGATTCGTCGGAGAAGATAATAGCGTGCCATTCCGTAGTCCAGGAGCGGCGTTCAACGGCCCACTGCCGCCGCACTCGCCGGTGGTGTAACGTCAATGGTGATCGGAGCAATGGGCACCGTGCGACAAGTCCCTGCTCCTGCAGACAACGTCGAACGGTACGTGATGACACAGGCTGTTGCGCAACACACCCTAATTCCTGCACCAACGTTCGTGATGGGGCGGTGCGAGCCGTCAATACCCGCCGCACAACATGCCGATACTCTCGTTCGGTGGTGTGCTGCGGCTGCGGCAATCGCTCACGTCGGTCCATCCGTCCCTCCTGCACCCACCGAATTCATACTCGCCTCACTGTGGCTGGATGTCGTTCCACACGGGCGCCGATGTCTCGGTACGATAAACCGCTGTCGCGATAAGCCACTATTCGTCCTCTGTCGAACTCCGAAACGTGATGGAATGACTGCCGTATTCTGCGACGAGGCATCAGGAAGCTTCCCATGCACAGGTCCGGGAGCACAACACACGTCCACTACTTACAGCCCGCCTTCTGTGCACCCTTCTTATAGTGCTTCTCGGTGGCGTGCCGGACGCACATGATTTGCATGTGCCCTGCAATGCCAATCGTTTGCATGTCCCCTCACGGGGGACGCATGCTGCGAATTTCAGGCCAATCGGATGCTTCCTTCTTGGTGTTGCATTTTGGGTGGCCAGCAGTGTATAAATAAGTAACAGGAGTTTTTAAATGAGCTGTGTTTCGAAAAGGACTTTTGTTTGCTGCAAGCCAGAACTCATTACGCTCTTTATTTTTGAAAGCGATATCACGTTAATGGGAACGAAATATTTTGTAGACAGCTTTATTAATCAACAGTGAGAGCAGTGCCTTTTTCTCTGGTAACTTAGCAGCAATGAACTTTGCAAAAAAAAGTTCTCTGTCAGTTTATTGAACAGTGCACAACAAATTGATCGCCATAATTCAGATCGCTAATGCGAGGATCTCAGTGCGATGGATACCTAATTTGAGATTTAAATATTATACATTTTATTATAAATGCAACTGACGTTTGGTTGCAGTGCTTAATATGTATTTTTATACGTTTTATCTTACAGTATGTGTAATCGGACAACAGTGGCCCTGTAAGAAAACAGATCACCATTTTTTTTGGACTGTCATTAAAGGAAGCCATGTTGGTTCTTTTTTTGAAGAAAAAGCTGTCTTCGACTTATAGAGAGATATTCTGTTAGCTTTTCATGTGCCTGCAGGAGGAACTGAAGGACATTATGAATTCCGTGGAAGAAATGTTCTTCACTTAATACTTAGTAGAACAACTTCACTATAATTAATGTAGCAATCAGGTATGCCTGAATCTCCAGTTTTACTTTCCTATACGTAACACCATCGCATCAGATATGAATTCAGTGAAAGAAATATTCTTTACTTAATATGTAGAATAACGGCAGGAATATTAATCTAGCAATCAAATATGCCGGAATAGCCAGTTCTACTCTCCTATATGTGTCATCCATCGCATCAGATATGGATTCAGTGGAAGAAATATTCTTCACGTAATACGTAAAACAAGGTCAAGATTATTTATCGAGCAATCAGATATGCTTGAATCGCCAGTTTTGTACGTAACTGTACGTAACGTCATCATATCAGAAAACTTGAAAATAAAATTACGTCGTCCTGGTGGCGCTCGAACGGAAATCGGGATATTTCAGTTCGATTCCTTCTGAAATTTCTTCCTTTATGTAATTTTAAAGATTTCTGTTGGGATACGTTACATGTAGAACACTACAGTTGGCGATTTAGGCATGCCTAATTGCTAGGTTAACAATCCTGAAGGTCATAAATTAAAAAAATTATCGGAAAGCGATTGAGGATTGATCAGACTAACTACATACGAGAGAATGGGAAAAGTGTGAACGGACGAACGAGAAGGTACTTGTCGCCCTAAGGGTGACAACCCGTAAAATTTAAAACTACAAGTACGTAGCGTAAATACACTATATTGAACCGGACGCCTTGAAGAAAAACACAACATAGCATTAATTGACATACATTAGTACAGTATCAGTCCACCTTTGGCCCCTTCGAGACATGCTTTCGATAAGGTTTTGGAACACCGCGCTAGGTATGCGCTTCCATTCAATACATAATGCTGCAGCTAGCTGGTGCTTTGTAGTAGGCCTTGGTCCCAAATTTCTTATGCGGCGCTCTAATTCATCCCATAGGTGTTCTATGGGATTAAGATCAGGGCTCTGTGCTGGCCAATCCACACACAATACGGAATTATCGTCAAACCACGCCGTAACAGTCCGGACCTTAATCCACTGGACTTCTTCTTCTGGGGGCACATGAAAACATTGGTGTGCGAGACACCTGTTGACTCCCTGGAAGATCTCGTCGCGCAAATCGCTGTTGTTGCGGACAAGATCGACTACGGTAACCCATGAAATGAAGTTATCTGCGAATGGTACGTGTACATACCGAGCTTCCAGCATTTTTACTAACCTGTACACTGAGGTCTTGTGCAGTACTCCGTCGATTAGCTGTGACGACTCTCCCGAGGCTTCGACGTCCTCTATCACTGATTTTCTTTGATCTGCCGTAACGTTTTGCTGCTTCAGGCATGCCATGTGTCTTCCACTTATTTAGTACATCCAAAACAGTTGACTTGGGTATGTTTGCGGTCAACTGTAGGCTTGTTTTTATACCGTTTGCAGCTGTACCGCGCATCTTAACAACGCAGCGGATCCGTTCACTTGCTTTTGAAGCGGTGTCCGGTGATTTATGTCAATATAGTGTACATGTATATATCAACGGTTGTTGTTTAATAAATGATTGAACGTCATACTGATTCTAAACAACCCCATGTAAGTCCGTTAGAGCATACATCCGCGCCAACGTACCGCAATCACTGGACCTGACCGGCGTAAAATTTAAAAAATAAAAAAAGTAAAAATAAATATCTTAAAATTCAACTAATTGTAACTGTGTGGTTAATAAAGCCCGCTGGCAGTCACAACTAATCTTACCGTAATTAGAAAATTTAAAATGCACCACAATTTTTTTAGCAACTTACAAAAAGATGACTAATCGATCAATTTAAAACAAAATTTAGTTAGTTTCGCGAAATCATTAAAACTAACTCACGAATAAACTTAATAAAAAACAAAGTTTTTGCGCCTTAACTAAAAACGTGTGCGTGTTTTTACTTTGCTTGAAAACTAGGTCTTAAATTAGTTAGAGAGCACGTCTGGTGCGCATGAATATATAATGAAGGGATTTATATTCTGCTCCTCGAACAAGGAATTAGTGTTATCACGTTTGTACCTTTCGGTATGATAATGATACTTTTTCATAATCTAGAGGGAAAGTCTAGCTAAACTGAAAGAGATTTGGAGAAAGTAATTATGTGAAAGACAGCTTTATGTGTGTCTCTTTTGATCCACTTTAGTTAAAATAAGTGTTCATTTAATGGAAAGCTTTATTTACACTCAAAATAAAAAATATTCACCAAAACAGAACGTTTTTATTCTCAAAAAGAAAAACGGTGTCATTGTTCATTGTAACAAAATAATAAATTCTTATGCAATCGATAAGTTTTATACAGCAGACAGCAAACGGTTTCTAGTTAAATCTGTTCGTGTTACGAATTTATAATTCTATGTATCGATGAGCAGGGGAGGTTTTTCAGCTGGAATAAAAAATTAAACTGAATATCTGAGTAGGAGTTTGTCCTTTATTTCGTCGTTGCAACTCATTCCGTATTTGCCTAAGTCAAGTCTTCTTAAAACTCACCTATGCCAGCTTGTTTTTATCAGCTCAGACCGCTTCTTTTTTTTTTTTTTTTTAAGCAATGACGCTGTCAAGGATCTGAAGCTTTTACCTAAATTCTCTTTGTTAGGAGTGGTTCAAGATCTCCAGACAAACGACAAAAATGTTCGTCTGATCCCGAGTTCAACGCAACTATCTTAGCTCTTTCACAAATGCTTCGAAGAATTCCTGAAAATTTTCGAGTGTTACTAAAATAGCAAACCCACGTGTAAAACGTGATTTTCACCTAGTTCTAATCGCTCAGCATTTCCTTCTTATCCACCGTCTCACAAAAGGCGATTTTAAAATGCTTTATACGAATTTATAGAAACACTCAACGTATATAAATATAAGAATTTACTCCCTACTGTTTTGACGCCTTTTTATTTTGTACTCACAATACGCTTTCCTGCAGAAAGAAGGAAACTGAGATCTTTCTAAAACTCGATTGATTTTTAATTTTATTTTATTTTCTCTTTTAGTTATAGGAAAAAAAGGAGAGATAGAAAGAGGGCAAAGAAATAAAAAATAAATATTAACTTAACTAGAAAAGTTACGTACTACACAGTGCGGCAGTTACTGAATTTAAAAAAAAATGGAAAAGCAGGAAAACTTTGTGAATGTATTTTATTCGAAGTACTATACTGTGCAAATTAATTGGGACAAAGTAAAAAATCATTCTTTTTTCTAAAACTATGCCTTTATATCATTCTATGCCTTGATATACACTGATAAATACCTGTATTAGTATGAAGTATGTCCTCCTTTAGCAGAAATGACCTCTTGAATTCGTTTTGGCATTGACTCGACTAATTGAGTGCATATATATTTTGACTTCATAATCGCGGAACCACACTTTTATAGCATTCGTTATCATGCGTTCTTTGGTTGTACAGTACATTTTACCTAAACGTCTCTTCAAAATATTCCACAAGTTTTCTATGGGATTTAAGTCTGGTGAATTTCCAGGCCGATCAAGCAAATGAATTTGATTTTCCAGCATGAAATTCTTGACCGATTTCGAATTGTGACATGGGGCCAAGTCATGTTGAAATGTCCCGTCAAAAGTTTGCAAGAATGGAACAATCCTACGTTGTAATATTTTTACGTACTTGGCTGAATTCATCATACCTTGAACAGGAACTGAGCTTCCCAGCCATTTGATGTGAAAAAAAACACAAAATATCTGTTTCAGAGGGTATTTTACAGTTTGTTTGACATGCTCAGGTCTTAAGGGTTCACAGCTGCTTCGTCTAACAACATTTGCTTGGTAACCCTGCACAAATAAATGAGTTTCATCACTGAAAATTACCTTTTTCCAGTCGTCAGCAGTCCATGATTTATATTTTTTGGCCCATGCTAAACGTTTTATCTTCATTTTTGCATTCAAGTATTGTTTTTTCGTTGGTCTTCTTGCCTTCCGGCCAACTTCCAGAAGCCTACGGCGTACAGTTGAATCGCTAACATCACAACCATTAGCCAATAAATCTCTTTGAAGGTCGGTGCTTGTTTATTTATTTTCTTTTTATTCATTTTACTATTTCTGATTAGATATTTATCGGTTCGTGGAGTTGTTTTTCGTTTTCTTCCACATTTACCTCTCTATTTTGGAGACGATGATCTAGATGCATTGTATCGCGTAAGCAGTTTTGATACACTTGATTTGCGTACACCAACTGCAGAAGCTATATCTCTCACTGCCATAGAAGTGTGATTTTTCAGAGCAATTATTTTTGCACGCTTCCTTGGGGAAATATCCATTTTTCAATACACGAAAACAACACGTACTAGTAGAGAGCAACACGTACTAGTAGAGAACTAACATCCACCTGTCACACACGAAAGCTCACAACTGAAGCTGAAGTGCCTATTTCCTGTTTAAAACCGGTCAAATCACATTCTTATTATCAAGTTCTAACATTCACATCACCTCACAGCTGATAAAACCGGTTTACGTGGGTTTCCGACATCAACTGACGATCACACTACAATTCTGAGAATAAAATAGCTTGTCCCAATTAATTGGCACGGTATAGTACATTCTTCCTGCGTTAACACAAGAAGTAGCACGATCAGACAACGAAAGGAAGGACTTGCTGATGTCACAATTCTTTCTTCCTTTCATCTCTTGAAAATATGTTCCTTTTAAAGGCAGCTTTAATTTAGGGAATACAAAATAATTACACGGTGAGAAATCTGTAGAATATCAAGAAGGGGTGGTTGAGAACATACACTTGCTTCCGTGCCACAAATTACTGTACATTGATCGCTCTGTGCGCGGGTGTGTCATTGTGAAGAATGAACCATTCCCCGTTTTTGTACTCAAGCCTGACACGAACAATCATTTCGTTCCAAAATGGATGTGTAAGCATTTCCAGTGACAGTTGTACCCTCAAGAAGGAACACGTAATGCAGACTTTTCTTGTTGTCGTAAAAGCACACAAGCATTGTCCTGATTTTGGACAGCTGTAACCTGATCTTCTTTCCTTTGGGTGACTGTGGCGTCTTCCAATGAGCACTCTGACTTTTCGTTTCAGGATCAAACGAAAACAACATTTCTTGTCACGTGCCACATTGCTTTGGAGAAAATTTTGCATTTTTTCTGCAGTATCCAGGATGTCTTTTGCGTACTTCGCTCGCGCATGTTTTTGGTCGTCTGGCAGAGCATGCGGAACAAAATAAGCACACACAAAAATCCCCCCGCCCCAATGTTGTACTAAACTTTCACGGATCGTCTCCTTATTAACACCGAGCTCGCATTCCAGCATCCTCAAGGCCGCTGGTGGCCTAGTGGTGAACGTCCGTGACTGCGACGGAGAAGACCTCGGATTCGATCCCAAACTGGTACGAACGCTCGAATCGCTAAATATCCGCCGTACGTCGGATGGGCAATTTAAGCCGTCGGACCCCAGGTACTGGCTCCCTGGTAATAAATAAATTCGTATTCCTCCCCGTTTATACCTCACTTCCGTGTGACTTTCCTATCGGGCTCTCTAGCCCAAATCTCCTAGCTTCTTATTTCTAAATGTTGTTTAAGACCCGGTGGTGTAAGACACTCCCTTCCTAAAATCATCTACATACCATTTGATCTGATCCAGCGTCCTTAAGGTCACATAAAGATCACTTTTTATGCTTTCCTGAACTTTTCCAGTGAGTTCAGACCTGTGCACTGAAATCGGGCTTCCGGAACTTTCGTCATTTTCCAAACCTTCCCGCCCATCGTTGAAAGGTGCATACTATCGGAATATTTGTGGACCAGATAGGCAATTAACCCCATGCACATCACGCAACAATTCAACTGTCTCAGATGCAGTTTTACCGATTTTCAAACAGAATCGGCTGTTTGCTCTCTGTTCCGTGACAGAGCGGTGTCAATGTTCTTTCACCGAATGACGTCATGCACAGCGTAAATAATCGAACAATCGTCCGCGTAATTCTCACGCAAACGCTGTTTCCACTGCATAGTTGATATATGGCTTATAAAAATATTATGCCTTCCAATCCGTGTGTTTTTCCGGGATTTTTTAAAACAAAATCAGTCACATGATTCAATTGCTGCACTGTATGTAAGCCACTTTTTGAAAAGCCCTAGAGGGTAATTTTTTGACCTCTCTTGGGTAGCATCTTGGCCCTCACAGTTTTCTTTTCCTTTTTTTTTTTTCTTTTTTTTTTTTTCGTCGAGGAATACAGTGGGACAATTTAAGTCTCGTATTAACTCGCAATCGTTTTTATTAGTATTATTAGCATTCAGATGGTAAGTAAAGAATAGCATGTAAGAGTTGTTCCACGATTGCACAACAGAACAAAAATATTACTTAACATAAAGCAAAATCAAGAAAGTATGATATAGATGTCGAGTGCAGTATAAAATGCAAAAGTGGTTCAGCCAAGGGAGAAACGAAGAAGTTTTGGACAGATATGTACAAATGCAGATGGATCCATACGTCGAACCTTGTTGGTCAAGATAGTCCCACAGATGTTCAATGGAACTGATGTCCGGCTAGTACGGTGGCCAAGATAGTAAGGTAAAGAAACTGTATTGCGCCTCAAACCATTCTCGCACACGAATAGCAAACCAACGGGCATTATCTTGCTGGAAGTAACCCATGCTATCGAAGTAGACAGTCATCATAAATGGGAGCGCCTGATCTTCCAGAATGGATAGGTAGCCTGAAGCGTTCATCGCGCAATCGAGGGGGATGATTGCTCCCAATGGTTCCCAGGATAACATGCTTCGCACGAGCGCACTGCCATCTGCTGCCTGTGTATTCTCGACATCGTGCCGGGATGATTTCTGTCAGCATTGCTTCGCCGTATTCTCCATCGGCCATCCACACGATACAGCAGAAACCGTGAATGGACAATCATAATATATATCTGAAAATGTGACTTTCTCACACAGTTCGATGGTCCAGTGCCTCCTCTCAGATGCAAATTCACGACGTAATTGTCGATATTTGGCCGTCAGCATGGGTACATTTGGTGGAAGGCGGCTCCGGAGACCCATAGAGAGAACAGTTCGTTGGAGTCTGCGGTACGCTTCTGGGTGTGCGTGCATTAAATGATCTGCAGTTGTTCCATTGCGGCTAGTCTGTTGGATTGTATTAGTCAAGATAGCTGTCGCTGCCCACGTTTGTCAGTGCTCTGTGGACGTCGACTATCACCCCGATTAGCGCCGGTCTTGCCAACCGGCAAGACATTTCTAGAACACTTTAACAACTGCACCACGTGAGCAGCCCACAGGATAGATAGGCCGTATTTGTAATGCTACAACCCTTCAGTCGGTGGCTAACATTCTTTTTCTCAAATTCTGTTACGTTACGTCATTTTTTCATTTTTACACGAAACAGCATAACGTCCACGAGTTCGTGTCCTTTTGAATGATTTGCATATGTTGCTACGCAGCCATCTGGCTGCTGGTTATGGTTCCTTCTTATAGCAGGGGTGATCATAAGTTTTTGATTGGACTGTGTATTTCCGCCCATAAAACGAGGATCTCATCTCGTAGAACATCCACAGTTGCCAGTGGGGTTGGCGACCTAAAACAGGTCTCTACAATTCGTCACACAAATTATTATCAATGGAGTTGAGGACAGCCGATCGATGGAACCATTCGAGTGAGGTAAACTCACTTGAATGCCTCTGGAACCAATGGAACACCGCCTCCATCTACCAGAATGGCCACCCAACTTCGCGAACGTCCATTGCTTAGTCTGGTTCATGCCGCACCCGCATCCTACAATCGACATGGCAGAGCTACAACCATGATTCTTCAGACTAGGTGAGGTGTTTTCCAGTCCTCTGGACTCCAATTGCGTTAGGACTTTGCAAACTGCAGCATTATCTTTCAGTGTCTTGCAGTAAACGTCTTCGATTGCCGTAGTTTATTTTTTTCCATGGTACGACGAATAGTATTTGTGCATGAGCTTCTGGGAGCTCCCTCATTAAATGCCAACGTTATGTGCACCCCGATAGCCATGCCGTAGCTCGTAACGATAGGGGACAGTCTGCACTCACCTCGAGAGCCAGTTGCACGTTTAGGGACACATTTCTTCCGTTGATGATCTTATTTTTTTATTGGAGGTTTGACGACCACCGTGAGCAACTCAATGGGATATAAGCAGTCGGTCGTCCCTAATTTAGGGTAACTCTTTCCAGGGAAGGAAGATAGATAGTGCCGTAAGACAAAAACAGAACATCCATACCTCACCGGGATTTGAACCCGGACCCCTTTCGGACGAATGATCAGAGGCTATTGCTTAGACCACTGCGCCACCGGGGCAGCTCCCGTTGATTCGAAGTTTTCCCGTATTTCGTGTAGACTTTATACACTTGAGACGGTCTGACGGTGGAATGAATGAATCCTCACAGTTCAGTAGTTGCTGTGATTGAACCAGAAACGTAAACGTGTCAGCGGGTCAAGGGGTCGACAATTTCTTGCGTGTCAAACTGGTCGGGTGAAGGATGTCCTGACCCTATTTCGACCCGGTTTTATTTCCGTTTTACTTTTGAAAAGAATTTTGTGCTCGACGCTGGTGTCAGCGGAGTGGAAAATGATTTGGCATACATAAATATTGTCGCCTCTTTCTTAAAGCAGAGAAGGCTTTCCCCGACCGTAGATACCATATCGTAAAGCGATACTTCCTTTGCGTTTGTTTTCAGTGCGACTGTCCCCAGCAAAATACAAGCAAACGCCTGTCGCCTGCTTCTCTGGTAATTCACTCTCTCACATCCCGCGTGTCACATTGTAAGACTGGGGGGGGGTGACTTTTCACATCGCATCTTTAGCGTTCAGAGGTCTTCGTTTGACGTGCTAACATCTCGTTCCATTGCATGTCGTGTCGGAATTCATGCCTTATTTGTTAATATCGATGTATTTAACATTAGGGAGATTGAAAAGGCGTCGAGGCCAATAAACACGTTCATGTTGAAAACAAAAATGGGAAGAGTGAATGCTGGAAGTTGTTTCGTCTCATTAAGAAATCAGAATATGTTTCACAGCAAAAGTAATTTAAAAAGCTTGTGATGAGTTGAAAGTTTCCAAAATGCGAACGTTGATTTCATGAGTGTTCTTTCCTTCTGCGGGACAATTATGAAATCAACATTCACATTTTGGAAAGTTTCAACTCATCACAAGCTGGTGAAAATTATTGATGCTGTGAAACATATTCTGAAGTTTGATATGTTACCAATAAAACAGCAAAAACTGAAATCTATCATAAAAAATGTTGCTTGATTAAAATATTTTGACTATATCACCATCAAAATTAAGCCTTAACATTACTGCCGTGGAACTTTTTGACTCTCGTAAATGTGTTTGAAAACATGTGTTAAACAGTTAAGTCATTTTTTTCTATTATTATTTGGAGGTTTAACACCACAGTGAGCAGCGCAAAGGGCTATAAGCAGTCGCCCGTCCCTTATTTAAAGCCACTGGTTCCAGGGAAAAGAGTGAGCCAGCACCGTAAGAAAAACACAATATCCATGCCTCACTGGGACGGCACAGTTAAGTTGTGTGAAAAACGACAGTTTAACCATTTTCTGTAAGACAGCGAGCATAATATACGTTTCCGTAATATATTTATATGATTTCCATATAACCTACGATATCCACTGCGAAGAGACTTTCTGAACGCCCTGTGTATATATACATGATTATGTGTAATTATAAATTGAGTTCCGAATTTATAGTTCAAAGCAGATGTGACCGGGTCAGGTTCGGGTCGGGTCCAATTATGTGACGTCAGGGTCCGCTTTGGATCCGGATCCAAACTTTCTGACCCGTTTCCAACTCTTTATTTATTGAGCAACCGGCCTTCCTCGTATCTAGTATCTAGCCACGGTCAAACTCACTTACGTAGCTGCCTTCACCCATAATTACTTTTCTGTCACTTGTTTCCAATGAGTAGAGACCTGCTATTTATACAGTCATCGACAGTTCAAGTGTCCCACGTGACTGGATGCGTTTTACCTTGAGTTGTACACAGTTGTATCAGAATAAAACAACAACCCTCGGAATCACAGTGTACCCGCGCAGGCGCGTCACAGAGTGCACGTGACAAGGGGGACCACACGGAAATAAAAGCGGCCGGCCAGGACAAATGAGTCGTAGTGCGTCACGTGAGCACAATGGGCAGAGGTAGTGATTTGACGGACGTTCAAAAAGAAATGATCATCGGCTACCGCGCCAAGGGTGAAAGCATCTCAGAAACAGCTGACTTCATGGGCTGTTCACGAGATGCTGTAGTAAGGGTGTACCAAGAATGGACCTGTGGAACACCGAGTACCTCCTTACGTCGTCATCACTGTGGAGCCCCAAAGGCCATCGACCCCAGAGGAGAACGTCACCTCCGGACTGGTAAATGGCAATCGACGCGCAACATTGTAGCTATTGACCACGCAAATTAAAGCTGGAGCACCCAGGTGTGTGTTCCCGATAACAGTACAGCAAACCCTGTTACGTATGGGTCTCCGAAGTCGACGCTGCGTCAAGGCGCCCATGTTAACCCAGGTCCATCGGCAACGACGCCTGCAGTTCGCATGGGACTAACGTCATTGGACAGTGGAAGAGTGGAAAAAATTTGCTTTCTCCGACGAATCGAGGTTTCTACTCCACAAAAGTGACGGGAGGTGGCGGATACGGCGTCATACACACGAGAACCAACACCAGGACACGACCATTGGTACCACTGGATGGGTCCCTGAACGACAACAGCTACCTGTCCATTCTCGCTAACCACATGCATCTCTTCATGTTGGACGTATAGCCTGGTGGTGATGATATCTACCAACAGGACAATGCCTCCTCCCACGTCGCTAATGGAATGCGTGATTGATTCCAGAACACGACAACGATGTCTCCGTTCTCCCTTGGCCGGCGAAATCGCCGGACCTCATCCCGTAGACCACTTGTGGAACTATTTGGATCGAGAGGGTCGACGTACCTACCCACAACCACGTGATATCCGGAACCTCTGTGCTCTGCTGCAGTCCAAATGGACACGTGTGACTCGAGCAACCTTCCATGGACTCATGGCGTTCATGCCACTCCGTGTCGCCGCTGTCATCCAGGCCAAGGGAGGTTTTTCCCATTATTAGGTAGGTAGTGACATTATTCTGATGCGACAGAGTATATAATGTTTTTTAATTCAGTGTAAATTGCCTGAAATTTAGTAATCAAAAATCATCTGGTACGTCAGTCGTCGACAACAAACGAAATAATTTAGTGATATGTATTTAAACCCTTTCTTTTAAGAAATGTTTTATGACTATAAATTTCTTTATCTCAGTGTTCATTCGAGGGAAGACAGCAGCCCCACTGAGTTCCCTAAATGCCCTTACTTTGCCTTGAAAGTTGCTTGTTAGTAGAAGGCGTCCCTTTCTTTGCTTTATAGTGTCATTAATAACAAGAAACGGCTTATTATGCGCTTTTTGGAGCTTGTAAAATGAGGTCGGAAAGAGCCGACTTTGAAAAGAAGTGACTGTGGGAAAAGACCCATACTTCTTTTAAATATATTTGCTCTGTACGTTTAGTTCAAGTTTTGGCGCTCACCTTCCCTGTGCTTATTAGGCTCTTTTTTGCGCTCTTCTGTTTCATCTGCATGTTTCTTTTTTTAGCTCTTTTGTAGTTCAACTCGGAAAAAAAAAATTGTGGATTACCACATCCAATTCTCCAGGATTTCTGAGAAATAATCATGCAGTTAAGGATCTTAAAACCTCTAACACAGTAAAATAAACACGATAAGAAATGTTTATTTTTGAACAACCGAAATAATGAGCAAATATTTTTGTTGCGTTAAAAGCAACAGACGCAAGTTCTAAGTTGCCTTTGTGAGTTCTCCAAGTTCTTCTTTCTTTGGAACCTATGAAAGGTTCCAAAGAAAGAAGAACTTGGAGAACTCACGAATTCAAAGTTTAACTGGTTTAGAAACTGCTTAAAATTGCCGCACTAAATCCGATACTTTCTTGCTTTTTTTCACTGTGAATTAAAAGATTACTACGTATCCGTTAAGTATATTTAACGAATTTAGCTGCAGAATAGTTATATTGAGTAAATTTTTAACAATATTTTCAATTCTTGACAAAGTGTACCCAATTTCGAAAAATTGAATGGTTTCATGTTTCAGCAGTAATCAGGTATATGTTATTCGTGTGGAAAGGCACTACAGAAAAAATCATTCAACACTATCTTCAATTAGCCGCCTGTACGTGATGTTTAGAAAATACATTTTTCTACGGAATAGCTCTAAAATGAATCTTCATATTTCTATGAAAGGTTCCAAAGAAAGAACCAACCTATTCGCATATTTGGCCTATATTGTCAAAAATCAATCTTCCTTGATGCTGTTTAGAAACGAGTGATTTGCTTAAGTAATAATATGTCGCCCATTAATTCTCTTCACTTTTTTCTCTCATTTTTCTCTCAAGATAAGAAGTGTAAGAGTTATGTAGCTCTAGAAATATCATCACTGGGCACTGTTCCTAGGACACGGAAAGCAAACTAAGGCACGCGAAATAATTGTGTTGGCACTCGGCATTCGACGCCCCTTTTGATTCTTTAAATCACACAGAGAATGCATAAATATACAGGGGTTGTCCAAAATAATGGAAACACCTTGAAACAATAGGTTTTATGCACCTAATGTAGTGTGGGAGCACCCTTGGCATTTAAACCTGCTTGAACCCTCCTTGGAATGGATGCATACAAGTCCAGGATGGTGGTAAGTGGTATGTTGTACCATTCTTCCTGCAGAAACTGCTCCAATTCCTTGAGAGACGCCGGAGGAGGATAACGGGATCGCACTCTGTTCTCCAACACAGACCACAGGGTCTCAATGAGGTTTAAGTCCGGTGATTGTGCAGGCCAGGGAAGGTGTGCAACTTCATTCTCATGTTCCTCAAACCATGATTGAACAGTTCGACTTCTGTGAATCGGGGCATTATCATCTCGAAAGGTGCAATCCCCTGACAAAAACAATACCTGCGCTATTGAATGCACATTGTCGGCCAAAAGAGTGACATAGTCACCGCTAGTGATCCGTCCGTGTAAGGTGATAATGGGACCTGCTGCAAACCAAGAAATCGTGGCCCAAACCATTACGGAACCGCCTTCATGCTTCTCTGTAGGAAGGAGACAGTCTGGGTTGTAAGCTTCTGCAGGGGTTCTCCACACGTAAACCCGTCCTGTGGTGGGAAATAGTGAGAAACTTGATTCATCGGAAAACAAGACATGTTTCCATTGATCCGCCGTCCACGTTTTATGTTCCTTGCACTACTGTAGTCTTCGTTTCACATTCACCTGTGACACCAGGAGTTTTGCAATCGCAGCTCTGCCGTAAATATTGAGCTTATGCAATTCTCTTCGCACGGTACGGATCGACAATGGGTTTTGGAGATGTGCTTTAAGCTCAGCAGCCACTTTCGTCGCCGTGGTCTTCCTTCTTGCGGTCACAATCCTGTTCAATGTCCTCCTGTCTCTCGCAGTGAGTTTGGGTTTTCTTCTACAGTTGTGTCTCGCAGATTATATTGTGAAGTGAACATTGTATGCTGTCATGACCTTTGACACGTTACCTCTCGATTTTCCCAATACCTGTGCCACTGTGGTTACCGAAGCACCAACCAGACGGGCTCCTACAATCCGCCCTCTTTGGAACTCCGACAGGTCACTCATTGTGCCTTCACCTGGAACGAAATTATGCAAACACACAGACCCTTGAGACTATGAGCAACACTTTTTTACAAAAAAAAGTGCTGTTCGTTTTACTCAAAAAGCAGCACATACTAAAGTCACTGTTTTCAGCGAGGTGTTTCCGTTATTTTGGACAACCCCTGTACATACACCGGAGAGCCAAAACTTTATCACCAGCACATCTTTATGCAAACCGAAGCAACTGAAGGTAAACGACGGTTTGCATGAAAGTCATAAAACTGTGTAAATAGCACCGAATACTGAGATCCGCTATTCAGTGTTATTCTTGTTCTTCAGATGGGAAAGGCAGCGACTTAAGCGATATTGACAAAAGCCAAATTGTAATGGCCAAACGACTGGTTCAGATAATTTCCGAGACGGAAAGGCTTGTGGATTGCTCACGGTAGAGGTCTGCGCGGGTTTTATTCAGTGAGCTCGGCCAGGACCGACCCGAGCCCGTCAATTGCAGCTGTTAGCTCGTATTTAGGCCCGGCTCGGTCCATGATGAGCCTTCTTTTTTCTAGTGCATTTTATTAATTTGTGAAATTAAATAATGAAAGGAGATATTATTTAAAATATTGAATCGGTAACGTAATTATAAATACCCCACACTTTGAATATTCAAAAGACGCATATAGCCCATTAAATCCGTTTATTTTTGTGGTGTAGTCAGCACAAAGATTCGCCAAGCTTTCGCAATCCACTGGGAGCCTTTTTCAAGGCAACGGTAGACATAAAAATGCAGGCAATTGGAACATGGTCGCCCCGCTAGCGCACTGGTCTAAGCGATGGCCTCTGATCATTCGTCCGAAAGGGGTCCAGGTTCGATTCCCGGTGAGGCATGGATGTTGTGTTTGTCTTACGGCGCTAGCTCTCTTCCTTCCCTGGAACCAGTGACCCTAAATTAGGGACGGGCGACTGCTTGTAGCCCATTTAGTTTCTCACGGTGGTCGTTAAACTTCCAATCGAAAAAAAATGGAACACGTAAGGAACAAAGATGATTTTCACGAGCACATTACACGACTTTTTGTCAAGCAATTATGCGGTGCATCGTGATGTGTTTCCATTGTATGCCAAACCCTTGGTAGTTCAGTAGAAACTATATATCACTGCATGCTAGTTTGCTGGATAGGATTTCGACTGTTTACCTGATGGCAATCTCTTTAACGTATTGGGCAATTCTTCTAATACTATTCCATAGAGGAGTGGCCGATGAATGCATGACTTCTCTGGCGAGGGCTGTATTCTGCATGTCCGGGTTGACACTTCACACGTGCTCTTTACATCTGGTGTCCAATGATCGCTTTGTCATTCCAATATACACTGAAGTGCCAGAAAAACTGGTACACCAGCCTAATACTTAGTAGGTCTCCCACGGGAGCGCAGGACTGGAGAAATGCGACGGGTAATGGACTCCACTAGCTTCTGGAAATATGTTGTAGGCAATGCTCACTATACTTCCTGCAAAGCGTTCCACAATTCGGGTGTATTCCGAGGTCTCGGATTCCTGTATTCGATAGCTCGTTGCATGGCATCCCAAATGTGTTCTATCACGTTCAGATCTGGGGACGTGGGTGGGAATAGCAACACCCCAAAGTCAGATGAATGCTCCTCTAACCACATGTGGCGTCCCGACACTTGTGTGGAGGTGCATTGTCTGTTGGAACAGGCCCAACCCATCAGCATGAATGCAGGACATGAAGGGGTGTACCTCGTCAGAAAGGATGCGCACATAGCGTTGGACGGTCACAGACGTTTGTAGACGTACCAGAGGTCCCAATGAAGTCCAGTTAAACACACCCCATACCATTACGGACACCCCACCAGCCGCTATAGTTCCCTGTTGACAGGCGGGATCCATGGCTTCATGGGGTTTGTGCCGCATACGAATCCTTCCATCTGCTCGATACAGTTGAAAATGCGACTCGTCAGACCAGGCTACTTGTTTCCAGTCATCAAGTATCCAGTGGCGGCGTTGCAGTGCCTAAGCGAGGTGCATAGCTCTGTGTCGTGCACCCATCAAGGTGAATCGAGTTGGGCGTCGGCTCCCAAAGCCCATATCTTGTAGGGTACGTTGCACAGTCCGGACGCTGATGCTTGTTGAGGCTCCAGCAGTGAATTCCGATTATACCTGCGAGAGTGTTGCACGCCTATCGCGTGAACCGATTCTTGACAGCCAACGATGGTTACTTTCACCCAATGTTTTTTACGGCAGCACTGGTGTCGTAGGTTGGTGGTTTTCCAGAATTCTTGTAGTCACGGTAGACCCTTGCAATGGTCGTCCGTGAAAATCCGAATTTCGTTTCTACCTCCGAAATACTATGGCCCATCTCACGAGCCCCAACTATGACACCGCGTTGAAAATCGCTTAAATCGTTATTACTTGTCATTCTCATGAAGAAAACAGCTCTTACAGCTGGCAAGGATATCTATCGCTTTATATACGCACTGGAGGACGCAACTGAGTACGCGCATAGGTGACGTTCCTATGTATTTTGCATAAGCTCGTCAGTACCAGTTTTTCTAGCATTTAAGTCTAGATTTTCTCCGTCTTGTCAGGATATACCAACGTATAGCGTACACACCTGCCTTTTCTTTCTCACACTGAGTCTCCTAGCAACTTGACACTGTCTCCCCTTGCAACTTGGCACTGTCTCTCCTTGCAAATTGACATCAAGTTGCAAAGATAGACAATGTGAGAAAGAAAAGGCAGATGTGTACGCTATGCCGTTGGTATATTCTGACAACACGGAAAGACATCCAGAAAGGTGTAGGCCGAGCACAGCTCATCGATGCTAGTGGTGAGCGAAGGCTATCCTTAATGATACGAGCCAACAGAAGGAATACTGTGGTGCAACAAGCCGGTAATTTGAACGCTGGTCACGGAAGTTTTGCGTCACACCACACAGTGCATCGAACTCTGCTGAAAAGGGAGCTAAGTATTCGCAGACCACTCCGATCGCCAATGCTAACCTCAGTTCATCATCGAAATTGCCTACAACTGGCACGCGAGCATCAACACTGCACCTTAAGGACTGGAAAAAATCGTCTGGTCCAATAAATATTGTTTTTTCTTGTACCATATGGACGGTCAGGGTCAGGTATGTGTGCTTCGTTTACATGGGAATGCACCTCGGGACGAAAGCAAGCCGGTAGAAGAAGCGCAGTGCTTTGGGCAATGTTCTGCTGAGAAACCCTTGGTCCAGTTATTCATGTGCATGAAACTACGACATCTACCTCCTACCTAAAGATCACTGCAGAGCAGGTACATCCTGCTCTGCAGTGATTTTTATATAGGTGCTGGATGTCATTTATTTAACGAATTTATTTGCTTTCAAATAAATTCGGAAATCCAAACTCACAGTTTTAAGTCGTCTGGAACGGAAGATGTTTAACGGTTCTATCTGATAGCTCTGGATATTCGTGTCGAGCATGCACTCAAAATGTAATTCTCACACTCTTCATTAATTTTTCGTCTGAAATTTCCTGCGGACTACTTGATAGGTCGCCGCGGACCACCAGTAGTTTGTGTACCACACTTTGAGAAACACTGCTTTAGAGAGGCATGTTGCTGCCTTGAAACCCTCCACCGCAAGACCTGAAGGAATTAGTACGAGGGTTTTACCGAAAGTAATGTAAGAGTGGACTTAACTTTTTTATTAACCGGTAGAGGTCGTTAAAATTGCACATGTTGGTGGAGTAACTCTTCCTCTATAGTAGCCGTTCTTCTTCATAGCAGGTAAATAATGGATTCCAAGCAGAAGCAACGTGCTGTCATTGAGTTCTTGACGAAGGAAGAGTGCAGGCTGTCCGACATCCACAGAAAGCTACAGAATGTTCACGGAGATGACGCCACTGACAAGAATAATGTACACAGATGAATGAAGAAGTTTAAAGAAGGGGAAATCAGCCTTTTTGAAGGCAGACCACACAGGGGAGACCATCATCTGACACGAATGGTCAGCGAGTGGATGAATTGATTCGCGCGGGGAGACGAGTCACAATCCGTGAGCTTGATGCACAACAGGACTCTGGTAACAATCCCATACCAGAAGATGGTGGAAGACTTAGAGTATCGGAAAGTGTGTGCAAAGTGGGTACCTCGACAGTTGACACGCGATTTGTAGGAGAAAAGGGTGGAAGTCTGCTCTGATCTGCTGGAAGTGTTTGATGCCAATGCAGGCACGTTTTTTTCGATCTGGTGACATGAGATGAAACGCGGCCGTATCTTTACGATACGTAAACGAAGAATCAATCCATGGAATGACGTAACGCTGCTTCACCAAGGCCTAATTATTCTTTCAGCAGAATAATTCGCACTGCTCGGATTATTCGAAAATGGTTCGTGGAACATGCGGAAGACTTTCAGGTATTGCCCTGGTCTCCAAATTTGTTTCAGCTTAATGCGTCTTAGGAGGGAAGTGACTGAAAGGAGGACCTTCAGTAAGACAGCGAAAAAATGACTGTTTTTTGGGTTCGTCTCTGAAGATGCGTGAAAAAATTCTCCCTGTCTGTAACTTGAAGGGACGTCGGCGGACAAGCAAAGAGAGGAGGGTTTAACTACCACAATATAATGCTCTATTACCTCTCTCTCTCAAGACCAGGAGTAAGGGTGACCTCCTGTTTTACCCCCGCTTCTTGTGAGCGCGGACGAGAACAGTGAAAAGTGTTTACAGGAAACTTCTCACGCCGTCTGGCGGGTTGCGAAGACATGTGAACCTTTTGAAACCTTCTCTGACCCAGCGTCCGCATCATCAATATTTGGTAAAAACAGATGCAAATTGTTGTCATTGATTTCGCTATGATCGTATTTTTCTTTTGTTGTTTGTGAGTGAACAGTGGATAAATAATAAATGTTTATGCGCTGCACAAACTTCCCATGGACAATCGAGGAAACTTTTTAGATCATCGCCAATTTGGGTACACACTCTCAAAAAGGTTCACCAACCCTGCTCTAGGATCTCTCAGTTGTTGCCTTTCCTCTTTTCGTTTACAGGACCGATTGAAAGATCATCTTTTCTTTGCAAGAAACACAGTCGCATCAAAATAATGTTATTTCTGTTTGAAGAAAAGTATTGCACCAATCGTTTTACCAATTCACTTCTGGTACACCTTCTTCTACTCCCTTAGCCCAGTTGAGGCATTCATATTTAACAGTCCTCACTTGCCGTCTCTGCATCGATTCTACAAATTTCTAAAAATGGCACCAGTACATCTGCTAATGGGGATTGTAGAAAAAATATTTTTCGCAAGTATATGGAATAACTACAGGTTTTTAACGTGGCAAGCACAATTGCCATTGTCTTGTCTACTTTGAGTATAAACTCAAACATACGTTTATTAGTTTTAGGCTTCCGTAACTCAGTTTTTCCATACAAACTTGTCTGCCAGGCATTCAATAGCATTTACTGAAATAAAATATCACTAAATGAAACGACGACTTTTATCTTGGTACGCCGGTTATTCACAAATTAAATAAAGTCCAACATCCTCAATGACAAGGCAAAGTATTTAGATACCCGTTAAGTATCATTCCACTAGGAAACTGCACTAAAATTTACCAAAAATCATAATAAGCAAGATCAAAAACGTCAGCAATTGGACCAACCACTGCTGCGAAATCAGCTATAAACGAAAAATAGATCATTCAAACTGCGCTGTTTTCCATAAATTAAGGAAAAACGCAGAAAAATCGCTTTATCTCAAAAAATACCTGTACAGGATGAAACTTCATGAAATTTGGTGAGAATGAGGTATCAAAATGAAATGGCCAAAATAATTTAACAGGATGTATGGTCACCCGTCACAGCAATGCAGATCTCACAGCAATGCAGGTCTCACAGCGATGTTTCATGCTGTTGATGATGCTAGCCGATCAATAGTTAGCAACGACTATTGTTGGTACAAAGCTTATATAATTCCTCCAGGTCTTGCGGAGGAGGGTTTCATGGCAGCAACGCGTCTCTCTAAAGCATCCTTAACATGTACGATCGGATTAAGGTAAGGAGATCTGACTCACCAATCCCTAAGGACAATGACTCCAGTAGCCTTGGTCGGTGGGGATAAATGTTATCGTCTTGTAGGAGGAATGTATCTGCTATGACCCCTGCATGAGGACTAACATATGGGTCCAGGACATCATCTCTATAACGTCGAGCATTGATGGTTCCTCTAGGAATCATACAGTGGTCGTCCACTTAACGAGATGCCACCCCAAATCAGCACGCTACCACCAACAAAAGTGTCCCTTTCACAGATCATAGAGATATGATAGCGCGTTCCTTTCACAAATCATAGAGGTATGATAGCGTATCCCTTTCACAGATCGTAGAGGTATGATAGCGTGTCCCTTTCACAGATCATAGAGGTATGATAGCGTGTCCCTTTCACAGATCATAGAGGTATGATAGTGTGTCCCTTTCACAGATCATGGAGGTATGCTAGGGTGTCCCTTTCACAGATCATAAAGGTATGATAGCGTATCCCTTTCACAGATCATAGAGGTAGGATAGCGTGTCTCTTTCACAGATTATAGAGGTATGATAGCGTGTCCCTTTCACAGATCATAGAGGTATGATAGCGTGTCCCTTTCACAGATCATAGAGGCATGATAGCGTGTCCCTTTCACAGATCATGGAGGTATGATAGCGTGTCCCTTTCACAGATCATGGAAGTATGATAGCGTGTCCCTTTCACAGATCATAGAGGTATGCTAGGGTGTCCCTTTCACAGATCATAGAGGTATGATAGCGCATCCCTTTCACAGATCATAGAGGTATGCTAGGGTGTCCCTTTCACAGATCATAGAGGTATGATAGCGTATCCCTTTCACAGATCATGGAAGTATGATAGCGTGTCCCTTTCACATATCATAGAGGTATGATAGCGTGTCCCTTTCACAGATCATAGAGGTATGATAGCGTATCCCTTTCACAGATCATAGAGGTATGCTAGGGTGTCCCTTTCACAGATCATAGAGGTATGATAGCGTGTCCCTTTTACAGATCATGGAGGTATAATAGCGTGTCGCTTTCACAGATCATAGAGGTATGATAGCGTGTCGCTTTCACAGATCATAGAGGTATGATAGCGTGTCCCTTCCTTTCTCCAATTCAGAGTACTCTCGGAGTCGCTCTGCAAAGCTACTCTGGACTCATCTAGAGTTCTGTCCTCCATTGGTTTGCGGTCCAAATGACGGAAAGTCTTGCCAAATTCAACCCTCCCTCTCTCCCCCGTGACGGGGTTAAGGGGCACACAGAGTGCTGGTCATCTAGCATAATGATCTCTTTCCTTGTACGCACATTGAAAGCAAATGCCACCTGTGCTTCCCGACCCGAGAATGTTCTCAGAATCGTAAACTTTCAAAAAGAGTTTGAAATTGCAAAATCTTAAAAATTTCATAGATCTGTCAAAATAGTTATCACCGAAATGTAATCTCGAGAGTATGAAGCCTGATAAAATCTACCCAGCAGGAAAACTATTCGTGATGTTATTTCTAACTCCAAATTCCACATTCCACATTACACAAGAATTTTAAAATTCCCAAGGCTAACAAATTCTGTTTCGTTCAGAATAATTAATACAGACATTTGACGTTGTCTAGGAACATCAAATAGAAGTCACCGCTCTTTCCACCTTCATAAGTGAGTCACGGAAAAATTCTTATTTCCCGGTGGTGGTTAATGAGAATTTTTTCGTGACTCGCTTATAAACGTGGAAAGAGCGATGACTTCTGTTTGATGTTCCTAGTCCACGTCAAATGTCTGTATTAATTATTCATTCGCCTTCTAATTATTTGTTCAGTTGCTGCTTACCATCTTTGGTGAATCCCTAGCATTGTGCGGGGCTCAAAGAAGCAATTTGCTAATTGGCTTGGCAGTTAGTGCATGTGAGTCTGGAGGACTTCGAGGTCGCTATGGTGCAGTGGAAGCATATCCGGCGCGATGACTTCTGTTTGTCGTTCAGAATATACATATTTTGTTATATCCGTCGTTATGAACTTGTTATCAAGATATTTGCGCTTTTCATTCACTCATTTTTATTATTGTGAAATAAAGACTTTAATGGTTTATAAACTGAATTAACAAAATGTTATTGGGTTGATGCATAAGTTCATGCCGTTTTTTACACCGCACTACAGGAATGTATTACACCAGAAGGGAAAAGGGAATCAATTAATTATGTTTCCCCCTCCCCCCCTTTTTTTACGATGGTGTCCCAACGTCTGCATAGGTCTGAAATGCCATTTTTGAAAAAACGTGCAGGTTTTGCTACGAAGAAATCATCAAGGAAATTCTGGAGATCAACATCATTGTTGAACGTTTTGTCACGGAGTGCATTCAATAGAGATCGGAACCGGTGATAGCTTGAAGGGGAAAGGGGCGACATCTGGGGAATTGGCCGGATGTGGAAGGATCTCCCATTTCATGTCCTGAATGGCCATTTTGGTCACGCTTGCACTGTGAGGGCGGGCGTTACCATGTTGGAAAAGGGCACCATGGAGCAGATGTGGCCGTTCCTGTTGAATTGCTCCCTCCACACGGTGGATTTGCTCACAATAGAGCAGCGTTGATGGTCCGATTCCTCAGCAGCATTTCCCAGTCAATAATGCCTTCCATGTCCCACCAGACACACAACATGATCTTCGCAGGATGAAGGCCATGTTTCGGACGTGGTGCTGGTGTCTTGTTTGGGCTTAACCATTCCCTCCGATGCCTGAAATTCACGCACATGCACCACTTTTCATCTCCAGTAGCAATACGTCACAGAACGGGTTTGTCTTGCAGAGAACATTTGCGATAACGGGCGAGAAAGGAACCACATATGACAGCACGCTGATTTTTGTTTTCCTGAGTGAGAGTGTGAGGCACCCAAAACCCCAATTTCTGGACCCATACGATCCAGGTGTCGCACCACGGTGGTCTGTGGTTTGAAATGAATCCAACTGGATGAGATGGTTCAAACGATCCTCATCAAAGTGAGATGGACGACCTGAGCGTGGAGAATCGTTGAGGTCAAAATTGCCACCACGGAACCGCTCGAACCATTTACGGGCTGTCCTCGGAGCAATAGCATCCTCCCCATACACAGCACAAATTGGTCGAGTAGCCTCGGCTGCTGTGGATCCCTTGTTAAACTCGTAGAGGAGCAGATGTCGGAAATGTTCATTCCTCTCTATTTGACACTCCATACTTCCGGACCTGAAAACCAAAATAAAAAAAAACATTAGCTAGAATCCCACAACGCAATATGATTTAGATACACGAAATTACTGGCTACATTTTGATATACAACTGGCCATCTGCACCGTCACTACTTGCCTGGAAAACACTCGTAAAATAAAAGGGCATAAACTTATGCATCAACCTAATATACACTGCCTGACAGATAAAATGCTACACCATGAAGGAACTCGGAAACAGACCAAACTCTACACACAGATAGCCAAGTAGGTCCTGAACAAATAATTTAATTATCACATACACACTAGGCACCAGTGGCCGAATATACAGGATGATCAATAAGGTGTGTGGCCCCCATTTTGGGTGATACAGCGTTGAATCCGACGTGGCATCGAGGCAATGAGAGTTAAGTAGAGTCCTGGAGTATCGCGGATCATGTGATGTTGATCCGAGTCCACAGTTCATCTTCATTTTGCGGGAGTGGGAGGGTACTAAACCGACGTCCAATCGTGTCCTGCAGATGCTCGATCGGCGAGAGGTCGGGGGAACGTGCTGGCCACTGAAGCATCCGTACATCGTGTAAAGCATCCAGGTTGATCCGAGCGGCGTGCGGCCGGGCGTTATCCTGTTGAAAAACGGCGTTTGGGTTACCCTACAGATATGGTAGTGCCACTGGCCGCAGCACCGCGTCAACACAGCAGCGTGCCGTCAATGTTCCCGTAAGGCGTACCAGCGGTGATCGCCTGTTGGTGCTGATAGCACCCCGCACCATGATTCCACGTTGCTGGGCCGTGTGGCGCTTCACAATGTCGAAGGGATCCACCCGTTGGCCACGTCGCCTCCAGACTCTCACACGGCGATCATCCATGGTGAGAAAGAACCGCGATTCGTCGCTGAACACCACACTGTTCCATTCGGCACGCCACGCAGCTCTGGAGAGACACCACGCCAAGAAGTGACCACCACGGCTCGCTGTTAAGCGTAACCTTTGCAACGGACAATTGGACACCAAACAAAATGCAGCCAATCGGCGCGACACTGTCCGCGTCGATATCGGAGCATCCAAGCCTCCCCGTACACTCCGCAAAATGGCGACCGTTGTGGCCTGTGGGTCTGCTACGGCATGACGTCGTGTGCGACGATCGGTGCCCTCGGACGTCCGTCTCCGTGCCCCGGTCGCCCTATGACGTTGCATAGATCTTTCCTGGGACCACTGTCTCCGAATGCGATGACGGTTGTGGCATCACGTTGAGTTTCTTCCGCAATACAACGCAAGGACCATCCGGCGGTACGAAGGCCTAAGATGATATCTGTCGTGAACTCATCCATTTAAAGAAATTGCGTACGACGGCGTCTTAACGACATTGGCACGCCTTATTCGTTCTCCAGCCACGGTTACAGCAGAACCACTCATTTCTCGCCGGGCCGTGACGACGTCTTAACTGATGAGCTCACGGGCTGGTTGTCCGCTTATATCACGCGATCCGTTCGTGCGATCGGCCTGCAAATGCAGTCATTTGCATAACTTGTGCGTGTGCATTCACCCTGCAATTTGCGTGACGCTGCGTTCATCTCTTTATGGTGTAGCATTATCTCTGTCGGGCGGTGTATTATACGTATAGAACTACCTAATAACGCGTTCTGCACCTTTTGTTCTCACATGACCTCATTATAAGTCCTTATCAAGACATCTGATAAGATGTCTTGATAAGGACTTAATGAGGTGATGTGAGAACAAGACATCTGATAAGATGTCTTGATAAGGACTTAATGAGGTGATGTGAGAACAAGACATCTGATAAGATGTCTTGATAAGGACTTAATGAGGCGATGAAACCACGAAGGTTGTATAGCCGTCCATGAAGCGATAATCGCTTGTCGCAGGACATCCACGGTTGCCGGTGGAGAGTGACGTGCTCGAACACGTCTTTTCAATTCGTTGCTCAAATTTTCAGCGGAGTTGCGGTCCCATGATCAAGGGGAGCCATTCCAGTACGGTACACTCACTTCAATGCTCCAGCAGCCAACTGGTTGCCAGTCAGGAAGTACACTATATTATCAAAACATTCGGACACTACAAAATATATGCATAAGTGCAAAGAACGGTTGCGCTCGAAGGTGTGCTGTGAGTGGGAAGGTACGTATATAAAGCTAAGATGTTCCGTCGAATTTTCAGTAACTTTGAAGCGGATATACCGTGTGAACGTGAACTTCCCGCGTTCCAGCGTGGGCTGGTCATGGGATGTCATTTGATAACGTTCCCATACGGAACTAAACCTACTGAAATTGATTGTAAGTGATTTCGTGAAGAGCGGGAAGCAAAGCTGTGCAGCTACAGCAAAAAAAAAAACGTTCAGAAAGGCCGCACAAACTGACGGATCGTGAAAGAAGAGCCACAGTAAGAAATGATAAGAAATCTCGTTCTTCCTCTGCTCTGCCGTTTCAATCGCTGCTGAAGCAGGAAATGCTTGTAATGGTTCTGCTAGTACCATAACTATCCGCAGAGAGTTATATAATTTGGGTTATTATGGAGAGCAGCGGCAAACAAACGACACAACACTACAGTGAATGCGAAACGCCGTTTGGAGTGTATGTCTCCTGACGTTCCTGGAGTGTGGGTAACTGGAAAGTTGTTCTTTTGAGTGATGAGTCGCGCTTTTCACTCTTCCAATCTGATGGGCGTGTTTGGACTTGCCCGGCAAGCGATATTCGTCGGCTTCTTCCAACTGTTAAATTTGGCCGAGGCTCCAGCATGGTATGAAGTTGTTTTTTGTGGATGGGACTTGGCCTGTTGGTTATTATAAGACAAACCATGAACTCTGAAGTGTACCTCGACTTTTTGAATAATTCTGCTCTACCAACAATGTGGCAGTAATATGAAAATGTCCGATGTCTCTTCCAACACGATCGAGCTCCCTACCACACTCTACGGGGTGTGCAGGACTGGTTTCTTCAAAATGAGGTGGAATTGTTAGACTGCTTTCTCAGAATCCTGATCTTAATCCCATAGAACACCCAGGAGCGACGGATACGAAATCGACAGTCTTCGATCTCCACTCTGGCAACGGCATTACAGGACGAATGGCGAGCCATTCCTGTCGAAACCTACCAGGAATTGGTTGATAGTATGCCTCGACGTGGTAAAAAATGGACCAAGTACTAATTGCGGTAATACAGCCATTTGTCTCATAACACTGTGGTGTCTGGATACTTGTGTGGCGCTGTCCTGCGGAAAGATGGCATCATGGTGTGGAAAGAGAATCGTTACGAACGTGTGTAGATGGCCGGCGCGGATATTCAGATACCTTGTGCCAATGGCCGATGTCTCCGCGGATACGAAGGGCCAAAGGAAGCTAATGTCAACGCCCCTCAAACCGTTACACCGCTCCAACCTGCCTCTACGACCCCGACTTGGAAAGCTGAGTCTATTGCTTATTGTGGTTTACGCCACACACGCACCCTCTCATTGGCGTGATAGAGTCAAAACCGGATTCGTCAGACCAGAACACGTGTTGCCAGTCCTCCACACACTTCAATTGCGATAGGCCTTTGTATACGGCAGCCTAATTTTTCGGTGCCTTTTTGTAGTCAACAAGGCGACACGACGTGGGTATTAACTCTTATTTTCAGCACATTTTTTGAAAAAAGACCGCGCTTATATTATCGGTTTGTCTGTCCGTCCGTCTGTCTGTGGACACCATATCTCTGCAACTATTAGTCCGATTTGAAACATGCATTTTGCACTGGAAAGCTTGAAATGTGAGAATGATGATCCTTGCATTTCGTTTTTCTTACGATGCACAATTTTGCTGCTAGTGGGCGAAAATGCAGATGATATCGAATTCAAAATACATTTTATTCCATATCATCATCATTGTCAACCATTATCAATCCACTGCTGGACGAAGGTCTCCCCAAGTTTCTTCTACAACGGTCTGTCTTGTGCCAGTCTTCTCCATGTTACTCCTGCATACTTTCGAATTTCATCCACCCATCTCCCATGTGGTCTTCTTCTGGGTCTTTTCCTGTCCCTTGGAATCCAGTCTAAAATTTCAGCTGTCCGTTGATGGTCTGTCCTTCTGCAATATGTCCAGCCCATTGCCATTTTAGGGACTTTACTCTGATCATGATGTCTTCCATTCTTGTCATTTTTCAGATCCACAAGTTCCTCTTCTTATCTCTCCTGGTTACACCAAGAATGCACTTCTCCATGCTGCTTTGAGTTGTCTACAGTCTTTGTATGTCTCTTTTAGTTAAGGTTCACGTCTCTGCACCATATGTAAGCACTGGAAGGATGCATTGATCAAACACTTTTCTTTTAAGACATAATGGCACTTTGCTCTTAAAAATTACATATATATATATATATATATACACTCTCAACCAACAAGTAATTAGACACCTGTGATAGCAAAGGAAAATGAAGTTTATTCACCTTCAATAGTTGGTGGAGCCTCCACGAGCGGTGATTACAGCTGCGACCCTCCGGGGCATACTCTCAACCAGACGCTGTACGACGGCTAGCGGTATTTTCTTCCACTCGGCCTGGAGAAGACAGGTCAGTTGCTTCACCGATTTCGGACGGTAGGGGCACCCCTTAAGTCGACGCTCCAACTCGTCCCAGAGGTGCTAGATAGGGTTAAGGTTCGGGCTCTGCGCAGGCCAGTCCATTCGATTAACCCCATTGTCCCCATACCAAGCCATGGTGGACCTCGCAACATGACAGGTGGCATTGTCATCTTGAAAGTAACATGGGTCCACATCGTAGAACTGCCGCAACGTAGGAAACGCATGGTCATCCGAAATGGTGCAGTAGGTCTCGGCGTTGAGTCTACCAGTAAGTGTGACCAAGGGTCCCGTGCCATATCAGGAGAAACACCCTCATAGCATAATTCCACCGCCGCCGAACTTTACGGTTGGCACAATACATTCCGGCAGGGGGCGTTCTCCAGGCAGACGCCAAACCCAGACCCTGCCATCCGACCGGTAGAGGGTGAACCTTGATTCGTCGCTCCAGATAACCTGCTTCCACTGTACAACGGTCCACTGTCGACGTTCTTTGCACCACGTTAGCAGAGCAGTGCTATTGGACTTGGTGATCAAAGGCTTGTGGGCGGCAGCACGTCCGTGATAACCGAGCAGATGGGCTTCCTTACCGATGGTATTCATCGAAAGAACACTCCCGGATGCCTGTTGAAACTCCTCGCGGATGTGGCCCATCGATTTGGTGCGGTTCTTCCGACTTTCTCTGGCCAACACCCGTTGGTCTCTAACTCCCAGTTTTGTGGGTCTGCCGGGTCGGGGCACATTCCGACAGTCACCTCTTATCTTCCACTTGCCAATCACGTAGGCCACTGTCGATTTTGGGTACTTCAACTCGCTGGATATGTCGCGTATAGATCGGCCATTTCTGTAATACCCGACGATTACACCTTTTTCGAAATCAGAGAGCTCCGAACTGCATGGCATCTTGCATGCGACTGGTTGCGGGGTTTTTTCCCACACGATATGTAACGTAGGCGGCCGTGACGTGTATCTGGACCGCAGATATCGTCGATTGCAGTGGTGTCCAATTACTTGTTAGTAGATAGTGTATTTCCGTCTAAATATCAACTTGAAAAAATTGCTTTACTTTTCGATTCCATTTATATCGAAGACTATTTTAGGTACCCAAAACAGTTACTTTTTCAAGCTACACACAGATTTTCTGCTACTTGGCGTAAAAATAAATTGCGATGTCCCCGAGAACTTTGCTTCTAAACCATCTATTTGAAAAATTCTTCATGTGTCGGATACAGCTCCTGATCAGAAATGTTTCCCACATAATTTCTAATTTTTGGTAGAGAATGGTTTGGCCACAAGGTGGCTTAAGCATTAATTTCTGCTTCTGATATATTTGCAGCAAAATCAGAGCTTCTAAAAATTCGATTGAAAGAATTCTCTAGCTGATCAATACAGCTCATGTCGATAAACCTTTTGAGAATATTTTCTTCGTAAAATAACGCATGGCTCCTCTGCTAGGGGGACGGAGATGTGTTGTTTATTTTTGACAGTATCTCTGCTTCTAAGAGACCGATTTGAAAAATTCTTTGTTTGTTGGAGAGCGTTTCCGGTGCGAAATATTTTTCATATAATTTCAAATTTTTCAAATAAGGCATAGATTTTGCGCTAGGGGGCGTAATGATAAATTGCATTTCCCCCGATATCTCTGCTTCTAAAATTCCGATTTGAAAAATTCTTCCTGTATCAGGTACAGCTCCTGAAGGAAATTTTTTGCATATAATTTCTAATTTTTGGTAACGAATGCTTTGCCCACCAGGGGGCGTAAGTGTAAATTTCTGCTTCTCGATGTATTTGCAGCAAAATCTGAGCTTTCGAAAACTCGATTGAAAAAATTATTTCGTAGACCGGTATCCGCTCGTCTTGATAAACCTTTAGGGAATACTTTCTTCGTAAAATAATGCATACTTTTTTCCACCAGGAGGCATAAATGTGTATTTCAGTTTTGTCGATATCTCTGCTTGTAAGAGTCCGATTTGAAAAATTCCTTCTTTGTAGGAGAGCGTTTCCATTGCAAAATGTTTCTCATGTTATTTTTAATTTTTCTTAACGCACAGGTCTATTACCAGAGAGCGTTTCCCTTTACAGCAATACCTGTGGGACTAAAAACCCCATGTAAAAAAAAATTTCGGTCACATACCATTAGGAATGAAATTACTTTGTGTACATTTTCTTTCCAAAGTAATGCACAATTTCATCGCTAGGTGGCGCAGATTTTTTTACCTGTTTTTCTCAATATATCTGCTTCTACATGTGCGACTTCAAAAATTATTTCAACACCAGATGCGATTTACCTTTTACAACACTTTAGGTTAGTATATGAGGAGTTCTTTAGTTCACAGTTCTGTCACTAGGTGGTGTTTGTGTACTTCTGTTTGCAGCTGTACTTCCGCTTCTAAAATTCCTATTGAGAAATTTTATTTTTACTTGCCATTCGTGGCAATAGAGATGTGAAGCATTATCCTCCTTAAATAATTCAGAGGTTTTCCGCTAAGGGACGTAACGTGGAAACATTTTTCTCGCTGTCTCTGCTTTCGGGAGACGTATTTCCCCGCACGGGGATAACTGGTTTTCCAGTTATTTGGGGAGAGGCGCCCTCACGGCCCGAGCTGACCTTGTGACGGATCAATTTATATATTTCGTCTTGAACGATTATGTAACCAAAGGGACAGCTGTTCATCCAGCTGCTGAGGGATGGCGTCCCCACGGCCCGAGCCGAAACGTGCTATATGTGATGATATTCACATTTTTTTTTATGTTTTTTCTCTTGACACGTTCCCGCCTCAGTTGTAGGTTGCTGAGGTTGTGATTATGAGCCAGCTCTGGATTTGAGTTTATCTTTTTCTTTCCTGTCTTCTCCATTTTATGTTCCTTTTGTTTTTCCGAGCTGGTTAGCTAGACCTACCTGCACGTTTGCCGTGTGCGGTGACCCGTAGGGTGGAAAAGGGGATGCTGGAGGCTGAGGTTTCTGGTGGCCTAAGTGTTGTTGTCGCCAGTTGCCAACACTCCTCTTTGCCCCCTGCTTCACCCTAAACGGGCGGCAAGGAACTAACCTACTCCTAGTCAATGAGTTCTGTGGTCGAGTGGAGGCCGGACCTCTAACGGCTTGTCGTTTCGCACGACAGGGTGAGTCTGGGGATAGGGTGGGCATGCCAAAGGGGTGTTCCCCAGGCATGGGAAGTCTGGGTGCACGCCGAGCGCATGTCTGCCCTATCAACTTGCTATATCCGCTTGCTATCCCTAGAGCTGTGTCCTGCGTCCGCTTGGGCTTGCGGACCTCCGGCTCTCCCTCGTTGGGCTCGATTGTGGGTGGGGAAGTCGGCGAACGAATTATTAATTTATTCCATGGATGAAAATAAAGTTTCCCACGAACCAAAAAGCAAAAGAAGTAATGAGGAAGGCTCATCCCCTTCCGCCAAAAAGCATGTGCCTGATTCCTGCAACGCTCGTTTCTTTTTTCTTCATTCATTAGACCCTTCAAAGCCTTTGAGTGCCAAAAGTCCATTTTTGATTAATAAAGCACTTCAATCAATCGCAAGCTCTCCTAAGAGCGTAAAGAAGCTCCAATCTGGAGATCTTGTAGAAATGTCCACTGTGGCCTACAGCTCTACACTTCTTAACACCACCACGCTGCTTGAGACTCCGGTCAAAATAACACCTCATGGATACCTAAATTCATCTCGAGGTGTTGTCTCCTCTCAGGACCTCGTTGAGTGTACTGAGGAAGAACTACTAGAAGAACTGAGGAATCAACACGTTGCGGGTGTGCGGCGTATACTCTTTAGGCGGAATGGGCAGTCCGTCCCATGCCGCAACATCATTTTAACGTTTGATAGCCCTTCGCTGCCTACGTCCATCAAGGCAGGGTATCTTCACCTAGAGGTACGCCCGTACATCCCTAACCCTTTGAGATGTTTTAGGTGCCAGTCTTAAGGCCATTCTCAGCAGTCGTGCAGGAGCAATCCTAGGTGTGCACGCTGTGGTGCCACAGAACATCTTTTGCAGGAATGTGTGGCCGAGGCCGAGTTTTGTGTGAACTGTAAGGGTTCACACGCGGCATCAGCCAAAGATTGTCCCAAGTGGAAGGAGGAGAAGGAAATCCAAAGGATCAAAACGGTGGAAAATATTTCCTAACCTGAGGCCAGAAGAAGAGTGGTTCCTGTTACATCTGATCGGCGATCATACGCTTCAGTGGTGGTTGCCAAATCTACGGTTGCCATTCAGACCGACATTCAGATCCCCCCTAAATGCCCATACAATGTAAACGACATCATCGCAGCCGGACTGGAGGCACTCCAGTCTCGAGCTAGGGGTCTGAAAGCACCACCCACTACTTCGCCGAAGCAGACTCATCCCATCACCAACAAGGGAACTCAGGCCACTTCTTCTAGCAAGAAAACCAAAGCCCAGGATAAGAAAAGCATTTCTTCTCCTACAAAATCTGAGCAAGCGACTCAACGTCGTGCGCTTCCCGTCAAGACACTTGGGACAAAGCATGCTCCCATCTTGGCCCCTGGTCACACGCCTCCAGATCTGGGAGAACCCCCATCAGAGGCGATGGAGCCTGACTTCGTTTGATCATTTTCATTTTCATTTCACTTATAACCATGGATTCAATCATTCAGTGGAACTGTCGAGGTTTTCGGACGAGTTTTGATGAAGTGAAACATCTGCTTTCATTTTACTCTCCGGTGTGCCTTTGTCTGCAGGAGACGAAGCTTAAACCATCAGACCTGCTTTCAGTTCGAGGCTACAGTGCATTTCGGACAGATAACTCGTCTGGAAATATAGCCTGTGGGGGAGTCGCTATTCTCGTCCCTCACAGGGTTCCGGTATATTCCGTCGCGGTTTCCACAACTGTGCAGGCCGTGGCGGTTCGTATTTCTATGCCTGTACCTCTTACTGTCTGCAGTGTCTATCTGCCGCCGGACAAGAACGTGAGCGTCTCTGTACTGGAGAGATTGGTTGATCAGCTGCCTTCACCCTTTCTTCTACTAGGTGACTTCAATGCCCATCATCATTTGTGGGGTAGTGTCAGCATCAGTACGAGAGGTCGTCGCATAGAGTCTCTTCTGTCCTCGGCCTCTTTGTAGCTTTTTAACACCGGTGCTGACACGTACTTCCATGAACCGACACGATCCTTCAGTGCGATCGATTTGACCTTGGGATCACCATCAATTATTGCTGACTGGTCGTGGACGGTGTGTAACGACCTCCACGGGAGCGACCACTTTCCAATTGTCCTCTCGCATCATGCAAACATGCCAACTTCTGCCTCCCGCCCTCCTCGTTGGAGGATGGAGCGTGCGAGATGGGAGGTCTTCACACCGTCAGCTTTGATCTCTTCTGCAATGGTAACCCAAGAGTCAATCGACGCATCGGTTCTTGAAGTCACAAATTGTATTCTTCAGGCAACTGATCTTTCTATACCAAAAACATCTACGACACTCTCCAGAAGTCCGAAGCCTTGGTGGACCCCTGAATGCGCAGCGGCAAGGAGAACTCAACATAAGGCCTGGTCTACGTTTCGGCGTTATCCAACCGATGCTAATCTCGTTAAATTCAAACGAGCAAAATCCTATGCTCGGTTGGTGCGTCGACGTAGCAAGAGGGAGTCTTGGATCCAGTATGTGTCATCTCTCACTTCACGTGCCAGTTCGAAAAGTGTGTGGGAAAAGATTCGTAAGATCCGGGGTAACTACAGCTCTCACCAGATCTCCATTCTCGAGAGTAACGGCTGCATATATGCTGGAGTCGGGGAGATTGCTGATTGTTTAGGGGAGGCGTTTGCCTCCGTGTCGAGTGACCTGGCGTATCCTACTTCTTTTCAAAGAATAAAATCCTCTGCGGAACGCCAGAGAATCTCCTTTGCGCCTTTTCTCGACACGGGATATAACTCCCCTTCAGCATGGTTGAACTCAGGGTGGCTCTGCATCGGTCCGGGGCTACTTCTGTCGGTCCCGATGGAATCCACTATGACATGCTCCGTTATCTATCGCAGTCGTCTCTCGAGAATCTCTTAATCTTGTATAATCGTATTTGGTCGGAGCACAGTTTCCCGGAATCTTGGCGAAAAGCTTTTGTTCTGCCTTTTCCCAAACCTGGCAAGGATCCCAAGTCTCCCTCTAGTTATCGTCCAATTGCTCTCACTAGCTGTCTGTGTAAAGTTCTTGAACGCATATTTAATTCCCGGTTAATTCATTTTTTAGAATATCATCAAGTACTTTCACCATCACAAAGCGGCTTTCGCCGTCATCGTTCACCTCACGATCATCTCCTGCACCTTGAGACATCTGTGCGCGAGGCGTTCGTGGGTAGGCAGCACCTGGTTTCTGTATTTTTTGATATTGAAAAAGCTTATGATCGAGCGTGGTGGCATGGTATTATCCGTGACCTCCACGCATGCGGATTGCGAGAAAATCTTCCGATTTTCATCGTTAATTTTCTTCGCAATCGGGTGTTCCAGGTGCGCCTGGGTACGACGCTTTCGGCACCGTTCCATCAAGAACAAGGTTTTCCTCAAGGTTGCATTTTGTCTGTCACATTGTTCATCCTTCTCATTAATTGTCTCTTCACAAATCTTCCTCCTACGGTTTCGGCTACTGCTTATGTTGATGATTTACACATTTTCTGCTCGTCATCGAGTATGAATTTTATTGAAAGGCAGTTGCAGTCTGCGATTAACCAGATCTTTAAAGCGGCGAATAGCAATGGTTTCGTTCTTTCTCCCGACAAGACAGCGTGTGTCCATTTCTGCCGGAGGCGCGGCCTCCATCCTGACCCAGAGCTGTTTTTAGACCGTGCAGCCATACCAGTTTTGCCGGAGACTAAGTTCCTTGGACTGACCATCGACCGTGCGCTTACGTTCCGTGCGCACGTTCGGCGGCTCAAGATCTCCTGTCTGCGGGCTCTATCTATTCTTAAGATCCTTTCGAGAGTCTCGTGGGGCGCAGACAGGATGTCTTTAATTCGTATTTACCATTCCTTAATACGGTCGAAACTGGATTATGGTTGTATCGTGTATGGCTCTGCTCGTCGTTCCATTCTCCGGCCTTTGGACACTATTCACCATCAAGCACTGCGTCTTTGTTCGGGAGCATTTCGAACATCTCCAATTCCCAGCCTTTACGCTGACGCGAACGAACCATCGCTTGAATTACGCCGTCTGCAGCTGTCTATTCAATTCTATCTGAAACTTAGATCTCTTCCAGACCATCCTCTATACGATGCAGTTTTTCATCCCCAGCATGCTCGTTTATTCGGGAACCGGCCCTCGTGCATTTCAACTTTCGGTCTTCGTATGGCGGCCGTAGCCCGTGATGTAGGGCTCGACTTGTCACTTGTTGGAGAGACCACGGGCTTTGGGGATCCTCCATGGCACCCACTTGGTGTCATGGTTGATACCACCTTTACATCTTTCGATAAATCCTCAACCCCTGCGTCAGTGTACCAGCAGCTCTTCGCTGAGCACCGTGACCTCAATTCTGACTACACTCCCATTTTCACTGATGGCTCCAAGATGCATGGATTTGTTGGATCCGCGGCTGTCTGTGTAGATGACGTGTCAGTAGCGCGGATCCCAGCTGAGGCCACGGTGTTTTCGGCGGAGATGCATGCTGTGTATCTTGCACTGTTTCATGTTCAGTCGGGCTCTCGTCAACGGGCTGCGGTGTACACTGATTCTTTGAGTGTTGTACAGTCATTGTCATCGTTGGACTGCTGTGACCACCCTTTTCTTTTTACCGTACGAAGGCTTCTTTGTTCTTTGCTCGAGGCCGGTGTCCAGATACAATTTTGTTGGATTCCCGGGCATGTTGGAATCTCGGGTAACGAGTGTGCTGATGCGGCTGCTAGATCTGCTTCCTCTTTGGTCGTCACACCCTTGCCACTGTTTCACCGGGATTTCCGCTTTCTTGTTCGCGACCATATCAAGCGAACGTGGCAAGGTCTGTGGGACCAAGAGGTGGAAAATAAACTGCATCGTATTAAACCTAATCTTGAAATTTGGAAATCCACATATCGTCGGAACCGTAGGTAGGAAGTGGTGCTTGCGCGTCTCCGCATTGGGTATTGTCGTTTCACTCACCGCTTTTTGCTGTGGGGCGACACTGCGCCAATGTGTGAGACGTGCAATTGCCGACTCACCGTTACTCATCTTCTGTGTACCTGTGTTCGTTTTCGTGATGTACGTTTTCATTTCTTTCATTCTCATTTGTTGACCGAGGACGCCGCTACACTGCAGCGGCTCCTCAATGACCACTGCAATACTGTTGCTGTTTTTTCATTTTTTAAACAAATTGACTATTTTAAACGTATCTAGATTTTAGCCCTATCATCATCCTCATTTCTCAGTTTTACTGAATCAGCTAGATTTTAATCATTGTATCATGTTTTTAATACTGTTTGTTTCATTATCTTTCTAGCCCTTCCATCGTTCTCATTTTTCAGTTTTACATGATCAGTCAGATTTTAAGCTTTTTACCACGTTTTTAATACTGTTTGCTTGTCTGTCTTGTCTCTGGCGCTCTTTGGCCAATCATGGCCCTTGCGCCATAAAAATCAAACAACCAACCAACCAACCGGGAGACGTATTTAAAAAGTTTTTTCCCTTGCCATAGCTTTTTCCATGAAGAACATTTTTCGCCTATTTTCAACTTTTCCGTTATGCAAAATTCTTCCGCTAGAAGGCGAAGAGTTATATCTTGTTTCCTTTTACATGCATATTTCTTCTTTTAGTTGTTCGATTTAAAAATATCTTTGTCTCTGATACTTCTTTGAGCTATGAGAAACTTTTTGTGCACCATTTGTTAATTTTCTTGACATACGTTTTAGCCGCTGGTGGAAGTATAATAAGTAGTTGTTTCTATTTCTGGATGTTTTATTGATTGTAGAAACCGGTTGATTGCTTTCCTAATCCACTCACTTTGAATAACTTTGATTAATAAAATTTGCGTCAGAAAGGATTCAAAATATGTGCTCATTACAATCGAAAATTCGGTGTCATCTTTCTTGTTCCATGTTACGACGGGTAGCCTTTGTGCAAAAGTATGTGGACGCGCCCTCAATAAAATCCGACATCATCTGCTCCGCGCTAGCTGTGGTATTCCTTGTAACGATGCGGAACAGTCTGTGCTCACCTCGAGAGTCAATTGCACGTTTTCGTTCATATTTCTCCAGTTGGAATTTTTTCCGTATTTCACACTGTCTTGTTATACACGTACGACGGTCTGACGTTGAAATCCCAACGGTACAGCAGTTCCGATGATTGAACCAGCAGTCAGTCTTCCCAGCAGTCACTCTCTGACCACGTTCAAACTCACTTACGCCGCTGCCTTCATCCATGATTACTTTTCCGTGATTGGTTTCGGTTGCGCAGAAGCCACTCTATTAATAGGAATTGCCAGTTTCAGCGTCCCACGTGACTTGACGGCATACTTCTGCTTCGCATATTGTTTTCGGGCATAGGCGTGACTACTGGGGGGTCGGAGGGTCAGGAACCCCCAGATTTTCAACGTCGATGATCCCCAATGTAAAGGACCCAAATTTTTCGGGAATATAATGATATAATGCACACTTTTTATGATGTGCACCAACTAAATTTAATAATATCAGATTGTAATTTTTCGTAGAATGGAAACAAGTGCATAATGTGTACTTAATAAAACAGCGATATCAATTAAGCATGGTTACCAACATCGTTGGCCTGAGTGGCCACTTTATTATGACCACCTGACAGTTTTAAGCAAATGAGCTATGGCTGCACGCTGTTGCCACCAGAGGGCGAGGCTAGTATAAAAAGGGAAAGCTTAATGCTTGCGACAGTAGTAGAAGTGATTTTTGGGTGACGAGATGGGTAAAAGATGCTATTTGACGGCCTTTTAACGTGGGATGATTGTAGGAGCTCGGACCCATGGAGCGAGTATCACCGAAACCGCCGCATTTGTAAAATGTTCCAGAGCAGCTGTTGTTAAAGTGTTTAAAGACTGAACTGTCAGTCAAAAAACTGGGTCTCTACGTGCCACGTGTGGTCGTCATCGACTCGTGACTGCTCGGGCGGAACGGAGAGTGTCCAGACTGGTAACAGACAACAGAAGGACAACAGTGCAGCAAATTACAGACCATCTTAATCAAGGATCCCCCTCAAAAGATCTCTGCGCGCACTGTTCGCCGTACACTGCATCGGATGGGATATGGAAGCCGAAGGCCTGTTCAAACACTTTTGCTGTCTGCAGTTAACAAGAGAAAACGTCTCCAGTTCTCACAGGAGCACAAGGATTGTACAGTCGATAATTGTAAACAAACTATGTGGTCCGATGAATCACGTTTTTAGTTGCACCATGCCGATGGCCGAGTGAGAATTTGGCGGAAACAGCACGAAAGCATGGACCCCAAATGCATTGCTACAACCCTTCAAGCTGGTGGAGGCAACGTTATGGTTTGGGGAATGTTTTCCTGTCATGCGTTGGGCCCTTTAATTCGTGTTGATCAACATCTGACTGCCACATCATATCTAAACATCGTTGCGAACCAAGTGCATCTTGTCATATGGATGGTTTATCCCAATGGCGATGGCTACTTTCAACAAGATAATGCGTCCTACCATAGGATTCGTGTTGTACAGGATTGGTTTCAGGAACATGCCGGTGAGTTTACTTTGCTAAGGTGGCCCCCACAATCTCCAGATCTCAAACCCATTGAGAATTTGTAGGATGAAGCTGAACGAGCCATCAGACAGCTGATCCACAACCCTGCAATCTTACACTCTTGGAAGGTGCTATTCATCAAGCATGGTCTCAGATTCCGCAAACCACCTATCAACATCTCGTGGAGTCCATGCCACGAAGAATCGACACAGTATTAAAGGCAAAAGGTGGCCCAACGAAGTACTGAGGTGGTGGTCATAATAAAGTGGCCACTTAATGTATATATAGGGATCCCATACGTACTGTAAAATACGTGATCGTCCCGTTGTCCCGAGAAAACTCTTCGAGACTGCTTTCTATCCTGTATTTTAGAGTTCAAGACTGAAAAACAAAATCGATGAGTTACAATTTCTATTCTTTTACAAACATATTTTAACCTGCACACCAAGCTTCCCCCAAGCTGACTGTTATGTCACGTGACGATATCTCCCGCCTCTAACTCTGTGGTCAATGCTCTCATTACGTAGGCAAGCCCAGCCATGGCAGATTGATATCGGAGGATAGGAGGGCACGTGACCTCGACACCTGGTGGATGCAGTCAGTAATCCAATCTAATAAAATTGATTTCTACAGCACATCTGTGTCATATATCAAAGAATGATCACAGTATATGCTGAAATTAAACAGTATGCCTTAGGTGAAACTGAGAAAAGATTATCTTGGGAATTTTTTTTCAAACAGCCCAACTATTAATCAAACCACTACCATATCAAACACTGTTGAATCTAATTTATTGGATGAAGTAATGGTAGTGAAAACAGATCTGAAGTCCAAATAAACATAGTGAAGTGAAGGACATGTTGAAATCTAAACAGTTAGATGGAGTCTGGGTGAATCTCTTTAAAAATGTTGAATGAGAACTATCAAATTTAAAGAAACTAGTGGAGTTCGTTATGTGCATCCCTGAAACAAATGAGTGTGTCAAAAGATTATTTTCTCGTATGAACGCACTGTGGACTGGTGAGAAAAACACATTGTCTGTAAAAACATTCTTCAATGTGGATTGTGTAGCTTTTCATGACATGATTCTTAAAAAGAAACAATTGTTAAGTGAAATTCATTCTTCAGAAAAGTATTGCAAGAGTGAGCAAGACTGATTGATTAATAAGAATATTGATTAATAAGAATACTGATTAATAAGAATATTGATTAATAAGAATAGTTAGAATCATTTTGTAACACTGGTATATGTGATGGATGCGCATACTAAACTTTTACCCTCAGTCGTAAGTGTCCCGTATTTTTTTCCAATGTATCTGGGATCCCTATATATACACTGCCGGACAATTGCTACGGACGGATGACAATAGCAACGATAGCAACCATAAAATGGAAGGCAGGAAAATGTGGAAATTAGCATAAGTGCGGGATACAGTAAGACGTGTTGTGCGTATGCAAATTTTGGATTGCCGAACTTGTTCGTGACGTCATAGCGCTGATAAGAGATATAAAGGATTTGACGCGTATTGACCGTTGTTGTTCAAACGCAAAGTTGAAAGGGAAAGACTCAATTGACGAACTTGCAATTTTCAGTATGTCTTCCCGACATCACCTAGATGATTTTACGCGTGGCCGTATTATTGGCAAAATTGAAGAAGGGCGAAAAATAACAGATGTTGCCAGGGATTTTGACGTCAGCCACAGTGTTGTTTCAAGGCTTTGGAAATAATTTCAAACAAATGGAGAGTGTAGCAAACGTCACGGGGGAGGTCGTGTTCAGAGTACGACACCTGCAGAAGATCGGTACATTGTGCTATCAACAAAAAGACACCGGCGCAGCACAGCTAGTGAGGTAGCAAATCAGTTTATGGCTGCTACTGGCAAGCGGATCTCCCGAAAAACTGTCGCCAGACGTTTGCATCAAAGAGGACTATACGCCCGCCGTCCTGTTGTGTGCATCCCATTGTCCAGACGTTATTGTACCGCCCGTTTGCAATGGTGCCATCAACATCGCAATTGGACTGATAACGACTGGTCTGCTGTCCTCTTCTCAGATGAAAGTAGATACAGTCTATCGTCTGATTGTCGACGACAAATGATTTGTCGTGATAGTGGAACTGCATATTGTCAGCAAACATACAGAAAAGGGACCGATATCCGACATGTAGTGTCATGGTATGGGCTGGCATCATGATGAATGGCCGTACGTCCCTCTATGTGCTTCCAACTGGGACTAAGACTGGCCAACGATACATTAATGATGTTCTGCTACCTCATGTTCGCATGTTCCGTGGTGCTGTTGGTGATAGATTCATTTTCATGGACGACAACGCAACATGTCATCGAACAGTCGCTGTCCAGGAGTGTCTTGAGAGCGAGGATATTCAACGCCTCGTATGGCCAGCACGTTCTCCAGATCTGAATCCCATTGAAAATGTGTGGGATGCTTTGGGGAGGAGTCTTGCTGGTCGCCAATGCCCTCCAATAAACAAGGACACCGTCATCCGTGCACTGACAGAGGAATGGGATAAATTACCCCAACAGCTGCTTGATAATGTTGTGCAAAGCATGACACGACGTGTGGAATCTTGCATCGCCCTCCATGGTGGCCATATCCCGTATTGACATCTTACGCCGGAACGCCTGCGGACGGTAATTGCTTTTTTTTTCACGTTTATGTATTCTGCACAAAATGGCCTGTTTGTCCCTTGAACACGTTCCAAAGCCTTCTGGATTTCAGAGCACAATAAATTGTCTTTCTTGTAATGTCCTGGCATTCTGACATTATTTTATTTCACTTGGCATTCAACCACACTTACTTTTTTATGCGCTATATAGCCGTTTATGATCCGTCCTTAGCAATTGTCCAGCAGTGTATAACGTGACCGTACATATATATATATATCATCATCATCATCATTGTCAACCATTATCAATCCACTGCTGGATGAAGGTCTCCCCAAGTTTCCTCCACAACGGTCTGTCTTGTGCCAGTCTCCTCCATATATATATATATATATATATATATATATATATATATATATATATATATATATATATTCTATAAAGATACCCAAGCACCCTTCGTTCTAAATTCTAAAATTTTTTCCTTAGTCTTCAGTTTTGCTCTTAAGTATATATATATATATATATATATATATATATATATATATATATATATATATATATTGAATATATATATATTATTCATGTATATATATATAATGTGTGTGCATCCTGCCAGTGCTTACGTGGCAGGAAATTCAATTGTGAACTAGTGAGGAAAGCAATTGAAAACAACCAGAGCCTGAAGAGAGCAAAAGAACATCTCAGTAAGGGATGAAAACAGATTATAGCTCTGAGAAAAGAATATGGTACTGTGACTAGAAATAGAAGCAAAATTTTGACAGGGCTGAAAGATTTCTATTCAAAACTATATGAAAGGGATGATACATCTATTCCAGACATTACGACAGGTACCAGTGCCAAAGTCCCTCAAATCCTCCCTGCAGAAGTTGCATATGTAATTACGAACATGAAACGGGGAAGAGCTCCAGGAGAAGATGGAATTACCGTGGACATTATACAAGAGGCAAATGGAGAAATTCAAACTACACTCGCCCAAGTTTTCACCAGATGTCTTAATGAAGGGAAGATTCCTGAGGATTGGAACAATGCTACAATGATCTTGCTCCATAAAAAAGGTGATATTGAGGATCTCAGGAGCTACAGGCCCATCAGCCTCCTATCAGTAGTTTATAAAATCTTCACTAAAGTTCTTTCACACCGCTTGAAGGTAACACTGGACATGGCTCAACCGAGAGAACAAGCTGGATTCAGGAGTGGCTACAGCACTATATATCATATCCATGTACTGAGAGAACTAATTGAAAGAACAAGAGAATATGAACTCCCATTATGCATGGCTTTTATTGACTATGAAAAGGCCTTCGATTCCGTGAAACCATCAGCAGTAACAATGGATTTGAAATCCTGCGGTATTGAAGATGCATACATTAGCATTATTAATGACATCTATAAAAATGCAAGTGCGAAGGTTCGGATATTTGAGGATACAGCACAAATAATATAGGGAGTGATACAAGGTGACACCATATCTCCCAAGCTCTTTAACGCCACATTGCAAAATGTCTTTCAATCATTGAACTGGGAAAACAAAGGGATAAAGATTAAAAGACATTACTTAACCTACCTTCGTTTTGCTGATGACGTAGTCATCTTTGCAACTACCCCTTGAGAGCTGCAGAGTATGATCCAAGAACTTGCTGACAAGAGTAAAGAAGTGGGATTAAAAATGAACTTTCAGAAGACAAAAGTGATGTTCAATGCTTTTACACGAAACGAAAATTTATCGATTGATGGAGAAAATCTTGAAACAACCGATTCCTACATTTATCTTGGGCAGCAGATATCGAGTGAGGGTCACATTGATGAAGAAATTAATCAGCGTATAAAACTTGGATGGAAAGCTTTTGGAAGAAACAGTACAATTTTTAAGAGCAGTAGGCCAGTATGTCTCAAAAGAAAAGTGTTTAATCAATGCATCCTGCCAGTGCTTACGTATGGAGCCTACACATGGACCTTAACTAAAAAAGACATGCAAAGACTGCAGACGACTCAAAAAAGCATGGAGAGATGCATGCTTGGTGTAACCAGGAAAGATAAGAAGAGGAACTTGTGGATAAGGAAAATGACAGAAGTGGACGACATCTTGGCCAGAGTGGAATCACTGAAATGGCAATGGGCTAGACATGCTGCCAGGAGAATGGACCACCGATGGACAACCGAAATTTTTGACTGGATTCCGAGGGACAGGAAAAGACCCAGAAAAAGACCCCATGGGAGATGGAAGGGTGAAATTCGAAAGTAGGCTGGAGTGACGTGGAGGAGGCAGTCCCAAATCAGACAATTGTGAAAGAAATTTGGGGAGACCTTCATCCAGCAGTGGATTGATAATGGTTGATGATGATGATGATGACAATGTGTGTATGTGTGATCGGACACCCCCCTCCAGATTTTGACACATGGTTACGCCACTGTTATCGGGATGTATATAAAAATTTGCCCGTTCAGAGCATATCACACAACTTCGTAAGAAATTCATCAAAAAGGAGGTATACACTGCGTGAAAAAAAAACACGTTATCTCTGAAGATCTAATTTTCTGGTATCAAATACATTTGCGTTGCGAAAACATTATTTGGCGCAATGGATTTGATATGCAGGGTGTCCCAAAAATGTGTAACCAATTTCAAATGATGATTACTTTTGATACAGAACTAATATCAGTATTCTGTTTGTTGCAGGTGGTAAGGAATACCCTCAAGTTTTCCAGAAGTGTGGGTACACTTCTGGAAAACTTGAGGGTATTCCTTAATGGATCCTACAACGAAAGCACAGATTGTGGAGTGTTTATTGGAACCCGATCCGAAACGCAGGTTTGGCGGTATTTCAAAACAAAATATGGGAGCAAACCACCCACACGTAACAGCATCAGAAAGTGGTACAAGTCATTCAAGGAAACTGGTAGCGTCCTTACAAAGAAAAGCCCTGGTCGATCATTGCTGGTTCCAGAAAGGGAGGAGGTTGTGAGACAGACATTCACTCGTTGCCCTCGAAAGTCAATCAGACAAGCAGCACGACAGCTGGCCGTCCGCAAGTCGTCAGTGCACAGAATGTTACGTCAGAGATTGGAAATGTACCCGTATAAACTGCAGATGACCCATCACATAACCCCAGATGATCATTTGAAATGTAAACAGTTTGCTGAAAAGATGTTGCAGAACATTGCAAGTGCTGAGTTTTTCGTGAGACAAATCTGTTTCTCGGATGAGTGCACTTTCCATTTTTCTGGAAAGGTTAATAAACAGAATGTGAGAATTTGGGGAAGTAAATGTTTGGTGTGGAATAATGATCGACCGTGTTATTGGACCCGTTTTCTTTCAGGAAGCAACCGTGAGAGCTGATAATTACCTGGGCATGATTGAGCAGTTTGTGTATCCCCAGTTGGATGAACGTGCAACTTCGGTCATTTTCCAACAGGATGGGGCGCCCCCTCATTGAACTTTGATTGTGAGGAGGTCCCTGAATGCCAAATTTGATGGATGGGCGTGGAGTTCCCATTGCAACCCCCCCCCCCCACGTTCGCCGGACTTAACTCCCTGTGACTTTTTTTTATGGGGATTCATCAAGGGTGAGGTTCACGGCACCCCTTTTGCAGACATTGCTGACCTAAAGAGGAGGGTTACACATACACTGTAGAAAGTTAATACGGACATTCTCGAAAGAACATGGTTAGACTGGAATACCGTTTAAACATTGTTCGGGTAAGAAACTTCATGATCTGTTCTGTCAATTAACACAAGTTGTGTATTGGGATCGTTTATGTTCAAATTGTTATGATTATTTGAAATTGGTTACACCTTTATGGGACACTGTATTTTATCCCTGATGGTTATTATATCTTTCGGTCCTTAATATTCCACGTTTTCTTGGTATAATAGCTAGTCCTTCTAGTGTTTATTAGAGAATATCAACCGCTCCCTCCAAGTGACAGAACCATTTCAGCTGTCTTCCCATCATTGTCAAGATATCTCTTGCTTTCACAGCAATTTGTTCAACTCCTCGTCTAACCCCGACATTTCTTACTTTGTCTGCGTAAAAAAAACAATCAGAAATCGTCAATAGCGGCTTGTCTAGACTGCCAGTACACTCTTCTTCTCTTCCACTTTCAGTATTGTCTACGTCTCTCCCCCATAACGTAAGAAGGAGTTGAACCAAATATCCATTAACATTAGATGTGTCTTGGTTGATAATGTATTGTCGGTCCATAAAAGATATAGTCTTTCCAGAGCAAAAGCAAACACTGTTGCACCAGAACTCTCAAATTCCTTGTCTGCTTACACGTTCATGCGCACAAAAATTGCAACTCTCATTACGGATGAACTTTGTGACAACATGTATAGTACGAATATATTTCATTCCGTACAGTGACGTCGGAACTCTTTTCTGACCGCGGGGGCAAGATGTCGGAGAACAAAATGTTTTACCCTGGCATAAAATTTACCGTACTACTGTTAAAGAAGACGTGCTGCCTTCATTGTGAAAATTTTCTGATTTTTTTTTTCATTAAACATTCATCTATAAAACAAAACACTTTTCATATCTATATACACTGCTGGCCGCCCAAAATGCAACACCAAGAAGGATGCATCCGATCGGCCTGAAATTCGCGGCATGCGTCGATCGCGAGAGGACATGCTAACGATTAGCATTGCAGGGCATATGCAAATCATGTGCACCCGGCACGCCACCTAGAAACACTATAAGAAGGGTGCCCAGAAGGCGGGGTGTAAGTAGTGGAAGTGTGTCGTGCTGGCGGACCTGTGCGTGTGAAGCTTCCTGATGCCTCGTTGCAGAATACGACAGTCATTCCAGCACGTTTCGGAGTTCGACAGATGACGAATAGTGGCTTATCGCGACAGCAGTTTATCGTACCGAGACATCGGCGCCTGTGTGGGATGACATCCAGTCACAGTGAGGCGAGTATGGATTCGGTGGGTGCAGGAGGGACGGATGGAACCGACGTGAGCGATTGCCGCAGCCGCGGCACACCACCGAAAGAGAGGACCGGCATGTTGTGCGACGGGCATTGACGGCTCGCACCGCCACATCATGAACGTTAGCGCAGGAATTACGGTGTATTGCGAAACAACCTGTGTCAGCACGTACCGTTCGACGTCGTCTGCAGGAGCGGGGACTTGTCGCACAGTGCCTATTGCTCCGAATACCATTGGCGTTACACCACCGGCCAGTGCGGTGGCAGTGAGCCGTTGAACGCCGCACCTGGACTACGGAATCGCTTGACATTGTCTTCTCCGACGAATCCCGCTTCTGCCTGCAACACCGCGATGGTCGGATTTGCGTGTGGTGGCACCGCGGCGAGAGACTGTATGGCGCCTGCATTATGCATCGCCATACCGTTCCGTTGCCTGGCGTTATGGTTTGGAGAGCAATTGGATATGACACCCGCACCCTTGTGGAAAGCATCGCTGGTACACTAAACAGCCACCGCTACATCTCCGACGTTTTGGAGCCGGTAGTCCTCCCTTACCTGCAGGACCTGCCAGCGGCCACGTTTCAACAGGATAATGCGCGCCCGCACGTGACACGCATCGCGCAACAATTCTTCACGGCCAACCAGGTGTCACTGCTGCCGTGGCCCGCCTGTTCTCCCGATATGTCGCCCATCGAACACGTCTGGTCGCTGATCGGCAACCGAGTGGCCCGGCAAGCACCACCCGCGGCTACGCCTGATGAACTGTGGCAACGTGTGGAAGCAGCCTGGACCGACATACCAAAAGCCCACATCGCAAGCATTTTTCGTTCGATGCCGCGGCGTGTAGCGGCCGTTATTGCCAGCCATGGGGACCACACGAACTATTGATGTCTGCGTGTTCCGCAAGTCGCACGGGCCTGTAAGCTCAATCGTTTCATCTTTGTATCTGTTGTTATGTGTCCAGTAAATCTGGCTTTGCTATCTCGTGTCCTTCTTGGTGTTGCATTTTGGGTGGCCAGCAGTGTAGTTTCTGAATGTAAACTAATTGTGCACATGAACGGTGTTAAACTATAGATCTTGGTACTTCCGGATTGGTACAAATTCCGCAGGGATTGTAGTCGTAGACGTTATAATTAAACATCGAAGTAACTTATATTTCATTCCTCACCACACTTCCATTTCCCTATTTATTTTTACCCAGTTTTTTTATAGGAAGACTAATTTTTTACACCTAATAAGACAAAACATTGCGGTCTTCAAACGGGAAATAGCCCTCTGGACTGTTTAATGGGGCTAGCATGTCTTGGCGTCTCAGAAGTGAGTGACATTAAAAAAATATTCAGATTTCTCGATAGTTCACGGTAAAAAATGAAGAGCAATACTCAATTTTTATCAAAATGAACTTATAAAAAAAAAGAAAAGAAAAAAGAATGTTTAAGATCTCCTATCACGAACATGTGTAATTGGAAAAGAAAAAAAACTGAGGGGGCAAATGTGATGTTTTGCCCCCACACTCATTTGCGTCTCTGCCCCCGCAGTTCCGACGCCACTGATTCCGTATCATTGGTTATAAATGTGTGATCGAATTGAAATCATTATTTTTCCTCACATACCCGTTAAAACTCTGAGCAATTTGCACAGAGTTTCTAATTCAAATAATTCATTTTGTTCAGCTACGAGGCAAAATAAATATAGACTTCTTCCCGATATATCTGCTTCTAAAAGACAGGTATGAAAACTTCCTTTTCGTATGATAGCGTTTATTGTGAAGAATATGTTTGATATAATTAGCAGCACTGGCAAACACAGTTTTGTTCCATGGAACATTTATTGTGTTACTAGCGTAACTTTTTAAGCTGATTCATTATTCCAACCAGAATTCTTTTATCATCCACTGTTTTTTGTGTGACGTCTTTTCCAGTAATAAATATTGAATATTTGTATTTATTACATCAGCAGCAATATTGTACATAAAACGTTTTTTATTATTATTATTTGTTGCATATATATAGAGTGTGAAAAAACAATCTATCACTCTATAGGAATTATCCGCAGTCAGAAATATTTTATGCAGTGACACGATTTTTACTTTTAGGATCCAGGTTAAATGTATGGAATTTTCTCCACCTAAATAGCAATAGGGAGTTTTTTTCTCAATTGTCTGTCAGGTTGAATTTTTTGTAAAAATCACAAGTAAGAAGTTTAGTATTTTGTAATGATGTTTGGTCTGTAATTAGGAAACACTGGGTAATAAAGACGATACAACAAGGCGACTCCTCTAAATTTAGCTTGGAAGCGATACTTCTTCACAATGGAAATAAATTCCTGTCGGTGTCATTAGCCTACGATACTGACATGAAAGAGTCATATGAAAATATGAAACCACTTTAAGAAAAAAATGCAGTATGAAAAGTATGCTTGGAGCATCAATGGTGATTTGACAGTCATTGCTCTCTTGCTTGGTTTGCACCTTCGATGCCCAAACTTTTGTTGTTTCCTGTGTGAGTAGAATAGAGAGGTTGTAACGTTCGTGGAATATAGCTGTGGGAACACTGCACAAATCAGTTCTTAATAACTTCACTTTTAAGAGAATCCCGAGTCACTCAAATAACTTCAGAAAAGTTTACGTGTTATTAGTCTTTATTCATGAAAAGCGTCTTTAGCTCGACTCAACCTTCAACAGCATTAGTAAAAACAATCCAACGAATGTAACACTTCGTTAAGAGAAACACAACACCAACACTAAAGTAGAACACACAGCCATCAAATAACTCAAGCTTCAACTTAATATACGTCTCTCAATTAGCGCGATACCATCTCCACCACTGCTGCTTCTCAAAACATTATATACACTATATTGACAAAAATCACCGGACACCCCTTCAAAACCAAATGAACGGATCATCTGCGTTGTTAAAATAGGCAGTACAGCTGCAAACGGTATAAAACCAAGCCTGCAGCTGACTGCGATCATATCGCACTGTGAGGTTCAGTGAAAATGTCGCGGCGAGAGAGAACTGACTGGGAAAGGAAAGATTGTTGGTTGTTTAATATATTAGTGGGTTGTCCATAAGAGAAACCGAAAGGCGTTTAAATATTCAAGTCAACTGTTTTGATGTACTGAATAAATGGAAGACACATGGCGTGCCTGAAGCAGCAAAACGCACCGGCAGACCAAAGAAAATCAGTAATAGATGACACCGAAGTCTCAGGAGAGTTGTTACAGCTAATCGACAGAGTACTGCACAAGACCTCAGTGTACAGGTGAGTAAAAATGCTGAAACCTCGGTATGTACACGTACCATTCTCGGAGAACTTCATTCCATGGGTTACCGTGGTCGTGCGGCAGCTCATAAGCCTTTCATCTCCAATCGGAATGCTACTTGTCGTTCAGCATGGTGTAAAACCCCTTTATCGTGGACCACAGATTAACCGAAACGGAGATACACGATCCATCAGTCTGATTGCCGTGTGTGCATATGGCGGTAGCCGACGGAACGCTATTTACCACAATGTACTGTTCCTACGATCAAGTTTGGAACTGGCAGTGTTGTCGTGTGGGGGTGTTTTTCGTGGTATGGTCCCGGCCCATTGGTTATCGTGGACAAACCTGTTAACCAGCACGTCTACCTCGATGTTCTGGACAATTATGTTCTACCAACTCTGTGGCAATACTATGGAACCGAGCCTTGTTGGTACCAGCAGGATAATGCACCGAGCCATAAGGCAAGTACTGTTTCTGCCTGGTTTGACGATAATTTCGTATCTTGTGTGGACTTTCCATCACAGACCCCTGATCTTAGCACCATAGAACACCTATTGAATGAATTAGAGCGCCGCATAAGAAGTTTGGAACCAAGGCCTACTACTAAGCAACAGTTAGCGGCAGCATTATGTACTGAATGGAAGCGCATACCAATCGCGGTGTTCCAAAACCTTGTCGAAAGCTTGTCTCGATGTGTCAGTACATACATTAAGGCCAAAGGTGGACCGACACCGTACTAATGTATGTCAATAAATGCTATGTTGTGTTTCTCTTCTAGGTGTCCGGTGACTTTTGTCAATATAGTGTATAGCGGAATGACAAAGCGATCCTTGGGCACTAGATGTAAAGAGCACGTGCGAAGTGTCAACCAGGACATCCAGAATACAGCCCTCGCCAGAGAAGCCATCCATTCATCGGCCGCTCCTATATGAAATAGTATTTGATGAATTGCCCGATACACGAACTTTAAAGAGACTGCCATCAGTGAAACAGTCGAAATCCTCTCCAGCAAACTAGCATAGAATGATATGGTTTCTGCTAAACTACCAACGGTTTGGCATGCGTTATTACAAGATGGAAACACATCTCTGCGCACCGTATAATTGCATGATAAAAATTCATGTAATACGCTCGTGATGTCCCCACGTTGTTTCTAAAAAAATCACCTTTGTTTCTCACGTGTTCTAATTCGCTACGTTTTATTGTCTACCATTGCCTTGAAAAAAAAACTCCCAGTGCAGTGCGAAAGCTTGGCGTATCTGTATGCTTTTTACACCACAAAAAATAAACGAATTTAATATGCTATATGCGTTTCTTGAGTATTGACAGTCTGGTGTATTTCAAAATAACGTTACAATATATCATTGCAATTTACGTAAATTAAGAGAACCTCATGCTAAATATGACAAAAACTATTATTGAAACGCTTTCATGATTATTATGTTTTAGGAATATAGTTTTTCTTAAAACCCGCTGCCCATTAATTTTTTCGTCGAAACGTTATGCTTAGCTGCTTTATTCTGAATGTGCCTTCCTCTATGCAAAGTGAGCTCTGCACTATAAACTTTAAGAACAGTCGTATTTGACAGATGGTTTTAAATACAGGACCCGTCTTGAAGCCATTACTGAAAGAAGAAAAGAGTATCTAAATTAAACCGTATATCGACGCATTAGAACGCGCCTGCTCAACTTAACGGCACCTGTGATTTACCAGAAAGGAAGTTTCGTCTTACGAAAGAAATTGATTTCTGCACGTTTAAATGCGATAACAGCCATCTAATGGCACGAAAACCACTCGTCCGAAAACTACTGAAGTTTTTTTTTTTTGTTCTTATTTTTCCGATGCGAATTTTCTTCTTACATTTACGAGCATGAAAACGGTGCCATTTCCTCTAAAAGAAGTTACAGAACTTTGCAGTTAAATGGATTTATTTATGGGTTTGCCCTTCTGTATTCTTCAGCCTTCCTGCGATTGACCTTGGGCAGATTCTGCACAGCCGCTGAAAAGCACGCAAGACCATCGTTAATTTAGGACATGTCAAAGTCTCCCCTAAGCAAAGCACGCACAGCGTTCGTTTTCACACATCTCGTAAAAACTATTTTTTTTTTAATTTTAATGTGCCTTAAATCACCTTAACTTGGGATATTAAAAAATTTAAGAGATCCGTAAAGATCTAGATGGGTGTTAAGTTATGATGACGAGACGGATTCCTATAAAATTTGTCTTAGACTTCAGCACCTAGTTCACAATTTTCCGCATTTCTTCTCCATAAATGAATTCTATGTTTAAATTTTGAAGTAGTATCTTGATTTAAATGTTCCAATAGCAGTGAGAATTCTTTTGCAAAATTTTATGACGTACATTGTTTGCGACAGAAGTTGTTTTCGAAATTTTTGCAAAATTTATTTATTGAAACTCTTACGCCAAAATGGTGTTTGTAACAACTGTTCCTTTGCGAAGAGTGATGAGATCATTATTCTAGAGTTAAATAAAAATGAGCTCACGTATATATGAAAACTTCTGAGTGAGACAGTACGATAGTTTTGAGACTCATTAACCAAGATTCAGAAAGGCTATGTTAATTACAAAAAGATGCAGTGCGAAAGATGCTTTTTTGTTTGCTTTAATTAAATTGATACAAAAAAAATGAAGTATCAAGTAACTACAAAAGTATTTGGCGTTTTTCGAGGGACAAAACGAAACACCTTGCAGCGATTGAATTTGCGGAGAGATGACGTTCCGCCAGCGGTGTATCGTCAGCTGAAATCCCAAGATGCCCTGAACATGTGAATCAGATGAGTAAGCAGCTTGGAAGTGGAAAGACGTGCAATTACAATGGTGGTTCCAGTGGAGATTATTCACGGCCCGATTCGTTTTATATTTTATTCAAGCGTTCTTCGCCTCTAATTGCAAACAACGCAAGTCTTCCTCCCACAGGTGATGTTTAGACCTGACTGCATACTTCTGTTACAATGCAAATGCGTTTTCTCTTCTACACTTGACAACTTAAGTGTACAAACATTTGCATGTTTTTACACTTAAGTATAAACAAAGGAACCATCGATGTCTAACTATGTAAGCAAATACACTGGTTTCCGTAAATTAAGAAACAAATTGAAAAATTGTTATAACTCAAAAAATATGATACTACAATTTGAATAAAATTTGAAAATCTTCATTGTACCATATGTTACAAAAAGTCTCAAGAGCATTTTATAGAAATATTTACATTTGGTATATGCAATAAAAAAACAACAAAAAAAAACATAAATCTGTATTCCAAAAGTTAAATTAAAAAGTGTCTTAATACGGTGTATGGTCGCCCCAAACAGCAATACAGACCCTACAGCGATGTTCCATGGTGTTAATAATGGTGTCTATGAGATGCGTAGGTATCAATGCTCATTGTTGCAGCAAAGCTGTTTGAAGCTCCTACAGGGTTCGAAAAGCGGGGTTGAGGCAAAGAATATCTATAACTGAGAAGAAGTTAAGGCTCGGGGAGACGTAACTAGCGCCAACGTATCCTGGATTACAAGATGCAGTGCACAGAAACCAACATATAGGCTGATGCCGGAGCAGACTGAGCACGCGTGTTTGTGTTGTTTTGTTGACTTCAGTTCTTCTAGTTTGGTGTTACAGGCTATGTGCTAGCCAGCCGAGCTCCTCACAGCGCGTAATTGTTGCCTTCTCAGTCTCGGTAGCGTAATCACTTTGCAAATCGGATGTGTTTGTTTTGTTGCGCCAATCGCGTTAGTTAAGGCTTTTGTTAGTTCTTCTGTTTTTCAGGAATATTTTCAGAAATGCCGACTACTACGGATTGTCTGCATTTTGTACGGATTATTAGGCCTAACTTTAATATTTGCTAAAATTTAATTTAAATAGTAATATTAATTGCTGTTACATATTTGTTTCACCAAATTAAGGTACGGGCGGTATATCAGAAAACAACAACAACAAAAAAAACTGCTCTAAGCAAATGGTCATCACATGGAAGGAAACAATCGTGGATCAAAGAAAAGCTCCGCTGCCGTAGTCCCCTAACGCCTTGTGTTCTTAAATGTTTGCTTTCCGGCAGAGCACACTACCAGGATGTGGGGGCGCTGTTATTGCCTGTTTTACGTTATCTCAACGGGAGTTGACGTTCTTCGCGCGCAGCTTTATATTCTTTGGTTGTTAGCAAAGAATATAAAGCTGCTCTGAATGAAAACGAAGGATCCCATCAGTGAGCGTCCCACACATGCTGAATTGGGTTAAGACCAGGAGAGTTTGCTGGCCACACCATACGGACAATAGTCTCTTCTTCAAGGTATTGCTGTACCAGCTGCGCTGTGTGTGGGAGAGCATTATCTGCTTGTCGTATGAATGTGTGGCCAATTGCACCCGCGTATGGCTGAACAAAGGGGTCCAGGATGCAATCTCCATACCTCGGAGCATTCGAGTTGCCACCTGGCAGCACGTAGAGGTCCGTCCGTCCGACAAAAGAGATGCCTCCCCATACACGCATACTACCTCCACCATACGTGTCCCTTTCCCAGATACGAGAGGGGGCAATATCTGGTCCTTGGCTCTCTCCAGATGAATTCAACGAGAATCACTCTGTAAAGCATACCTCGACTCGTCCGTGAACAGTAGAGATCTGCATTGATTTCGACTCGAATTCACATGCATACGCGCCCGATTCAAACGTTCTCTCCTGTGGCGGAAGGTTAGGAGCACACGCGCTAGGCCGTGTAGCATAGAGCCATCCTTCTTGTGGCCTTCTGCGTACCGTAGAAGCTGATACCGTCCTTCTGGTAGCTGCAGGAAGCACAGATCGAAGATGGGTCAGCGTAGCAGTCTTGTTCCGGTGCGCAGATAGCCGCAAATATCGATGTTGTGAGGACGTTGTTACCCTAGGTCTGCCTTGACTGTACCTGCAGGAACATGATTCTGTCCTTGACTGTACCTGCGGGAACATGATTCTGTGCTTTAGAAGCGGTTCCACAGCCTTTGGACCACAGAACGACTTACGTTCAGCCATCTGGATACGTTCGCCTGACTTTGGCCTGCTTCGAGTCTGCCTATAGCTGTGTAGCGTAGTTCCACTGATAAATGACGTCTCGATCACAAGATCCTTCTTCAATATCTGCACATGAATTGGCAACTCATTGTGAAACAACCAGTTTCATGTTGTTGTTAATTTGCATAAAGCTATGCTAGTGCTACTCGTTTGCGTACCATTCTCTGATGCTGTAGCAACTCGCCTGTAACATATGCATATTTCGTGCATATCTAACGATAATTTTTTTTTTTTTGATTGGAGGTTGAACGACCACCGTGAGCAACTCAATGGGCTATAAGCAGTCGCCCGTCCCTAATTTAGGGTCACTGGCTCCAGGGAAGGGAGAGAGCCAGTGCCGTAAGACAAACACAACATCCATGCCTGACCGAAATTCGAACCCGGACCCCTTACGGACGAATGATCAGAGGCCAGCGCCTTAGACCACTGCGCCACCGGGGCGGCCTAACGATAATTAACCAACTTATCACGATTTTTCATTTGGTTCCTTAATTTATGAAAACCAGTCAGGGGCGGTTTTCCGACTACGCGCAATAGGCGCGCGCCTAGGGCCCCACAGCTTGAGGGGCCCCGAAAACGTATAATTGGATTGGAAGTTTCGTTTTGCTTTTCAAAACCGAAACAGATTAATTCTTAAAGCGACTACTTTGTACTGCCAATTGATATTTTACTTTCTCATATTAGGAACATATATTTTTTCTTGCTGTTGCTGATACTCCGAATTTTCGAGTTCTTATCGATGCACTTATTTTGAAAGGAACGATCAAAATAATTTTGTCTTCCTTTTAGTGGTAGGTAAAGGAAAGTATTCACGCTTCCCAGAATTTTCATTTTTTAAGACAAATTCTTAACTGGCCTGCTATTCAACAAATTGCTTTCCTGCTACTTCCAGCCAAGGGAACACATCTATGTTGGAACCTTCTCCCCTTCCCCCGAGTTGCGATGAGGAGTGCTTGTAAATACTTTCTTGATGATCAGGGGTGTTTGCTGTCAATTGTTTTGTTTTTCCTTCGTGGTAGGAAATTCAAGTTTTTTTCTCAGCCCTAATCACTTTAAACCAGCCTGAACCAAAAGAGTTAATATTTAGGCAGAAAAATAAAAGAAATTCGAGAATATCTCACTATCTGTTTCTTATTTAATAGTGTTAAAAGTAATTTATATTGTATTGCAACAACATTTTCTTATTACTTTATCCACGCCTGGTATTATACTGATAATTATCAAGTATTCTCATCTTTTCTATTCCTTAAATCCACATAAAACTAACTTTTGAAAAAACAATAAGAAGTTTCAATGATACTCTGACTCAAAAACCTGTGGTTCCTACTTTTCAATTTTCAAAACGGATCTTTTGCATTTCATTTTTATGCTTCTGTTTCTGATACCTGCAGTGCAGGTTTAAAAAGAATCTCACGCATCTTTTTGACAGAATAAAAAATGCAGGCTTTCTCAATTTCCCGATGAAAATAACAAGAAAAAATGGTTTCAAGAAACTCTTCACATTCTCGCTTTCCAACACTGACTGATGAAATTTTTACAATCCAGCTTTCTTAGTCTCTGGCATTCGTCTATTCCATGGACGACTGAATCTCTTTGATTTAGGGAATTGTGCGCCACAGGAAAACTTCTCCACGAAAAGTCATCCACCTATTTCAAGTGAAGTATTTTGCACAAATTGCATTTTAAACGAATTTTCTGACTTCTCCCGTAGCTAATGTCTTCATGTATTTATTTTTGCTTGATGCCATGATCTTTGCCTACTAATTTGCTTATAACGTAGAAACAAGATGAGCACGTTTGTAAATCAAAGCACGTTTTGTAAATGAAACGTATTGGAATGTTATGAAAAATACCCAACGTACTGATAAATTTAGAGAAATTCCGATTTCAGCTCCCTTAGCGTTAAATTTGCCAAGTAAATTGCAAATGAAAAGTTGTTAAAGTAATCAGTTTTGCCAAACGTATCCAATTCAAAAAGAACTTTTGCTATAACTGAAATGGTTTCTTCGTAGCGTAAAGCTAAAATTTACTAAACTCCACTTTGAGAACTCTTAGCGAGAAATTTATGAACTAGTAGTGTAATTTTAAATAGGCAAAATTTAATGAATGTTAATGTCCTACCATTGGCAAAAATAATGTTTCAAAAATCTGTGAAAACCAAATTCTTTGGACTTGGCGCCTCTAGCAGGAAATTAATGAACTAATTGGAAAATTTAAATATTTGAGACTAATCTGAGAGACACAGAAATATTTTTTTCCTCTGAGTTGAATAATTTCTTTACAATAGAAGTTTAAGTTTTTGAATTTTCGACTTTGACAGCCCTCAGCGGTAAATTAATGAAGTATACGGATATTTAAAGTGGCAAACTTAATGTACTTTGAATTCCTATTAGCCGCAAAATTAATTTTCGTAATATCTCTAAAAACAAAAAGTTCCATATGCACGGACAGACAAAATCGTTACACTAGCAATGTTTCTTACAGAACGTTGTAATAATAGGAAAATAAAATGGCATTTTAAAAAGCGTAAAAACCTTTTCTTGCCTCACCCATTTCTGAGGCGATAAGTAGGGGAGGGGGCCCCTGAACCTTTTAGCGCCTAGTGCCCCAAAAAATCTTAAGTCGCCTCTGAAACCAGTGTACTTCTAACTTCCTCATCTCCGCTGTAGTAACGAATGGAGCCACAAGCTCGTTTGAGTTTTGGTTTCGTGAAGCTGAAAAGTCTGTTTATGTAAACATTTCTCGGAAAAGGAAAACAAACAAGTGTTATAGTCGTTAAAGCCAACGAAGTGAAAAACGGAAATTAATTTCAGCCTTTAAAGAAATCAACTCATCAGATGACTGATGGGGCCCTTCGTTTCATTCAGTGAACTTCACCATCTCATACAAGTCAGTCTTCGTTCTGTGAGACGAAAATATGTTTTCTTAATGCCGGAGTAAAAGGCTAAACCTTCCAGTACAGACCCTGCCGGAGCCCGGATGTTTTTACTTAACGGATGAAAAAGAAAGCCCAATTCTGCCCGAGGACTGGGTCATGCCCATGCACACCGTTAAGCAGAGGCTTTCTGCTCTGGCATCCACAGAAGACCAGCAATCGCCCCGATAGTGAATAGGTCTTCGGATCAGTTATCCGAATTATGCCGAGTCCGAGTTCTTGATGTGAAGCGAATGGTGTGCTTGTGTCACATGGCTCTGTCCCTTTCTTAAAAATACTGACTCTAAATTAGGGACAGGTGATTGTTTATAAGTTGCTCAGGGTGGTTGTTAAACCCTGAAACAAACAAAAGACGAGAAGACGTAGGTAGTGTGCATGCATGCGGCAATCGAAAGCGGTGATTCTGCTGCTTACCTACTTCAACAAAACTGGATGACGAGCAACACGAGAAACAAAACTTGATGCAAAGTGACATGAGAAATAACACTAGATGACAAGTGATATGAGAAACAAAACTAGATGACTAGTGACATAAGAAACGAAATAAAATGACAAGTGACACGAGAAACAAAACTAGATGCAAAGTGACATGAGAAATAACACTAGATGACAAGTGATATGAGAAACAAAACTAGATGACTAGTGACATAAGAAACAAAATAAAATGACAAGTGACATGAGAAACAAAACTAGATTACTAGTGACATAAGAAACGAAATAAAATGACATGTGACACGAGAAACAAAACTTGATGCAAAGTGACATGAGAAATAACACTAGATGACAAGTGATATGAGAAACAAAACTAGATGACTAGTGACATAAGAAACGAAATAAAATGACAAGTGACACGAGAAACAAAACTAGATGCAAAGTGACATGAGAAATAACACTAGATGACAAGTGATATGAGAAACAAAACTAGATGACTAGTGACATAAGAAACAAAATAAAATGACAAGTGACATGAGAAACAAAACTAGATTACTAGTGACATAAGAAACGAAATAAAATGACATGTGACACGAGAAACAAAACTTGATGCAAAGTGACATGAGAAATAACACTAGATGACAAGTGATATGAGAAACAAAACTAGATGACTAGTGACATAAGAAACGAAATAAAATGACAAGTGACATGAGAAACAAAACTAGATTACTAGTGACATAAGAAACGAAATAAAATGACATGTGACACGAGAAACAAAACTAGATGCAAAGTGACATGAGAAATAACACTAGATGACAAGTGATATGAGAAACAAAACTAGATGACTAGTGACATAAGAAACAAAATAAAATGACAAGTGACATGAGAAACAAAACTAGATTACTAGTGACATAAGAAACGAAATAAAATGACATGTGACACGAGAAACAAAACTTGATGCAAAGTGACATGAGAAAAACCACTAGATGACAAGTGATATGAGAAACAAAACTAGATGACTAGTGACATAAGAAACAAAATAAAATGACAAGTGACATGAGAAACAAAACTAGATTACTAGTGACATAAGAAACGAAATAAAATGACATGTGACACGAGAAACAAAACTTGATGAAAAGTAACATGAGAAATAACACTAGATGACAAGTGACATGAGAAACAAAACTAGATGACCAGTGACATGAGAAACAAAACTAGGTGACTAGTGACATAAGAAACTAAATAAAATGAAAAGTGGCACGAGAAACAAAACTAGATGCAAAGTAACATGAGAAATAGCACTAGATGAAAAGTGGCATGAGAAATAACACTAGATCAGTAGTTCCTAACCTTTTCGTATTCGCGGACCGGCAAAACGTTGGGGAAACTTTCACGGAACAGCGATGCCTAAACAAAACCTTTAAGCTATTTTTAAACATTTAATCTCATAATATTCCATATTATAATAATCACTGCGTACAATAACATAATTTGTATACCAGATTAATCCATGTTACCTACTTACAGCTAGTATCATTTAATCTGTTAATATTCTTTAATGATTAATAAGTGCAATCCATAACCAATATACCACAATACTCTCCTTGGCATTAATATCATTTTTTCTGGGATCAATGTGACGTCTGTTGCTGCTGCTTCGCGATAATGTTTTTGAGCCGTGGTTCCAGATTCGTATCTGCAAGGCGCAGTGCTGCATAAATGTCCATTATGTTCTTGTACTTAGTTTTGATTGCCGAAACGGCTGAAAAGTTTTTCTCTCAATAAATACGTGGTCGAAAAAGTTACCAATGATTTTAGAGCTTTGTCGCTGAGACTTGCATATTCTTTCTCCATAATACCCCAACACTGAGTCAGAGATTTCGATCTGAATATCGATATGGTATCAAACGGAAGTTCAACGAAGCTTTTCTTTTCCTGGTGCGTTAACCTGCAGGAGTTCAGATACTCTGGAAGGAGATTAGAAACTTATGCTTCCTCTAATCTTCCGCGGCCGGTGTTCAAAAAATTTAGGTCTACATTTCCTCTTACTGTGAATCCATTTCGATTCAAAAGAAAAGTAAATAAATTCACTCGTTTTTCGCGGACCTGTACCGGTCCGTGGGCCGGCAGTTTAGAAACACTGCACTAGATGACAAGTAACATGAGAAACAAAACTAGATGACTAGTGACATGAGAAACAAAACCAGATGACTAGTGACATGAGAAACAAGACTAGATGACTAGTGACATGAGAAACAAAACCAAATGACTAGTGACATCAGAAACAAAACTAGATGACTAGTGACATGAGAAACAAGACTAGATGACTAGTGACATGAGAAACAAAACCAAATGACTAGTGACATCAGAAACAAAACTAGATGACTAGTGACATGAGAAACAAGACTAGATGACTAGTGACATGAGAAACAAAACCAAATGACTAGTGACATCAGAAACAAAACTAGATGACTAGTGACATGAGAAACAAAACTAGATGGCAAGTGACATCAGAAACAAAACTAGATTATTACTGACATGAGAAACAAAACTAGATGACAAGTGACATCAGAAACAAAACTAGATGACTAGTGACATCAGAAACAAAACTAGATGACTAGTGACATGAGAAACAAGACTAGATGACTTGTTGCCGCGAAAATTCTTCTAATTTCGGGCACATTGCTTTCGGTATAGAAATGCTCAAATTTGGTGTTCAATTGCCCAATTAATTGTTTTAATTATGTTAATTAATTAACGTAATTAATTTTGTAACTGCTTAATTGGGGTAATTCGTAATTAGGTGCAAGAAATATTATCCCAACTCAGTCCGCATAGGGATTCGCTGGGTTCTTTTCATTTTTTTTCTTTGCTTTCCCTTCGCGAGGAGAAGGAGATCTAAATCGCAAACGCCAGGCCAGGTGCGAAATTTCGCAAACGAAGCGAAAGGTATTTTCTTCTATTTCCCGGCATTTGAGAAGCAACAGCATTGCGAATTACATAAAGCTTTCTTAACTAACAATGGCGCAGTGGTGGCTATACAGCGGAAATTTAAGAAAGAATCTTAAAGCTGGTAAGAAGGTAAGGCTAGTCAATAAATGGCACCCAAGCGCGGTGTCGGAGAACATATTTCAGTCGGGCATACGTGCCTTCGGGCAGTCTTCAAGTTTTAAAAAGGGTTTTCTGTGATGCTCCGATAATAGAACTCAACAACGGGTGGCAGTTATGGCCAAATAAATTTTTAAAGGGCTTAGATCAGGAGATGATCAGCAGGCCCGGAGAACATCTGCTCAAAGTAGCCACTGGCCGGCAACAACTGGACGGCGGTCCACTTGCGAACGAGGGGGGAAATTGGGGAACCAATGAAGGGGCAAGGAACGTCTTCTCGAGGTAAGGACACGCCTTGCAGCGGGGCTGTAAGGAAAGCGAAACTAAAATAAAATGAGGAACTTGGAAGAGGGTTTTTTTTGGAGGTCGGTCGGTCGCAGTAGTTTGGTCGGAGTGGTTTGTTGGCATTTTGTTGGAAGTCGCAGCTCGACGGCAGCGGTAGGCAAGAAATGCCTAACTGTGCGTGGGTCAAGAAGTCGGTCGTCACTGAGGCAGGAGTTTAGACACCCCAGAAAATTAGAGGGAAAATCTTAGAATCTACTGGCTGTTCTTTATCCACAGATGATACCAGCCAAAGACTACGGCCACCAGACGACAAGCGCCTTCCTCAGCCGCCGGATCGGTGCAGCACAGCAGAAGTTCTTTTAGGGTAAGACATCATCCAATTATTTCAATCTCTTGCATGCTGAGTATTCATTGAAAGTTTAGAAATGAAATATTATTGCTCACCTCGTACTAGTTGGATTGTTTGGGACGTTTGTAATTCTATAATACGCAGACGAAATCATAACTTCTTTTTGTAGAGATGTCGTATTATAACTTAAACTGGTCCCACCATTAAATTGCACCTAAATTAAGAATTAAACCCAAAATAAATTGTATATTTGTTTCTTTAAACAACGTATTTTTCTTCTCGCTGCTCTGCAAATGAGTACGAGTGTTGGTGTCCTGGTTTAATTTAAAGTAATAGTTTTCTTTCTTCACCGATAATCCCATTCAAGCATAAAACTGAAATGTTAGCTTTTAAATTTAATTTCTTTGCGGCATATGAGTTCTTGCGACAACCTCGTACGAGCTCGTATGAAACACAACGCTTTCAAGTCCCAACGATGAGACTGGGTCGCCTATACTAGGAAACCCAATGTCATTGTTGCCGATCTAGTCGATCGAAAATCGTTAACAAAATTTATGCCCTCAAGTTCTCCACCGGGACTTGGCGTGGTGACAGACTATTGACATGAGAAACAAAATTAGGTGATTACTGACATGAGAAACAAAACTAGATGACTAGTGACTTGAGAAACAAAACTAAATGACTAGTGACATGAGAAACAAATCTAGATGACTAGTGACATGAGAAACAAATCTAGATGACTAGTGACATGAGAAACAAAAATTACTTGATTACTAACATGAGAAACAAAACTAGATGATAGTGACATGAGAAACAAAACTAGATGACTAGTGACATGAGAAACAAAACTAGGTGACAAATAACATGAGAAAAAATGGCAATCGCGCTTTATAAGAAGCGACTACTTCGTTAAAGAAGCAAAGTTATGTTATGAACTACTGTAACTTTGAGAGCAGAAAGTCAGTAACGAAAAAATTAATATGGGTAGATATTTCTACCCATATGTTCGACAGACGTTTAGAAATTGTGAGAGTGGTTCCTAAATTCAACTGTGTACATAGTGTTTGGCGATGCACGATATTGAACTGCGTATCCGGCGATGCACGATATTGTTGAAAACGATTATTTAAAAACAGCAATGTTTGCTTTCCTTGTGCTCATTAATTTAGTTGAAGAATTCAGTTAGTATAAAAATTGTCACACTACTTGAAATTTTTCAGTAACAGAAATAGCATACTATTTAAAATACGAAGAAACATATTATTTATACAATATTTGTTTTTGTTATTAGAGTAAGAGCCGCATAGTAATCCGAATCTCTTTACAAACTGATTCATATTAACTACGTGTACAAGTATCAAGTGGAAGACACCACATGTTCTCCAAAGCTAACTTCGGCAACCGGGGTGGATGGATCCCGCCTGACTTTTTTTTTTTTTTTTTTTTTTTACCTTGCCACCAGAATGCATCCATCAAAAAAATCAGTTATACGGGGGTCCTAACAAAAGGTCTGCATACTCTCCCTTTTTGAGAAAAGTGTGAAGTAAAGGGAAAAAATTACCTTATTGCCGTTCAATGTACTCTCATTCGCTGTTAAAGACAGCTTGCCAGCAGGTGAGGTAGTACGCCATCTTTGTTAGCCCGTCGTATTACTCGGGTCACGTCCAATGACAGTTCGTCCAGAGATTCGTAGCGGATGCCACGGAGCTGATTTCTTAAATTTTGGGAAAATATCAAAGCCAGGTGAACTGAGATCAGGGCTGTATGGTGGGTGAGACAAAGTTTCCCAGCCATATTTCGACAAAAGTTCCCGTACCGACGCTACACCATGACACGATGCGTTGTCATGCAGCAAGATCGCTTTCGCTTCCAACAAGTTTGGGCGATTTTGACGAATTTTCGGTCTCAAATTTGTCCTCAGAAAGTCACGATAATATTGTGCGTTGACATTTTGCCCTACTGGCACTCGATCAGACACCACAACACCCCGAGGAGCATCGTACGCAAAAATCATTTGCTTCACTTTGGATTGTTGCCGATGTCACTTTGAGGGGTGTGGGAAACTTGATGCCTCCATTCTAATGATTATGACTTAAGTTCCAGCTCAAAATCACGAGTCCAAGTCTCATTAGTTGCGATGATTCTGTTCAGGAAGATGTCGCCCTCTCGTTTGAACCTGTGGAGGTGATCCTGTACGATGCTAACTCTGGCTGCCTTCCGATGTGGAGTGAGTTCATGGAGCACCCAGCGAGGCGATTTTTCTTTTTCCCAGGACATGGTGGACAAATTTGCGTGATGAGCAACCTTCTCGACTGTCAAACGACGATTCTCTTCGAGAAGCGTTGTAACAATGGTGACAGATGTTTTTTCTGTCGCCGTTTGAGGTCGGCCTGATCGGTGATCATCTTCGATGTTGCTTCGGCCCTCCCGAAAGCGCGATTCCCATTGAGAAATTGTGCTTCGATCAAGACTTCCTTCCCCACAAACTTCTTGCAAGGCAGTGTGAATTTGTGTCGGAGTTTTTTCCCGCAGAGTTATATTTTGACGTACGAGCGCTGGTCTAACACCATGACTCTACCTAAGGAGCTTCTCGCTTCCATTTCGAAACCCTCTCACCTTCATATAGCAAATGATAGCGCGTCGTTCTGACACCACTGCGTTGTTCAGAGTTTGACCTTGACATGATGTAATCATTTTTCCAATTGCATCATCCGTTTCCGTTTCAGATTAACGTGTGCAGAACTTTTGTTGTGACCCTCGTAGTCTAAAATTAAATGCCTCATGTGGGACTCCAAACGTTGCCCAGCTCAAACAACTAGTCAAAAACCGACGTTTGTGAACACTCGCCTATTGGAGCGGCATACCGGCTTAAGACAGTTTGGGAACATCTTGCATTAAGCGTGGCATCGACTCCACTTGACTGCGGATAATGTCCTCGGGTATTTTGCCCAGCTGGATAGAATGACATCGCGGATTTAGGAGACGGAGCGAGACATTGCCGTCGACTGGCGAATACTGCATGCAACTGAATCCCATAAATGTTCTATTGGATTCGAGTTTAGATAATTTGGAAGCTACGGAAGCACATGAAATGCTTGAGCAAAATCTCCGAACCATTTTTGTAACATGCGGCAATTGCGGCATTGTCTCCTGGAAAGAGTTCAATCGTCGGGACAAATGGTCACCAAGCAAGTCACCACATACTCCGAAAAAACGCCTAGGTACTGGCAATGAATTTCTGTTCAGAGGGGATGAGGAGACCAAGCGAAGTACATGAAAACAATTCCCATGCGATGATGCTTCTGTTGCGGGCGGCCTGTGTTTATCCAAACTGCAGTCCGGTTGTAGCTTCTCATCCCCGCGGCGTCGAATGCGAAACCTTCTAACGACATGTTGGAACAGAAAACTGCATTCATCGGACCAGACCACTCTTTTCTGATCGTCCAAAGTCTTGCCGTTTACACGCCACTGCCTGCAGAACTGTCGATCACTATCGGTCAACACAGGCACGTGAATTGCTTACCAAATGCGTTTTTATATATGGTTCGGTGAGTCCAGCTTTCAGTCCAAACGAGTCGGTGTGCAGATTTCAGATGCACGAAATCAAATGACCGAGCTTCTGGCGAGATTCGTTGCTACAACGGAGATAAGGAAGCTCGAAACATTTGTTTAAAATGCTCTACAAACGAGACCAAATTGTGTATACTTAAATGTGGAAGAGGAAATGCGTTTACATTTGCAACAGAAGTAAATAGTCAGGTCTAAACCTCATGTGTGGGTAGAATTCTCGCGAGAAGTGGAACGTTTCTCTGCGTTATATTCTCAATTCAGTGGAGTAGCTTTGTTTCTCCAGAGGAAGCCTTGCGTTGTGTGAAATAAGAGGCGGGGAACGCTGGATGAAAACATGAAACTAGCCGTGCAGAGACCTCTACTGTGTACTACTACTATTTTCTATTCATCTTCCGGGTCTTCTGATGCAAAATTCTTCTATTAGATAGAGCAAAGTTCATTTCATTTTTTATAAGAAATATCGTTTTCGTTTTTTTCTTTCCCTTCTCACTCTCTCTCTGGAAATCTAAAAACCGGAATCTTGTTTTTCTTCTGAAAGAAACATTTGAACTCCAGTACCGATAGGATTGAGAGTCGCTTACCGCTACGGTGGTCGATGGATCAGAAGTTTAGACTTCTGGCCAATCGGCCGAGTTGGAACCTAATTAGAATTCCGAATTAATGTATATAGATTGTACGCTTGTACTAAGGTGCTGCTGTCCCTTTCCTAGAACCAGTGGGCCTAAATTACTGTTGGGGATATTTAAACAATGAAACAATCAAATCAATTGATTTATGGAGAACAATCTCTAACCTCCATAATACAGAACTTGTTTGCGGTGTGGCTGTCACGTCACCAAGTTCAATTATGAAAAATACGAAGCATATTAACTTTAAATCACCATTAAAGTCAATAGTGTTTGATTTAACTTATGAAACAGAAAAACTCAACGATATGATGTTGAAAAAACTAGATTTTAATGTCTGTACTAAAAGTGAATGTCTCCAGTAGCTACGTATTATTCATATTCCTTAGAAAGCGGAAACTTTAAAATTATGTAAAAATAAAGACTTTTTAACATATTTTACACCCAGTAGTTCATTTATGATTCTGTGATACAGGTAGTTAAGGTACGTAAGGCTATTTTGCGATTTTCAAACTGATTTATTGATCGCTGTTCGATGCTCAGTTTTGAAATTATCTACCTCATGATCTTACAATAATAAATAATTTCAATGTATTAAAAAAATTAAAACTACATTCTGGGACTACCAAGAATATAAACAAGAAAGATGACACCGAAGTTTCGGGTGTAATAAGCACATCTTTTGAATCCGTTCTGACGCAAATTAAATTTATCGAAGCTATTCAAAAGTCAATGGAACCGGTATGGAAAACAATAGATCTGACGAAAGAAAGAAGATTTTCAATCGGGTTTTTAATCCCTCAGATATTGCTGTAAACGGAATCGTGAGCTTACGAACTCTTAGAAACAGAGATACCGACAAAAATAAGGTGTGACTTTACGTCCCCTGGTGGGAAAACCATGCATTATTTTAGGAAGAAAGTATTCTCAAAAGGTGTATCCATATAAGCGGTATCGGTCGAAGAAAAAAAAATTAGTTGAGTTTTCAGGAGCCCAGATTTTGCAACAAATACTTCAGAAGCAGAAATTAACACGTATGATGCCACTCACAATGCAAAAAGAATTTTTCAAATCAGACTTATAGTTGCAGAGATACCGTGGGTACAGACGGACGGACGGACAAACCGATAACAGAAGCACAATCTTCTTTTACAAAAGACGTGCTAAAAAGGGAAAAATGGAATAAGGAGAAATGAAACGGAAAATGCAAACATACGGGAGAGCAGGGAAGAAGGGACTAAAAGGTCAAAGGGATACACTAGGAAAATGAGAACAGGGTGGCGACATAGTAGGGAAGTGGGAAAGGTTGGGAGGAGGGTGGAGAAATAGGAGGATAGGAAACAATTTTACTAATACTCATTTCTCCTAATACCTTTGAATGTTATGCACCATGCTTTCAGGCGTAAATCTGACTTGCCTACATTTGTATATTTGTATAGGGAGATCAGGGTCTTGTCAGGACTTTTGTGACCTTTTCCCAGATCTTCCTTGCTGTTACAATTACTTACACTGTTGTTACATTACATTGTATTTTTCGTTTTAATGTAACAGCTAAATAAACTGAATTGAATTGAATTATTTGTTATCAGGAAACTCGTCCGTGTTCTGCTAGAAAAAATGGCGTCAATTTACGAAGTCTGCATAACCCGAACAATTGACTCTGTCTCAAACGGACGGTAACAATTGATTTGCCTCTTGAGAGAAGCGGTTAGAAAGATTCGATGTACAGGTACATAACACCATGTGCGACGCGCAATCTCACTTAAACAACAGTGCTTGTCGGAGAGAAGGATCCGCACGATCAAAACTCTTTCTCTCTCTCGTTGAATCGCTATTCCGAATACTATCTGGGTGTTAGCGGTGCATGTAATACACTCTGTGACACTGAAATGCCACCTTCTGATGGAACAGGAATACAGACAGAGTGCTTGGAGCAATAACAGCCAAGACGTAAGAAACACATACTAAAATGTGCTGACGCTAATGAACACACTTATTGACATAAAACCACGTTTGCTAGGACAGATCAGTATGATGTAAAACAATCTCGGTTGCAGATACAGAGCTACGCGTCTCGACATGGAGTCGCACAGCTGTCAGATAGCCTATTGCGGTATCTCCCCTAAGCCTCTTTCGTATCTCCACTAAGATTCTCGCGATATTTTCCATTAAGCCTCTTGCACTTGTTCTCGCCCAATAGCCGTGGTCTGTGCTGACTGCTGGTAGGTTTGAAGATGGCGTTCAATCATGGCTATCACATGCCCCGTTGGTAAATGTTCAATGGAAACCCTTTCGTTTTGTATGCGGACATCAACATCTGGAAAACCCGGGCAGGCCATTTTTCAACATGAATGCGAAAAATATCACAGGCCAAGGAAAAAAGGAGACAACAACGGGTTTCAAAATCTCGGATACAAAGAGACCAACATTCAGTTTGACGCTGAAGAATAGCTACAATGAAAAATCATCGTACTTGATCTCTCACCAAACCACAACACCCGCACGATATGCTCAACAGCGTTTCAAAATAGCTGTAAGCTCATTGGGCTCACCACGTTGTCGCTACACGTGTACGCGTTGATTATCGGGCTCCATGAAGAAGCGGGATTCATCGCTGAAGAACACTTGACGCCATTTTATACCCCAGTTGGTCTTTGCGCGGAATTATTGCAGACGGTATTAACAATGAGCATCGGTAGCGTTGACAGTGGTAATCGAAGTAATTGCCGGCATGTAGAGATGTCCGCTTCTCCAAATTGGCATGCACTGATTCAACAAAGATGAGGTATTAGCGGATGAAAGTTAAAGCTCTTTGGACGTTTGCTATAAGGGCGGCAGTTGCGGTATGAAGCAGTCGACGGAGAAGACTATTTTTCCATTCCGTAGTCATCCGTAGTGCTGGAATACTAATTCGTTAAGTACTGTGACCTTCCTTTAACCACTGTTGCCAACATCGGCGCACTGTGCTATTGTCAGAGCTAGCACGTCCCATTACAAGACGAAGCGAACATTCCGCCCCTTGAAATCCAGTAATCCACCATCGTTCCAAATTCCTGAATTGTTGATATCGATGTCGGAAGTTAGGTCTTGGCATACTCGATAACCTCCTTACAATCTGTATTCGGTCCCTGAGAAATAAAATCTCGCAGAATGCCTTTCACAAGCGTTTCTTTCAGCTCCAGGCGTTTGTTTAATATCCACGCTCTTTAAGTTGGTGTTTATTTGAACTGAAACTTCAGGCTGATTGGTCCAATATATTAGCCATTTGCATATACGTCACAACCAGTGGCGTATATTCGAGTCTAGCTGCGAAGTCCAGAGAATGCAGAAATAAAACTGAATTAAATATACACAAATAAAAGTCAATTATCAAGGGTATTAAAATATATCGATGCTTTCGGTGCGAAAAAAAAAACGCGTGCGGATTCGCTTCTTTGACTCAGTCTGGCGAGCGAAAACCAACGGCATAACGCAAGCAGCTCTTCCAGAGTCTTCGTAGTTCTGATGCGAAAACCTTTGGTACCATTGCCTGCTAGCGTTTCCATGACAACATGAATCAGCTGGTAGAGGGGAATGGGCCATTGCTTTGGGAAACGGTTTGCTCAGGAAAAAGAAGAGTTAGACTATCTCAGTCACTCGCATACTCCCGCCCATAAGTGTTTCGCGAGAGTTGTTTCAGTTTTTGTGAAGTGTCAATGAATTAAAATCAGAGATATTATATCTTAAATTCGTGGCTTTGTTGGATTCGAACTGTTTTGATAAATTTTGTGAAAGCTTCTCTGAACATCTACTGTCAAAACTTAAAGAAGTCTATGCTTCAAATTTTGATACAGCTCGATTAAAAAATGAACTGAAGGTGTTTTATTCCTTTGATGAATACAAAAACAAATCAGTAAGAGACATTACGTGCATGTGCGCCAACAGAGGGGGGGTCACAGGGGCCACCTAACCCCCTGTAGAATAGTTTTTCAGTTTATTTTATTTTATTTTATTTATTACTTTTTTTTTACACTCACAGAACTGGACCACAAGGAAAAATGGAGTTTGGGGCGTTTAATTTAATATCCCAATTTTATTGGAAATTTGGAATTGGAAAACGATAACGTGAAAGCGGAAAACCTAGCAAACCGTAAGGTAGTACACCCAAACAAGTTCCGCTCAGGGTGGTGTGTGCTGAACTTAAAAGGCTTGGCATGGCCGACACTGTTCATTATTTTGAAAACAGTAACCAATGTAAATGATAATACATGACTATTACTAACATACACTTTCTTCAAGAGAAGCATCAATTAATAATAATAATAGTAGAAGTAAGTAAGTAGTAGTAATAATAATAGTAAATCTTTCATTTTCACGAATTACTGTCTTCTACATATTAGCCAAACCTTAATTAATTACACTTGACCTCCCCTTGAAAAATTTCCTGCAGGCGCCCATGATTACGTGTTACATAAAGTTGAATAAATTGGACATAGTGTTTAGAGAGGTGTATAAACTAACTGACCTCATATTAAACTTTCCATCAACAACTGCAACTGCGGAAAGAAATGTTTCAGCATTAAAAAGAATCAAGATACATCTTGGAGTCACACAAGGACATGCACATTCGAAAATTTTGGCTGTTTTGTCAATAGAGGAAAACATTTTTTTTTTTAAATATGAAAAAGTACTCGTAAGAAACATTTTACGAAAACGTAGCACTCAAGTTCACACAAAAGGAGAAGAAGAATGGAGCTCATGTATAAATAAAGTGTTCGGAAGAAGAATGGAGTTCATGTACAAATAAAGTATTCAGAAGAAGAATGGAGTTCATGTACAAATAAGTGTTCAAATCCTAATCCTCGTAATTATTTGGTATCATGTTAGCAATGGCACGTACCTAAAATTTAGAAAAAGAGTTACTTCTACTACTTAACTATTAAAAATTAAACTTCGCAATTTAAAAAAACAGTACTGGGGGGGAGATAGCCCAGGTCTCGGACCCAAGATACGCCATTGGTCACAACTCACCCTTCTGCCTATTTGCATGGACTTCCGAACACTCTTAATAGGCGCTGTAATTTCAGTGTTACACTGTATATATTTCATTAATATTAACATCATTTCTTCGTCTCTGGGGTCATTTGCCGTTGTACAAGGGCTGTGAAAATGATTTGCCATGCTTTAAATAAAGCCTTTTAATGCTGCAATTTTCCGAAGTTCTATTATTTTGGTCCCCCATTCATCAATTGTTCTACGGCGTTGGCTCTTGTCTTCTTATACATATGAATCTTATTTCGAATTCCCGTAAGGCGAAGATATTGGATTCGCTTAGTTCCCTCCTCTTCCTAGAACCGCTGGCCCTAAGTTTGAAACGGGCAGCTCCTAATATAAACCCCGAAACGTGATGTATTAAAAAAAATCGTCGACTTTCAAGAACGTCTTAGACGTTTCATAATATTAGATGCAGACAAGAGCAGTACAGGAGAAAAATGTCCCATTGTGTAAACATGAGAGCGAAAGTACAAGGATCTCGAATACAAAGGATGCTAATTCAGCGAAGAACAACCAAAAAAGTATTAAAATAAATAAGAGTCATTACCTCGTGTAGCATGAAAGCCTTTCTGCAAATGAATAGCATTTCTTTGGAGATTACGACCAAACTCAGGGATTTAGATAATACATGTGTTCTTTTTGGAGAACAATGCTTTCATATTACAAACATAAAAGGGCTTTGCTTAAAATTTTAAATAAGCATCTTTTAAAATGCTTTGAAAAAAGAAAAAAGCTTCTTTTGTATGTATGTTGTTGGCTGAAAGTTACTTCAAGTACGTCATTTCAGAAGCACATGATTTTCACTTTTACTGGAGTTTCGTAATTCCTGGCAAATTAAAACATCGAGATTATTAATGAATGCTTAACAAGTAAAATGAAAAGAAGTCTTAGGCATCAAAGTGTCGTAACTTATTAAAACTGAGCTAATTTTTCTTGGAAAATTGCAAAGTTTGCTATATCACAAGGAACGACACCTCTGACAAAAGAAAATTTGCAACTTACTGACATACGTTTCCGTTAAAAAAGAAACTAACATTTTTTTCTTTCTAAGATATAATATCTGAAAAGAGCAGATGGTCAAATTCCTAATATGGCAGAGGAAACTGTTATCTTCTATAATAAAAAAACATAAAAGCCAGAAAAGCTCACTATAAATGCATCATTATCTTTATCGCATGAAAACACGAATTTATGATGATTCAAGTTTCATCGAGTTTTTTTTTTCCTAATGGTAGTGATGATGCTTAGTATTCTGAGTGACAACTGATATAGAGGATGATTTCAAAATATACAGACAAACTTAAGGAACGCTTTCTGTTGCGCATGGTAATGAAAACGTTCCAATGCTCTTTGGGTCGGAAATACCTACTTTGTAAGTTATAGCACATTCTGAGAGTGAAGATTAACCACTTGTCAAACAACATGCAGCTAAAAACATCATCATATGTCCGACATGTTAGCGCATACATTATATTGACAAATGTCACCGGACACCCTTTCAAAAGCAAATGAACGGATCCGCTGTGGTGTTAAGATGCACGGTACAGCTGCAAACGGTATAAAATCAAGTCTGCAGCTGACCGCGATCATATCGCACTGTGAGATTGAGTGAAAATGTCGCGGCGGGAGAGAACTGACTGTCACTGTTGGGGCGGGAGAGAACTTACTGTCACTGTTGTGGCGGGAGAGAACTAAAAGGAAAGATTGTTGGGTGTTTAATATATTAGTGGGTTGTCCATAAGAGAAACCGAGAGGCGTTTAAACATACCCAAGTCAACTGTTTTGGATGTACTGAATAAGTGGAAGACACATGGCGTGCCTGAAGCAGCAAAACGTACCGGCGCACCAAAGAAAATCAGTGATAGAGGTCGTCGAATCCTAAGGAGAGTCGTTACAGCTAATAGACGGAGTGTTGCACAAGACCTCAGTGTACAGGTGAGTACAAATGCTGGAACCTCAGTGTGTATACCTACCATTCACAGAGAACTTCATTCCATGGGTTACCGTGGTTGTACGGCTGCTCATAAGCCTTTCATTTTCACTCGGAATACAACTCGTCGTTTAGCATGATGCAAAGAACATTTATCGGGGACCGTAGATCAATGGAAACGGGTCCTATGGACTGATGAATCCAGATACATGATCCATCAGTCTGATGGCCGTATGTGGGTATGGCGGCAGCCGGGGGAACGCTATTTTCCAATGTAATGTTCCTACGGTCAAGTTTCGAGCTGGCAGTGTACTCGTGTGGGGATGTTTTTAGTGGTATGGTCCCGGCCCATTGGTTATCGTGGACAAACCTGTTAACCAGCACGTCTACCTCGATATTCTGGACAATTACGCCCTGCTAACTTCGTGGCAATACTATGGAACCGAGCCTTGTTGGTGCCAGCAGAATAATGCACCGAGCCATAAAGCAAGGACTGTTACGGCGTGGTTTGACGATAATTCCGTGTCGTGTGTGGACTGGCCAGCACAGAGCCCTGATCTTAATGCCATAGATCATCTATGGGATTAATTAGAGCGCCGCACAAGAAGTTTGGAACCAAGGCCTTTTACTAAGCAACAGTTAGCGGCAGCATTATGTACTGAAAAGAATAGCATACCTATCGCTGTGTTCCAGAACCTTGTTGAAAACATGTCTCGAAAGGTCAGTGCATGCATTAAGGCCAAATGTGGGCCGACACATGTATGTCAATAAATGCCATGTTGTGTTTCTCTTCAAAGTGCCCGGTGACTTTTGTCAGTATAGTGTGTATGCAAATGCTTAACGAAATCACACCACTCCTGTGTGATGCAATTGACCATGAAATTAGTTCGGAAATTTGGTTACTCGGAACTTGTGTGTAGCAAGTCAGTAGTCTTGTTGTTAGTCTCAATCCATGTATGTTTTGTGCTGCCGTATCATTAGCATCCAGTTCCCCAGCGCTTCAATAGTAGTAACTCATTTTGTTCATAGCGTTGAAACTAAGCGTCTCAACAGGATAGCTTTTCCCGAACGACAATGTCTGTCCTCGGTTGCAACATTCACCACAGGGTTGCAAATGCCTCTAGAAGCAACGAAAACACCATACTGGTTCGTCGAGAGCGGAAGAGAACCGGTTTCCATCGCAGAACAGCTACACACAAGCAAATATCAAAGCCAAATGTCTGTTGGAGAAACATGAGCAAGATAAACGCCAAGCATTAGTCGGAATGGTATGAAGCTCAGCGCCAGTGGACTCTAGAGCAGTAGGAAAGGATTATCTGGAGTGGTGAGTCACGCTTCGCCATATGACGGTCAGACGGACGAGTGTGAATGTGGAAAATGCCAGGTGAACGCTACCTTCCCGACTTTGCTGTGCCAACTGTCAAGTTTGGTGGAGGAGGCATCATGCTCTGGGGCTGTTTTTCGTGGGTTGGATTGGGTTGGGTTCCCCATTTTCAGGGTCCAGGAATCTTAACTCTGCAACCTGTAATGACGTTCTCTACAATTCTGTGCTCCCAACCTTATGGCAAAATTTCGGTGAGGACCCTTTTCTTTACCAACATTACAATGTCTCCATCCAAAAAGTCCTTACAAGAATGGTTTCATGAAAATGGATGTGGAAGAGCTTGACTGACCTGCACAGAGTCCGATCTCAACCCCATGAAACACTTTCGGGATGGATTGGAATGACGACTGCCCGTTCATCATTGACCGACCTAAATAATACTCTTGTCGAAGAACGGAAGGTGACTCATCCCATCATGCCTTGGGTCGTGTAACATAAAATAAAGGATTAAAAGGGAGGGCATATCGCATATCGCTAATGAAAGGATTATAGTCAATACTTCTCAGAAGAGAAGAAAGAAGGAACTGTTTCGCCCTAGCTTTCCTAAAACCCTGCTGCTATGTAAACATTTCTATTTGGGGTGGGCAGAAAATTTTGGACGCCATTTGGTTCAAATATATCGGCATATTAAAGGGTCGATAACGAATGTGATCTCATCGTACGGACGGAAAACTCACAGAACGATGATACATACTCATCAGCAAGCTGTTGATAAACTTTAGAGCCAAAGAATTCTATTCCTCGATAAGGGCGGTTAGTAGCTCGGGAAAAGTTCTGTGAGGAGGCTGAGGAGCAGCTACTTGTCGTCTCAGAGCATCTCAATCAATCATGCTCTCTATAGGGTTCAGGTCCGGAGACCTGGCTGGCAAGTCATATGCCGAATTTCCTCGCTTTGAGGAAAATCATCGACAAGCTGACCTTGTGCAAACAAGCTTTTTCATCCATTAAAAGAAGCTGAAGGCAAACAGCTTCCCGAAAAGGTCTGACATAGGCCTCTAGGTCCCTACAGCGTTCAGCATTCACATTGCCTCCTGCGAAATGGTGTGTGGCATGGCCGTTGAACTTAATGACATCCCATTTATCCAGATCACCGCGCAAGTCCACACACAAGGAGCTTAGTGGATATATCCAGATTAAACGCAAGTCCACAGACAAGGAGCTTGGTGGATTGTGCTTGATAACATTTTGAAATCATCAAAGAAAAGTCAGCGGGATATTGCTAAAGAACCTGGTATGAAGAGAAAGTGTGTGCAGACAGACACTTGTTCATCAGTTGGGAAGATTTTTATATCGTATGAAGGTATGCGATATGTTACGCGAGGTGTTTATTCTGTGCTCGCACGTTAAAAATGTATATGAAGATGAACATTTTCTGTCCACTACTTGGTTTTCTGATGAATGTCACGTCACCTTGGACGGTCACGTGAACAAACAGACGACCCGATTTATCGGGTTTGAACCGCCGACTGAAGCTGGAACGTTTTCCACACTCTGAAAAGGTTCCTGTGTGAAGTGCCATTTCTGGCCATGGGATCATTGGACCCCATTTTTGGAATATGTGAGTGGTATAGATGTGTTACTGTGAATGAGCGAAGGTACAGATAATTGGTTGTCTCACCCTTTGTGGAAGATTTGAGACGATTTATTCGAGCTAGAAATCTGCGTTTCAGACAGCAGTGGTTTCAACAAGATAATGCGACAGTACACACTGCTGGAGACACATTGCAGCTTCTTCCACAACATTTTCAGAACTGCATAATCTCAAGGAGAACATACTATCCGCACCCTTCGAATTCCCCAGATCTCACACTACCGGATGCTTCTTTGTGGGGCATACTGAAAGAAAACGCGTATAGCGCGATCCAGTGCTTCGGGATATTGCACAGCTCAAAACTAACATGAGACGTGTATTGCATTCAATTTCACAGGACACAATTGCGGGAAAGTTTGAAAACCTGCAGTGTCGGTATGAAAAATACCTGGATTTGAATGGTTCACGCCTACAACATGTCATCTGAATCTTGAAGACGTACGGTAAGATCTGAAGACCTTTGTTACGCACTATTCTGAAATTAAACACGTATTGTTTTCATTCCTTGCCTTATGACTCGACATAACGTTCGGCAAACTTTATTTCTGGCCATACTATACAATAGCGAGTACTGGAATAGTTTACAAATTTACTAATCTTTTATATCTTCAGAAAGAGGAACAAATGTTGGTCTTTAAAGAAGGAACATTGAGTCTCCTATCTTGAATGCTGGTGAATGCGGTGTTAAAAACATTGGCAGGGAGATATAACACTCGACAAAGAAACGGATGTGCCAAGGAAATACTCCTTCAAATACCCCCAATGAAACCTTGACACGGGACCAAGTCACGGAGACATTTAGAAATGGTAAACATTTTGAGGATGAAAAGTAAGAGGATGAAAAAGTACGAACCATAGAAGTACACCTTCTTCAAATACCTTCCATGAAACCTTGACACGGCCAACTCACGGAGACATTTAGAAATGGTAAACATTTTGAGGATGAAAAAGTACGAACCAAGGAAGTACACCTTCTTCAAATACCTTCCATGAAACCTTGACACGGCCAACTTACGGAGACATTTAGAAATGGTAAAAATTTTGAGGTTGAAAAAGTTGAGGATGAAAAAGTACGAACCAAAGAAGTACACCTTCTTCAAATACCTACCATGAAACCTTGACACGGCCAAGTCACGGAGACATTTAGAAATGGTAAACATTTTGAGGATGAAAAGTAAGAGGATGAAAAAGTACGAACCAAGGAAGTACACCTTCTTCAAATACCTTCCATGAAACCTTGACACCGCCAACTCACGGAGACATTTAGAAATGGTAAAAATTTTGAGGATAAAAAAGTTGAGGATGAAAAAGTACGAACCAAGGAAGTACACCTTCTTCAAATACCTTCCATGAAACCTTGACACGGCCAACTCACGGAGACATTTAGAAATGGTAAAAATTTTGAGGATGAAAAAGTTGAGGATGAAAAAGTAAGAGGATGAAAAAGTAAGAGGATGAAAAAATTAAGGATGAAAAAGTAAGAGGATGAAAAAATTAAGGATGAAAAAGTACGAACTAAGGAAGTACACCTTCTTCAAATACCTTCCATGAAACCTTGACACGGCCAAGTCACGGAGACATTTAGAAATGGTAAACATTTTGAGGATGAAAAAGTAAGTGGATGAAAAAGTACGAACCAAGGAAATACACCTCCTTCAAATGCCTTCCATGAAACCTCGACAAGGCCAAGTCACGGAGACATTTAGAAATGGTAAAAATTTTAAGGATGAAAAAGTTTTGCTGTGGTCTTAGAGGGGAGGATCTTAACTTCTCCAGATGTACTTAGAAATCATTAATTTTTGGGTAACGGAGTCCAAATCTTGAGAACGGAACACTAAGTACCGGAAGACATCATTCGTAATTAAGCTTCTCAAAGGAACTTTACGATAATTAACTTTTTGAATTGCATCCAAAATCGTTCTTTACGGTTTTCCCAACTTTTCTAGATCAAAAAGAAACATTAAAAAAACTGTTTTTAATGAAGGATTTTTGAAAATTTAACGATTGATGTTTAGGCTACTGCAGTCCCTAATACATAAACTCTTCTCAAACGTACCGCGGAGGGTTGCCAAAAAATTGAGAGCACTTAGGGATTTTTCAAACTTTTTCGACAATCGATGGGAAAGACGCTGTGAAGTGTGGATTACTGCACAGATGTAGACATACATACATACATGCTCTCGTCGGTCGCTTACAGAATGCTGCAATTACTGAAATAAAAAATTAATTAGCATCATAGGAATTTTTTTACTTGCACTACTAAAATCTGCTTTAACTCAGTATGCAGCGTTTCAGTCGCATTGTTCATAGAAACACTTTTAATCACTTTGCGCTATAAAACATGTTTCCAAAGTTTGACTTGACCTTTCGGAAAAACAAACACCGTAAAAAAAAAATCGGGCACCAAACAATATGCTGAGACCAAGAACAGCAGAGTTCAGTAATAAGGTTCAGATGTTTAATATCGATTGTAAAAACTGGCAGATCATCGGATGAGAAATCAGAAAAAATATCAGACTTAGGAATACTCAGTGTTGTTCTATTTAGCATTATGCTTTGTGAAACTGAGAAACATCAAAAAAGCATTAACGAAACAAATTTATTTCTACACTGATGAAATTTTAATGACGAGTAGCAAAGAAATCAAGATCAGAAATAAAAATAAATGAACATTTAAGAACCGTAATGGAAGAAGCCAGAAATGTAATTTAAATTATAAAAAAAAAGCCGTTGGGGTAGTATTTGCATGTTAATAAAGGAAAACGATTTCCTGAAATGATTCTGGAATCGATCGATGAGGGAATTAGAGAGAGAGTGAAGATCAAAGAACCTGAATGGAGGAGATAAAAGTGGAGGAATAAAAAGCGTTAAATAAGAACTGATTAGAGAACAAGAACTGAACTGATTCCATTACTTTCCTGGGTAGTAGGAAATTGTGAATGCAGATTTTAAAGTGAAAGGATCAATAATCAGGGATTACAAGAGGAATAAGAAACATCGGACACAAATTCAAGAAGCTGAAAGATGTGCGGTTATTAGAAGAGTACTGATATTCAGGGGAGTAACTAGCATGCAGTACAGGAGGCATCTGTTTGCGTGCTACTGAAACTTAGGAAGATTCTTGTCGTTTGGCGATATCCCAATTTTGTGCTAGTTTTGTTAAGGTTTCACATTTGAACCACGATCTGAAGATTTCTGAAAAAATAGATGTAAAGTATCTTGCGTGTTTCAGAGGGAAAAGGCCTAAATAAACCACTACTAGCAGCGTTTTCCTCACGCTTCGCTATGGTATTCATAGATCCGTAAAATTCTAACAGAGAAACAGTTGCAATTAACCTTTATGTCACAAAAGAAAAGTGTTTCATCACTGAATCCTTTCAGTTCTTGATTATGTATCAGCAGCAAGGACCTCAACTAAGAAACGTATTCATGGGCTGCGGAGAACTCAGAGAAGCATGGTGATACAGTATGTTTGGTGTAACCAAGAAAGATAGAAAAGGGAACTTCTGGATTAGGAAAATGATAAGAGCTGATTCCGTCATGATCTAAGCAAGTATCATCAGATGGTTATGGGGAATTTATCACACTTAGACAACTGAATTACTTGACTGGGCACCATGGGATAGTAAGACACCAGGAATTATACCACATGAGAATTAGATGGCTAAATTTTGAAAATATACTGAAGAGACGTTGGCGAAACTTGCTCAATACAGAGTTGTGGAGTTCTTCAACTACAGCTTTGTCAGACCAGAAGCGTGGATTGAGGATGGTTGATAATTATGATTTGAATTAAGAGTCCCCCCCCCCGTTTTACATATTCGGATCGATAACGAAGTGCCACTTGATATCAACGTCGCGTGCGACTAATATAAATTGTGCATTCCTATTCTGTCTGCCGCCAGTAATGGGTAAACGTGGCGACTTAAGCCGATTTGACCGTTGCCAGGTACTTGAGGCTCGGTGGACAGGTCCCAGTATTTCGGAAACAACCGCACTTGTTGGCTGCTCCATACTACTGTATCAAGGGTGTACCAGGACTAGATTAAACCATGCACAGACATCCAGCAGAAGGGCTCACATTGGTCAGCCACACTTGTCGGCTACTGTATGAAGGGTGTACCAGGACTGGATTAATCATGCACAGACATCCAGCAGAAAGGCTCACATTGGTCAGCCACACTTGTTGGCTGCTCCCGTACTACTGTATCAATGGTGTACCAGGACTGGATTAACCATGCACAGACATCCAGCAGAAGGGCTCACATTGGTCAGCCACACTTGTTGGCTGCTCCCGTACTACTGTATCAAGGGTGTAGCAGGACTGGATTAACCATGCACAGACATCCAGCAGAAGGGCTCACATTGGTCTGTCACACTTGTCGGCTACTGTGTGAAGGGTGTACCAGGACTGGATTAATCATGCACAGACATCCAGCAGAAAGGCTCACATTGGTCAGCCACACTTGTTGGCTACTCCCGTACTACTGTATCAAGGGTGTACCAGGACTGGATTAACCATGCACAGACATCCAGCAGAAGGGCTCACATTGGTCAGCCACACTTGTTGGCTGCTCCCGTACTACTGTATCAAGGGTGTAGCAGGACTGGATTAACCATGCACAGACATCCAGCAGAAGGGCTCACATTGGTCTGTCACACTTGTCGGCTACTGTGTGAAGGGTGTACCAGGACTGGATTAATCATGCACAGACATCCAGCAGAAGGGCTCACATTGGTCAGCCACACTTGTTGGCTACTGTATGAACGGTGTACCAGGGCTGGATTAACCATGCACAGACATCCAGCAGAAGGGCTCACATTGGTCAGTCACACTTGTCGGCTACTGTATGAAGGGTGCACCAGGACTGGATTAATCATGCACAGACATCCAGTAGAAAGGCTCACATTGTTCAGCCACACTTGTTGGCTGCTCCCGTACTACTGTATCAATGGTGTACCAGGACTGGATTAACCATGCACAGACATCCAGCAGAAGGGCTCACATTGGTCAGCCACACTTGTTGGCTACTCCCGTACTACTGTATCAAGGGTGTACCAGGACTAGATTAATCATGCACAGACATCCAGCAGAAGGGCTCACATTGGTCAGCCACACTTGTCGGCTACTGTACGAAGGGTGTACCAGGACTGGATTAATCATGCACAGGCATCCAGTAGAAAGGCTCACATTGTTCAGCCACACTTGTTGGCTGCTCCCGTACTACTGTATCAATGGTGTACCAGGACTGGATTAACCATGCACAGACATCCAGCAGAAGGGCTCACATTGGTCAGCCACACTTGTTGGCTGCTCCCGTACTACTGTATCAAGGGTGTAGCAGGACTGGATTAACCATGCACAGACATCCAGCAGAAGGGCTCACATTGGTCTGTCACACTTGTCGGCTACTGTGTGAAGGGTGTACCAGGACTGGATTAATCATGCACAGACATCCAGCAGAAAGGCTCACATTGGTCAGCCACACTTGTTGGCTACTCCCGTACTACTGTATCAAGGGTGTACCAGGACTGGATTAACCATGCACAGACATCCAGCAGAAGGGCTCACATTGGTCAGCCACACTTGTTGGCTACTGTATGAACGGTGTACCAGGGCTGGATTAACCATGCACAGACATCCAGCAGAAGGGCTCACATTGGTCAGTCACACTTGTCGGCTACTGTATGAAGGGCGTACCAGGACTGGATTAATCATGCACAGACATCCAGCAGAAAGGCTCACATTGGTCAGCCACACTTTTTGGCTACTCCCGTACTACTGTATCAAGGGTGTACCAGGAATGGATTAACCATGCACAGACATCCAGCAGAAGGGCTCACATTGGTCAGCCACACTTGTTGGCTACTGTATGAACGGTGTACCAGGACTGGATTAATCATGCACAGACATCCAGCAGAAAGGCTCACATTGGTCAGCCACACTTGTTGGCTGCTCCCGTACTACTGTATCAATGGTGTACCAGGACTGGATTAACCATGCACAGACATCCAGCAGAAGGGCTCACATTGGTCAGCCACACTTGTTGGCTGCTCCCGTACTACTGTATCAAGGGTGTAGCAGGACTGGATTAACCATGCACAGACATCCAGCAGAAGGGCTCACATTGGTCTGTCACACTTGTCGGCTACTGTGTGAAGGGTGTACCAGGACTGGATTAATCATGCACAGACATCCAGCAGAAAGGCTCACATTGGTCAGCCACACTTGTTGGCTACTCCCGTACTACTGTATCAAGGGTGTACCAGGACTGGATTAACCATGCACAGACATCCAGCAGAAGGGCTCACATTGGTCAGCCACACTTGTTGGCTGCTCCCGTACTACTGTATCAAGGGTGTAGCAGGACTGGATTAACCATGCACAGACATCCAGCAGAAGGGCTCACATTGGTCTGTCACACTTGTCGGCTACTGTGTGAAGGGTGTACCAGGACTGGATTAATCATGCACAGACATCCAGCAGAAGGGCTCACATTGGTCAGCCACACTTGTTGGCTACTGTATGAACGGTGTACCAGGGCTGGATTAACCATGCACAGACATCCAGCAGAAGGGCTCACATTGGTCAGTCACACTTGTCGGCTACTGTATGAAGGGTGCACCAGGACTGGATTAATCATGCACAGACATCCAGCAGAAAGGCTCACATTGGTCAGCCACACTTGTTGGCTACTCCCGTACTACTGTATCAAGGGTGTACCAGGACTAGATTAATCATGCACAGACATCCAGCAGAAGGGCTCACATTGGTCAGCCACACTTGTCGGCTACTGTACGAAGGGTGTACCAGGACTGGATTAATCATGCACAGGCATCCAGTAGAAAGGCTCACATTGTTCAGCCACACTTGTTGGCTGCTCCCGTACTACTGTATCAATGGTGTACCAGGACTGGATTAACCATGCACAGACATCCAGCAGAAGGGCTCACATTGGTCAGCCACACTTGTTGGCTGCTCCCGTACTACTGTATCAAGGGTGTAGCAGGACTGGATTAACCATGCACAGACATCCAGCAGAAGGGCTCACATTGGTCTGTCACACTTGTCGGCTACTGTGTGAAGGGTGTACCAGGACTGGATTAATCATGCACAGACATCCAGCAGAAAGGCTCACATTGGTCAGCCACACTTGTTGGCTACTCCCGTACTACTGTATCAAGGGTGTACCAGGACTGGATTAACCATGCACAGACATCCAGCAGAAGGGCTCACATTGGTCAGCCACACTTGTTGGCTACTGTATGAACGGTGTACCAGGGCTGGATTAACCATGCACAGACATCCAGCAGAAGGGCTCACATTGGTCAGTCACACTTGTCGGCTACTGTATGAAGGGCGTACCAGGACTGGATTAATCATGCACAGACATCCAGCAGAAAGGCTCACATTGGTCAGCCACACTTTTTGGCTACTCCCGTACTACTGTATCAAGGGTGTACCAGGAATGGATTAACCATGCACAGACATCCAGCAGAAGGGCTCACATTGGTCAGCCACACTTGTTGGCTACTGTATGAACGGTGTACCAGGGCTGGATTAACCATGCACAGACATCCAGCAGAAGGGCTCACATTGGTCAGTCACACTTGTCGGCTACTGTATGAAGGGTGTACCAGGACTGGATTAATCATGCACAGACATCCAGCAGAAGGGCTCACATTGGGCAGCCACACTTGTTGGCTACTGTATGAACGGTGTACCAGGGCTGGATTAACCATGCACAGACATCCAGCAGAAGGGCTCACATTGGTCAGCCACACTTGTTGGCTGCTCCCGTACTACTGTATCAAGGGTGTGCCAGGACTGGATTAACCATGCACAGACAATGGTCAGCCACGCGCTGTTGATACTAGAGGTGAGCATTCGACTGTCACGACTGTATCTCAGCAACGACGTGGAACAGTCACCCAGATCACCCACCAGTACAACAGCGGTGCTGTTCGACCTATTTCCACGTGCACTATGCACCGTACCTTGCTTTATTTGGGGTTCTGCTGCCGTAGACCAACGAAGTTATCCATTATGACGCCAAATTATCGCAAACAACGCCTGCCTCTCATGAGCTAAGGAACTTCGGCAATAGACCCTCGACAGATGGAAGAAGGTCTTCTGGTGTGATGAGTCCCAATTCCTGCTGCACCATGCAAATGGCCGGGTTCGCATATGGCGTAAACAGCATGAAGCCCTATCCCCTGGTTGCATAGTTGCGGTTCAACAAGTCCGTGGATGTGGTGTCTTGGTCTGGGGAGCTCTCTCCTGGCTAGCCCAATGTCTTTTGGTTATCACTCCACAAGCATTGAATTATGGACCTTGCAGGAATCTGTTAGCCGACCATCTCCACCCATATCTGCAAAAGGTTTACTCGGACCACAGTGTCATCTTTCAGCCGGACAGCGCACCTAGTCTTCGGCTCGTATAAATACTGAGTGGTTGGAGGAATATGACAACGAATTCGACACACTTTCTTGGCCCCGAAACTCTCCTGACTGTAATCTAACTGACTATATGTGGGATACGCTAAAACGGGGTGTGAGAACTGCTGATCTATCTCCACGGAATGGGCCTTAACTGACGGAGCAGCGAACGTAAGGCAGGTAACGAGTAGAAGATGTTCGACACCTAGTAGAATCTGTTCCTAGACGTCTGTGAGCCGTGATTGCACAGAAAGGTGGACCAACACGTTATTAGGTAGGTGTTCCTTATTCAAAGCTAACCCAGTGTATATATTCATCGCAAAGGTGCTCCATCGGGTTGAGATCGGGGGTCCGTTCAGTCCAGTCAGATTCTTCCACATCCATCTCATCAAACCATTCCCTTTTAAAGATTTAATGATAGTTGTCCTTTTGGTAGAGGAAAAGGCCTTCAACGTACTATTGTTACAATGTTGGGAGCTCAGAATTGTCGAGAATGTCATTATAGGCTGCAGCGTTTTGTCGAGCATTGCAACTACGGGGCCTAACCCAAAGCATAAAAAACAGCCTTAGAGCACGATACCTCCTCCACCAAACTTCACAGCTGCTACAACATAGTCGGACTGGCAGATGGTGAAGCATGATTCACAACTACAGAGAACGCCCTTTTCATTACACTAGAATCCACTAACGTCAATCGTTACACTACTCCAGTCAATGCTTGCCGTTGATCTTCCTATTACTGGGCTTGTGTGCTACACTTCAGCCACGGAAATCAATTTCCTTCAATTGTCGACGTATCGATATGGTCCTGGGTCTACCTCCAGAGACATCTTGCAACTTGTTCGTGAGTGTTGCAATCGAGTGCGATCGATTTTGTCGCACCACATGCATCAACACTTTGTGGTCCAACTTTGTCATTTTCCATGGGCTACCTGGTAGCGACTGTGCTGCTGTTGCTTACGGAGCGTTTCCATTTCACAATAATATCTAAAACGAAGTAAATTTCTGCATCATTTTTGTCCACGCCGGACATCGAACCCGGGTCCCCTCATTCCGGAATAAGTCGCTCTGACTGAGCTACGCGGACGTATGCTCTCGCTGCTATCTGCTTTTATCTCACGTGTGTCCTGCGGTGCAGGCACATCACACATCCCAATACAGTTGATCGAGGTCAGATTCATCAGGACAGAAATTTCCCGAACTGACTTGTAGCTAAGATGATATCCTGTGACCGAGGCACGTTAGAAGTCACTGAGCTCTTCCTCACTGTCCATTCTACTGTTCATGCATGTCTCTGATGTTTGGCTGCCAAATTCGTCTTTTTATACTTGTTTGAGCCATGGCTGTGGAGTATATAGGCAAATCCGCTACTAGTAAAGACTTAATGTTAGTGGCTTATATATATCGTCATTAAGCACATTCACTAAGTGAATACAAATCATGAGACACCTACCTAGTAATGGGGAATCCCACCTTTCCCAGGGTTAAGGGCAGTCACAGAGTGAAGAATTGAGTTCACTAGGTCATATTCCACTGGTATCTCCACCCATGCCATCTGCATCACTGTCCATAATTCCGTCGAATTTCAGGATGGAGGATTCAAAGCTCGAGCGAACCTTTCCACAGCATCCCAAAGATTTTCCGTAGGGTTTATATTCGCTGAGTGGGGAGGACGTTTCAAAGTGGGAACATCTGCGGAAGGCTCTTCTAACCATGTTCTATATATTACAATTCATGTGCCTCTTACGCGATTGAGTGACCCATGAGTCAGGTCCTGACTCCTCATTTCTTGTGCCTGCAGTGCTATTATTCACCTAGTGTCGCAATTCTTAACTACTTTTCCCGTTTTTCCATGCCCTTCACAAGCTACCTACCACGTTTCGTAGCAGTATATCTATTTCTTGCTTTTCTCGATAGTCGAGAATACGGATACAAATTTTATTACTAGTCGGTAAGTTTCACCCTGAACAAGTATTCAAGGAGAAATTGATGGATACTATCATAGTAAATCAAATACGCTGAAGTAGTTTTTCGGAATCCTTTTTTCCATGGGGGAACACCTAAATTAATTTTCCTTGTCCTAAGCATACTCTATATACGGAATATGCATGTGTGTGTGTCTCTGTGTGTTTGTAAGCCAGCTTATATCGTAACAAACGAAAACTGAAACGTTCTTCTTTTTATTATCTAATATTTATATTCTGTTTTCCTTAAATATTAAAATATCAAATCCAAATAAATTTTATTTATATAAATATCAAAATGTAGTTTACATTTTAATCTAATATAACGTTTACTTTCAGTTTGAAACTTTTTTTTTTTTTTTTTAATTCACATATGTAGAATTCTCGGCGAATTTTTAAAAACCACATTCGCAGTTCTTTCTCGACATACGACAATTGACTGTTTTCTGTGCTTTTAATATTTATCAGCTCTTCCGATGAGCAGGTGCACTCTTTTTAGCCGATTTCAGCCCACTTCTTAGACAACGAATATATTCGTCTGAACTGATTTCAGCTCGTTTTGCTAACCCCAAGCTAATTTGTTAATTTGTTCCAGCAGATTAAAAGGCTGGTGGCGTGAAATCTGTTTAACAAAAAACCATTTACGGTTGCAGTCAGATTTTAAAACTGCATCGTAAAAAGTAATCAAGAACCATTTACTGACAAAAAACGCGTTTCAAAGGGAAAATGTATGTTTCTTTTCAGTAAATATTTCTATTTGATTTCAAAATAAATAGAACGGTTTACTGGAAAAAAGTATTTTAATGGTTTTAGTGATAAGTCTGTAGGTGAGTAATCTGTTGTAATGATGAGATCTCGTGCCTGTGATTAGATTTCGAGTCCTACGTGAGATATGGGTGTTGTTTTTGTTCTTTAGTAGCTGATTTTCTCGCTCTTTCTATACGGATCTGGATTGCTAAATTCAAACACGAAAGTTTCGTCTCACGGCCACTAAAAGAAATAAGAAAGATGACATAGGATTTTGGTTGTAATGAGCACGTCTTCTGAATCCTTTCCGACGCGAATAAAATTTTTCAAAGTTATTCATACACAATGGAACAGGTCACGAAAAAAGTCAACCAGATTTCTGCAATCAATAAAACAGACAGAAATAGAAACAGCTATTTACTCCTCCCAGCAACTGAAGAGTATGTTACGAAAATTAACAAATTGTGCACAAAAAAAGTTTCTCATAGCAGAAGAAAGATATTAGTGGCCAAGGGATTTTCAAATCGAAAGGTTAGAATAAATGCAGAGGGAAGCATAAAATAATCTATGCCTCTAGGCGGAAGAATTTTGCAAAACGGAAAGGTTGAAAATATACGAAAAGTACTCTACATAAGCAAAACCTATGCTAAGGAAAAATATTTTTTTCAAATACGTCTCATGCAATCAGAGATAGCGAGAAAATGGTTTTGACATTTACTCCCCCAGCGGGAAAGCTGTGCGTTATTTAAACAGGATAATGCCTTCCGTCTTTATTGTAGCAAATGGCATACGGTAAAAAATGTATTTTTTTCCAATAAGGTTTTTAGAAGACGAGATACAGCTTCAAACAGAACTACACAAACACCGCCTACAGACAGACACTCAAATGAATAAAGATTTAAAGCCATACGAAAAACGCGATAAAAGTCCGCCTAAATAAAATTAGTTGGGTCGAGTTTAGATAATAGGGGGGGATAATTTAGAATAACCTAACAGAGCCCTTCCTCTCGCTAGAAGGTTGTGCGTAAAGTTGGAAAGGAGAGACGCTAGTGCCTCTTAGCTTGACGATTTTTTTTTCTTTCGGATAGTTCCCGGGTCCAAATCCTCATCTGATGAGTAAGATGGTGAGCAATGTCTCACCCTTTTTTTTTTTTTTTTTTTTTTCTTTGTGGCATCTCATGGTTTCGGCCGTTGGAAACGCTGTGTATCTCGGGAACGAAATTGGGATGAGGATTTGGATTTGGATTGGGTCCTGGAAAAGCGCCTTTCCCATGCGACATTCACAAATTTTTGAACAGCTACGAGATGACCGAACAAGTCACTAATTTGTGGAACCCTAGGGGGCTTTCACATGAAGCATGAAAAAGCGCGTGGGCTCTGCCGTTAGAGTGAGATAAACGGGTAAGGTGAGAAGAACGCCAATTATTCTTTGCTTGGCACAGTATTTGTCATTTTCTTGTAGGACTTCCGTCCACAGTGAGTAGAGTTTAAGTCCCAGCCACCTACAGCGAGACCGCCTTTTGGGCAGGACACAGAAACGGAAGGAATGGGAGCAAGTCTAGCGACTTCACAGAATAGTTTGTAGTGAGATTAGAGTACAGTAGATGGCGCCACCGTACAAGTACAATGTTGCACATAGAGGGGTGAGAGAATTTAACCAGTGGGTTAAATTTGTATACTTTCCTATGCTTAACATGCTCGTCTGATGCACGGCAGGTATTCAGCGATTGTTAGTAAATCACACCATCTCTGAAAGATCAACCCAGGTTCGAACCTGAGGACCTTGCATTGATAGTCTGACTCGCTAACCACTAAGCCATCCGCGACTCTTCTTTGCTCGGCAAGTAGTCCTGTACTATATATAGTCCATTACTTTTAAATCGGTGGCTCAAGATCATCCGCTCCCTCCCTACCCTGGCTCGTAACCATGCTAGCATCTACCACGATCGGGAGGACGAACTCGTCTTCCCCCACTTCCCTTTAGGAAGGAAAACTCGCTTTATCTGTGACGAAATGGGGATCTGTTTATACACACTCGCTTTCTCCGCATTAGTTTACCTTATCCTAAACTAATGCGGTGAAAGTGAGTTCGCCGTCTTGAGACCCCCTCGCGGTAGACGCTACCATTGCTACTTACAAGTAAGGGTAGGGTAGGAGCGGGAGACCTTGAGCCGCCTATTGAAAAGTAATGGACTATAGCCTGTCTTTGACCCGCTGCCGTAAGGATTATTTATTATGTGGAAGGGCAGGGCGCGTGTTGTAGTTTCTATGTGTGTGTGTGTGTGTGTTAGGTGTTACTCATTTTATTCATTTAATTTTGTAAAGACCACTCCGTCAATTCAATTCAAAACGTCTGTCTGTTTGAATTGAATTGAAACAGTCTGTCTGTTTGAATTGAATTGACGGAGTGGTCTTACAAAAAACTTCTCAAATACAAGCAAGGTAGTAAATGTTATTAGGAGAAAAAAGTATTTTTCTAATCGGAGTTTTAGGAGTAAAGATATCGAAAAAAAAAAAAGATTAAACCTTTGAGTCCCTAGCGGGAAAATTTTGCATTATTTTGGTAACGAAATACACTCAAAATGTTTTCATAACATCTCAGTGAAAAAAAATTCCCACCCGGTTTTTAGTCCCCCAGATATTGCTGCAAGCATGCTGTAAAAGAAAACTTGAACTTATGCTCTCTAGTGGCACACTTGTTCATTAAAAAAAATTAATTATAAGCAAAACATTTGCTACCAGAAACGCTCTCGGATAAAGAAATAATTTTTCAAGTCGAACTCTGAGAAGCAGGTATATGGACGAAAATAGAATAATCTTCGCCCCCTTGCGGAGATTATCTTATTTAACCATGCTCTATTTTAAGCATAAGGTAATTAATACAGACATTTAACGTGGATCAGGAACATCAAACAAAGATCTTCGCTCTTACCACGTTTATAAGTGAGTCACGGAAAAATTTTCATTGGCCGCCACCGGGAGTCGAACCCAGGGTCTTCCAGTTACGCGCCGGATATGCTTCCGCTGCACCACAACGGCCTCAAATTCTCCCAGACTCACACACTAACTGCCAAGCCAATTTTGGCAGGTTGCTTCTTGGAGCCCCGCACAATGCTGGAGATTCACCAAAGATGGTAAGCAGCAACTGAAGAAATAATTAGAAGGCGATTGAATAATTAATACAGACATTTAACGTGCACCAGGAACATCAAACAAGAAGCAACCTGCCAAAATTGGCTTGGCAGTTAGTGTGTGAGTCTGGGAGAATTCGAGGCCGTTGTGGTGTAGCGGAAGCATATCCGGCGCGTAACTGGAAGACCCTGGGTTCGACTCCCGGTGGCGGCCAATGATAATTTTTTCGTGACTCACTTATAAACGTGGTAAGAGCGAAGATCTTTGTTTGAAGCATAAGGTATTCTGAAAAGGTTTATCGTGGCGAAAGTATCGGTCCACGAAAGAATTTTTTCAATCAAGTTTTCAGAAGTTCAGATTTTGCTGCAAATATTGTACATCAACGCCAAATGGTGGCCAAACCATTGCTCACCAAAAATTAGAAATTATATGCGAAACATTTCTCACTAGGAGCTGTATCCGATGCAGAAAGAATTTTTCAAACAGGACTTTTAGAAGCAAACATATCAGGGAAATTGCTATCTACCATTAAGCCCTCTAGCGGAAAATCTATGCGTAACCTAAAGAAAAACTGTACCCAGAACAGTGATAATTATAACTGGCATCTAAAGGAGGAAAGAATTTTGTTCAGTATGATATTTAAAAGCAAATACATATAACAAAATATACCTTGAATTTGATAGCATCTGCATTTACGCCCTCTACCCTGTAAAAAAAGTGCTGTGAATTCACGGAAAATTTCTGAAAATAACGTGCAGCAAAGTTGACGATAACTGTCCTTCTTTTAACGGAATTTCAGTTTTTAAAAGTTCCCGTTTTCTTTAACCCGTATTTTCACAGAGTTTCCGTAGTCAAGAATTTCGTTCATTTCAGTTTTTAAAAGTTCCCGTTTTCTTTAACCCGTATTTTCACAGAGTTTCCGTAGTCAAGAATTTCGTTCATTTCAGTTTTTAAAAGTTCCCGTTTTCTTTAACCCGTATTTTCACAGAGTTTCCGTAGTCAGTAATTTCGTTTATTTCAGAAAAGTCCGTTTCAAGTGTTTCCGTATTGAAACTGAAATTTCACAAAATCCAACACGCTGAATATTTCAGCCCTTACGCTAGATAGTCTTTCTACGCCGGTAGTGAGGATCGAGCCCGGGCCGTTTAGGTCAAAACCGCGCGTCTCAACTGCTGAGCCTGAATTCCACAGGAACCAAGCTCACGTTCAAGGTAAAATTTAATTGCGCAATGGTGATATTTTTATCAGTGTAATGCGAGTGATTTAGTCATTTTATTTTCTATTGGAGCTTGTTATTTTTCTGAATACGTTTTTAATATTTTTTTTATTTTTTTTGTACGAGGTCTTATTACGAATTACGTATTTTTTTTTTCATAGTGATTTTTCAACGGCATGGCTCAACATCTCTCTAGAAGTCTTCCGGCCACTTGTGGAATCGATGCCATGTCGAGTTGCTGCTCTTCGCCGGTCTAGATGAGGTCCTACTCGATACTAGGTACGTATCTCATGACTTTTGGCCCTTCAGTGTATGCGGAAAAATAAAGTGCGTTTTTGAGCAAAAAATTTCTTTGTAACTTAGTTTTAGAACTTATTGAACATCCTACGTAAGTTAAATTGAATTTTAAGCATGAACATATATTCCTAAAGCTAGTCTAGTTTTGGAACATATGATCATGCTTAAAAGTCCCTTTTTGAGCATTTATTTTCACTCATGATTCCTTTTATTTATTTATGTTTTGCTCCCGTGATGCCATAAAAATCTTTTTAAATCCAGTTAAAATTCTTAATCACTTCGGAACTCATTTTCGAAAGATGCCTTCAGAAATGAGAAAGTTTACATTTGAGAAGAGAGAAAGGGATTTAAATTTAAAAGCCACCGTCTCTCATGTGGCCAATCATTTCTCCTTTTAATTAAACTCGATAAAAAAAAAAAACAACAGGAGATATTTTGTAAGGACTTAGCTTTCTTGCTTTTCGCCAAAAGAATAAATGTTTGCTCAAGTAATTGTTTTCACGCTTACTTAATCCCTTTTTTCCCCCAGAAATGCCACCTGAAAGATCTGTTATTGAAAACAAATACTTCGATTACCGAAATAAAAGTCTGGATTGATGAATGAACTCTTGGTGTCATAAGGCAACGCCAAATGAAATCGAATCTACACACAGTGTTTTCCTTCCGTCGAGGTTATTGATATTCAATATCCCCCGAGACACGAAAGACCAAACTTCATCCGAAGACTACTATTTTACTTTAGAAGAAAAGCCTTTAAGACACACTGTGAGAGAGAAAAATATTTACTTAAGTATTGTGTCTCAGAGGCACAGAATAAAACGCAACATTGGTTCTGAAAACAGTTTGTTTTGAAAATTCCGTTTACCCTCCTGGAAGTTACGTTTTTACCTTCGGAAAGCAGAAATGTATCCAAATCACAAGTCAATAATGAAAAAGGCAAACACGGTGTTTTCGTGAAACTTGGCTCGATAAGTGCCAATGCTTTCACCAATCACTTTCACTTTTAGTATGTCTCTAAAAAAAGAAAAAAGATCTTGTTTAAACAGATTCACTCTATATCTCCTGCTCTGTAAACAGAAATCCAACAGGTTTTTTTTTTTTTTTGGTTGAATAGGATTGCCGTAATGGTGATTGTTCGTGTTCTTTCGGATTTCTACAAAGTAAAATTTTCCCGTTAGATGGCGTACATTTATTTTTATGTTTTGCGCGATATCTAAATTTCTAAAAGTAGGGTAGGAAAAATTCTCTTTATTATTCAGTTAGCAAATCCTAAATGGCGCCGGTGATTTTTTTTTCCTTCCCATGCATCCGTCTGTTTGAAGCTCCAGTGGAGCAGATGAAGTGCAGACTTTATTATGTTTTTCCTCTCGCGTGTGTATTCCAGCGTGAATGAGTTTACTTCTATTGTTCTTCCTCTTCAAACGGCAGATCATCTCCTCAGAAGGCGAGAAGTTAAATGCCAGGAGTTTCGGAGATCTGGGCTGGTAACAAGAAGACATTATGTGGAGAAAGACGCATAATGAGTCTTTCCTTCTAACATTGGTAACAAATGACGCATAAACAAATTCATTCTAACGAATGGCGCATAATTCATCTTTTCTTCTCACACTTTCACTCGATATAATAGCTGAAAAGTAACCGATATTAGAAACGTGCCTGAGAATGTATTTTACATCTCCGTTCAGTTTTATCTTTAGGAGTGTGTCGGCGACTCTGTCTTTTGGGCAGAAGCTCACCGGCTCTCAAAACATGAACACCTAGTTTGTCTTTGCCATAAATGTTTGTGCCAGATTGAAAATATAGGATTAATGGTGTCAAACATTATAGATATACAATATAAAGAGTGCAAAGTAAACTCGGGGGTCACCCATATGCAGGGTGTTTCAGCTAAGCGTGTGCAAACTTCTGGGAGGGATAGGTTGCAGAAAGACAAATCAGAATCACATAGCAATGCAGGGTCGGAAACGCCATCTTCATGTGCTAGTGTACAGAGAGGACGAGAAATGAAAGAGCAGCACGTAAGAGAACAAAATACTTTTTATTACTCACAAGACATTTGCGAAATGTATTGATGTTACAGAAGGTGTTCAAGGTTGCGACCATGAGCTGTAACACACGCTTGACATCTTCGGCGCATGGAATCACGTACAATTTGGAAAATTCCCCTCGGACTTTCGAAGAAGCTACAGAGATGCGTGCTACAAGGTCCTCATCACTTACAACGGAGGTGTCGCACACCAGTCTTTTGATGCAAACCCAGAAGAAGTAATCACGGCATGTTAAGTCCGGCGATCTTGCATGCCAATGAACGGGACCACCACACCCGATCCGCTGATGTCCAAATGTCATGTTTAAGTGATGACGAACGTCATTGCTGAAATGGGTGGGGCCCCATCGTGCTGGAACCACATTGCACGGCGCAGCGACTGAGGGACATGTTGTTCGTTCAACAGCTCTGGCAAGACGTCCTCCAGAAATATCCGGTAACTCCTTCCGTCCAGACGAGGAGGCATACATTAACAGTAAAACGGTTTTGTGCATACATGCGCGTTATGTGCATTGAAGCAACCTTCCCGTGTAAAGCACTCTTCGTTTGTGAACAGCACAGAAGCAGGAAATTCGGGTTCTACCGCACTCTTCTGCAGGTACCATTGCGCAAATAGAATGCGCTGATGGTAATCCTAATTTTTTTTTCTTGGTTGGAGGTTGAACGACCACCGTGAGCAAGTCAATGGGCAATAAGCAGTCACCCGTCCCTAATTTAGGGTCACTGGCTCCAGGGAAGGGAGAGAGTCAGTGCCGTAAGACAAACACAACATCCATGCCTCACCGGGATTCGAACCCGGACCCCTTTCGAATGAATGATCAGAGGCCATCGCTTAGACCACTGCGCCACCGGGGCGGCTGGTAATCCTTAGGGCTTAGTGTCTGAACGCGTTGCACATGATATGTATGCAATTGGTCTTCCTGCAGAACCCTCCATACGGTGGATTGGGACAGACCGAGCCAATGGGCAATTGCTCGGCACTTGGAGTGTCTTCTGCATGACTTAACACATTCTCTTCGATGGCAGGAGTGCGCACCCATCGTTCCTGATACCTGGCAGGCCCCTGGAAAGAACCAGTGTCGCGTAACCTCTAATGCAGCCGTGCAAACACTTGGTGGTTTGGCATTCGTCTCATCGGGTACCGTTCCTGGTACAGTCGCACGGCAGATCGTCCGTTGCAGGCCGCTGCTCCGTATGCGAGATGCTTATCAGCCATTTCCGCTTTGGTGAACTCAGCCCGCTGCTGGCGGTTTACAAATGACGGTATCCTGAAAGAACGTATGAGCAATCTCGCGGCCAAACAACGCCATCTACCGCATGAAAATAACGTTTCCGACTCTGCACTGCTATGTGATTCCGATTTGTCTTTGTGCAACCTACCCCTCCCAGAAGTTTGTACACCCTTAACTGAATTACCCTGTATACTGCTTTCCATAAATTAAGCGAAAAACAGAAAAATCGCGATTAATTGTGAAAGAAAAGTTGAAAATGCCCGAAACTGGGGTACATTAAATAACATGCAATGCAGAGCCAGGATATCGTACGCAAATGAGTTGCAAGGAAGCAGGTTTATGCAAATAAGTGGCAAGGAAGCAGGTTTATGCAAATAAGTAGCAGCATAATGGGGACTATCACATCGTTTGCAGGGTGTAAAGAAAACATTTTGCGATAGCAGACTTGTCGTGATGGCTGGGAGACATTTAACAGATGAAATGAACTGGAGAGCGATAGGAAGAGTTGAGAAGGCTAACGTCAGGTGGAAGTTGCAAGATGGCTGCATGTGAGTCCCTCTGTGGCCTACGAACCGTGCAATTGATTTTTCAAAATACGCAATCATCTTCCCCAAGGTACAGCGGAGAAAAGCTTAGGGTAAGAACATCAGTGGATGACGGATATCTCCGATCAACTGCGTGGACGAACAAGACGACTACTCTGACACATCTGCAATCTTCTCTTGCTGCGGCTAAAGGAACGGTGGTATCTACTGCCACTGTGCGCAGGAAGCTTCATGAGGGAGGTATCTATGCTAGACGAACAGCATTCTGCGTGCCTCTTCCTTATCCCTAGTCACAGGAAGGAACGTTTGAATTGGGAAAGACTTCAAGTCATGAATTGAAAACCTATGGAGGTACTCTTCACAGATGAGTCCAGATTAGTTTCGCTCTGCGATTCCCCAGCGTTCTCTGATCTGGAGAGAACGAGAGACATGTCTGTAATCTCTCTATCCGTATGACACTGGAAACGGACATTTATGGTGATGGTAGCGTATTGGTTTGGGGTGGCATTTGGTTAGTGCTTCCAAGAGGAACCATAAGTGTTCGACGCAACAGGGATGATATTCTGGATCCTATGCTCGCCCTCATGCAGGTCACATAGGAGATACATTTCTCCTACAAGACGATAACGCTCGTTCCCACCGAAGGAGGCTGGTAGAATAATATCTTCAAGAGGAGACCATTGTACGTATGGATTGGCCAGCCAGATCTTTTAACTTTAATCAGATCGAGCACGTCAGAGAAGCTTTAAGGAGATGCCTCGTGGTAATGGACTTATCCACACCTTGGCAGGTATAGGTAAGAGGACATAAATTACGGTATAACGCGATGATAACTGGGTAAAGCGATGCTATCATCACCCCTCGTGATAGTGGACAAATCCACAGCTTGGCCCGTATAGGTAAGAGAACATCCCTGTATTCACGTAGACGCCAATTCGAACACAGTACAGATAAAAGTTGTGAGTTAATAGAGTTCGAAAAGAGGGATGATAGTGGGTACCCGAAGCATGTATCATTCTATCGCGGAGATGATTGAAGTATCCCCGTTCCATGATATCAAGAGTGTACCAGCTGAACGCCATATGCGGAACAACATCACGTCGTGTACAGCGCTGTGGGGGAGACAAGTGGTGGATGAATGTGGCCGTCGACGTCTATCTCGCATAATTGCTATCAAGGGGAGAGCGACAGTGGCACAAATCACCACCGACTTCAACGAGAGAGATGCCAGAAACGTCTCCACCAAGACCATCAGGCGATCGTTAGCTGCAATAGCTTATTGGAGACGTGGACCCATCAGAGTCCCATTGCTAAGCCACATCACAGTTATAATGTTTTTCGTCTAATCGTCTCTATTTCACTACTTAAAATATTATCTGTCGTCATTTCAACTTGTAGCACTGTAACTTTGAAGCCTTAAACACCGTATAACTATTACACAAAAATCTTTAATTATATATCCAGCTAAATTAGACGACCCAACGGCCAGAAGAGAGAAGATTTCAGTTGCTCACATAAACGGTCTTTATTGGTTGTTCCAGAAAAAGCATAAACATGCTAAACGGTACTTCAAATCAGTCAAAGACGATCACTCCCCATTAGTCACAATACTTTATCAACTTCGAGTTGCTTACATCCAACAACAACTGTTTGCGGCAGTACTCTACATATCATATATCACGAATACACAAACCACACCACCACCACTTTTTCATTGATTGATTGAATATTATATATACTTGTTCTTATCTGTCAACACGCACACGTCCCGCAGTCTGATCTCAAGCCTGTTGCCAACATCATTCAGCGAGTGAGAAAAGTTTAACGTTAAGGTAGAAAACGCTTAAAGAAAATGAACTCATATTTACATAGAGAAAGAAACTAAAAATCGAGGTTAAATTAGAGTATACGTCATACAGTACTGCACGCCTCAACTGGGCGAAAGAACCTCGGCACTGTACCTTGGAGACGGATTTCTTTGTCCGACGAGTTGCGTTTCCAGGTATTTCGCTCAAACGTAGGGCATAATTCAGGTGGAAACCGCAGAAAGCGACGGACCGGTACATCAAAAAGGAACTTTTCAGTCTGGTGGATGTTAAGTTATGGTTTCTACCCGGTTAAACTGGCACACGTTGGAACCTCTGGTATGTCTAAATGCATCTCTGAATGATCCACACTACGTGTCCAGCGTTTCAGACTATCTGCATCCGTTCATGGTTGCCATGCACCCATGGAGCAATGGACTCCTCCAGCAGAACAATATGCCTCACCAAAGAGCCGTAGTGACTAGAACAGGGTTGGAAGAACATTTCTCCGAAGTTACCGCCTTGAAATGGCCTCTCCATTCATGGACAAAAACCCTGTGGGATATCTTTGAGGTGCTGTGGAAAGATCATTCGGGCTGTAAATCCTAGATCCAGGAATGCGACGGAATTATGGACAACGGTGCAGAAAGCATGGGTGGAAATATTAATGAAACGCCTTCGTGCCCCAGTGCCTCGCCGTTTGATTGACCTTATTCAGGCGAAAGGAGATAAGGGCCGTGGATTACTAGGTAGGTATCCCATTACTTCTGTCCACTCAATATATATTGTGTGGATAAGTATTTAAGAATACGTAAAGCTGGTGTTACAAAACGTAAGTTTCTAAATAGACAAAAAAAACGATGAATATATAATAGCATACAAATTTTGAAGATGACAATCCGATTTTTGGCGTAAATGTGACAAGGATGGTAAGTCAGATAATATCCGAAAACTTAAAAATTTTCATCGTCCTGGAGCGGGACTCGAATCCGCGTCTCCCAGAAAACGCCAGGGTATTTCTTTCATGATATAATAGCATTTCTACAATCCTTAACGAATATGAGCAAAAGTGGAAAATGAATTCAAATGCTGACCCTTGTAAATCTAATAGCAGATAGATGAATACATAATTAGCATTTCTATAAGCCTTAAAGAATATGCGCAAAAGTGGAAAATGAAATGAAATGTGGTCCCTTGTAAATCCAAAATACTGAAACAAATTGGTTTCCAAGGAAACACAGAAGCATAAGCGAACACGTTGAATTCATTAGCACATAAAGCCATTTTAATCTTGTAATCCATGTGCGCAAACAAATCAATATTTTTAGGTAATTTTGTTTTACTTAACTTCAGTCGTTGTTCATGACTTATGCGTGCTGCCTGAAGATATACCTTGTTAAAACAGGGGAAGTATGAATATTTCGCCGTATTGTGGATTAGATTCACGTAGATTTGAAGTTAGAGGGAGCAGGGAGGTCTCTCATGAAACATCTCTTTACTCAACGGGAGGCGTGTTTATGGTCGTTATTTTCTGTGAAAATTAATTTCCATTCCAATTACTCGTAGTTTGAGCGGAATTTCAGTAACAAAAAAGCTTTCCCTGTCTGTGTGAGAGAGAGAGAGAGAGAGAGAACATAGTGATGAGGATTAGAACATTGTCTCTCAAAACCGACGGCCAGCAGAAACTGAAAAGGTTATTATTATTCCTTTGTTTTGTTGAACTTTCATTTGGTAAACATGATGTAACCGTTACAAGAACTGTGTGACTCTGCTTGACTGCTGAGTTCCAAAACGAGAGAGAGCTACATTATATTTGGATGAACCAAGTCTGCTTTTCAAATGTAATCCGATTGTGATATATTGACAGTACAAATTAAATTTTGCGCATATTGGGTACCTCTAAAGTTAGGAAATTCAACTTTCGTTTGCAATCTATAGAATAAAGCTGACTTCAACGCACAACGCAATTAGATCCATGTATATTTGTTTCCATAAATTAAAGGAAACGGAAAATCGCGATTATTTGAAAGAGTTGGAAATGCACGAAAATTTGGTATATGACATGAAATGTATTAAGGAGTCAGCGTTCGTATGTAAGTATTCGATGGCATCGGTTTATGCAAATGAGACGCTGCATAAAAGAGGCTGCTGGAGAGCTGTGCGTCATCTCGTTTGCGAAGTGTACAGAAAAGATTTTGAGATAGCAGCAGATTTGTTGTAAGGGCAGTGAGACATCATTTAACACATGTACAGAGATAAAGAGCGATCGGAAGGCTACAGGCAGGGCAAAGTAAAGAAAGGATTTTGAGATAGCAGATTTGTTGCAATGGCTGCGAGACATTATTTAACATGTGAACTCAAATGGAGAGCGATCGGAAGACTAGAGGCAAGACAAAGTAAAGAAATGATTTTGAGATAGCAGATTTGTTGTAATGGCTGCGAGACATTATTTAACAGATGAACTCAGGTGGAGATCGATCGGAAGACTAGAGGCAGGACAAAGTAAAGAAAGGATTTTGAGATAGCAGATTTGTTGTAATGGCTGCGAGACATTATTTAACACGTGAACTCAAATGGAGAGCGATCGGAAGACTAGAGGCAGGACAAAGTAAAGAAAAGATTTTGAGATAGCAGATTTGTTGTAATGGCTGCGAGACATTATTTAACACGTGAACTCAAATGGAGAGCGATCGGAAGACTAGAGGCAGGACAAAGTAAAGAAAGGATTTTGAGATAGCAGATTTGTTGTAATGGCTGCGAGACATTATTTAACACGTGAACTCAAATGGAGAACGATCGGAAGACTAGAGGCAGGACAAAGTAAAGAAAGAATTTTGAGATAGCAGATTTGTTGTAATGGCTGCGACACATTATTTAACACATGAACTCAGGTGGAGAGCGATCGGAAGACTAGAGGCAGGACAAAGTAAAGAAAGGATTTTGAGATAGCAGATTTGTTGTAATGGCTGCGAGACATTATTTAACACGTGAACTCAGGTGGAGAGCGATCGGAAGACTAGAGGCAGGACAAAGCAAAGAAAGGATTTTGAGATAGCAGATTTGTTGTAATGGCTGCGAGACATTATTTAACACATGAACTCAGGTGGAGAGCGATCGGAAGACTAGAGGCAGAACAAAGTAAAGAAAGGATTTAGAGATAGCAGATTTGTTGTAATGGCTGCGACACATTATTTAACACATGAACTCAGGTGGAGAGCGATCGGAAGACTAGAGACAGACCAAAGTAAAGAAAGGATTTTGAGATAGCAGATTTGTTGTAATGGCTGCGAGACATTATTTAACAGATGAACTCAGGTGGAGATCGATCGGAAGACTAGAGGCAGGACAAAGTAAAGAAAGGATTTTGAGATAGCAGATTTGTTGTAATGGCTGCGAGACATTATTTAACACGTGAACTCAAATGGAGAGCGATCGGAAGACTAGAGGCAGGACAAAGTAAAGAAAAGATTTTGAGATAGCAGATTTGTTGTAATGGCTGCGAGACATTATTTAACACGTGAACTCAAATGGAGAGCGATCGGAAGACTAGAGGCAGGACAAAGTAAAGAAAGGATTTTGAGATAGCAGATTTGTTGTAATGGCTGCGAGACATTATTTAACACGTGAACTCAAATGGAGAACGATCGGAAGACTAGAGGCAGGACAAAGTAAAGAAAGAATTTTGAGATAGCAGATTTGTTGTAATGGCTGCGACACATTATTTAACACATGAACTCAGGTGGAGAGCGATCGGAAGACTAGAGGCAGGACAAAGTAAAGAAAGGATTTTGAGATAGCAGATTTGTTGTAATGGCTGCGAGACATTATTTAACACGTGAACTCAGGTGGAGAGCGATCGGAAGACTAGAGGCAGGACAAAGCAAAGAAAGGATTTTGAGATAGCAGATTTGTTGTAATGGCTGCGAGACATTATTTAACACATGAACTCAGGTGGAGAGCGATCGGAAGACTAGAGGCAGAACAAAGTAAAGAAAGGATTTAGAGATAGCAGATTTGTTGTAATGGCTGCGACACATTATTTAACACATGAACTCAGGTGGAGAGCGATCGGAAGACTAGAGACAGACCAAAGTAAAGAAAGGATTTTGAGATAGCAGATTTGTTGTAATGGCTGCGGGACATTATTTAACAGATGAACTCAGGCGGAGAGCGATCGGAAGACTAGAGGCAGGCCAAAGTAAAGGAAAGATTTTTAGATATCAGAATGGCTGTGAGACTTTATTTAACAGATGAACTTAGGCAGAGAGTGACCGGGAACTAGAGGCAGGACAAAGTCAAGTGTAAGTTACAAAATGGATCCATGTGGCTCCTTCTGTGGTCCATAGACTGTGGAACCAATTTCAAACTACGCAATCAGCTTCCCGAAAGCACAGAGAATGAAGGCGTATGGCTAAAACATTCGTGAATTTCCGATATCTCCCATTAAGTGCGCGGAGAAACTGGACTGTTTACTTGACACAGTTACTATCTGCTCTTACTGCGGTTAGAACAATTGTGGTATCTGCTTCCACTGTGCGCACAAAACTTTACGTAGGATGCTTTTATGATAGGTGACCATCACGCTGAGTGCCCCTTGTCTCTCGTGACAGGAGGAATTGGGCAAGACTTCACCTCAGTTAGACTGAAAATTGATGGAGGTGAGTACCCTTAACAGATGAGTCCACATTAATTTGTCAGAGAAATTTCATGCATGCTCTTATCTGTAGAGAACAAGGGACACGTTATCATCCTTCTATGACCCGTGAAAGTGACACTTATGCGGTGGTAGCGTGCTGGTGTAGGGTGGCATCTAGTTAGGGAGGTGCATAGACCTAAATGTGCTTCTAAGTGGAACCATGAATGCTTGACGTTATAGGGATGATGTCTTGGACCCCCTATATTCTCCCTTATGCATGAGCCATAGGAGATATATTTTTCCTACAAGACGATAACTCTCGTTCCCATCGAGCGAGGCTCATAAAACAATATCTTCAACTGTATGGATTGGCTTTCCAGATTTCTCGACGTTAATCCGATCGAGCCTGTCTGGAATATTCAGGGACACGTGTTGCTGCCCTCAGTATCGCTCCGCAAGACCGGAAGAAGCACTGGCAAGCTTACACGAACAATGGTAGTTGCTAGCTAATGAGCTCCTACACTCCATCATCAACAGCATGAAGCATTGCTATGAGGGGTGATCATACTCCCTATTGAAGGATTTTGGCTATTTCGTTTGGACACCTCATTTTTCATCTCGTTCTGTATGCGGTTTTTTTTTCTTTTTTCAGAGTGAAGTGTTTCGTACGAAATATTTTCGGTCTTTCTATAACGCACGATATTGTACAGGTTTTCACCAAATTTCGCATTTCATCATGTGTGTTTTGTGTTGTCGCAGTTTATGCGTTTTTACTTAATTTATGGATCCAGGGTAAGATGGCATTAAGAGTATCACTAATCCAGCATTCGTAGAAGACGTCCCCAGCCGTAAAAAATCTCATGTTACCAAGCATTGAACAGCATTGTTTCCCGTGGAAATTTACTCTTCACATGCAGCTCCAAGAGCAATACAACGGGCAGGATTCAGTATAGCTGATACATTTAAGATGGTAACTCATTAAACGATTTCCTGCAAACAATACTGTAGGAGATGAACTTTTAGCGTGGCAGACCTCGTTTTGTAATTTTGATTTAACTGTTATGCAGACCTATTCCTCTTCTCCCAGTTTGTCGTTTTGCATGAATCTCCTCAAACGTATACCAAAGCATATTCTGCAGGTTCATTACATAGCATCAGCTATGTCCATCACATGAAAGCAGGCTTATTTATTGTCTTTGGTTATTTCAGCTCGTCGTACATGTTTTTGGATGTCTTTTATCTCACACTTGAAGCACCGTGTTCATCTGTCCTGCTATGAAGGTAATAGGAACTGTAGTGTTTTAAGTTGATTAATTGTTAATGTCTGTAACTATTATATTAACTTCCAAATTTCAACTGCACTTAAAACTTCCCTGTATTCTTAAATCGTAACTTATATAAGCAACAAATACTGAAGACTCGTGCGACATTATTCACTGAAACGATGAAAGTTTTCCGTCTTTAGCACAATTTAATGTTTAAAAGATGAGAAATATATACAATTAAAACCATGAGCACTTTCGAGGCAGCGGCTGCCTCTTCTTCAGATGTAATAAATAGATACACATTTAATCTAAATGTAATATAGATTATTGCATTATGGGAAGCATGGTAAGTGATTAATGCTGGACTGTATTAGCCAATAGTAATCTACATGCGCCAAAATGTTGCGTATACTATAATATATTTCCATGTTTTCTTCACAGACCATAGGGCCAACAGTATACGCAACATTTTGGTGCATGTAGATTACTATTGGCTAATAACTTACCATGCTTCCCACAATGCAATGATCTATATTATATACAGATTAAATGTGTATCTATTTATTACATCTGAAGAAGAGGCAGCCTCGAAAGTGCTCATGGTTTTAATTGTATATATTTCTCATCTTTTAATCATTAAATCGTGCTAAAGACGGAAAACTTTCATCGTTTCAGTTATAACTAAACGTTGCTGTCCCGGATTAGTCTTAGTCGCACCAGCTGAAGACTTTACTATGCACACTCAAAAACTTTTGCAATAAACTGTATGGGTCCGTTAATAAATCGACATAACGTATTGATTAGTCCTGTTCATTCAACAGTAGGTTACAGAGTCCAATAACATTGAACAACAAATTTGAACTTTTTTTTGCTCCGAAACAAAAGTAGGCGATTTTTACTGATTACCATGCTCTGATTTCGAATCTGAAATCCAGAATTCTCTATCACCGATCATCTTTTTGGGAACTCAAAGGGATATTTTGAGGAAGAAATTGAAAATTAGAAAAATACAATTCTATTGCAGTTTTTTTACAAATTGTTTACAATCTTAAGGGTTGAAAATTTGTCAGTCCAGCTAAGAATGACATGCTGAATCCAAAAATGAGGTCACGAAAGGTTTATAAACAAAAGAGATTGCCACAAACATGCTAAAATTATAAAAAAATTAAGTGTTTGACTCACATTTTTAAAACGTTTTCCTGGAAGATATCGCTTGTAACTAGACTCCAAAAAATCTTTAATAAAAAACAGCGACAGTTAGCAAGCATGCGGGGTAACCACCTCCCTGTATATCACCTTTCCATTTGAGAAACACTATAATGACAAAAATCACCGTACACCCTTCAAAAGCAAATGAACGGATCTGCTGCGTTGTTATGATGCGCGGTACAGCTGCAAACGGTATAAAAACAGGCATGAAGCTGACCTTGATCATATCGCACTGTGAGGTTCAGTAAAAATGTCGCGGCGGGAGAGAACTGACTTTAAGAAAGGAAAAATTGTTGGATGTTATATTAGTGGGTTGTCCATAAGACAAACCGAGAGGCATCTAAACGTACCCAAGTGAATTCTTTTCGATGTACTGAGTACGTACAGGACACATGACGTGCCTGAAGCAGCAAAACGTACCGGCACACCAAAGAAAATCAGTGATACAGGACGTCGAAGCCTCAGGAGAGTCGTTACGGCTAATCGACGGAGTACTGCATAAGACCTCAGTGTATAAGTGAGTAAAAATGCTGGAACCTCGGTATGTATACGTTGAATTCGCAAAGAACTGCATTCCATGTGTTACTGTGGTCGTGCGGCTGCTCATAAGCCTTTCATCTCCACTCGGAACGCTACTTGTCGTTTTGCATGGTGTAATGGACATTTATCGTGGACCATAGATCAATGAACCTGTGGACTGATGAATGCAGATACACGATGCGTCAGTCTGATGGCCGTGTGTGGGTATGGCGGCAGCCGGGGAATGCTATTTACCACAGTGTACTATTCCTGCGATTAAGTTTGGAGCTGGCAGTGTACTCGTGTAGGGGTGTTTTTCGTGGTCTGGTCCCGGCCCATTGGCTATCGTAGAAAAACCGTCTACCTCGATATTCTGGACAATTATGACTTACCAACTCTGTGGCAATACTATGGAACCGAGGCTTGTTGGTAGCAGAAGAATAATGCACCAAGCCATAAAGCAAGGACTGTTACGGCGTGGTTTGACGATAATTCCGTATCGTGTATGGACTGGCCAGCACAGAGCCGTGATCTTAATCCCACAGAGCACTTATGGGATGAATTGGAGTGCCGCATAAGAAGTTTGAAACCAAGGCCTACTACTAACCAACAGTTAAAAGCAGCGTTATGTACTGAATTTCCATTCTCTAAGAGTCAGTGCATGCATTAAGGCTAAAGGTGAACCGACACCATGCTAATGTATGTCAATAAATGCTATGTTATGTTTCTCTTCTAGGTGTCCGGTTACTTTTGTCAATATATTGTATATATCGTTCAGTTTTTATCTCAAACATACACGTCTTCGTTCTGACATCAGGGAATTATCAACCATACTCATGCGAGCGAGAAGATATATCACGTTAGGTTTGAAAATTGCTAAAGAGAACGAACACAAATGTACATAGAGAAAGAAACTAAAAAGGAAAGTTAAATTAGAGTATACGTCACACTTTATACTTTGAGTGGGTAGTAGGTGACTGCGTAAGAGATCATTGCTAAGCACTTCATTGTGTCAGAATAATACAAACTATAGCCAAATTATTTTCTTGCCCGGCTTTCCTTTCCCGTTGCTGCACAAATCGTTTTCAAAAAACAGCCAGTTTCTAATAGCTACCTTGCGCTAACGCTTTAGATTATTGTGGTAAAGATGATTAATTTACGTGATTTAATTATTTGTCTTAGCAGATATCACGTAATCTTACTGATTCTGGATTGCACGCAGAACAACGAACGGGTGTGGCTCCCGCTCACAGCTAAACAGGTGAGCAGCAAATTAAACAAGAAAGATGACACCGAAGTTTGGATTGCAATGAACACGTCTTTTGAATATTTTGCGACATGAATAAAATATTTCAAAGTTATTCATAGTCAATGGAACTCATTACAGAAAATACAAAAAAATACATTTGTGAAAATACAAAGGGAAAATACAAAATTTTTGAAAATAAAAACGGAAAATACAAACAGGTAAGCAGCAAATTAAACAAGAAAGATGACACCGAAGTTTGGATTGTAATAAACACGTCTTTTGAATACTTTGCGACATTAATAAAATATTTCAAAGTTGTTCAAAGTCAATGGAACTCATTACAGAAAATATAAAAAAAAATACATTTGTGAAAATACAAAGGGAAAATACAAAATTTGTGAAAATACAAACAGAAAATACAAACAGGTGAGCAGCAAATTAAACAAGAAAGATGACACCGAAGTTTGGATTGCAATGAACACGTCTTTTGAATCCTTTGCGACATGAATAAAATATTTCAAAGTTATTCATAATGGTCAATGGAACTCATTACAGAAAATACAAAAAAAAAAAAAAAAAATTCAACCGCATTTCTGCAATCGATAAAAAATCTAGAAAAAGAAGCAGTTACTTTTCCACACTAACGGTTGAAAAGTCTGTTACCAGAATTAACAAATAGTCCTCAAAAAATTCCCTCAGCTGAAGGAACATATCAGAGACAACGCGTTATATGAAGCAGTTAGAAGAACAGATATAGAAAAAAACATAATCTGACTTTACGCACCCTAGCGAAAGAATTTTGAATAATGGGAAAGTAGAAAATATGTGAAAAGTACACTGCTGGCCACCCAAAATGCAACGCCAAGAAGGAAGCATCCCATTGGCCTGAAATTCGCAGCATGCGTCGCCCGCGAGAGGACATGCAAACGATTAACATTGCGTGGCATATGCAAATCATGTGCGCCCGGCATGCAACCGAGAAGCACTATACGAAGGTTGCACAGAAGGCGGGGTGTAAGTGTTGGAAGTGTGTTGTACTGCCGGACCTGTGCGTGGGAAGCTTCCTGATGCCTCGTCGCAGAATACGGCAGCCATTCCAGCACGTTTCGGAGTTCGACAGAGGACGAATAGTGGCTTATCGTGACAGCGGTTTATCGTACCGAGACATCGCCGCCCGTGTGGGATGGCATCTAGCCACAGTGAGGCGAGTATGGATTCAGTGGGTGCAGGAGAGACGGACGGACCGACGTGAGCGATTGTCGCAGCCGCGGCACACCACCGAACGAGAGAACCGGCATGTTGTGCGGCGGGCATTGTCGGCTCGCACCGCCACATTACGAACGTTAGCGCAAGACTTAGGGTGTTTTGCGCAATAACCTGTGTCAGCACGCACCTTTCGACGTCGTCTCTAGGAGCGGAGACTTGTCGCACGGCGCCCATTGCTCCGATTACCATTGACGTTACACCACCGGCGAGTGCGGCGGCAGTGGGCCGTTCAACGCCGCACCTGGACTACGGAATGGCACGATATTGTCTTCTCCGACGATTCCCGCTTCTGCCTGCAACACCACGATGGTCGGATCCGGGTGTGGCGGCACCGCGGCGAGAGACTGTATGACGCATGCGTTATGAATCGCCATACTGGTCCGTCGCCTGGCGTTACGGTTTGGGGCGCAATTGGATATGACACCCGCACCCCTCTGGTACACATCGTCGGTACACCCAACAGCCACCGCTACATCGCCGACGTTTTAGAGCCTGTAGTCCTCCCTTACCTTCAGGACCTGCCAACGGCCACGTTTAAACAGGACAACGCGCGTCCGCACGTGGCACGCATCGTGCAACAATTCTTCACGGCCCACCAGCTGTCCTTGCTGCCGTAGCCCGCCTGTTCTCCCGATATGTCACCCATCGAACACGTCTGGTCGCTGATCGGCAACCGAGTGGCCCGGCAAACACCACCCGCGGCTACGCCTGGTGAACTGTGGCAACGTGTGGAAGCAGACTGGACCGACATACCCCAAGCCCACATCCAAAGCCTCTTTCTTTCGATGCCGCGGCGGATAGCGGCCGCTATTGCCAGCCATGGGGGCCATACGAACTGTTGATGTCGGCGTGTTCCGCAAGTCGCACGGGCCTGTAAGCTCAATCGTCTCATCTTTGTATCTATTGTTATATGTCCAGTAAATCTGGCTTTGCTATTTCGTTTCCTTCTTGGTGTTGCATTTTGGGTGGCCAGCAGTGTATTATTTTCCTATGTAAAGGAAAATGAATTTTTCAAATACATCTCTTGAAAGCAGAGATAGCTAAAAAAGGAAATGCCTTCACCTCATGCGCATGACAGAGTGGTAGTCCAAATGTGATGCAGCAAGTGGCGTGGATTTCGAGGAGCTAATAGAGAGTGTGATTACCCCGAACAACGACACACTCACACAACGAGCCCTCGTGTGGTTTACAGGCTGCGAATGAGAGTTTGAGGCAATAAGTGCCACTCCTCCACCAAGGTGCGTCGGAGTGCCGGGGGAATCTGGGAATGGCTATCAGCTTGCAATTGCTCACCCCAAGGCATCCCAGACATGCTCTACCGAGTTCAGGTCTGGAGATCTTGCTGGGCACTCCCTCCAGAATATCCTCACTCTCCAGGTATTCGTCGACTTGCCGAGTCCTATGGGTACGGGCGTTATCATCCATATAAAAAAACTGGGGACCAACAACCCCCTCCCCTTAAAAAGCCGTACCGAGTAAGCTGTGCACTATTTTTAAAAGGTAATATGCTTCCCTCTTACTGCAACAAGACGCATAAGGTGAAAAAAAAAATTCAAAAGGATTTTCAGAAGCAGAGATACACATCAAACCGAAGTACACATTGCCACCACCAAGCACCAGAACTGGGAACTGCAAGATCCCAAGAGTGGCGGCAAAGCGTTCCTCATAGTAAATAGCATACGGCGTTTAAAGAATTTTTTAAATCGTACTTTTAAGAGAAGAGATGTTAAAAAAACGATACAACATTTGCCCCCTAAGCAGGAAAAGTTGCACTATTTTTGGCAGTGTATGTACACAAAATATTTTGGAAGTTAGTAGTATCTCAACGGAAAAGGATTTTTTTAATCGGGTTTTCCGACGTGTGGATGTTGCTGCTATGTTGCAGGCGGAAACGTGAATATATGCACTCTTTGTGGCACACCTGTGAATATATGCACTCTTTGTGGCACACCTGTGAATATATGCACTCTTTGTGGCACACCTGTGAATATATGCACTCTTTGTGGCACACCTGTGAATATATGCACTCTTTGTGGCACACCTGTGAATATATGCACTCTTTGTGGCACATCTGTGAATTATGCACTCTTCATGGCACACCTGTGAATATATGCACTCTTTGTGGCACACCTGTGCATTAAGAAAAATTTGAAATTTTATACGAACTATTTCTCTCCCAAAACGCTCTCCAATAGAGATAAAAATTTCAAATCGGACTGTTAGAAGCAGGGATATTGACAAAAGTAACATATACCCCCATTCCCCAGCGCGGGAAAATTATGCACTATTTTCAGCACGAGGTATTCACAGAAAGCTTCTTGTGGTGAGTGGTATCTGACCGCGAAAGAATGTTTTAAATCAAGCTTTCAGAAGCGCAGATATTGCTGCAAATATATTAGAAATAAAAATATACACTTAGGTCTCCTAGTTGCCAAACCTCTACAAAAATTTAAAGTTATATGCAGAACATTTCCCACCACGAGCTCTATTCGATGCAAACTGTTGTTTACAAATCGGACTTTTAGAAGCAGAGATATCGGCGAAATCGTAATGTAACTTTGCGCCCCTAGCGGAAAAACTACACATTACTGCGAAAAGAAACTGTACCCAAAATAGTTTTTGTTATAAATGATATCGAATGGAAGAAAGAATGTTTTTAATCGGATTTTCAAAAGCAATTATATATTGCATAAAATGTATTTTGAGGTCGATACATCTGCATTTACTCCCTCTGGTAGAGAAATTTTGCATTGCAAAAAAACATGAAAGCAAAGTCTTCATATTTCAAGCTTCCCAATCTAAAAAGAATAAAATCGAACTAATAGTTGTAGAGATATGGTGTCCACAGAAGAACGGGTCGACGAATAAAGGGATAGCATAATCACGATCTTTTTCTTACAAAAGCCGTGCTAAAAAGATGAATGGAACGAAAAAAACAACAGAGATGCTGTGTGGCGTGAAACACGCTCTCCTCCTAAGAGAGCTCTAAAGCAAGTCGTATGAAATGTTCAGCCTCACTAAAAAGGAAAAAATTCATCGCCGATTGCAAAGACGTGTAATTAGTATTCGTTTCGGAGGTTGGTTTTTTATCTCGGAGATTTTGAAAAGTCAGCGTTCATGAGAAGAATGCAAATAAATGTGGTATCTGACAAAAAAGGCCAAACAACAAAATCGTTGTCATGGCCAGAGCACTTTCGTAAAGAGAACTACTCTCACCCACATTTAGAAACATATTTCGCGAAAAGATGGTTTTTCTTTCTCCGCCTTCCGTGCGTGGGCCGTTGGCAGAAAAAAATTTTTTGGAAGTAGGAAGTGCAGTTGTTTACTACATCATACCTGTTATTAACTTCTGCTTAGTTATTGTGGCATCTTTCAGTTTTTAGTTCATTGATACATCATGTTCTTCACACACTGTGTAGAGTTTCATAGCTCACCATTAGCCATGGTATATAAACTTTTTTGCAGGTGGTGGATTCGAACTTACGTCTCCCTACTCCAGAGCGCTGCAATTTGCCGTTTAACTTGCATGCCTAAGTGGTATATCAAATATATCCGCTCTTGAAAAATGCGAGGGAAGGTTTCTGGTTCGCCAACTGACCATACTTCAAGGAGCTTAATTATAGAAGAAAGAATTATAATTAGTTCCAGACGATGTGCAGAAGAATTACCACGCATTTTTCCAACCTTAGGGCCAGGAGATTCATTTTATGTTTGAACGCCTCTCAAAACACAAGTTTGTCGCGCCCTCTCACTCCGGAGTAAGTTGCTCTCCCAACTAAGCTACACGGATGGAACGTACGGCTGCAGATTTGTCGTCTTGACACGTGATTCACCTCTGTAGTACGTCACATCATCTCCCTCTCATCATTTTTTTTTTTTTTTTGATTGGAGGTTTAACGACCACCGTGAGCAACTCAATGGGCTATAAGCAGTCGCCCGTCCCTAATTTAGGGTCACTGGTTCCAGGGAAGGGAGAGAACCAGTGCCGTAAGACAAACACAACATCCATGCCTCACCGGGATTCGAACCCGGACCCCTGATCATTCGGACGAATGATCAGAGGCCATCGCTTAGACCACTTTTCTTTAAAGCTAAGTAGGAATTTTTTCATTAATTCCAGACGACGTGTGGAACAAACATCACATATTTTTTTGAAAAACCCAACAGCCAGTACATCCATTATTACGTTCGGGCGCCAATGTGAAAACACAAATTTGTCCACGACGGGATGGAACCCGAGCTCCGTCACTCCGGAGTAAGTTGCTCTCCCAACTAAGCTACACAGGCGGAATGCACCGCTGCAGATTTGTCGTCGTGACACGTGATTCACCTCTGTAGTAAGTCACACGCCAATACAGCATAAAAAAATTTTTGCCGATGGTGGAATTCGAGCACACGTCTTCCTACTTCGGAAGAGTGGGATGTTCTGCCGGCTGAACTAGGCCGGCAAAGCTTGTCGCTGCAATTTGACGTTTTGACTTGCATCACTTCAGTGGTACATCACATTATAAAAAATAAAGGTAAGAAGTGGTGTTCTTTAAATAATCTTTTATATTGTAGGACCACTAATAGTACACCATGAAGTAGAAACAGTAAACCAACTAAAAGTGAACGTTGAGCAATTAAAATATTTCGAACTTTCCACGAATTTCAGCAACGTAAGTTAACGTCAAACTCAATTAACTAGAGCAGTGCTATCGAAAGTTATGAGGAAGGAATGAGCACAGAAACATTGCCAACAGAAGGAATACCCATAGAAAAAATGCTCACTTCTCGAAAACAGGAAAAATGCCCGCATCTTTAATATTGGAAAATATGCAGCTTTTATCTGATGTGTTCTTACGTCTATTAAAAGCATGAAGTGTTTTTTTTTTTTAATTTAAGGAACAAATGTCTTAATTTCAACTGAGCAGTCGACAAAATTAGTCAGAACATTTCCTCTGCTCAATCACATAACATTAACTAGCATTATAAGGTCATCGCATATATAGTTTGGTTTAGAATAAAAATAGTAGCGTTTATTCACAATTAGATGTTTATTTAACATCGACTATAGTTTTGTAGAGCGTTTTGCTCGGCATCATCAGGACGAATCATTCGTCCTGATGATACAGAGCCAGACGCTTTGCGAAAAAATAGTCGATGTTAAATACATTTATTTTGTAAATGAACGTTGCTATTTTTATTCTTTCCCAACATTGCAAGTTTTTCAGTCAAAAATTATGATGTATATATATATAGTTTGCTCCCAAATCGGCAGAGGATGTTCATTGTTCGAAGGAACACAACAGTCTTAATATTTGGCAAGTGTGAACATGGAATAAAATAGTATGAAGAGCCAGTAACGCATTGAATCTAAGACTCGTACAAAATCCCTAGGCGTAGGAATTTTCACCAAAATTTAACTTTTATAAAGTTTAATTTTAGGGTGAGGAGCGTGCAAATATTCATACCAAAATTGACATAGGAGAAGCAGCACGTCAATTCTTAGGTGTTTACATTACCAAACAGAACTCAGGCCTTTTTGGCAGTTTTTTAGTTAAGTGCTTAATATTTCGTTTATTTGCAGGAGTGATAAATGCTAATTAAAAGTATGTAACGCATTGATCAAGACACTCATGCAGAGCACCTAGGCCTTTCCGTAGAATTTTTGTTACAGTCATAATAAGTGGCATGTTTTAATAAGTAAGAAAAGTAATGACTAGATGGTAATATGTATATTAATCATTGGGCATTTGAAAAGGGACCAACATGTAGACCTTTTTGTAGATATTTTGTAATTTTCCTGTTTGAGCCATTGAAGTCCAAGGTTCATGAATTGGTATTTTCAAAACACATTTCTAGGTTCAGCATTATTACTCCTGGTGCAACCTCGTGCCAGAACTTATGTGATACCTTGTTTGTCAGGTGGGATTTCTTATGATTTTTACCATGTGTTTGAGATTCGTTCAGTTCGGGGCTTCGTTAAAGCCGCTTCCTCTTTAATGCGTCACTTCCTAACACCCAGGAGAAAGAATTTTCTTTGTCTTAGTTATTATTCATAGATGAGTCATGCAGGTGTTTCTTCGAACAATGAGCTTCTTCTGCCATTTTTGGGAACAAACTACAATGTCCCTGTAATAACTACGACGTCCTTGCAATGGGACACTGGTGTCTAAAATTAACATAACAAACTCAAAATAATGAATAACGTAAATTCTGCACGACAGAGTTAAATGATAGTTGGTACGGACATACATACAAGCTGTATATAGATAATGTAGAAATACACAACAGAAAAGGAATGCCATCACCTCATGCGCATGACAAAATGGCAGTCCAAATGTGATGCAGTTCTAGGGGCTAATAGAGAGTGTGATTACCCCGAACAGTGATACAATCACGCAACGAGCCCTCGTGTGGTTTACAGGGATATGAATGAGAGTTTGAGGCAATAAGTGCCACTCTTCCACCAAGGTGCATCGGACTCCCGGGGAGATTCTGGAAAGGGCTACCACCGTGTAATTGCTCGTCTCAAGGCTTCTCAGACATGCTCTACCGAGTTCAGATCTGGAAATCTTGCTGGCCACTCCATTTCGTGGAGAACCTCACTCTCCAGGTATTCAACGACTAGCCGAGTCTTATGAGTACGGGCGTTATCGTCCATATAAAAGAACTACGGATCAACAGCCCCCTTGAAAAGCCGTACATAGGGCCTTACGATGTCAACCCAGCAGTGTAGAGAGTTCACAGTGCCACCTGGAAACATGTGCGGAGGAGTGCGTCCGGCCAATATGATGCCAGCCCAAACCAGGTGTACTTCACCACAGTTGTGGTCAATTTCCCCAATGTTGGAAGGAATATTTCGGCTTCCCGCCTGTCTTCAAAATGTACACACGTCGAGAATATGTGGTCAGGCAGTACCACGACTCATCACTGAGGAGAACACAGGCTCACTGATCGGGGTGTAGGGTGATGTTGTCGGGCCCAATTCAGATGGACGGGATACAGACATCTCTGGTGGAATCTTCTTAAACTGTCTGCCTCTTGTCTGGCCTTCTTGTGTACAGACCTCTCTGGCTGTCGACTCCCTATGGGGTCAAGCTGTTAGAGACAAATACCGGTCGTATTGATCTGTGGTTCGTGGGCTTCCTTGTCCTGACCTTCTGGTTTTTGTTCCGGTTTCAGGGAACTGTCTCCAGAGATTGGAGACCACTTCTCCCGACACATTCAGCAACCTTGCTACCTCAGCTTGCAATTGCCCTGCTTCCAATCTACTTATTACACTCCACCTACGCGATGATACAAAGCCATTTGTCCATTAGCAGTCCAGCTCTAGCTTCAGCTGCCGCAAAAAAAAAAAAAAAGACGTTTACTGAAGTTGCGTGCCTGCCAGCTGGACAGATTAGGGTCGTTATTTGCATATTTAGCACATTGTTGCTTGTTTATGTCGATTTAGCTTTTCCCCTCGCACATATCTCTGAAATATCTTTAAAAACGGTCGTTTTGTTTTGGACATATTCTCGTATTTGTGTTTGTCACGTTATTTTTGGACACCACTATAGTTAACGTTATGTGGTTGAACAGGCGAAATGTTCTGACCAGTTTTGTTGACTGCTTAGTTGAAATTGAGGTATATTTTCATGAAATTAAAACAAAAACAGACATAACAACACATCAGTCAACACCTGTTTTCCTATTTTCAAAATGTGGACATTTTTTCATATTTCAGAAAAGTTAGAAGTGTTTTTGTAGGCATTTTTCCGTTTGCACTGTTTTCGTGGGCATTTTTCTGTGAGCATTCTTTCAGGGATTCCTGTCGAACTGGCGTCCCGCTGAACGAAATTATGCTGCCGAAAAAGGAGGAATAAACCAAATTTTATTTCTGATTGAAAAGAGAAGGAATCGAATCCGACATGTCACATCGCAGTACACCCACAAGTATTAAGTGGGTCTTCGCTACTACTATCAAATACCAGGTCGTATGGAGAATAATGGCCACTTTGGGAGGTAAAAATTAAAGAGACATACCTCATAGCACACAACCTTGTTTTATTCGAAATAGGTGCCCTCAGCAGCTGCACACTCATGCCAACGAGTGAAAAGTCATGCAATGCCAGTCCGGAAGGAATCTGGCTCACTGGATGCAAGAAAGTCCTGTAATGCAATTTCGGCCTCCTCTCAGTTTCTAAGGGTCCTGTCCCTGAGGTAATTGTTAAAATTCATGAACATGTGGAAATCGGTAGGTGCCAAGTGAGGCGACTAGGCTGGAGATGTAAGAGTATTTCGAACCTCAGTTTATGTAGTTCCTGTTTCGCCATTTGTGATCCGTGTGGTCTTGTGTTACCATGGAGGAGGATTTCTGATCACCAACGACGGCTGTTTGGAACACAACTTCTGGTGCATTCGGTCAATTTCTTCATAGTGTGTGACTGAGTTAATGCTTTCACCAGCATTCAAGAACTTTTAGTGTATAACACCATGAACAGTCCACCACACTGTCAACAAAACATTATTTAAAAATTTTGAACATGACAGTCCATTTTTGGTGTAAATATGACAAGGATGGTAAGTCAGATAATATCAAAAACTTGAAAATTTCGTCGTACTGGAACTGGAATAAAATCCGCGTCTCCCAGAGAGCGCCCGGGTATGCTAACCACTATACCACCCAGAACGACCAAGTCTTAAGTTTCCGATAAATTTGAATATAACCATCACGGGATTTGCTAGTCGAAGCAACCGGCAATCATGTTTAGCGAATCTGGTGGTTAAGAATCTTATCTGGTGATTTCCCGAAGGGGCAGATAAATCATGAATGGAATACGGGATTACACCATACAATACAAATTTTGAACATGACAATCCGCTTTTTGGTGTAAATATGACAAGGATGGTAAGTCAGATAATATCCGAAAACTTGAACATTTCGTCGTCCTGGAGCGGGAATCGAATCCGCGTCTCCCAGATAGCGCCCCGGTACACGGTTAAAAATTGTGTGGCAGATTGCACCAAAATGTGGGTCTACTCCAGCTCTTTCTAAGAAAAGATACATCATCGTTTTTTGCAAACACTGCTTCACAATGAGGTTCAACTTTTCACCACATTATGGTAAAACGTTGCACCATGTTGTTGGGTTTATTTTGCACCACAGAACGGTGTATTTTTTTTTTTCAAAAAATGTGGTGCAGCTGTTGCAGCACCATTTTTTGGTGCAACCCACCAAAAAATGTTTGACAGTGTATATTCAAATTAATCGGAAACTTGAGACTTGGTAGTTCTGGGTGGTGTAGTGGTTAGCATACCCGGGCGCTATCTGGGAGACGCGGGTTCGATTCCCGCTGCAGGACGACGAAATTTTCAAGTTTTCGGATATTATCTGACTTACCATCCTTGTCATATTTACACCAAAAAATGGATTGTCATCTTCAAAATTTGTATTGCATGGTGTAATCCTGTATTTCATTCATAAAACCTACTTTGACGTCAACCTTGGTTTAGGGTGTTGCTTCGATGGTTCAGCTGCTGTCTAGATCGCTTACGGTTATTGTACAGCACCCACTTATCATCAGAAGTTACAATGCGATCAAGTAGGAGTTCCTTTTCGTTTCGAAGCAGAAGGTTACTGCACATCTCAAACCGTTGTTGTTTCTCATGCTCCTTCAGTTCGTGTGGGGCCCATGTATCGAGCTTCTTGAACTTACCAATTTGGTCGAGACGTTCGGAAATGGTTGACACCGACACATTGTACTATTTGGCGAGTTTTCTGACTGTGACGCGAGGATTTATCTCCACATTTGCCTTCAGAGCGTCGTTACCAATGACGAATGTCATCCTTGACCCTCCTCATCTTGTAGGCTCGTGACACCAGAACGAACATTTTCAAACCACCGATGAACAGTACTTTCAGATGTTGCCTCTTCGTTCCATTCCTCGACCACGTATCGATAGTTTTGTACCGAATTACGACCTAGTGTGAACTCATGAGGCAGAATCACCAGCAACTCACTCCTTACTAACATGTTGTATAGACACATGTTTCTACTCTCACACATGTAGCTCAAACGATTACGGCGTGTATGTAGCGTCTGAGTCTCTCTTCAGCTCGTACGAAAGGCGCTATGAGCGGGTTGGACTGCAAGCATTCTGGGCCAGTTGAATGTGGCACCTCAGAAAATCGCCCATTACTTCTCGAACGACCTGATACCATGGACAAAGTAATTAAAATAACGAATTTAATTAGAGGCGAAAACCGTGCGCTTCTGCCCAGAAAATTCAAAACATTTTTACATAAACGTGATTCGTAATATGGATACTTGCTTCTGCACAGTCGAATCCGTTGGTTGAGTCCTGGATAATGTTTTGTAAGATTTTCCCAACTTCAGAAAACACTTTAATCTCATTTTATTGGAAGAACTTAAACGTGATACTGATCAAACTAAAAGCCTGAGTAATGTTATTTTTCTTAGCTCACTCACTAGCTTTTCACGCAACATTTGAATGCGCTGAATATTGCTCTGGCAAGGGAAAGACAAAAGTATCTGTAATCTTTGCACTCACAAGCTGCCACTGTTCAAAAAATTAAATCTACGAAAAAACAGATTCGACTCACTTCGAGTCCTACGAGGGGATTTTTAATGAAATTACAATGCTAGTGAAACTATAGATTTTAAAATATTTTATTCCTGAGGTTGACACTCTTATTAAGGACCTTGATGAAAGGTATTAAACAATCTGATGAACTCAAACCTAGCATACATCTATTCAGCAATCTATTGACTGTTAATTGGATATCCATGCAATCCATTGAACGTTACCAATAAAAACCCAAATCGCACTTATCAAATGGAATTATGTAAACGGGCAAGCTGATGAATTTACTAGGGCTCGATCAGGGACTGAAGTTGAATTGTTTAAACCTTTCTTCACTGAAAAATCCCCGAACATAAGAGATTTGGGATTAAAAGTTATCTCAATCTTCGGAGACACTTACGCTGGTGTGTAAAATTAAGGACGAGCCAGGTTTTAACCTGTTGCGTCGCACAGAAGGTGCCTGTAGATATGGATTTCAAACAGTAGGAACTCCATTACTTATCGAAATGATAACAGAAGAAACAACACCGACACAACTGTAAATGCTAAAGGATATAGTAGAACTTTATTCAGCATTGGCTACCTAGCACTTCTGGACATGATACAGATGCATCACTGCAAAAGACGGTTCGAAGGGGAAACGAGGTCCTCAGTCGGCGATATGATCACTCCCAACGTCAATGCATGATTTGCACCGTCTGTCCATAGTACGAACTAAGTTGTTGATGAGTTTTTGCGGTAACATCGCCCATTCTTCCGACAACGCCATCTTCAGTTAGTAGACAGTTTGCGCTGTGTGTTGACGTGTCGCAACGCGTCTCCCCAGAGCACCCCACACGTGTTTTATGGGAATTATGTCGGGAGAACGCGCTGTTCACTCCATCCACTGAATGTCTTCACTTTCCGACAGCTCATCAATGGCAACCATTATGTCATACACTGAAGTGCCAGAAAAACTGGTACAAACGAGCTTATGCAAAATACATAGCCCCGTCACCTATGCGCGTACTTTGTTGCGTCCGTCAGTGCGTATATAAAGCTTTGACATCCTTGCCAGCTGGCAGAGCTGTTTTCGGCATGAGAATGACAAGTAAAGGCGATTTTCAACGCGGTGTCATAGTTGGCGGTCGTGAGATGGGCTAAAGTATTTCGGAGGTAGAAACGAAGTTCGGATTTTCACGGACGACCATTGCAAGGGTGTACCGTGACTACAAGAATTCCGGAAAAACCTCCAACCTACGATGCCAGTGTGGCCGTAAAAAGACATTGGATGAACGTGACCGTCGTCGGCTGTCAAGAATCGTTTCACGCGATAGGCGTGCAACATTCTCGCAGGTATCATCGGAATTCAATGCTGGAGCCTCAACAAGCATCAGCGTCCGGTCCCACCATAACTCGAGTCCCCTTGATGGGTACACGACACAGAGCTATGCGCCTCGCTTGGGCACGGCAACACCGCCACTGGACACTTGATGACTGAAAACAAGTAGCCTGGTCTAACGAGTCGCGTTTCCAACTGTATTGGTCAGATGGAAGGATTCGTGTGTGGCGCAAACCCAATGAAGCCATGAATCCTGCCTGTCAACAGGGAACTGTACCGGCTGGTGGTGGGGGGATTGTCCTTAATGGTATGGGGTGTGTTTAACTGGACTTCACTGGGACCACTGATACGTAGCCCAAACGTCTGTGACGGGCCAACGCTATGTGCGCATCCTTTCTGGCGAGGTACACCCGTTCATGTCCTGCATTCATGCTGATGGGTTGGGCCTATTTCAACAGACAATGCACCCCCACACAAGTGTCGGGACGCCGCGTTATGATTATAGGAGCATTCATCTGAGTTTGGGGTGTTGTCATTGCCACGCAAGTCCCCAGATATGAACGTGATAGAACACATTTGAGATACCATAGAACGCGCTATCGAACACAGGAATCCGAGACCTCGGAATACACCCGAATTGTGGAACGCTCTGCAGGAAATATGGTGTTCATTGCCTACAGCATATTTCCAGAAGCTAGTGGAGTCCATGTCCCGTCGTATTTCTGCAGTCCTTCGCTCCCGTGGGGAACCTACCAAGTATTAGACTGGTGTACCAATTTTTCTGGCACTGCAGTGTGTACTCTAATTTAAATTTCATTTTTAGTTGCCTTTTTTTATGCAAATTTTGAGTTAGTAAACCTTAACGTTATATTTTCTCACTCACTGAATGTTCTGTTGGCAGTAGTCTCGAGGTCAGGGTGCGTGACGTATGTATGTATGTGGGCATGATAAGAACTAGCTACATAATATTGGAGTAAGCAGCGAAAAGTGGGGTGGGGTGCATTAGTGGTAGTCGTGGAAGCCATCTGTGGTGTAAAGTATATATATTTCGTGTTTGTCTTTTCAAACTACTACTGTGTTTACTATTTCACGTTGATTCGACTAAGTGCCAATTGCTGTTATTGTAGCTATGATTTAAAAGTTTCCTCATTAGTGAAGTGCGGCTGAATAGAAGAAGAACTGTAAGTAAATCTTTCTTGAACTTTATTTGAGTGACCCTATTTCACTTAAAGTGAGTGAATAATAACGAACTTTACGTAGTGTTCGCAAAGCTACATACACACATTGTAAAACATTGAAGAACACTACATCATACGATAGGGGTGGCGTTATCGTCCATTAACATGAACTATGGGCCAATGGCCCTTCGGAACAGACTTACATAGGGAAGGATTAGCTCAATACAGTAGCGCTCACCGATAACAGTACCTCCTTCCAGTATTTGGAGCTCTGTACGCCCACCGATCAGAACGCCTTCACATGCGAGAACGCCGCGGCTGCCATATCTATAATTTTCATTGATATTTTTGGGACGATACCTAGTGCCTACTTCACACCAAATTAGCTGACGTCCAGAATCGCTAGTACTTTTCCCACTTCGTCCTTAAGTTTTTCACACGTGTACTTAATGACGTTTTCTGACGTGAAATACATAGTCAAAACACAGGAACAGAGTGAATGGCTACTTTTCAATAAGTACGTTAAGTTTCAAGGACAAGCATGGGAATGGACATTCAACAACTTTTAGTGAAGTTAGATCGCTCCTAGTGCTCTCATTAAATGTGAGTTTGTTTTTCAAATTTTAAATTTCAGCTTTCCTAATGTTAATTAAAAGGGGCTTCAAGATCTAATAAATTAAGCAGCTCATTTTTGTATATATATCATCGCATACACAATTTTTAGTGGCGTAGGGTGACCAAAATTTATCCGGGGCTTAATATTTTTTAAATTTCTCTCAACCTTCTTCGGTACTGTGAAACATAATTTCAGTGGATTGTGAGGTTTCCAGAAGCCACCTGCTGAGATGATACTTAACCACATAGAATGGAGTAGAAATTTTTTTATATATATGCAGTGTTGTATAACATAAAAAAACAGAAACAAAATAGTAGTACACAGAAGGAATAAAACAGAGTATATTTGCTTTCGCTTCCAGTTAACCAGGATATTTTGCTATAAATATACATTAAAAGTTCTAGACTGATTCTTATGTTTTTACACCACGCAAATGTTTGGTTGATGTGGACTCAAGTCTTTAACGGTTTTTTTTTCATCCCTTAATAAACTAAAGGCGTGTTCCAATAAAAAGTCCCTTTATTCATTTTACTTACACGACCAACCTTACAGCTTGCTGCTTAACTCCACAAACGAAAATCAGCCGCTCACTATGTGACGAGGCGGAAGCAAAATTGCTGCTGTTAAACAGAAAGGCGACCAGCACCGAAAGACAGTTTTACGCGTGCGCAGTTCAGCGCGCGTCTATATGCTCATTCATTACTGTTCTCCGAAGCTTCGTCAAGGCAGCCAAGGCGACGAGTTCAGTGGTGTCCCTTCTACCACCAAGTGGCATTCATTGCGCTCTAGTGAACGGATATGGAAGGCTGTAATGTGTTACACAGTTACTCAACTATTGTAGTGACATTAGCATTCAGAAAATCTGGGAACTGGTTACTAATACGGATTTCCTTTCGGATATGGAAGGCTGTAATGTGTTTCCCAGTTACTCAACTGTTGTAGTGATTCACATTGGCATTCAGAAAATCTGGGAACTTGTTACTAATACGGATTTCTTTTCGGATATGGAAGGCTGTAATGTGTTACCCAGTTATTCAACTATTGTAGTGACGAACATTAGCATTCAGAAAATCTGGGAACTGGTTACTAATACGGATTTCTTTTCGGATATGGAAGGCTGTAATGTTTTACCCAGTTACTCAACTATTGTAGTGGCTCACACTGGCCTTCAGAAAATCTGGGAACTGGTTACTAATACGGATTTTCTTTCGGTTATGGAAGGCTGTAATGTGTTATCCAGTTACTCAACTATTGTAGTGGCTCACATTGGCTTTCAGAAAATCTGGGAGCTGGTTACTAATAGGGATTTTCTTTCAGAATTTTTCCAATTAAAAGAACAAATATTTTTTCCTCATTTTCACGCAGGGCTTAGGCCCAGATGCCCATAATGACCCGAAACCAATGACAATAAAAAAGATGCTGCCTGCCATCTAATTCCTTAAAACCTACTCCCCAGGAGTCTATAGATGTTGAATAACACTGAACTAGACAATCGTAAATTCAGTGAAATTAGGAACGGGAGATTGCTAATAACCCTGGGAGTTGCTACGATTTGCTTAATAGCTGTTTCTGCATGTTTTCCTAGGACTGAAGGTTCCTCGAAATGGACCCAAATGGCTGCGTGTGAAAGTGAAATTTTTCTGGGTACTGCAGAAGAGAACATAGGTGGTCTTCTATATGCTGGAGAGATGTGTTACTTTTTTTGCTTTCATTAGGCTGTTTATGGATTTTGGTTTGGAACCTGACAAGGAATCTCTCTCTTTCTGTCTCTCATCTTTTTAAACTATAATCAGAAAATTTGTGTTCCTACTACTCTCTTACAAATTCGTTCAGGGGACTTCCTCCATTTCCCTGAAGTACAAACGCTGAATTTGACAAAAACATTCCTTTTATATAAAAAAAATTTCAGTGAATTCGAGAAAATCACGCACGTTTATCCAAGTCCCCTAAAATCTCAGACGGTTGCAAACGCCATATGTTCCAACTGCTTAAATATTTTGGAAGGGGCTAAAAGGTGGGCCCCCAAAAAACGTTGAGTGGACTTAAGTCCACCCCATCCCACTCGTAGCATCGCGCCTCCTCAGGCGTATTTGAGCATGGGCAGTTAAGCAACTGCTGGTAGCTAACCGGTACTGAAAGAAGTGCATCGGAGCACACTTCCACCGTTCCTATTCTCGTTTTCGAGGGAAGGGGGGGGGGCGGAGGTTACCCAGAAAACGCTATTGCTCTCTCTGCTATGTGGTGCCTTGTGCGTTATTTGCTAGATTATTGTACTGTCATTCTTCTGTTTCCCCGGTGAAACAGTGTCCGTGATAGCTCAGTATCCTTAGATAAATAATAAAAGTGTGAGAAGCTAAATATTTGTCTTTTTAAATCACGAATCATCATCATCATCATCAACCATTATCAATACACTGCTGCATGAAAGTCATGCCAAGTTTCTTCCACAGTGTCTATCTTGCGCCAGTCTCCTCATGTCACTCCCGCATACTTTCGAATTTCATCCATCCACCTCCCAAGCGGTCTTTTCTTGTCCCTTGAAATCTAGTCTAGAATTTCGGTTGTCCATCGGTGGTCTGTTCTTCTGGCAACGTGTCCAGCCCATTGCCATTTCAGGGATTTTACTCTGATCGTGATGTCCTCCACTCTTGTCATTTTCTTGATCCACGAGTTCTTCTTCTTATCTCTCCTGGTTACACCAAGCATGCATCTCTCCATGCTCTTTCAATTGTCTGCAATCTTTGTATGTCTTTTTTAGTGAATATCCACGTCTCTGCTCCGTACGTAAGCACTGGAAGGATGCATTGATTAAACACTTTTCTTTTAAGACATAATAGCATATTGCTCTTAAAGATTGTACTGTTTCTTCCAAAAGCTCTCCAACCAAGTCTCATACGTCGATTAATTTCTTCATCAATGCGACCTTTGCTTGATATCTGATAAATGTAGGTATCGGATCGGTTATCTCCAACTTTTCCCCTTCAATCGATAAATCTTCATTTCTTGTAAAAGCATTGTACATCAGTTTTGTCTTCTGAAAGTTCATTTTTAATCCCACTTCCTTACTCTCGTCAGCAAGTTCCGGAATCATACTCTGCAGTTCTGAAGTGGTAGTTGCACAAATGACTACGTCATCAGCAAAACGAAGATGAGTTAAATAATCTGCATTAACTTTTATCCCTTTGTTTTCCAAGTTCAATGATTGAAATACATTTTATAATGCAGCATTAAAGAGTTTGGGAGATATGGGGTCCCCTTTTCTCACTCCCTTTCCAATTTTTATTTGTGCGGTATCCTCAAATAACCGAACCTTTGCACTTACATTTTCATAGATGTTACTAATAATACTGTACTAATGCATGCATCTTCAGTCCCGCAGAATTTTAAAGCCATTGTAGCTGCTGATAAATCATGAATACTGTTGATTGTTTGCTAAAACACCCGTTCTCCTAGCATTCGTTTGAACAGAAACTTGAAATTAAAAGACTGAGAAGGCCCATGCCAGATCTTAAATTACAGCAAAAAATTTAAAAATAAAAGTACTGAGCGGATCAGGTAGTTTAGTTTCGAAACATATAATCGGAATGAATGAGTATGCTACTGTGACATAAAAATGCTGTACTTTTGCTTCCCATGTTTATGATATTTTGCCGACAAAATTCAGAAGCACGACGTGTTCTCTAAATGTTATAATAATGTATTGATTTTGGTACTTGGTAAGGTAAACATAAGATTGAAACTAAATTCTTGTTATAGGTGCCAAATTCAACAGCAAAACGAAAAAGTAAAAAAAGAAAAAAAAAAGAAAGTTGTCGCCATTTAAAAACTGCAAAGTGTATTCGCTTTTGTTGTGCCTTTGAACTTGCTCTACAAGAACACGATGAATTGGACTCGGCGTCCAAACTGTGATATTTTTTTGTATCTTGCTTTTTGGGGTACTTTTAATACCGTTGAGCATATAAAATATGTTGGGCGTTTCATAATTATTGGCTGATGCCGATAAGGCGAATTTGCATAGCCGGTTACAAGGGACGCCTCGTAGGAGGATCTACCAAACGCCCATGCAAATTTAATCGGTTCAGTCCGCGTGTATAAAACGGTATTTCGGGCAGATCTCAGCAGTTGGGGACGTGATGGAGTAACCCCACGTGAGATCAGTGATTTTGCACGAATTCAAACTGGGCCGGAATTTGTCCGAAACTGTCGCAAATGTCAATAGAGCGTGGGGTGTCTGAACGATGAGTGACAGAACTGTCCGTAGACTGTTTTCCAAGTTCCATGCCGGTGATGTTGCCACCGACTATAATCCAGCAGCCGGTCATCCGGTTCTGTGTGACACTGTACATTTAAGGCTGAAAGTGGAAGAAAAACCAACGTCCATAGTACATGAGCTCAGTGCCGAACTTGTGGTGTCATCAACGACGTTTTCCAGACACCTGGCAGATATGGGTAAGGTTAAAAACTAGATACCTGGGTTCCACACGAACTCACCGAACAGCAGCAGATACGGCGTGCTCCCTTTCTGCATCGTATCCTTACGGTTGATGAAATATAGCCGTATCTTGATAAAGGGGAACCACCCAAACACATGTTTAAACTCGAGTTGTACCCACAGAAGGTTCTGATCTCTGTGTGGTGTATCTCCAAGACTGTGGTTCATTATGAACTTTTGCCGCGAGGTCAAACAATCACAACGAACGTGTACTGCCCAGTTGGATGAATGTCACCAGAAATTCTGCAACAAACAACCATCGCTCGTCAATCGTTTGGGTCCCGTACTACTTCAGGATGGCGCACGACCGCATGTGTCTATTGGAAGCATGTGAAAAATCAACGCCTTGGGATACGAGGTCCTCTCTCACCCTGTTTACTCACCTGACTTGGCCCTCTCAGACTTTCATATGTTTCGCCATTTGGACCACTTCTTGAAGGGCAAACGGTTCGCTAACAAAGATGCTGTGATTTCCACAGTTAGCGATTCCTCAGACCACTGTGATGTCAGTTTCTGCCACCGTGGCATTTTTGCACTGAAAAAGGTGCATTTCACCAGCCCCCCCCCCAACGGAATTTTTTAATTTTTCAGACGCCATTCGTTTGTACCACGTATGAACTGGAATGAACTCGGTTTTTTCGTTTGAACCGCAAAAGTTTTGGAGATATTTAAAAAACAAAGTGGGGGGCTGGTGAAACGATAGCCCCCCCACCATGGAATTTTTAAAATTTTTTTGCACCATTCGTTTGTACCACGTATGAACCGGAATGAACTCAATTTTTTTCGTTTGAACCGCAATAGTTTTTGAGTTATTTAAAAAACAAAGTGGGGGGGCTGGTGAAATGGTACCCCCAAAAAATAGATATTTCAAATTTCAGCATAGCCATTCGTTAATAAATCGTATGAACCGGAATGAACTCCATTTTCATCGTTTGAACCACAATAGTTTTTGAGATATTTAACAAATAATATTGAGAATTTGCATATAATTATAGGAGGCCGACCATTTCACCAGCTCCCCCAATATGGAAATTCAAAATTTCGAAATAGCCATTCGTTAGTAAATCGTATGAACCGGAATGAACTCCATTTCTATCGTTTGAACCGCAATAGTTTTTGAGATATTTAAAAAATAATATTGAGAATTTGCATATATACAGAAAGACCGACCATTTCACCAGCCCCCCACCATGGAAATTCAAAATTTCAAAATAGGCATTCGTTAGCAAATCGTGTGAACTGAAAAGAACTCCATTTTCATCGTTTGAACCGCAATAGTTTTAGAGATATTTAAAAAATAATGTTACAGGCCTATCATTTCACCCCCACCCCTCATCATGGAAATTCAAAATTCCGAAATAGCCATTCGTTAGTAAATCGTATGAACAGGAATGAACTCCATTTTTATCGTTTGAACCGCAATAGTTTTTGAAATATTTAATAAATAATGGAATTTACATATACGCACAGAGACCGACCATTTCACCAGCCCCCACCCCCATGGAAATTCAAAATTTCAAAATAGCCATTCGTTAGCAAATCGTATGAACCGAAAAGAACTCCATTTTCATCGTTTGAACCGCAATAGTTTTAGAGATATTTAAAAAATAATGTTACAGGCCTATCATTTCACCCCCCCTACCTTCATCATGGAAATTCAAAATTCCGAAATAGCCATTCGTTAGCAAATCGTATGAACAGGAATGAACTCCATTTTTATCGTTTGAACCGCAATAGTTTTTGAGATATTTAAAAAATAATATTGAGATTTTGCATACATACAGAGAGACCGACCATTTCACCAGCCCCCCACCATGGAACTTCAAAATTTCAAAATAGCCATTCGTTAGCTAATCGTATAAACCGAAAAGAACTGAATTTTCATCGTTTGAACCGCAATAGTTTTTGAGATATTTAACAAACAATGTTACAGGCCTTCCATTTCACCCCCCCCCATCATGGAAATTCAAAATTCCGAAATAGCCATTCGTTAGTAAATCGTATGAACAGGAATTAACTCCTTTTTTATCGTTTGAACCGCAACAGTTTTTTTTATTGGAGATTTAACGACCACCGTGAGCAACTAAATGGGCTATAAGCAGTCGCCCGTTCCTAATTCAGGGTCACTGGTTCCAGGGAAGGGAGAGAGCCAGTGCCGTAAAACAAACACAACATTCATGCCTCACCGGGATTCGAACCCGGAACCTGTTCGAACGAATGATCAGAGTCCGTCGCTTAGACCACTGCGTCACCGGAGCGGGCAACAGTTTTTGATAGATTTAAAAAAAAAAAAAAAGTTTGAGAAAATTGGGGGACGACCATTGCACACACCCCCATGGAAAAATTCAAAATTTCAAAATAGCCATTCGTTAGCAAATCGTATGAACCGAAAAGAACTCCATTTTCATCGTTTGAACCGCAATAGTTTTTGAGATATTTAAAAAAGAAGGTCACAGGCCTACACCATTTACCCCCCCCCCCCCTTCATCATGGAAATTCAAAATTCCGAAATAGCCATTCGTTAGTAAATCGTATGAACAGGAATGAACTCCATTTTTATCGTTTGAACCGCAATAGTTTTTGAGATATTTAAAAAATAATATTGAGATTTTGCATACATACAGAGAGACCGACCATTTCACCAGCCCCCACCATGGAAATTCAAAATTTCAAAATAGCCATTCGTTAGCAAATCGTGTGAACCGAAAAGAACTCCATTTTCATCGTTTAAACCGCAATAGTTTTTGAGGTATTGAAAAAAGGATGTCACAAGCCTACACCATTAACCCCCTCCCCCTCACCATGGAATTCGAAATTTCATAGCCATTCGTTAGTAAATCGCACGGCCGCCCCGGTGGCGCAGTGGTCTAAGGCGTTGGCCTCTGATCATTCGTCCGTAAGGGGTCCGGGTTCGAATCCCGGTCAGGCATGGATGTTGTGTTTGTCCTACGGCATTGGCTCTCTCCCTTCCCTGGAACCAGTGACCCTAATATGGGAACGGGCGATTGCTTATAGCCCATTGAGTTGCTCACGGTGGTCGTTAAACCTGCAATCAAAAAAAAATCGTATGAACCGAAAAGAACTCCATTATTATCGTTTGAACCGCAATAGAGTTTGACATACCTACAAAAAAAAAGGATTCAGAAAATATGGAGCCGACAATCCCCCCCCCCCCATGGAATTTCAAAATTTCAGAATAGCCATTCGTTAGTAAATCGTATGAACCGGGAAAACTCTGTAAGAGCGAACGTGTCGTCACGTGACTTAGCGCCGCCTCCTACTTAAGTATCCGAGGAGCACGCTCAGCGGGGCTCTCACAACAAGCAGAGAGTTCGTTTACTCTTCCCGGAAACACACACTCTCTCTCTCACTCTGTTCGAGCGAACAAACGAAACCTCCCCCACTTTACTATATATATATCTGTGAATCGGGGAGGCAGAGCGACAACAGCTGGTTATACGGAAGTTTATCCACTTTCAGACATAATTTGAAAAGAACGCTTGGTTAACACATATACGAAACACTTATTCTTCATCAACTAGAATTTTGATGGCGGCGGATTACTCGCTCTTGAAAGTGACCTCGTTATGACTGGACCTGGCAAAGATCGTGGAACGCGCAATATAAGGTGATCGAATTCTGTAGAAATCTCAACCTGCGTTGGCGTCCTAACTTAGGGTCTCCTTGACACTAGATAGACCTCTATCTTATCGATGCTTCAGGACTAGACTTCTAGCTATCCTTCTCTAATCGATGCTTCAGTGGACTGTACTAAGTCCGTAATTCAGTAGTATATCATCAGCTACTCTACCGGTATCCCTGATTCGGGTAGATTCCTTCTGTAGCGGCGACCTACTTCATCTAGGTCGGTGCCCGCTCTTTCCCCGTGGACTCCGAGAGCCCACCACACCATCCACGCAAACGCGTTCCTTTCTATCGGAGGACTATCACCTTCGCTCCCCGAAGACAGACTGCTCGAACAGGTCCACTCGGAGCGACCTCTTCGCCCCCCCCTTCACGCTGCTCCTTCTTCAAGGGCGACGGCGCTGACCTTCAACATGCTGCTCTCCTCTCGCGCCACGTGTCACCTCTCGCGCCCTTCACCTGCCCCATACCTAGTCGTTTTCCGGGAATCGGGCTCCTAGACCTTTAAATCTACCTTGCGCATTCCTCGCTTATCCTCAGGCTATACATTATTGAGTGCCTCCTTCCGAGAAAGCAATCCTATCGTCGTAGTACATCCGTAGCAATACAATACACATTGTTATAACTATACAAAAGAGTATGTCTGCATTGAAGACTTGTAGGCGCCAAGTGAAAATGAACAATGTATCTGTGAAAGTCACAGCGTCCTTGGCGATACTTTCAGTTCGTAGAACAAGTCCCCGCCCTTTCTAAGGCGTGAGAACCTGAAGTCTTTTGTCATACATCTCGCCTTCCCCCCCCAAAAAAGGATTAAACATATTTACGAATTCTCTGTCGCCATTTTGGGAACTTGCGATGTTTTCTTTAGTCAAAAAAAACCCCACATAATGTTTATCATTGAAATGAATTAACATCGTTAATGTGTCCGTTCTTACAAACTCCATGTTTATTTTTTGAACCCCGATAGTTTTTGAGATGTTTAAAAATGTTCCACGATTTCAGCTGCCCCCACCCCCACCCCCGGACATTTCCTGTTTCAGAATAGCTATTCGTTAGCATCGTGTGAACCGGAAGGAGCTACATCTTTATCGTTCGAATCTGGATAGTTTCTGAGATATTTGTATAAAGGGTAATGGAGGATGATGAAGAAGTAATTTATTTTCAAAAAGTCTTGTATTCGTTCCTGTCATTATCTTAAAGATCTCTCCGTTTCTAGCTTTGAACCGCAGCAGTTGAAAAGACATTCCAAAAAGAACGTGACGGTTTCAACATTTCTTCAATGTGTCTCAAGGACCAGAATGCAAGAGAACCGGAAAATGCATGGCATAGTAAAACAGCCAAAATCTCGGAGCGGAAACAAACGACGCAATCCACTCTGTAGTAAACATACAGTACAAGGCATCACAGAAAGAAACGGAGCATGGCAGAGGCACAAAGCAGTCTGTTACATTACAATCGTGCGCTGCAGTCGGTGGCAGATACAACACGAGGCGAAGCACACAGGGAACAGTCACTGAGTAGAGGAACGGCTGAGCCAGCAAATAGAGAAAGCACCATACCTGGAACCACGGAGCAACATGATGAGTAGAAAACCCAGGAACTATTCCTTCTTCCTTTTAAGGAAAAAACGAAATTATTGGTGCGAAATTATTGCTGTCCATCTGTGGTTGCCGCCCCGGTGGCGCAGTGGTCTAAGCGATGGCCTCTGATCATTCGTCCGAAAGGGGTCCGGGTTCGCATCCCGGTGAGGCATGGATGTTGTGTTTGTCTTAAGGCACTGGCTCTCTCCCTTCCCTGGAACCAGTGACCCTAAATTATGGACGGGCGACTGCTTATAGCCCATTGAGTTGCTCACGGTGGTCGTTAAACCTCCAATCAAACAAACAAACAAACCATCTGTGGTTATTGGGTGCCATCCTCCGACAAAAAGAGAAATAATGGTACTTATGCCACATTGAAAAGAAAAATATTAAGGAAAAACTATTACTTTCTTTAAAATTGGCATTTTCTGTCTAACAGTGGCATAGCAGTTAGACATACTATACAAAACATAGCAGGGTAGGAAGCATCACATGGCACTCCGGGAAAATCGGGCAAGGGGCATGCCTGAACCACAGAAAAACAGAAGCAGAACGAACGGTGCGAGGCAGTTGGTGATGGTCATGTAAAGCGGATGCAGGCAGGACATCGTAAGACAAAACACACAGAAAAAGGTCACAAAGCAGAATGATGAGGGGAAAAAAACGAGGCACGAGAGAAAACACTTCACAAAGAGGAGAACGAAACAACAAGGGCTCAAAGAGACAGGGAGAAACATAGCTAAGAAAACACAACAGAAATCAATCATCAAACAAAACCACACAGGAGCTAATCAGGTGGACAGCGAAGAAGGAGACGATGTTGAGCATGACAAATGAAGTGGTCAAGACAACCATAGTAACATTCAACTTCCGGGTAAGAGCCCGAAAGGTGAAAAAATGCAAAGTAAAAGCGCTAAGATTGTGAACCAGAGATGAGTAAACTGCCGGATCGTTGGATGCAAAAAAGTGATTAAGTGGAGCATCGTGAGAAGAGTCAAAGAACAATGGGAAAGCGGCATCTAGAGAAAGAGTCTGCGTAAACTCGGGAACAACTTGAAGGCGAGCAACAAGATCAGGCACAACAGAGGGACTGTCAAGAACGCGAGCAAAAGTGACGGCAGCTGGATCAGGAGCGGAGCCTTGCGAAGAACGATGAGGAGGAGACATAACCACAGCGGCACGCTTAGAGCGAATCTTGCGATTAGACCGATGACGACGCTTCTTATTAGGAGCAATACCAGTAGGGAAATGTTGACGAAGATGACGGGACGACGTAGAAGGAACAACAGGCGGCGTCTCGGGAATCTGGCGAGGTGAATAGGGTACAAAGTCGGATGACACATGTAAAGAGGTAACTGCAGGAACAACAGAACCCGGGGAGGGTGGGGTTTCAAACGAGTCTAGAAGAGGAGCTGTGCGAAAGAGCGGGGACCGATCATGGCGACCAGAAGGTGAAACAAAGACAACGGCACTAGAAGCATCAGATGAGCCCCGAGAAGGTGAAAAAGGCGGAGAGCACACCGGAGTACTGGAACTAGTGGAGAAAAGATGAGCGTCTGAGGGTGGCGAAGCCGACGTACGCAGCGGCGATGGTGGAGCAGAAAATCCCGGGATCGGGATAGACGAAGTGGCTTGCGAAAACAAAGAAGGCAGCACCTGAACCGGCGGAGAAGGTGCAGCAACAGGATGTTACAAAGCGCAAACATCAGACGATGAAAAAGAAAGAAATACAGACGAAGGCACCGAAACAGGAGCAGTACATCCAGATGTACCCACAACAGACGATGCTGGCGAGGAAGGAAAAAGACCAACGGAGGCAGATGATGGAGATGGAGACTAAGAAGGTGTGAACGGATCAGGCGAAAGCGTGGTGACTGGAAGCGAAGAAAGAGGTTCTGTGACGGGAACTTGAGCAGCCGTTGAAGAAGACTAGGAAGAAATGAGGGGGCATTGCGAGAAATGGTGACCAGGCTATTTACATGAGATGCAATGATAGGCAGTGAATACGTTGATTGCGACGTTGTGATGACAACAAATCACCAGAAAAGTTGTGGGGCAGTAAGAAACAGTCTGTGTCAGGGAAAAACTAAGTCTTGGCGGCGGAAGCCAAAATAAGGACGATCACCTTGATCAACATGGGCGGCGGGTATCTTGCGGATATCACCAAGAACGCGGCCACACCGAGAAGGAAAAGCATGTAAAAACTCATCGGAAACGTCCGGAGGTACAGGTTACAAATTAAGAAAAACGGGAGAATGTGCAAGGGAGATAGGGACCACGCTATGATCTCCAACGGAAAGGCTAGTCGATAGGACTTGAGGAACAAACTCAGGTGAAAAAATATATACAAGAATGGACTTAGGCTTGCTGGCGAAATGTGTAATTGCACCGGAAGGGAGAAACGACAATGCAGACATACACTGTATAGACGTGCAACTTGACATTGGGTAAGGCGTCGAACTTGACACTTAAACTAAGAGTTGAAAGCATTGTACGTGTGCAATAAGCGTAGAACCTTGACGTGAAATATAGAATCCAAGGCTGTCGCGAGGAAAGTCGGAGACGTTGAACACGGATCTGTAGCAGGATGAGGAGAAGAGCAGTCGTGGGACGCATCCAGCACACTTGGAGGACAAGTCATCGAAGCAGCACATAGTGACGTGAGAGGGAAATAGAATTTAGAAGCAGAAGCACTGGCCATGGACAATGTGTAGAAATGCACGGCGAAGGGCACACAGATCCACTATAACAAGGTGGAGCACCAGGAAGGCGATCAGCATACCGAAGAAGGCAGCGCAGAGAACCACTGTCAATGGGAGGAACACAAGGAAGGTAATCCACACACCGGTGAAGGCAGCGCAGAGAACCATTAACGATGATTGGAGCGCAAACACGGAAGGCAAACGTAGACACAGCAGCAGGAAGGTTACTACATGCAGCAGACAGTTTTAGAGCAAAAGTCAAGGCGAGTCACGATGGGCAGATTGTAAACAGGCCCAACGAGATGAATTGTAAACAGCCGCCCCGGTGGCGTAGCGGTCTAAGGCGTTGGCCTCTGATCTTTCGTCCGTAAGGGGTCCGGGTTCGAATCCCGGTCAGGCATGGATGTTGTGTTTGTCTTACGGCACTGGCTCTCTCCCTTCCCTGGAACCAGTGACCCTAAATTAGGGACGGGCGACTGCTTATAGCCCATTGAGTTGCTCACGGTGGTCGTTAAACTTCCAAACAAAACAAAACAAAAACAATGAATTGTAAACAGGCCCAACGAAATGAATTGTAAACAGGCCCAACGAGATGAATTATATATTTTTTTTTTTTTTTTGATTGGAGGTTTAACGACCACCGTGAGCAACTCAATGGGCTATAAGCAGTCGCCCGTCCCTAATTTTGTGTCACTGGTTCCAGGGAAGGGAGAGAGCCAGTGCCGTAAGACAAACACAACATCCATGCCTCACCGGGATTCGAACCCGGACCCCTTCCGGACGAATGATCAGAGGCCAGCGCCTTAGACCACTGCGCCACCAGGGCGGCCAGAGAGAGAGAGAGATGAATTATAAAGGAATATCGGCAAAATATGCATGTACCAACTCGAAAGAATGACTAGGAAGAGAGCGCAGACATTCATGCACGAGAGAAACACAAACTAATTCGGCGGTGGGCGCTAGATACAGGCGGAGCACAAAATGCAGAGCTCGAAAGGGCGTGGCCAGCAGAGCAACGTGACGGGATGCTGTGTGAGTCAAATATCGTACAAAGACAATTGTTTGGATGGGACCATTTCAAGAATGTTTGTTTTAAATTTAAGGGTGCATCTGCTTTGCACTTCCTTTCGACCGAAGCGTGTTAAAGTGGAAAAGTTTCCTGCACGTTCTTTGAAAACTAAAGGATGTACTTACACCTTCACTATATACATGTATCTGTCTGTATACGTTTATCTGTGTACCTCTAAGTCTGATTTAATATCAGCCTCTTTTTGCTTTGGGAAGCTAGAACAGTGAGAACGATGATCCTAGCATTTTAATCTTTATCTGATCCATAATTTCGCCGCCAAGAGCGAAATGCAAATTCCACCGATTTCAAAATATATATTGCTTCATATCGTTGCTCAAAAATCAGATTGAAACACTTTCGACGCCTATTGAATGTACCATTTTTACGTACAGCTTATCGTATCTTAATATTACCGAATTTTTCTGTTACGACGAGCAAATACGTACATTACTGTTTGTGAAAATTGCAACGCCAAAAAAGAATCGCACTATTCAAAAGAAATTTATATCACAGATTCCTCATGTTGCAGGAGATAACTGATTTTATTTTTAGATCTATAGAAGATTTTGTCAATTCAAATCTCAGTACTATTTGTTCAGTTGCTGCCTACCGAAGATGGTAGGCATTTGTTCAGTTGCTGCCTACCGAAGATGGTAGGCAGCAACTGAACAAATAACTAGTATACGAATGAATAATTAATACACACAATTGACGTAGATTTGGGACACCAAACAGATGGTATGGCTCTTTCCACGGTTTTAAGTGAGTCACGGGAAAAGTATCATCGGCCGCCAACGGAAATCGAACCAAGGGTCTTCCTGTTACTCGCTGGACATGCTACCACTGCACCAATTGCTTCTTACCATCTTTGGGGAATCCCCACCATTGTGCGGGTCTCCAAGAAGCAACCAGCCATGTGGTTTGGCAATTAATCACATGTGAGTCTGGAGAATTCGAGGCCGCTGCGGTGCAGTGGTAGCATGTCCAGCGCGTAACTGGAAGACCCTGAATTCAATTCCCGGTGGCGGCCGATGATAGTTTTTCCGTGACTCACTTAAAAACGTGGAAAGAGAAATGACTTCTGTTTGATGTTCCTAATCCACGTCGATTGTGTGTATTAATGCAGGACAATTACAGAGGCATCTGTGGCACGTAGTCCGGTCATCTTCAATAGCGCGTCGCACCGCTTCGTGCGGTGATACATGTTGCAATATGGTCCAGCATAGAGGCGAACAGACGCCTGATGTCCTGCTGAAGAGGGCCCACACTTGTTGGACGGTGTGCTCCAAATCCCGGATAGTGCGGCACAGAGTCAACCGGCGTTTCAACTGGTCCCATGCATGCTCGATAGAGGACATGTTCGGTGACCGGGCAGGCCATGGAACTGTATGGACATGACCTAGGCAGTCCTAGAAAACCCGAGCCGTGTGCGGGATGGCACTATCCTGCTGGTATAGCGCACCTAGAATTCTGCCCAGGAGTGGGAGCACATGGGGCCATATGATCTCATCCACATACCGCTGGCCCGACAATGATCCACGTACTACTACTAGAGCTGATCGGCTATCGTAGGCAATAAACCATAAAGGCTCCCTAGACCATAATGCCTGCAGTGGAGTAGGTGGTACGCTCGATAGCAAGGTTGGAATTGTGCCGTTGACCCTGGGACCTCCACACCCGGACACGATGATCCTCTGTCCCCAAAACGAACTGACACCAATCGCTGAACACCACACGTCGCCAGTCTGTGGCGTTCCACGTTGCTCTCGCCTGGCACCATTGCAAACGGAGCCGGCGATGATCCGGTGTTAATGGCAGAACACGTAAGAGGCGCTGGGATCGCAGATTCGCTTCCGCGAGGCTTCAGGAAATGGCTCGTTGGCACACAAGAGCCGCTACATTTGCCTGGGGAGAGGACAGGGTTCTCGTGGGATCCATTCGTGCCTGCCGTACGAACTGTCGATCCTCTCTACGGATGGTCCTCCTGGTTCGTTCGGAGACACCCGCCGTGTGACAGTGCCGTCACGTGTCCACTGCTCCCAACACAGTCGGACGGTATGGTCAGAACGATCCACGTGGTGGGTTATACGGCGCGCCGACCGACCTGCTGTTTTCAGCCCGATGATCAGGCCTCTCTCAAAGCCCGTAAGTAGCGTACATCGACGTCTATGGTGTCTACCCGGCATTCTTGTCACTCTATACTCTTGCTTGCGCCGGCCGGTGCTTATCTCTTGCATGGGGCATCGACTACACGCCGGTTTATAAGGCTGCCGGTTCGTGCTAGCAGCGCCGCCACAAGGTGTGCGGTTATTCGCTCTCGCACCAAACTCACCCTAGCTATTTGCAAAGTTTCACGGTTGTAGCATGTTTTCTTCTAGGTGTGCAAATTTCTTGTCCACGAGTGTACAAGAAGCAAGTGGAAGAATTGAAACTTCACTCGCCCAAGTTTTCACCAGCTGTCTCAACGAAGGTAAGATTCTTGAGTATTGGGATAATGGTACAATGATCCTGCTACATAAAAAAGGTGACGTTGAGGATCTCAGGACCTACAGGCTCTTCAGCCTCCTATCAGTTATTTATAAAATTTTCACTTAGGTTCTTTCACATCGCATGAAGGTAAAACTGGACATGGCTCAAGCAAGAGAAGAAGCTGAATTCAGGAGTGGCTACAGCACTGAAGATCATGTCCATGTACTTAGAGAACTAACAGAAAGAACAAGAGAATATGAACTCCCATTATGCAAGGCTTCTGTTGATTATAAAAAGGCCTTCGATTCCGTAAAACCATCAGCAGTTACAACTGCTTTGAAAACCTGCGGTATTGCAGATGCATACATTAGCATTATTAATAGTATCTCTGAAAATGCAATTGCAAAAGTTTGGATATTTGAGGATGCAGCACTAATAAAAATTGGAAAGCTAGTGTGACAAAGTAAAATCATATCTCCCAAACTCTTTAATCCCACATAGCAAAATATTTTTTAATTACTGAACTGGGACAAAGAAAAAATATTTATGCAGATAATTCAAATCTCGTTCATTTTGCTGATGACGTTGTCATTTTTGCAACTACGACTTCTGAACCGCAGAATACGATCCAGGAACTTGCTGACAAGAGTAAAGAAGTGGAATTAAAAATGAACTTTCAGAAGGCAAAAGTGACGTATATTGCTTTTACAAGAAACGAAGATTTATTTATTGATGGTGAAAAGCTTGAGACAACCGATACCTACATTTATCTTGGGCAGCAGATATGAAGTAAGGAAAAAATTGATGAAGAAATTAATCGGCGTGTAAAACTTGGATGGATAGTTTTTGGAAGAAGAAGTACAATTTTTACGAAAGGTATGCCATTGTGTCTTAAAAGATAAGGGTTTAATCAGTTCATCCTGCCAGTGCTTATGTATGGAGCACAGACATGGACCTTAACTAAACAAGTTAGTAAAATAATGCAATGCATTGAATATGATACGCTTTCCAACATACCAGAAATAATTACTCAAGTTATGAGAATAATGGTTGTGGAATAAATCTCGGTCCTGTGCCCTGACCTTTGATCCCATTTCGATGATATTCAACAGAACCGGTTCTGTATACCTCCGAAATAACATGATAACGTTTTGTCGCAATCGAAGCATTTTTACGTAAGTTATGATGCATAAGGACTATGGAATAGATCCCGCTCCTGTGTCCTAACCTTTGACCCTATATTGTCCATTTTCCATAGGGTTTGTCCCCAGGGGGTTCCCTACCACATACTAAAATTTCACCGAAATCGAACCATTTTTACGTGAGTTGCCAACAGACGGACGGACAGACGGACAGACGGACAGACGGACGGAAAACGCTGAAGCATATACGCTTCTTCAACCTACAGTTGGAAAGCGTAAAAAAGACAAACAAAGACTGCAGACAACGCAAAAAGCCCTGGAGAGGATCATGCTTGGTGTAAACAGGAAAGATAAGCAGAGGAACTCATGGATAAGGAAAACAAGAGTTGACGACATCATGACCACAATGAAATCACTGAAATGGTGAGGGCATGACATGTTGCTAGAAGAACGACCACCGACGGAAAACCGAAATTTTAGAATGAATTTCGAGGGACAGGAAAAGACCCAGAAGAAGACCCTATGGTAGATTGATGGATGCAATTCGAAAGCATAGAGGTGTGTCATCGAGGAGACACGCTCAAGACAGATAATTGTGGAAGAAACTTGGGGAGACCTTCATCCAGTAGTGGATTCAAAGCAGTTGACAATGATGATATATATATATATATATCATTGTCAACCATTATCAATCCACTGCTGGACGAAGGTCTCCCCAAATTTTCTCCACAACGGTCTCTCTTGTGCCAGTCTCTTCCATGTCACTCCCGCATACTTTCGAATTTCATCCACCCATCTCCCATGTGGTCTTCTTCTGGGTCTTCTCCTGTCCCTTGGAATCCAATCTATAATTTCGGCTGTCCATCGATGGTCTGTCCTTCTGGCAGTATGTCCAGCCCATTGCCATTTCAGGGATTTTACTCTGATCATGATGTCTTCCACTCTCGTCATTTTTCGGATTCACGAGTTCCTCTTCTTATCTCTCTTGGTTACACCAAGCATGCACCTGTCCATGCTGCTTTGGGTTGTCTGCAGCCTTTGTATGTCTCTTTTAGTTAAGGTCCACGTCTCTGCACCATACGTAAGCACTGGAAGGATGCATTGATCAAACACTTTTCTTTTAAGACATAATGGCATATTGCTCTTAAAAATTATGATGTTTCTTCAAAAAGCTCTCCAGGCAAGTTTTATACGCTGATTAATTTCTCCATCAATGTGACCCTCACTTGATATCTGCTGTCCAAGATAACGTACGTAACTTGTATCTCCAGCTTTTCTCCATCAATCGATAAATCTTCATTTCTTGTAAAAGCATTGAACATCACTTTTGTCTTCTGAAAGTTCATTTTTAATCCCACTTCTTTACTCTTGTCAGCAAGTTCCTGGATCATACTCTGTAGCTCTGATGGGGTAGTTGCAAAAATGACTATGTCATCAGCAAAACGAAGGTGGGTTAGATAATCTCCATTAATCTTTATCCCCTTGTTTTCCCAGTTCAGCGACTGAAAAACACCCTCCAATGTGGCATTAAAGAGCTTCGGAGATATGGTGTCACCTTGTCTCACTCCCTTTCCAATTTTTACGTGTGTTGTATTTTCAAACAGCCGAATCTTTGCACTTGCATTTTCATGGATGTTATTAATAATATTAATGTATGCATCTTCAATTCCGCAGGAATTCAGAGCCATTGCAACTGCTGATGGTTTCACCGAAACAAAGGCTTTTTCATAATCGATAAAAGCCATGCACAATAGAAGTTCATGTTCCCTCGCTCTTTCAATTAGTTCTCTCAGTACGTTGATATGATCTATTGTGCTGTAGCCACTCCTGAATCCAGCTTGTTCTCTCGGTTGAGCCATGTCCAGTGTCACCTTCAAGCGGTGTGAAAGAACTTTAGTGAAGATTTTATAAACCACTGATAGGAGGCTGATAGGTCTGTAGTTCCTGAGATCCCATGTCACCTTTTTTATGTAGCAAGATCATTGTAGCGTTGTTCCAATCCTCAGGAATTTTCCCTTCATTAAGGCATCGAGTGAAAATTTGGGCGAGTACTGTTTCGATTTCTCCACTTGCTTCTTGTATGATGTCTACAGTAATTCCATCTTCTCCTGGAGCTTTTCCCCGCTTCATGTTCTTGATTGCATGTGCAACTTCTGCTGGAAGGACTGGAAGAACTCTGGTACTGGTACCTTTCATGATGCCTGGAGTACATGTATCATCCCTTTCATATAATTTGGAGTAGAAATCTTTCACTCTTGTCAAAATTTCGCCTCTATTTCTTGTTACAGAACCATCTTCTTTTCTCAGTGCCATAATCTGTTTTTTCCTTACTGAGATGTCCCTTTGCTATCTTTAGGCTTTGGTTGTTTTCAATTGCTTTCCTTACTAGTTCACAGTTGAATTTCCTTACGTCTTCAGTGATACTTTTTCGTACTGTCTTGCATAGCTCTATATATTCCACTTTGGAAGTCACATCTTCTTTAGTTGTCCTTATCATTCTTCTTTTTGCATCAACATTTTGGTTTTTCCTGATAATTTGTTCACATGCAATTTGTTCTTAGACCCAGCTAATTTTGTTGCTGTTTGCATAAGAGCTTTGGTTACTTTTCTGTTAACTTCAGAAATATCCACTTCCTCCGATGTTAGGCCTTCTAAAGCAGAGAATCTGTTCTTCAGTTCCAATTTGAAGGTATTATGGTGTTTTTTAAGGTTGGTTATGTCAATACATTTTGTTTGTCTTATGAGCTTGCTACGTTCGAGTTTAGTGTTGAGGTGCATCTTACATCTCACCAATCTATGGTCACTACCTGTGTTGAACTTGTTTAGCACACTGCAGTCTTCTATGACGAATTTTTTGTTACACATAATAAAATCAATTTCACTTGTTATCCCATTTGGATATCTCCATGTCCATTTCCTGTGTGGCTTTTTCTTGAAAAAGGTGTTCAAGAAGAAAAACCCTTCTGCCTCTGCAAACTCTACGAGAGTATTTCCACGCTGGTTTCTGTTGCCGTGACCGAATTTACCTACTGAAGTTTCATTCTGTTGCCGTTGCCCTATTTTTGCATTGAAATCTCCCATAATTATCTTCAAGTGCTGCTTACCTTTATTATTTAGATCACGAATTTCCTCATAATATTCTTCAATTTCTTCTTCAGCATGACTTGTGGTGGGTGCAAAAGTTTGAATAATCTGAGCCTGGTATGTTCTCGAGAGTTGGATAACGAGTCGTGCAGCTCTGTCAGAGGAACTTTCAACTTATACAACTTTATCCTTCAGTTTCTTGTTTATTATAAATCCAACAATACTAGTTCTGCCAGTATCTGTCCCACGATAGTAGAAGAGATGTCCACTTTTCAGTTCAATGAGATCTTTTCCTTTTCTCCTTACCTCACTTAGCCCGACGATGTCCCACTTGATCCTTTGTAGTTCCTCTTCCAATTCAAGAAGCCTTGAATCAGAAGATAGGGAGCGTTAGAAGATAGGGAGCGTCCGTTATACGTTGCCAAGGTCAGCATCAGATGGCAGCCTAGTCTGGTCCTCCGGGGATTCTTAGCACCCTCTGCCTTCATGTCGCACTGGCCGCTGCCTTGGCCAGGTACATTCCAGCTGCCGGAGACTGAGGGCCAAGATTTAAGTTGTGGAGTCATTTTGGAGGGGTTTGGCCATAACTCACCACGCTGGCCATGCGGGTTGGTGAGTGTGGGATAGCATTTCCTCTAATCCCGATGGTATAGTTATACCGCTATTGGCGGTCGTCAGAGCCCCTTTAGTGGGAACAGGATGTACCACGACAAGGCGGGGTTGACATTTGTCAAGGAGAGGCTGTGATGTTACGCATCACCTGAACTTTCATTCCTATATATATATATATATATATGGAATGTAAGGTCAGGTGATGCGTAACATCAAATATATATATATATATATATATATATATGGAATGGCTACATCCCTATATATATATATATATATATATTTGGAATGTAAGGTCAGGTGATGCGTAACATCAAAGCCTCTCCTTGACAAATGTCAACCCCGCCTTCTCGTGGTGCATCCTGTTCCCACTAAAGGGGCTCTGACGACCGCCAATAGCGGTATAACTGTACCATCGGGATTAGAGGAAATGCTATCCCACACTCACCAACCCGCTTGGCCAGCGTGGTGAGTTATGGCCAAACCCCTCCAAAATGACGCTACAACTTAAATCTTGGCACTCAGTCTCCGGCAGCTCGAATGTACCTGGCCAAGGCTGCTGTCAGTGCGACATGAACGCAGAGGGTGCTAAGAATCCTTGGAGGACCGGACTAGGCTGCCATCTGATACTGACCTTGCTTACTTACAATGGATGCTCCCTATCTCCTGATTCAAGGCTTCTTGAATTGGAAGAGGAACTGCAAAGGATCAAGTGGGACATCGTGGGGCTAAGTGAGGTAAGGAGAAAAGGAGAAGATCTCATTGAACGGAAAAGTGGACATCTCCTCTACTATCGTGGGACACATACTGGCAGAACTAGTGGTGTTGGATTTATAATAAACAAGAAACTGAAGTATAAAGTTGCAGAAGTTGAAAGTGCCTCTGACAGAACTGCGCGACTCGTTATCCAACTCTCGAGAAGATACAAGGCTCAGATTATTCAAAGTCATGCACTCACCACAAGTCATCCTGAAGAAGAAATTGAAGAATTTTATGAGGAAATTCGTCATCTAAATAATAAAGGTAAGCACCACTTGAAGATAATTATGGGAGATTTCAATGCAAAAATAGGGCAATGGCAACAGAATGAAACTTCAGTAGGTATATTCGCTCACGGCAACAGAATGAAACTTCAGTAGGTAAATTCGCTCACGGCAACAGAAACCAGCGTGGAAATACTCTCGTTGAGTTTGCAGAGGCAAGAGGGTTTTTCATCTTGAACTCCTTTTTCAAGAAAAAGCCACACGGGAAATGGACATGGAGACATCCAAATGGGATAACAAGTGAAATTGATTTTATTATGTCTAACAAAAAATTCGTCATAGGAGACTGCAGTGTGCTGAACAAGTTCAACACAGGTAGTGACCATAGATTGGTGAGATGTAAGATGCACCTCAACACTAAACTCGAACGTGGCAAGCTCATAAGACAAACAAAATGTATTGACATAACCAACCTTAAAAAACACCATAATACCTTTAAGTTGGAACTGAAGAACAGATTCTCTGCTTTAGAACGCCTAACATCGGAAGAAGTAGATATTTCTGAAGTTAACAGAAAAGTAACCAAAACTCTTATGGAAACACCAACAAAATGAGCTGGGTCTAAGAACAAGTTGCATGTGTACAAATTATCAGGAAAAACCAAAATGTTGATGCAAAAAAGAAGAGAGATGAGGACAACTAAAGAAAATGTGACTTCCAAAGTGGAATATATAGAGCTATGCAAGACAGTACAAAAAATTATCACTAAAGACGTAAGGAAATTCAACTGCGAATTAGTGAGGAAAGCAATTGAAAACAACCAAAGCCTAAAGATAGCAAAGCGACATCTCAATAAGGGAAGAAAACAGATTATGGCACTGAGCAAAGAAAATGGTTCTGTAACAAGAAATAGAGGCGAAATTTTGACAAGAGTGAAAGATTTCTACTCCAAATTATATGAAAAGGATGATACATGTTCTCCAGACATCATGAAAGGTACCAGTACCAGAGTTCTTCCAGTCCTCCCAGCAGAAGTTGCGCATGCAATCAAGAACATGAAGCGGGGGAAAACTCCAGGAGAAGATGGAATTACTGCAGACACCATACAAGAAGCAAGTGGAGAAATCGAAACAGTACTCGCCCAAATTTTCACTCGATGCCTTAATGAAGAGAAGATTCCTGAGGATTGGAACAACGCTACAATGATCCTGCTACATAAAAAAGGTGACATTGAGGATCTCAGAAACTACAGACCTATCAGCCTCCGATCAGTGGTTTATAAAATCTTCACTAAAGTTCTTTCACACCGCTTAAAGGTAACACTGAAAGTGGCTCAACCGAGAGAACAAGCTGGATTCAGGAGTGGCTACAGCACAATAGATCATATCCACGTACTGAGAGAACTAATTGAAAGAGCGAAAGAATATGAACTTCCATTGTGCATGGCTTTTATCGATTATGAAAAAGCCTTTGATTCGGTGAAACCATCAGCAGTTACAATGGCTCTGAAATCCTGCGGTATTGAAGATGCATACATTAATATTATTGATAACATCTATGAAAATGCAAGTGCAAAGATTCAGCTGTTTGAGAATACAGCACACATAAAAATTATAAAGGGAGTGAGACAAGGTGACACCATATCTCCGAAGCTCTTTAATGCCACATTGGAGGGTGTTTTTCAGTCGCTGAACTGGGAAAACAAGGGGATAAAGATTAATGGAGATTATCTAACCCACCTTCGTTTTGCTGATGACATAGTCATTTTTGCAACTACCCCATCAGAGCTACAGAGTATGATCCAGGAACTTGCTGACAAGAGTAAAGAGGTGGGATTAAAAATGAACTTTCAGAAGGCAAAAGTGATGTACAATGCTTTTACAAGAAATGAAGATTTATCGATTGATGGAGAAAAGCTGGAGATACAAGTTACGTACGTTATCTTGGACAGCAGATATCAAGTGAGGGTCACATTGATGGAGAAATTAATCAGCGTATAAAACTTGCCTGGAGAGCTTTTTGAAGAAACATCATAATTTTTAAGAGCAATATGCCATTATGTCTTAAAAGAAAAGTGTTTGATCAATGCATCCTTCCAGTGCTTACGTATGGTGCAGAGACGTGGACCTTAACTAAAAGAGACATACAAAGGCTGCAGACAACCCAAAGCAGCATGGACAGGTGCATGCTTGGTGTAACCAAGAGAGATAAGAAGAGGAACTCGTGAATCCGAAAATGACGAGAGTGGAAGACATCATGATCAGAGTAAAATCCCTGAAATGGCAATGGGCTGGACATACTGCCAGAAGGACAGACCATCGATGGACAGCCGAAATTATAGATTGGATTCCAAGGGACAGGAGAAGACCCAGAAGAAGACCACATGGGAGATGGGTGGATGAAATTCGAAAGTATGCGGGAGTGACATGGAAGAGACTGGCACAAGAGAGACCGTTGTGGAGAAAATTTGGGGAGACCTTCGTCCAGCAGTGGATTGATAATGGTTGACAATGATATATATATATATCATCATCATTGTCAACTGCTTTGAATCCACTACTGGATGAAGGTCTCCCCAAGTTTCTTCCACAATTATCTGTCTTGAGCGTGTCTCCTCGATGACACACCTCTATGCTTTCGAATTGCATCCATCAATCTACCATAGGGTCTTCTTCTGGGTCTTTTCCTGTCCCTCGAAATTCATTCTAAAATTTCGGTTTTCCGTCGGTGGTCGTTCTTCTAGCAACATGTCATGCCCTCACCATTTCAGTGATTTCATTGTGGTCATGATGTCGTCAACTCTTGTTTTCCTTATCCATGAGTTCCTCTGCTTATCTTTCCTGTTTACACCAAGCATGATCCTCTCCAGGGCTTTTTGCGTTGTCTGCAGTCTTTGTTTGTCTTTTTTACGCTTTCCAACTGTAGGTTGAAGAAGCGTATATGCTTCAGCGTTTTCCGTCCGTCTGTCCGTCTGTCCGTCTGTCCGTCCGTCTGTTGGCATGATAACTCACGTAAAAATGGTTCGATTTCGGTGAAATTTTAGTATGTGGTAGGGAACCCCTGGGGACAAACCCTATGGAAAATGGACAAAATAGGGTCAAAGGATAGGACACAGGAGCGGGATCTTTTCCATAGTCCTTATGCATCATAACTTACGTAAAAATGCTTCGATTGCGACAAAACGTTATCATGTTATTTTGGAGGTATACAGAACCGGTTCTGTTGAATATCATCGAAATGGGATCAAAGGTCAGGGCACAGGACCGAGATTTATTCCACAACCATTATTCTCATAACTTGAGTAATTATTTCTGGTATGTTGGAAAGCGTATCATATTCAATGCATTGCATTATTTTACTAACTTGTTTAGTTAAGGTCCATGTCTGTGCTCCATACATAAGCACTGGCAGGATGAACTGATTAAACCCTTATCTTTTAAGACACAATGGCATACCTTTCGTAAAAATTGTACTTCTTCTTCCAAAAACTATCCATCCAAGTTTTACACGCCGATTAATTTCTTCATCAATTTTTTCCTTACTTCATATCTGCTGCCCAAGATAAATGTAGGTATCGGTTGTCTCAAGCTTTTCACCATCAATAAGTAAATCTTCGTTTCTTGTAAAAGCAATATACGTCACTTTTGCTTTCTGAAAGTTCATTTTTAATTCCACTTCTTTACTCTTGTCAGCAAGTTCCTGGATCGTATTCTGCGGTTCAGAATTCGTAGTTGCAAAAATTACAACGTCATCAGCAAAATGAACGAGATTTGAATTATCTGCATAAATATTTTTTTCTTTGTCCCAGTTCAGTAATTAAAAAATATTTTGCTATGTGGGATTAAAGAGTTTGGGAGATATGATTTTACTTTGTCACACTAGCTTTCCAATTTTTATTAGTGCTGCATCCTCAAATATCCAAACTTTTGCAATTGCATTTTCAGAGATACTATTAATAATGCTAATGTATGCATCTGCAATACCGCAGGTTTTCAAAGCAGTTGTAACTGCTGATGGTTTTACGGAATCGAAGGCCTTTTTATAATCAACAGAAGCCTTGCATAATGGGAGTTCATATTCTCTTGTTCTTTCTGTTAGTTCTCTAAGTACATGGACATGATCTTCAGTGCTGTAGCCACTCCTGAATTCAGCTTCTTCTCTTGCTTGAGCCATGTCCAGTTTTACCTTCATGCGATGTGAAAGAACCTAAGTGAAAATTTTATAAATAACTGATAGGAGGCTGAAGAGCCTGTAGGTCCTGAGATCCTCAACGTCACCTTTTTTATGTAGCAGGATCATTGTACCATTATCCCAATACTCAAGAATCTTACCTTCGTTGAGACAGCTGGTGAAAACTTGGGCGAGTGAAGTTTCAATTCTTCCACTTGCTTCTTGTACACTCGTGGACAAGAAATTTGCACACCTAGAAGAAAACATGCTACAACCGTGAAACTTTGCAAATAGCTAGGGTGAGTTTGGTGCGAGAGCGAATAACCGCACACCTTGTGGCGGCGCTGCTAGCACGAACCGGCAGCCTTATAAACCGGCGTGTAGTCGATGCCCCATGCAAGAGAAAAGCACCGGCCGGCGCAAGCAAGAGTATAGAGTGACAAGAATGCCGGGTAGACACCATAGACGTCGATGTACGCTACTTACGGGCTTTGAGAGAGGCCTGATCATCGGGCTGAAAACAGCAGGTCGGTCGGCGCGCCGTATAACCCACCACGTGGATCGTTCTGACCATACCGTCCGACTGTGTTGGGAGCAGTGGACACGTGACGGCACTGTCACACGGCGGGTGTCTCCGAACGAACCAGGAGGACCATCCGTAGAGAGGATCGACAGTTCGTACGGCAGGCACGAATGGATCCCACGAGAACCCTGTCCTCTCCCCAGGCAAATGTAGCGGCTCTTGTGTGCCAACGAGCCATTTCCTGAAGCCTCGCGGAAGCGAATCTGCGATCCCAGCGCCTCTTACGTGTTCTGCCATTAACACCGGATCATCGCCGGCTCCGTTTGCAATGGTGCCAGGCGAGAGCAACGTGGAACGCCACAGACTGGCGACGTGTGGTGTTCAGCGATTGGTGTCAGTTCGTTTTGGGGACAGAGGATCATCGTGTCCGGGTGTGGAGGTCCCAGGGTCAACGGCACAATTCCAACCTTGCTATCGAGCGTACCACCTACTCCACTGCAGGCATTATGGTCTAGGGAGCCTTTATGGTTTATTGCCTACGATAGCCGATCAGCTCTAGTAGTAGTACGTGGATCATTGTCGGGCCAGCGGTATGTAGATGAGATCATATGGCCCCATGTGCTCCCACTCCTGGGCAGAATTCTAGGTGCGCTATACCAGCAGGATAGTGCCATCCCGCACACGGCTCGGGTTTTCTAGGACTGCCTAGGTCATGTCCATACAGTTCCATGGCCTGCCCGGTCACCGAACATGTCCTCTATCGAGCATGCATGGGACCAGTTGAAACGCCGGTTGACTCTGTGCCGCACTATCCGGGATTTGGAGCACACCGTCCAACAAGTGTGGGCCCTCTTCAGCAGGACATCAGGCGCCTGTTCGCCTGTATGCTGGACCATATTGCAACATGTATCACCGCACGAAGCGGTGCGACGCGCTATTGAAGATGACCGGACTACGTGCCACAGATGCCTCTGTAATTGTCCTGCATTAATACACACAATCGACGTGGATTAGGAACATCAAACAGAAGTCATTTCTCTTTCCACGTTTTTAAGTGAGTCACGGAAAAACTATCATCGGCCGCCACCGGGAATTGAATTCAGGGTCTTCCAGTTACGCGCTGGACATGCTACCACTGCACCGCAGCGGCCTCGAATTCTCCAGACTCACATGTGATTAATTGCCAAACCACATGGCTGGTTGCTTCTTGGAGACCCGCACAATGGTGGGGATTCCCCAAAGATGGTAAGAAGCAATTGGTGCAGTGGTAGCATGTCCAGCGAGTAACTGGAAGACCCTTGGTTCGATTTCCGTTGGCGGCCGATGATACTTTTCCCGTGACTCACTTAAAACCGTGGAAAGAGCCATACCATCTGTTTGGTGTCCCAAATCTACGTCAATTGTGTGTATTAATTATTCATTCGTATACTAGTTATTTGTTCAGTTGCTGCCTACCATCTTCGGTAGGCAGCAACTGAACAAATGCCTACCATCTTCGGTAGGCAGCAACTGAACAAATAGTACTGAGATTTGAATTGACAAAATCTTCTATAGATCTAAAAATAAAATCAGTTATCTCCTGCAACATGAGGAATCTGTGATATAAATTTCTTTTGAATAGTGCGATTTTTTTGGCGTTGCAATTTTCACAAACAGTAATGTACGTATTTGCTCGTCGTAACAGAAAAATTCGGTAATATTAAGATACGATAAGCTGTACGTAAAAATGGTACATTCAATAGGCGTCGAAAGTGTTTCAATCTGATTTTTGAGCAACGATATGAAGCAAAATATATTTTGAAATCGGTGGAATTTGCATTTCGCTCTTGGCGGCGAAATTATGGATCAGATAAAGATTAAAATGCTAGGATCATCGTTCTCACTGTTCTAGCTTCCCAAAGCAAAAAGAGGCTGATATTAAATCAGACTTAGAGGTACACAGATAAACGTATACAGACAGATACATGTATATAGTGAAGGTGTAAGTACATCCTTTAGTTTTCAAAGAACGTGCAGGAAACTTTTCCACTTTAACACGCTTCGGTCGAAAGGAAGTGCAAAGCAGATGCACCCTTAAATTTAAAACAAACATTCTTGAAATGGTCCCATCCAAACAATTGTCTTTGTACGATATTTGACTCACACAGCATCCCGTCACGTTGCTCTGCTGGCCACGCCCTTTCGAGCTCTGCATTTTGTGCTCCGCCTGTATCTAGCGCCCACCGCCGAATTAGTTTGTGTTTCTCTCGTGCATGAATGTCTGCGCTCTCTTCCTAGTCATTCTTTCGAGTTGGTACATGCATATTTTGCCGATATTCCTTTATAATTCATCTCGTTGGGCCTGTTTACAATTCATTTCGTTGGGCCTGTTTACAATTCATTTCGTTGGGCCTGTTTACAATCTGCCCATCGTGACTCGCCTTGACTTTTTGCTCTAAAACTGTCTGCTGCATGTAGTAGCCTTCCTGCTGCTGTGTCTACGTTTGCCTTCCGTGTTTGCGCTCCAATCATCGTTAATGGTTCTCTGCGCTGCCTTCACCGGTGTGTGGATTACCTTCCTTGTGTTCCACCCATTGACAGTGGTTCTCTGCGCTGCCTTCTTCGGTATGCTGATCGCCTTCCTGGTGCTCCACCTTGTTATAGTGGATCTGTGTGCCCTTCGCCGTGCATTTCTACACATTGTCCATGGCCAGTGCTTCTGCTTCTAAATTCTATTTCCCTCTCACGTCACTATGTGCTGCTTCGATGACTTGTCCTCCAAGTGTGCTGGATGCGTCCCACGACTGCTCTTCTCCTCATCCTGCTACAGATCCGTGTTCAACGTCTCCGACTTTCCTCGCGACAGCCTTGGACTCCTATATTTCACGTCAAGGTTCTACGCTTATTGCACACGTACAATGCTTTCAACTCTTAGTTTAAGTGTCAAGTTCGACGCCTTACCCAATGTCAAGTTGCACGTCTATACAGTGTATGTCTGCATTGTCGTTTCTCCCTTCCGGTGCAATTACACATTTCGCCAGCAAGCCTAAGTCCATTCTTGTATATATTTTTTCACCTGAGTTTGTTCCTCAAGTCCTATCGACTAGCCTTTCCGTTGGAGATCATAGCGTGGTCCCTATCCCCCTTGCACATTCTCCCGTTTTTCTTAATTTGTAACCTGTACCTCCGGACGTTTCCGATGAGTTTTTACATGCTTTTCCTTCTCGGTGTGGCCGCGTTCTTGGTGATATCCGCAAGATACCCGCCGCCCATGTTGATCAAGGTGATCGTCCTTATTTTGGCTTCCGCCGCCAAGACTTAGTTTTTTTCCCTGACACAGACTGTTTCTTACTGCCCCACAACTTTTCTGGTGATTTGTTGTCATCACAACGTCGCAATCAACGTATTCACTGCCTATCATTGCATCTCATGTAAACAGCCTGGTCACCATTTCTCGCAATGCCCCCTCATTTCTTCCTAGTCTTCTTCAACGGCTGCTCAAGTTCCCGTCACAGAACCTCTTTCTTCGCTTCCAGTCACCACGCTTTCGCCTGATCCGTTCACACCTTCTTAGTCTCCATCTCCATCATCTGCCTCCGTTGGTCTTTTTCCTTCCTCGCCAGCATCGTCTGTTGTGGGTACATCTGGATATACTGCTCCTGTTTCGGTGCCTTCGTCTGTATTTCTTTCTTTTTCATCGTCTGATGTTTGCGCTTTGTAACATCCTGTTGCTGCACCTTCTCCGCCGGTTCAGGTGCTGCCTTCTTTGTTTTCGCAAGCCACTTCGTCTATCCCGATCCCGGGATTTTCTGCTCCACCATCGCCGCTGCGTACGTCGGCTTCGCCACCCTCAGACGCTCATCTTTTCTCCACTAGTTCCAGTACTCCGGTGTGCTCTCCGCCTTTTTCACCTTCTCGGGGCTCATCTGATGCTTCTAGTGCCGTTGTCTTTGTTTCACCTTCTGGTCGCCATGATCGGTCCCCGCTCTTTCGCACAGCTCCTCTTCTAGACTCGTTTGAAACCCCACCCTCCCCGGGTTCTGTTGTTCCTGCAGTTACCTCTTTACATGTGTCATCCGACTTTGTACCCTATTCACCTCGCCAGATTCCCGAGACGCCGCCTGTTGTTCCTTCTACGTCGTCCCGTCATCTTCGTCAACATTTCCCTACTGGTATTGCTCCTAATAAGAAGCGTCGTCATCGGTCTAATCGCAAGATTCGCTCTAAGCGTGCCGCTGTGGTTATGTCTCCTCCTCATCGTTCTTCGCAAGGCTCCGCTCCTGATCCTGCTGCCGTAACTTTTGCTAGCGTTCTTGACAGTCCCTCTGTTGTGCCTGATCTTGTTGCTCGCCTTCAAGTTGTTCCCGAGTTTACGCAGACTCTTTCTCTAGATGCCGCTTTCCCATTGTTCTTTGACTCTTCTCACGATGCTCCACTTAATCACTTTTTTGCATCCAACGATCCGGCAGTTTACTCATCTCTGGTTCACAATCTTAGCGCTTTTTACTTTGCATTTTTTCACCTTTCGGGCTCTTACCCGGAAGTTGAATGTTACTATGGTTGTCTTGACCACTTCATTTGTCATGCTCAACATCGTCTCCTTCTTCGCTGTCCACCTGATTAGCTCCTGTGTGGTTTTGTTTGATGATTGATTTCTGTTGTGTTTTCTTAGCTATGTTTCTCCCTGTCTCTTTGAGCCCTTGTTGTTTCGTTCTCCTCTTTGTGAAGTGTTTTCTCTCGTGCCTCGTTTTTTTCCCCTCATCATTCTGCTTTGTGACCTTTTTCTGTGTGTTTTGTCTTACGATGTCCTGCCTGCATCCGCTTTACATGACCATCACCAACTGCCTCGCACCGTTCGTTCTGCTTCTGTTTTTCTGTGGTTCAGGCATGCCCCTTGCCCGATTTTCCCGGAGTGCCATGTGATGCTTCCTACCCTGCTATGTTTTGTATAGTATGTCTAACTGCTATGCCACTGTTAGACAGAAAATGCCAATTTTAAAGAAAGTAATAGTTTTTCCTTAATATTTTTCTTTTCAATGTGGCATAAGTACCATTATTTCTCTTTTTGTCGGAGGATGGCACCCAATAACCACAGATGGTTTGTTTGTTTGTTTGATTGGAGGTTTAACGACCACCGTGAGCAACTCAATGGGCTATAAGCAGTCGCCCGTCCATAATTTAGGGTCACTGGTTCCAGGGAAGGGAGAGAGCCAGTGCCTTAAGACAAACACAACATCCATGCCTCACCGGGATGCGAACCCGGACCCCTTTCTGACGAATGATCAGAGGCCATCGCTTAGACCACTGCGCCACCGGGGCGGCAACCACAGATGGACAGCAATAATTTCGCACCAATAATTTCGTTTTTTCCTTAAAAGGAAGAAGGAATAGTTCCTGGGTTTTCTACTCATCATGTTGCTCCGTGGTTCCAGGTATGGTGCTTTCTCTATTTGCTGGCTCAGCCGTTCCTCTACTCAGTGACTGTTCCCTGTGTGCTTCGCCTCGTGTTGTATCTGCCACCGACTGCAGCGCACGATTGTAATGTAACAGACTGCTTTGTGCCTCTGCCATGCTCCGTTTCTTTCTGTGATGCCTTGTACTGTATGTTTACTACAGACTGGATTGCGTCGTTTGTTTCCGCTCCGAGATTTTGGCTGTTTTACTATGCCATGCATTTTCCGGTTCTCTTGCATTCTGGTCCTTGAGACACATTGAAGAAATGTTGAAACCGTCACGTTCTTTTTGGAATGTCTTTTCAACTGCTGCGGTTCAAAGCTAGAAACGGAGAGATCTTTAAGATAATGACAGGAACGAATACAAGACTTTTTGAAAATAAATTACTTCTTCATCATCCTCCATTACCCTTTATACAAATATCTCAGAAACTATCCAGATTCGAACGATAAAGATGTAGCTCCTTCCGGTTCACACGATGCTAACGAATAGCTATTCTGAAACAGGAAATGTCCGTCCGGGGGTGGGGGTGGGGGCAGCTGAAATCGTGGAACATTTTTAAACATCTCAAAAACTATCGGGGTTCAAAAAAATAAACATGGAGTTTGTAAGAACGGACACATTAACGATGTTAATTCATTTCAATGATAAACATTATGCGGTGTTTTTTTTGACTAAAGAAAACATCGCAAGTTCCCAAAATGGCGACAGAGAATTCGTAAATATGTTTAATCCTTTTGGGGGGGGGAAGGCGAGATGTATGACAAAAGACTTCAGGTTCTCACGCCTTAGAAAGGGCGAGGACTTGTTCTACGAACTGAAAGTATCGCCAAGGACGCTGTGATTTTCACAGATACATTGTTCATTTTCACTTGGCGCCTACAAGTCTGAAATGCAGACATACTCTTTTGTATAGTTATAACAATGTGTATTGTATTGCTACGGATGTACTACGACGATAGGATTGCTTTCTCGGAAGGAGGCACTCAATAATGTATAGCCTGAGGATAAGCGAGGAATGTGCAAGGTAGATTTAAAGGTCTAGGAGCCCGATTCCCGGAAAACGACTAGGGATGGGGCAGGTGAAGGGCGCGAGAGGTGACACGTGGCGCGAGAGGAGAGCAGCATGTTGAAGGTCAGCGCCGTCGCCCTTGAAGAAGGAGCAGCGTGAAGGGGGGCGAAGAGGTCGCTCCGAGTGGACCTGTTCGAGCAGTCTGTCTTCGGGGAGCGAAGGTGATAGTCCTCCGATAGAAAGGAACGCGTTTGCGTGGATGGTGTGGTGGGCTCTCGGAGTCCACGGGGAAAGAGCGGGCACCGACCTAGATGAAGTAGGTCGCCGCTACAGAAGGAATCTACCCGAATCAGGGATACCGGTAGAGTAGCTGATGATATACTACTGAATTACGGACTTAGTACAGTCCACTGAAGCATCGATTAGAGAAGGATAGCTAGAAGTCTAGTCCTGAAGCATCGATAAGATAGAGGTCTATCTAGTGTCAAGGAGACCCTAAGTTAGGACGCCAACGCAGGTTGAGATTTCTACAGAATTCGATCACCTTATCTTGCGCGTTCCACGATCTTTGCCAGGTCCAGTCATAACGAGGTCACTTTCAAGAGCGAGTAATCCGCCGCCATCAAAATTCTAGTTGATGAAGAATAAGTGTTTCGTATATGTGTTAACCAAGCGTTCTTTTCAAATTATGTCTGAAAGTGGATAAACTTCCGTATAACCAGCTGTTGTCGCTCTGCCTCCCCGATTCACAGATATATATATAGTAAAGTGGGGGAGGTTTCGTTTGTTCGCTCGAACAGAGTGAGAGAGAGAGTGTGTGTTTCCGGGAAGAGTAAACGAACTCTCTGCTTGTTGTGAGAGCCCCGCTGAGCGTGCTCCTCGGATACTTAAGTAGGAGGCGGCGCTAAGTCACGTGACGACACGTTCGCTCTTACAGAGTTTTCCCGGTTCATACGATTTACTAACGAATGGCTATTTTGAAATTTTGAAATCCCATGGGAGGGGGGATCGTCGGCTCCATATTTTCTGAATCCTTTTTTTTTTTGTAGGTATGTCAAACTCTATTGCGGTTCAAACGATAATAATGGAGTTCTTTTCGGTTCATTCGATTTTTTTTTTGATTGCAGGTTTAACGACCACCGTGAGCAACTCAATGGGCTATAAGCAATCGCCCGTTCCCAATTTAGGGTCACTGGTTCCAGGGAAGGGAGAGAGCCAATGCCGTAAGACAAACACAACAACCATGCCTGACCGGGATTCGAACCCGGACCCCTTACGGACGAATGATCAGAGGCCAACGCCTTAGACCACTGCCCCACCGGGGCGGCCGTACGATTTACTAACGAATGGCTATGAAATTTCGAATTCCATGGTGAGGGGGAGGGGGTTAATGGTGTAGACTTGTAACATCCTTTTTCAATACCTCAAAAACTATTGCGGTTTAAACGATGAAAATGGAGTTCTTTTCGGTTCACACGATTTGCTAACGAATGGCTATTTTGAAATTTTGAATTTCATTGGTGGGGGCTGGTGAAATGGTCGGTCTCTCTGTATGTATGCAAAATCTCAATATTATTTTTTAAATATCTCAAAAACTATTGCGGTTCAAACGATGAAAATGGAGTTCTTCTCGGTTCATACGATTTGCTAACGAATGGCTATTTTGAAATTTTGAATTTTTCCATGGGGGTGTGTGCAATGGTCGTCCCCCAATTCTCTCAAACTTTTTTTTTTAAATCTATCAAAAACTGTTGGCCGCTCCGGTGACGCAGTGGTCTAAGCGACGGACTCTGATCATTCGTTCGAACAGGGTCCGGGTTCGAATCCCGGTGAGGCATGAATGTTGTGTTTGTTTTACGGCACTGGCTCTCCCTTCCCTGGAACCAGTGACCCTGAATTAGGAACTGGCGACTGCTTATAGCCCATTGAGTTGCTCACGGTGGTCGTTAAATCTCCAATAAAAAAAACTGTTGCGGTTCAAACGATAAAAATGGAGTTAATTCCTGTTCATACGATTTACTAACGAATGGCTATTTCGGAATTTTGAATTTCCATGATGAGGGGGTGAAATGGAAGGCCTGTAACATTATTTGTTAAATATCTCAAAAACTATTGCGGTTCAAACGATGAAAATGGAGTTCTTTTCGGTTTATACGATTAGCTAACGAGTGGCTATTTTGAAATTTTGAATTTCCATGGTGGGGATCTGGTGAAATGGTCGGTCTCTCTGTATGTATGCAAAATCTCAATATTATTTTTTAAATATCTCAAAAACTATTGCGGTTCAAACGATAAAAATGGAGTTCATTCCTGTTCATACGATTTACTAACGAATGGCTATTTCGGAATTTTGAATTTCCATGATGAAGGGCGGGGGGGGGGGGTAAATGGTGTAGGCCTGTGACATTCTTTTTTAAATATCTCAAAAACTGTTGCGGTTCAAACGATGAAAATGGAGTTCTTTTCGATTCATACGATTTGCTAACGAATGGCTATTTTCAAATTTTGAATTTCCATGGGGGTGGGGGCTGGTGAAATGGTCGGTCTCTCTGTATATGTGCAAATTCTCAATATTATTTTTTAAATATCTCAAAAACTATTGCGGTTCAAACGATAAAAATGGAGCTCATTCCTGTTCATACGATTTACTAACGAATGGCTATTTCGGAATTTTAAATTTCCATGATGAGGGGGGGAGGGGGATGAAATGATCTGTAACATTCTTTTTTAAATATCTCAAAAATTATTGCGGTTCAAACGATGAAAATAGAGTTCTTTTCAGTTCATACGATTTGCTAACGAATGGCTATTTCGGAATTTTGAATTTCCATGATGAGGGCGGGAGGGGGATGAAATGTCCTGTAACATTCTTTTTTAAATATCTCAAAAATTATTGCGGTTCAAACCATGAAAATGGAGTTCTTTTCAGTTCATACGATTTACTAACGAATGGCTGTTTCGGAATTTTAAATTTCCATGATGAGGGGGAGGGGGATGAAATGGCCTGTAACATTCTTTTTTAAATATCTCAAAAATTATTGCGGTTCAAACGATGAAAATGGAGTTATTTTCGGTTCATACGATTTGCTAACGAATGGCTGTTTTGAAATTTTGAATTTCCATGGTGGGGGGTCTGGTGAAATGGTCGGTCTCTCTGTATATATGCAAATTCGCAATATTATTTTTTAAATATCTCAAAAACTATTGCGGTTCAAACGATAAAAATGGAGTTCATTCCTGTTCATACGATTTGCTAACGAATGGCTATTTCGGAATTTCAAATTTCCATGATGAGGGGGAGGGGGATGAAATGGCCTGTAACATTCTTTTTTTTAAATATCTCAAAAATTATTGCGGTTCAAACGATGAAAATGGAGTTCTTTTCGGTTCGTACGATTTGCTAACGAATGGCTATTTTGAAATTTTGAATTTCCATGGTGGGGGCTAGTGAAATGGTCGGTCTCTCTGTATATATGCAAAATCTCAATATTATTTTTTAAATATCTCAAAAACTATTGCGGTTCAAACGATAAAACTGGAGTTCATTCCTGTTCATACGATTTGCTAACGAATGGCTATTTCGGAATTTTGAATTTCCATGATGAAGGGGGGGGGGTAAATGGTGTAGGCCTGTGACATTCTTTTTTAAATATCTCAAAAACTATTGCGGTTCAAACGATGAAAATGGAGTTCTTTTCGGTTCATACGATTTGCTAACGAATGGCTATTTTGAAATTTTGAATTTCCATGGGGGTGGGGGCTGGTGAAATGGTCGGTCTCTGTGCGTATATGTAAATTCTATTATTTATTAAATATTTCAAAAACTATTGCGGTTCAAACGATAAAACTGGAGTTCATTCCTGTTCATACGATTTGCTAACGAATGGCTATTTCGGAATTTTGAATTTCCATGATGAAGGGGCGGGGGTAAATGGTGTAGGCCTGTGACATTCTTTTTTAAATATCTCTAAAACTATTGCGGTTCAAACGATGAAAATGGAGTTCTTTTCCGTTCACACGATTTGCTAACGAATGCCTATTTTGAAATTTTGAATTTCCATTGTGGGGGGCTGGTGAAATGGTCGGTCTTTCTGTATATATGCAAATTCTCAATATTATTTTTTAAATATCTCAAAAACTATTGCGGTTCAAACGATAGAAATGGAGTTCATTCCGGTTCATACGATTTACTAACGAATGGCTATTTCGAAATTTTGAATTTCCATGGTGGGGGGGCTGGTGAAATGGTCGGCCTCCTAAATTATATGCAAATTCTCAATATTATTTGTTAAATATCTCAAAAACTATTGTGGTTCAAACGATGAAAATGGAGTTCATTCCGGTTCATACGATTTATTAACGAATGGCTATGCTGAAATTTGAAATATCTATTTTTTGGGGGTACCATTTCACCAGTCCCCCCACTTTGTTTTTTAAATAACTCAAAAACTATTGCGGTTCAACCGAAAAAAATTGAGTTCATTCCGGTTCATACGTGGTACAAACGAATGGTGCAAAAAAAATTTAAAAATTCCATGGTGGGGGGGCTATCGTTTCACCAGCCCCCACTTTGTTTTTTAAATATCTCCAAAACTTTTGCGGTTCAAACGAAAAAAACCGAGTTCATTCCGGTTCATACGTGGTACAAACGAATGGTGTCTGAAAAATTAAAAAATTCCATGGTGGGGGCTGGTGAAATGCACCTCACTGAAAACACCTTGAGCACCGTGTATTGCTGCCGAGGGCAGAACATTTGAAAAAATGCATTTCGTTGTCTGTTACTGCTGTTTGTTTCTTTGTGTCCGAATCGGCCAATTTTTATGAAACGACCCAATAAATGCATCATGTTTCGTGTTCTCTGACTGCTTGCTAAACTTAGAGCCACCACTGATGGAAACCGATGTTTTGAGACGGTTTTGCCACTTTGCAAAGAATTAGTGATGAGGTGCTAAACTAAGCGCATGTATTCAGCTGAAATGGCGGCAAAGCTAGGTAAAGGGAGGCTTAACAAACCATAAGAAGAAGTAAGTCATGAATACTTGCGTAAAGAAAGAAAGACGACACCTAAATGAAAAAGAAAAAGTCATTGCTCTTTCCAAATTTTTCTTTAATTGACACACAGCAACCGATAAATTGTATTTCGCCGCCACGGTGGAGCAGTGGTCTAAGCGATGGGTTCTGATCATTCGTCCGAAAGGGGTCCGGGTTCGAATCCCGGTGAGGCATGGTTTTTTTTTTTTTTTTTTTTTTGATTGGTGGTTTAACGACCACCGTGAGCAACTCAATGGGCTATGAGCAGTCGCCCGTCCCTAATTTAGGGTCACTGGTTCCAGGGAAGGGAGAGAGCCAGTGCCGTAAGACAAACACAACATCCATGCCTCACCGGGATTCGAACCCGGACCCCTTTCGGACGAATGATCAGAGACCATCGCTTAAACCACTGCGCCACCGAAGCGGCTGAGGCATGGATGTTGTGTTTGTCTTACGGCATTGGCTCTCTCCTTCCCTGGAACCAATGCCCCTAAATTAGGGACGGGCGACTGCTTATAGCCCATTGAGTTGCTCACGGTGGTCGTAAACCCTTTTATTGGCCGGAAAGAATTAACTCGGGGTAAACAGAATAGGCTGAAACCAGCTCGCACGAATATATCGCTGTCTAAGAAGTGGGCCGAACGCGACATAAACGAGTGAACCTGCGCGTCATAAAGCGTCGCTTTTACGTTAGGTTTGTCATTCTAAGAGGTCATTAGGGTGTGATTGTCATTAACTCTTCCTGTCTGATTATCTTTTCAGCTAAGAACGTTATAAAAAAGGGGGACGAACCTAACAGAGACGAGAAAAGATGTTTGTGTAAGTTGTTCCTACCCCGTGGCATGATGTTCATGTCCGGGGGATTACTCCTTCCGAATCATTTTTTGGGTGAGGGAACAGAGAATAAAGGACTATAAGGGAATCAGGCCACATACTGTAAGACTAAGGACTGTAAGGGAGCACTTACAACCAGCGACGGATTTATAGTCTTTACTCCTGAGATGAAACAGGGAAAGGAATTGTTTTGCCGTAGCGTCCCTATAACCTAGTCACTATGACAACACTTAGGTCTGAGCAGCGCAGGAAAATTTGGGCAACTTTTGGTTCAGGTATATCGGCCGCTAAAAGGGCCGATATACCTGAACCTCAAATAAAAAATTGTATTTCGACACCGTTGGGATCGAACCCTAGATCTCTCGATAACGAGTGCGTTCGCTTTATGCTACGATGCCAACAATCGACGGCGCTATGTGTGTTTATCTGTCAGCATCTGACTTCACAAATCCGTAGGGATGGACTCAGCAAAAAAGACACGCTCTCGCCATTTCTCTCGCCACGATGGACTTATTAGCTATAATTAAATATCTTGTGCCGTTAAGCTCCACCAGATGGTCGTCTCAGTTGCTAAGCTAATCCCTACGGATTTGTAAGTCAACTGCTGACAGATAAACATATATAGCGCCGTGGAATGTTGGCACCGTAGCTTAAAGCGAACGCACTCGGCTAGTTTTCGAGATATCTGGGGTACGATCCCAGGGGTGTCGAAATGCAATTTTTCATTTGCTTTGTGTTAATTAAAGAAAAACGTGGAAAGAGCGATGACTTTGTTTATTTACATTGTCTCCACGTATTTGGAAGATTTTCATCAAGATGACACCTAATTTTTGGTTGTGAGGAGCACGCCTTTTAAACCCTTTCGCCCACCAAGAGAATATGTCAAAGCAGATTTTTAGAAAATCTAAAATTCAGCAAAACATAAAATATATTTACACTAGCTAGACAAAAAGTTACACGTAATTCAAAATACGTAATGTAAGCTGGGTTGTTCATTGGGAACGGAACCGGTTACAGAAAAAACAATCAACCGGATTTCTACAATCGATAAAACATCCACAAAGAAAAATACCTGCTTCCACTAGTGGCTAAAAAGTGGATTATGAAAATAAACAAATTGTGCACAAAACATTTCTCATAGTGAAAGATATTAGAGGTAATAGGGATTTTCAAACCAAAGAGTCAGAAGATGAGATAGAGAGGAAAACGTGTTACAACTTTTTACCCCTAAGCGGAAAATTGTGTTACTTAGAGAGGAAAATGGCTGCAAAATACCCTTCATAATTATTTTGTTTCTGATTGGAGGTTTAACGATCACCGTGAGCAACTCAATTGGCTATAGGCAGTCGTCCGTCCCTAATTCAGGGTTACTGGTTCCAGGAAAGGGAGAGAGCCAGCGCCGTAAGACAAACACAATATCAATGCCTCACGGGATTCGAACCCGTACCCACCTCGGGCGAATGATCAGAAGCCATCGCTTAGATCACTGCGCCTCCGGGTCGGCCCCTCATAATGAAGAGCATTTGATTACTCTTTGGCTGTATATCTTACTGCATGTAATGTACATGATCTTTGCATCTGGCTTTGTAGTGTGGTTTGAATGCAAAAAAATAAATGCTATTCTAAGGAAAGATTCGAAATTCTATAAATGCGAATTAAGCGTTTACATGTACGTAGCTTACGAACATTCGCGCCGAAGAAGAAGCTGCGAATTCGTAATAGTCAAATTTTCGTTTTTGGTGTGTTAGAAACAGTTTCTCTTCCTGCGGATGTACTGATTGTTTTCCTACTTTCACTTCCTTTCGTTTTTATTTGTTTTAATTATAAATATAATGATCCAATTTATTGGTGTCTAAAGTAAGAAATCACACAAATTTCACTCCGCAAGCTTTCTCCGTCAACGGACGGCTTCATCAGGCGGTTACATAGAGAATACAGAATCAAAATTGTAGACAGAACGTTAATTCTAATATGACAAATGAAATCATGCGTGAAGACCGCGCGCATAAATAACCACGAACGTGGTGAATACAATATCTTAAAAGCTAATGCAAAAGCAAGCAATGTAAACTTTAGGAAGAAACTAGAATCATGAAGACCATCTTGCGATGCCTAGCAGATGGTTCCAAGCCACCGGTAGTTTGAAAGAGACATCGGTGTTGCATACATCCTGTTTCGTTAATATCTCAACTGTTTCCCTTATGGCAGCTGTTCTTGCGTCTCCATATGGTGCGATCTTCAAGATATTCTGCCATTGGGGTTGAGCTTGATGGTTAGCTACTTCTTTGGCAAGTGACGTAGAAAGTTTCTTTTGTGCAACGTCCCTCTTATGCTCATTCATTCTCTCCTCAAATGACCTTTTTGTAAGACCTACGTAAAATTTAGTTGAGGAGTCTGGGTATAACAATGGGATGCAATAGATGCCCGCATCTGTGAGCTTCAAGGTACTATTACTTCTTGCTGTGCTGAGGACGGTTGCCATGTGTTTAGAAGCTTTAAGGCCAACATCCAATCCTTTCTTCTGAAAGTGATTTTTAATAAAATAAGATATTTTTGGGATGTACGGGATCGAACCAACAAATTTTAAAGGTGCTCTTCTGTTCGGTGTACCAAGTGTGTTGGCTTCAACTTTCGCTATTGTGTCCTCTACGCGGGAGACGTCAAACCCTCCTGCAAAGGCAAGATCTTTCAAAGACTTAATTTCGGCATCATAGTCAGATTTCAAGGTGCAAAATTATTTGGCTCTTTTAGCCCGGTATTTGAATAGAGCATACTTGTGTGTTGTTGGGTTGGCTGATCCTGGTGGAATAGGGTTCGTTACGTGCATGGGTTTATAGTAGACTTTGGTAGTGAGTGTACCTGAAATCGATTTCTTCACAAGTACATCTAAATATGGTAACTCTCCTTGATTTTCTATTTCCATCGCAAATTTAATGTCTTCATGTATGTTGTTTATGTCTATCATAAGGTCTTGCAAGTAGGCTTCTCCGTGCTCCCAGACAAAAAAGATATCATCTGCATAGCGTAGCCATACTCTTGGTGTCCTGGGAAGAGTGGTGAGTATGATCTCTTCAATAGGTCTCATGATGGCTTCAGCGAGTATTGGAGACAAGGCTGAACCCATCGGGACTCCTTTTGATTGCTTGAGGCCCGAAATTTACATTTGAGAGACCTCTTAGATACAAAAAAGTGGTGTCACAAATCGAAAGTGTCCTACGACATTTGCCAGTTTCTGAGCGTGACCCTATCAGATACAAATGCGCAGCCATGCTTACAAGTATCGCGAAGGCACGGAGTAGAAATTACATTCAGAAGCTCCCTAATGAGTTAAAGAGGCTCAAAAATGATAGAGACATTGTTTTCCTGCTAACTGATAAGTCGGGGCAGATCGCCATAATGGACGAGCAAGACTACGACATAAAAATTCGTTCTTTCATTGATTCGAACGCCGTTATGCAGACAAAAGACCCTCTCAACAGAGGGAAAGTAAGAGCCAGGAAAGCTTCTAATTTTAAAGCCCTTCCAGACGCCATCAAGCGAGCAGCGAAACTTCCTCCTGGGGCATCCATGCCCAAATTATTCGGGAGATTAAAGCACCATAAAGAGGGCAACTCAATCAGACAGATCGTTTCAAGGAAGAAAGCACCATCAACACACCTTGAGAAAGCCCTGGAAACTTTTCTTATGCCATTCCTTCCGAACACAGACAGAGTCCTTAGATCCTCGAATGACTTCATCTCCAAGCTAAAAGGTATCACCATTGCACAACATGAACTTATTGGCAGCTTTGACGTTATCTCCCTCTACCCCTCTGTTCCAATACCAGAAGCAACGCAAAACATCAAACGAACCCTGGCTGGAGCTAACCTTTATGATAAAGAAGCTCTGAAAGATATCTTTGCTGTTCTTCACTTAGCTGTAGAATCCAACTTCTTTACCTATGGCTTCCACGTCTACAAGCAATCAAAAGGAGTCCCGATGGGTTCAGCCTTGTCTCCAATACTCGCTGAAGCCATCATGAGACCTATTGAAGAGATCATACTCACCACTCTTCCCAGGACACCAAGAGTATGGCTACGCTATGCAGATGATATCTTTTTTGTCTGGGAGCACGGAGAAGCCTACTTGCAAGACCTTATGATAGACATAAACAACATACATGAAGACATTAAATTTGCGATGGAAATAGAAAATCAAGGAGAGTTACCATATTTAGATGTACTTGTGAAGAAATCGATTTCAGGTACACTCACTACCAAAGTCTACTATAAACCCATGCACGTAACGAACCCTATTCCACCAGGATCAGCCAACCCAACAACACACAAGTATGCTCTATTCAAATACCGGGCTAAAAGAGCCAAATAATTTTGCACCTTGCAATCTGACTATGATGCCGAAATTAAGTCTTTGAAAGATCTTGCCTTTGCAGGAGGTTTTGACGTCTCCCGCGTAGAGGACACAATAGCGAAAGTTGAAGCCAACACACTTGGTACACCGAACAGTAGAGCACCTTTAAAATTTGTTGGTTCGATCCCGTACATCCCAAAAATATCTTATTTTATTAAAAATCACTTTCAGAAGAAAGGATTGGATGTTGGCCTTAAAGCTTCTAAACACATGGCAACCGTCCTCAGCACAGCAAGAAGTAATAGTACCTTGAAGCTCACAGATGCGGGCATCTATTGCATCCCATTGTTATACCCAGACTCCTCAACTAAATTTTACGTAGGTCTCACAAAAAGGTCATTTGAGGAGAGAATGAATGAGCATAAGAGGGACGTTGCACAAAAGAAACTTTCTACGTCACTTGCCAAAGAAGTAGCTAACCATCAAGCTCAACCCCAATGGCAGACTATCTTGAAGATCGCACATTATGGAGACGCAAGAACAGCTGCCATAAGGGAAACAGTTGAGATATTAATGAGGCAGGATGTATGCAACACTGATGTCTCTTTCGAACTACCGGTAGCTTGGAACCATCTGCTAGGCATCGCAAGATGGACTTCATGATTCTAGTTTCTTCCTAAAGTTTACATTGTTTGCTTTTGCATTAGCTTTTAAGATATTGTATTCACCACGTTCGTGGTTATTTATGCGCGCGGTCTTCACGCATGATTTCATTTGTCATATTAGAATTAACGTTCTGTCTACAATTTTGATTCTGTATTCTCTATGTAACCGCCTGATGAAGCCGTCCGTTGACGGAGAAAGCTTGTTGAGTGATGTGTGATTTCTTACTTTAGACACCAATAAATCGGATCATTATATTTATAATTAGTTTTCTGGTGTTGGCGTCCCACAAGCTATATATTTATTTGTTTTGTTTTATTTTTTTCTTTTCTCACATTTTTAAAGAATCACTTCATTATGGGTCTCTCCATAGGGCTCCCTGATGGAGTGATTCTAAATTAATTGTGTAAAACCTGCTCCGGGTGGTTATTTCCGGGCAAGCTCCCTCCTCTCCAAGGTGTTCTGACACATCTATATAAAAGATGTGAAAAAATATTACTATAATTTATAAGTACTTATTGTGTGATTTTATCTCTTGGGTGCACATTGATTTAATTTGAATAGTATATTTGTCAGAAACATTTTAACTTGGTGATCTTTGGTTTTTTAACCCAGGAATTCGTTTATAATATTCCTATTCTGCAAAACAGTAGTTTAAATAAATTTCGCATTTTTAGATAAATCTTTAGAATAAGTAAATGGTGTGGCAGGGAGTAAAAGATGTGTTTAAATGTGATCCAGGAAAAAAATTCTTAACAATTCTTTATGAATCCCTCATGGCCGGCTTTCATTAATGTCGGGCGTGACACATAAAATAAAGAAACAGAAATTTGGCGTGCATAGGGACAAAATGAAAAAATGAAGTAGCAAACACCTAAATTGCTTTCCGAGAATCTTTCATGAAATTGTCCAATTTAATAAACTATCTTCTCCCGGTTTTTTTCTTCACGGTCTCGTTGATGTATTTTTAAGTGTTCCATTAGAATTAAAAAATAAAAATTCTTCATAATTTCTGTGGTTATTCGTGGTAAGCAGCTTACGCGGAAGAAGTAATTAAGGGCACTGCAGAACATATCAAGAATATTACGAAAACATAATAAAGGCTCTTATCTCCAACCAGGTCCATAACCTCTTTCCACATACGTTGATACAGTAAGATTATTTTAATCCCATACATTTATAGCACAGAGATAAATAAACTTGTTGATGTTTTCAAATATTTGGCTGATGAAATATACTCTACTAGATGAAAGCCCGTCAATAATGACGGGGAAAATAAAATTTATGATACAGAAATTATTGACATTTATTTATTGAATTTCTGAGTTCCACATCAACAGATGGCGACGTTGGCTCACAGCTTTCTGAAAATTTCCCGAGCAGTCGGTTATGGAATTTGATACGACGGGCTGTCTGCTTGTTATGTGTTTTGTAAAACCTTTAGTCCGTATTTCGTCAACACTTCCTAGTACACAACATTTTTCGTATACACTGACTGTGAACCCTGTATCAGTTTCCCCTGTTCTTTTCCGTGAACTATTTTTATCTTGACGTCTTCAGATCGTCGTACTCTTGACGTTGCCACATACAGATGGTTAAACACCGGTTCAGGCAGTGAAGCAAAATTTCTGATGTAAAGTTTTCGTATCTCTAAAGAGTTGACCGTGTGACGTAACGCATCTCTAACGTCATGTGAGAATGATTTGGGATAGATGACGTCACACCAGCAGCTGTGTTTTTGTTGCTATGATAACAAAACAAAGTGATGTACGCGTGGACTATGCTCGTGTAGGGGATGACGTCACCTACACGAAAACACGAAAAGCTAAGCGTGACGTCACAAACATTTGCTTCTCGGTTGTTGTTATGATGACTTAAAAAGTGGCACGGAGGAGGAGGAGGGTTCTAGCAAGTTATATATTAGGTTATATAAAAATTCCTTCTCCAAATATTAGAATTTTTTTATTTTTTTTTTATTGGAGGTTTAACGACCACCGTGAGCAACTCAATGGGCTATAAGCAATCGCCCGTCCCTAATTTAGAGTCACTGGTTCCAGGGAAGGGAGAGAGCCAGTGCCGTAAGACAAACACAACATCCATGCCTGACCGGGATTCGAACCCGGACCCCTTTCGGACGAATGATCAGAGGCCATCGCTTAGACCACTGCGCCACCGTGGCGGCCAAATATATTAGAATTAACGACTTCCGTCTAGTTGCACGATAGGATATACAGGCCCCACCCGACCGCTTGAATAAGAACTGAGAAGATAACTCAGTTCTTTCGTTGGTAACTCCCTACACTCGGTTCATAGTTTCATTCAAGCCTTGGATTTAATCAAACCTTTTATTCAACCCATACCGCACCCCACCCCACCCCTTTCTGTTTTTTTTTTCTTTTATTGGAGGTTTAACGACCACCATGAGCAACGCGGTGGGCTATAAGCAGTCGCCCGTTCCTGATTTAGGGAAACTGGTTCCAGTGAAGGGAGAGAGCCAGGGCCGTAAGACAAACACAACATCCATGCCTCTCGGGATTCGAACCCGGACCCTTTCGGACGAATGATCAGAACCCATCGCTTAGACCACTGCGCCACCGGGGCGGCCTTTCTGTTTTGCGTCTCTTGAGGTGGTGTCTTTGTTTCCTAGCATTCTTGTGGAAGAGGTTCATTCACTTATTGAAAGAAAGCTTATAGAATCAGAACAGGTCACTCCTTCAGAAATGTCTTCAACTATTGCAGCCTTTAGACTTATTCATAAACGAAATTACTTCCAGTTTCAGTGACAAATCTGCCAGCAACTCCTATTGGGTCTCCACTTGCCCTCATAGTAGCAGAATTTCTTCTCTAGTACAACGAGGACAAGGTTTTAGCAGAACACTCAAAGGTTCCACTCCTCTATGTGAGGTATGTTGACGATGTAGCCGCCCCGGTGGCGCAGTGGTCTAAGGCGCTGGCCTCTGATCATTCGTCCGTGAGGGGTCCGGGTTCGAATCCCGGTGAGGCATGGATGTTGTGTTTGTCTTACGGAACTGGCTCTCTCCCTTCCCTGGAACCAGTGACCCTAAATTAGGGACGGGCGACTGCTTATAGCCCATTGAGTTGCTCACGGTGGTCGTTAAACCTCCAATCAAAAAAAAAAAAAATGTTGACGATGTACTCCTCCTCTGGCTACACACCTTTACAGAACTCGAAGCATTTACTGTTCATCTATCTTCTGTTTTTCCTCCTACTTCTTTTACTATAGAACTGGAAACTAATTTTTCTCTTCTTTTTCTGGACATCAAACTTTGAAGGGACCATCTGTCTAACACCATTTCATATTCTGTATTTCGAAAACCTACTACCTTCCCTATTTTAATCCCTTTTGATTCTCATCACTCTCAGAACTACAAACTTGCGAGAATTTCTCCTTTGGTTAAACAAGCTCAAACCCATAGCTCTTCTTAACAGACAAGGACTCAAGAACTCTCCTTCATTAAAAATCTGGCAAAGAACTTTGGATATCCTGATTACCTTGTCATGAAAATAATTAAGAAAACCATGAGAACGTATGAAACCACTCTAATTTCCGAGACTTTTTCCACAAGATACATTGGTTCAGTGGACTTTCATCCATCGCTAACCCCGATGCTTAGGAACATTTGCAGAAGACAGCAATTGGGAATTGGGATCCGAACCCGGAATATTTTTCCCTTGTATGTTCAGACCGTGACAAAGTTCATAAGGACAAACAACATGGTGTTTATAAGATACCTCTACGAACCACCCGTCGTTGCCTTCTTCCTGCTGCATAGGCTCCACCCGTAGGAACCTAGGGTTACATTTGAAAGAACATAAAAAATGATTTGAAACAGGGGAACTTATCCACGGTTTTAGCAAGAACTGTAAGCATGGATAACCATGTTCAACAATGGGATGAAACAATAATTATCTCTTCAGTTTCTACTCAAACCAATTTGTTATTCTTGGAGAGCCTGCACATTTACCATTTGGGCGATTCCTGCTGTAATGACATCTCCCCTCGTCAAATTCCAGGGCCGTGGCAACATTTCTTCCACCCAGGCACATAATTTGGGAACTGAACTTACTTATATATACTTGGATGTATGGTCTAATCTTGCCATCTGAAGATGGGCGTATGATAATTCCCGAAAGGTCTTATGTGTGTTAATACTTTTAATAAAGTTTTAACTAATGTAGTTTTAATGTATTCTATCGTGCAACTAGACGGAAGTCGTTAATTCTGATTAAATATGAACTCTCCTGCGCATATTGTAGGCTCATCAATTAACCCATTTGAGAATGGCTCGTATAAATTAACAAGAATTATGCTCTAGCCTTGAGTGGTGTCAAAGTACCTGTATTTAAGTAGTATCGATTTTTTTAACTGTAGCCTTATCGTACACTTTGCTCTAATGTCTTGATTGCGGCACTTTTTTTAGCACGTCTTTTGTAAAAAGATCGTAATATGTTATCGGTTTGTCCGTCCGTCTGTCTGTAGACACGATATCTCTGCAACTATTAGTGCGATTTGAAAAATTCGTTTTGCATTGAGAAGCTTGAAATATGCGAATGATGATCCTTCATTTCGATTTTTTTTTACGATATACTTTTTTGCAGATAATGTCGAATTCAAAAACACGTTTTATTCCACATATTTGCGTTTTTGAAAAACTTTTTTATCTTTCGATTCCATTTATGTCGAAGAGTATTTTAGATATAGTTACTTTTTCAAATTACGCATAGATTTTCCGCTAGGGAGCGTAAAAGTAAATTACCTTTTTCCCGATAACTCTTCTCCTAAAGCTCCGATTTAAAAAAATTTTTCTTCTGCGGATACACCTCCTGATAAAAAATATTTGGCATATAATTCCAAATTTTTGGTAAAGAACACTTTGGCCACCAGGAAGCGTAAGTGTTAATCTTTGCTTCTGATGTACTTGCCATATAAAATCTGAGCTTCTAAAATATCGATTGAAAAACTTCTTTCGTGGACTGATGCCCCATACATCGATAAACATTTTCGGAATATTTTCTTCTTAAAATATTTCATAGTTTCTCCTCCAAGGGGCGTAGATGTATGTCTTTTTTTGTCAATATCTCTACTTCTAGGAGTCCGGTTTGAAAAATTCCTTCTTTGTTGGATAGTGTTTCCAGTGTGACATGTTTTTCATATAATTTCAAAATTTTCAAATAATTCATAGACTTTTCGCTAGGGGGTATAAAGATAAATTGCTTTTCCCCCTATATCTCTGCTTCTAAATCTCCGATTTAAAAAATTCTTTCTGCACCGGATACAGCTCTTGGCAGCGGAATCCGCTGCCATGAAAGAATGTACCTCGTCTGCAATGATGTTCAGATAGGTTGAAGACGTCATAGTTTCCTGTACATAATTGACTGGATGCTGTATTTCCGAGCAAGACATTACCCAAAGTATTACAGTTCCTCCACCGGCTGGTCTTCGTCCCACGGTGCCCTGGTAAACGATGCACGTGTACCCGGTCGTCAACATTCTATAGGAAACGAAATTCATTGAACCGGAATGCACTCTTCCATTCATTTAAGGTCCAGTTTTGACGGGGCATGGGAGCGGCCTGCGGGTATGAAGCCCTAATTTCAGCAGGGTTCGATGTACTGTGTGTTGTGACACATTACTCTCGTCACCAGCATTCAGATTGCCAGCAAGTTGCTCCGGTCGCCTTTAGCATCCGACCCACACTTTGCTGGCGGTTCGTGGTATTGGACCACTTTTTGAAGGTAATAAACACTGCTGACAGTGAGCAACTCCACTAGTTTCTCCGCCAGGGGGCGTAGATGTATGTCTTATTTTTGTCAATATCTCTACTTCTAGGAGTCCGGTTTGAAAAATTCTTTCTTTGTTGGATGGTGTTTCCAGTGTGACATGTTTTTCATATAATTTCTAAATTTTCAAATAATTCATAGACTTTCTGCTAGGAGGTATAAGAATATGATGCCCCATACATCGATAAACATTTTCGGAATATTTTCTTCTTAAAAAATTTCACAGTTTCTCCGCCAGGGGGCGTAGATGTATGTCTTATTTTTGTCAATATCTCTACTTCTAGGAGTCCGGTTTGAAAAATTCCTTCTTTGTTGGATAGTGTTTCCAGTGTGACATGTTTTTCATATAATTTCAAAATTTTCAAATATTTCATAGACTTTTCGCTAGGGGGTATAAAGATAAATTGCTTTTCCCCCTATATCTCTGCTTCTAAATCTCCGATTTAAAAAATTCTTTCTGCACCGGATACAGCTCTTGGCAGCGGAATCCGCTGCCATGAAAGAATGTACCTCGTCTGCAATGATGTTCAGATAGGTTGAAGACGTCATAGTTTCCTGTACATAATTGACTGGATGCTGTATTTCCGAGCAAGACATTACCCAAAGTATTACAGTTCCTCCACCGGCTGGTCTTCGTCTCACGGTGCCCTGGTAAACGATGCACGTGTACCCGGTCGTCAACATTCTATAGGAAACGAAATTCATTGAACCGGAATGCACTCTTCCATTCATTTAAGGTCCAGTTTTGACGGGGCATGGGAGCGGCCTGCGGGTATGAAGCCCTAATTTCAGCAGGGTTCGATGTACTGTGTGTTGTGACACATTACTCTCGTCACCAGCATTCAGATTGCCAGCAAGTTGCTCCGGTCGCCTTTAGCATCCGACCCACACTTTGCTGGCGGTTCGTGGTATTGGACCACTTTTTGAAGGTAATAAACACTGCTGACAGTGAGCAACTCCACTAGTTTCTCCGCCAGGGGGCGTAGATGTATGTCTTATTTTTGTCAATATCTCTACTTCTAGGAGTCCGGTTTGAAAAATTCTTTCTTTGTTGGATGGTGTTTCCAGTGTGACATGTTTTTCATATAATTTCTAAATTTTCAAATAATTCATAGACTTTCTGCTAGGAGGTATAAGAATATGATGCCCCATACATCGATAAACATTTTCGGAATATTTTCTTCTTAAAAAAATTTCACAGTTTCTCCGCCAGGGGGCGTAGATGTATGTCTTATTTTTGTCAATATCTCTACTTCTAGGAGTCCGGTTTGAAAAATTCCTTCTTTGTTGGATAGTGTTTCCAGTGTGACATGTTTTTCATATAATTTCAAAATTTTCAAATAATTCATAGACTTTCCGCTAGGGGGTATAAAGGTAAATTGCTTTTCCCCCTATATCTCTGCTTCTAAATCTCCGATTTGAAAAATTCTTGCGGACTGCGGGGGCTGTCAGTACGCCCGTGGTGTTACCTCTGTCGCGAGCCCAAGAAGAACCTTCCAAGGAAGGGCGTCTTCTATACGAACTTTACCGCCAAATATATCACAGTATATTTCCTTTAGTTCACGAAACAAGCTGCATAAGCTACGTATTGTGTATTTACACAATACGTAGCTTTGTAATTTGCTTAATGATATTGTAACAACTATAGTCTTATACTCTTCATTCTCCCTTACATAGCGACGGTTTCTAACATCACATAACAGCTCGCAAATTTAACGTTTATAAACAAGAAGTTTTTCTTTAAAGCCGTTCAAAGTAAGCATTTCCAAACAAAGAATGCAAACGAAAAAAAAACATTTTTATGGAAATCCTTAAAACATTTTGTTTTTAGGTGTAAAGCAGTTTGCCAAATTTTGTTTCATTTCATGTGTTAAGAAACCTTTACTGTCATATTATTTTTCAGTTAAGAATTTCTCCTTTTTATTTTGCTATCGAGTGAAAAATCCAGTTATATATATATATGTTTGGTAGGTGTATAGAAAATATTGCTGAGCAGACGGAGAAACTTATTGGGATTTTCCTTTCAAAGAACAGAGGGTTTTAGGAGCATTTTATTTCACGTTGCTCCCTGAAAATCTCGTCGCTGTGTGAACCAGAAAAGTGCCAACGTCTTAAAAGAGGAAAGGGGAGAGGAAGTGAAAGTCTCCAAAAAAAATGGTGATCGACCGACTGTAGGACTTTTCCCACAATCCGCGTGTTAAAAATGTCGGTGATGCTCTTCGCCATCTGCACTTGATCCCCCTCCCTCTCTCTCTCTCGAGTTCTCTCACACTTCAATTCAACAGATCCGAAAAGGCAAAACGCCGAGATGAGCAAAACGTGAATCCTCATACAGCGCCATCTAGAAGCGCGATGTCAAAGTAAAGTAATCTTCGGCAAATTATGCGACTGTGTTATTTATTTTCATTTATTTATATTTTTGTTTAAAATAACGAGTGGGAATTTCGTTAATTACGTTGATTACGGTGCGTGAATTATCGAAACTCCCATTCGCATTTAGTTTTTAACACAAAGACAGTTTTTTATCAAAAATGAAGTGAATTATGGTGAATTTCACAGACGTAAAAAGGATTACACTTTATAATGAGTTTAAAATATGTAACTGTAAACAGAAAGGCACAACGCTATTTATTCCTCTTTCTCAGCAAACTCATAAACTTGACGATAACGCATTTTTCCAGAAAAGTTCTGTGCTTGCTGTGGCCGTGATATTATTCAGAACATCGACACCCTTTGATTCCTTAGAAAGAATGGATTGAAAACATATCCTTACTCTTTTAAAAAGTCCCAAAAGGAATAAAGAGAAGGTTTATCGAGAGATCGTGTGACCAAATGCCCTCCGAAAGGTTAGAAGAAATACCTTGTGGCTTGGTTTATTTTTAATGGATCATTCGCCAGATGAAATTAAAATTTGTTGCATCACTGAATGATTATTTTCTATGTCCTCATTCATACCTACGGGTTTTTTTCTAGACGGACGTGCCGAAACCCCGTTCAGGCACCTTTTTTAACAAAAAAATTTTGGTTTTGAGTTGTGGAATAATTATTTAATTAAAGTACACAGTAACATGCACATTGCACACTCAGTAGACGAAACATTAGAGATAGGGGTGATGGGCAGTTGATATGAGCATCCAGAGTGGAACAGACCGAAACAGCGGACACGGGCGATAAATAGCCAGCCAGCAGGGCTTCCCAACAGTATATCGCAATCGACGAATATGGGTAAACGTGGTGATCTGAGCGGTTTTGAACGTGGATGCATTGTCTGCGCAAGACAGATGGGTCATTTTATCACCCAAGTGAAACGAGCCCTATGGTTCTTCAGCGCAACCGTATCAAGGGTGTACCGCGAGTATCCCATCGACGAACGTACCATAGCCCAGGGAGCAAGCGGTTGTCGACAACATGTCACTGATGACCGGGGTGAACGTTGACTATCCAGGCTCGTACAGACCGACCACATGTCATTAATGGCCGGGGTCGACGTTGACTATTCAGGATCGTACAGACCGACCACATCTCATTAATGACCGGGTTCGACGTAGACTATCCAGGATCGTACAAACGACCACATGTCGTTAATGACCGGGGCCGACGTATTCTATTCAGCCTCGCACAAACCGACCACGTATCATTAATGACCGAGTTCAACGTAGATTATCCATGCTCGTACAGACCGACCACATGTCATTAATGACCGGGATCGACGTAGATATCCATGCACCTACAGACCGACCACATGTCATTAATGACCGGGGTCGACGTACACTATTCAGGATCGTACAGACCGACCACATGTCATTAATGACCGAGTTCGACGTAGATATCCATGCTCTTACAGACCGACCAAATGTCATTAATGACCGGGTTCGGCAGAGACTACCCAGATTCGTACATATTGACCACATGTCATTAATGTCCGGGGTCGACGTAGACTATCCAGGCTCGTACAGACCGACCACATGTGATTAATTACCGAGGTCGACGTAGACTATCCAGGCTTGTACAGACCAATCACATGTCATTAACGACTGGTGTCAACGTAGACTATCCAGGCTCCTACAGACCAACCACATGTGATTAATGACCGAGATCGACGTAGACTATCCAGGCTCCTACATACCGACCACATGTTATTAACGAGTGAAGTCGACGAAAGACTATCCAGGCTCCTACAGACCGACCACATGTGATTAATGACCGAGGTCGACGTAGACTGTCCAGGCTCGTACAGACCGAGTACTTGGCAGCGGAGGCGCAAATTTCATCCAGGTGAAATGTCAGAGACGGAAGTAGCGTCAGTGAGCAAACTGCATTTCTTTGGCTACGGGAGCCGACGCCCTACTCGTGTGCCACTATTGACTGCTCGTTATAGAAAATTACGCCTCGCGTGGTGCCGGGAATATCAAAACTGGACCTCAGCATTCGGGCGTCGCATCACGTGATCATATGAATCCCGTTTTCAGCTGCACTGAGCTGACGAGAGGGCGCGGGTGTGGCGTCAACACGCCATGGCCCCGTCCTGTCAGGTCGGCTCTGTTCAATACGGTAGTGGTTCTGGGATGGTTTGTGGAGCCTTCTCGTTGGACACATTTGGTGCCTTAGTGTGTGTGGAAAGGTCCTTAACTGCTGCGCGCTACCAGCACATGCTGGATGATGACCTACATGCTTTCATAGCCTTCGCGCATTATACGGCCGATTGCTTGTTTCACCAGGAAAATGTCCACCACATCGGGCCTCAACCACATTGACATGGCTGGAGTCGACGCAACCACCCAGATGCTTGGTTGGTTGCGTCGAGTCGATGGCTTACGTGGAGTCAATGCCTCGACGTTTACAGACTGTTATTTGCACTAAAGGCGGACCTACACGCTATGCAATTGCCGTAACATGTGAAGGTGACAGATTGCAGGAATTAATCCCTTGCGTTCGATTTTTTCAAGTTATATCCTGAAAAGTTTCTTTACTGTACCTAATGTATCTCTGTACAACCTTACTACAGCGATACATTATACAAAGGGAAATACACCATATCGTGAACAAGAAATCTAACAGGTTTCAATTTTAGGAAAGAGACATGATTCGTGGTTTTTAGAGAATAATATCTACGACTTCAAGGTAAAGAAACACTTAAGTAATTTTTAACGGTGAAGTGAACTTTGCACATCATTGTTAAATCTTCTCGCGAATGTGAAAGGCGATTTTCTCAGATGATTTTGTTAGTCACCCCAGTTAGGTCTTTCATTCACATCACTAACCTCATTATTATTCACACCAATTATTGGGCCTACGCTAACTCAGTTAGATCCTACAAAATACTTTCTATCCTGGCTTCTTCGAGGACATCAATCAGCAGTGGATGCAAAAAGCTTAACAGCAAAAAATATCTCAAGAGTTGAACAAAAATTGGACCGTATTTTATGGTCAAAACGCAGTCCCTTTCTGTTCCTCGGAGTAATGTAATCTTCAACAGAAATTTCACCCCCATTGGGGAACGAGCTCCACAGGTATTCTAGTTTTAGTAAGTGCTATGCATTACCAAACTTTTACAGAGTGTGTTTTAATGTAATAATTAGTTACCGTAAAATCCCGTTCATATGGAATTATTCAGTTTAACGAACGTCAGAAAATCACAGCATTAATTACACGAAAAAATATAGAAAGAAGAAAGGTCATATCGAACTAACACAGCAGTCGTTATATATATATATATATATATATATATATATATATATATATATAATATTATTAATAACATCTATGAAAATGCAAGTGCAAAGATTTGGCTATTTGAGAATACAGAACCCATAAAAATTGGAAAGGGAGTGAGACAAGGTGACACCATATCTCCCAAGCTATTTAATGCCACATTGGAAAATGTCTTTCAATCACTGAACTGCGAAAACAAAGGGATAAAGATTAATGGAGATTATCTAACTCACCTTCGTTTTGCTGATGACATAATCATTTTTGCCACTACCCCATCAGAGCTGCAGGGTATGATCCAGGAACTTGCTGATAAGAGTAAAGAAGTGGGATTAAAAATGAACTTTCAGAAGACAAAAGTAATGTTCAGTGCTTTTACAAGGAATGAAGATTTATCGATTGATGGAGAAAAGCTGGAGATAACAGACACGTACGTTTATCTTGGACAGCAGATATCAAGTGAGGGTCACATTGATGAAGAAATTAATCGGCGTACAAAACTTGCCTGGAGAGTTTTTGGAAGAAACAGCATAATGTTCAAGAGCAATATGTCATTATGTCTTAAAAGAAAAGTGTTCGATCAATGCATCCTTCCAGTGCTTACGTATGGTGCAGAGACGTGGACCTTAACTAAAAGAGACGTACAAAGGCTGTAGACAACTCAAAGCAGCATGGAGAGGTGCATGCTTGGTGTAACCAGGAGAGATAAGAAGGGAAACTCTTGGATCCGAAAAATGACAAGAGTGGAAGACATCATGATCAGAGTAAAAGAGAGACAGACCATCGATCGACAACTGAAAGTTTAGACTGGATTCCAAGGGACAGGAAAAGACCCAGAAGAAAACTACATGGGAGATAAGTGGATGAAATTCGAAAGTGTGCGGGAGTAACATGGAGTATTCTGGCACAAGACAGACCGTTGTGGAAGAAAATTGGGGAGATCTTCGTCCAGCAGTGAGTTGATAATGGTTGACAATGATGATATATATATATAATTATACAAATTTTTTATGACTGTAAAACTACCGAATAAAATGAAAGAAGAGAAGTTAATCATTCTCATCTAGAGAAAGAGTACTGAAGCTACGCGGAAGGATTCTGTCTTTGAAAAATGCTATGTTTGGGACATTAAAGGTTGACCACGTGACAGACTGTCGGAAAGAGAAAATTTGGGATTAGAGAATTTCGTTTCCCTCGTTTAACTCCTACGGGTGCATTACTGTTTTGTGAAATGGCGACTGAAGCTACCGTTTTCAGCAAAACTTGAAATAATTCATAAAGTTGAAAGTGGTGGAAAAAAGGTGTAAGTTGAAAACAATTAAGTTTAAAAGTGTAGCAAGCTGCTTTAAGATACCAAATAATACTGTGAGAGCAATTTTAAACAATGAAGAGGCAGCAAAATAAAATCTAGTGAACGTCCAGACGCTGGTGATGCTAAGCGTATGCGCAGACGAGGTGGAAAAAACCCATCACAAGTGCTTTGTCGATGTAACAGTTCCTCACATTACAGTCTCGAACCAAGTGAACGTCCAAACGCTACAAACACGTGCTGTGAAATAACTACAGTATTGTAAATGTGTGTAATGCGTGTATTGAGTTCCACATATCTTACATTTTGTGTGTCGAGTGTTTACCTTGGACAGCACACGACTGGCCCCCTTAAGTTCGTTAAATAAATGTACTAAGGGAAATCGGTAAATAAGCCATAAATAGTTATGGGATAGCTGATAATGGTATTTGTTAGTTTCTAAAGGTGTCATTAGGTGGCAGCACAATTCATCTTACTCGCGGTTCAACGTAGCAGATGCTAAATATCACTTGTGCATGCCCAACTCAAATTGCAAATGGCGACCGCCCTCGAGGAGTGTACAACCGAAGAGCAGTGTGCTGCTATGCGTTCTCTTATGGCAGAGGGACTTCCAGCGAATGAGATTCATACGGAAATATTTCCTGTGTTACGATGAAAAATGTTTGATAACAACTGGGTACATAAATTCCGTTGCTGATGAAGACCGACCTGGTCGCCTTGTTTAAATTACGACAGAAGGAACTGTGAGGAGAACTCACTCAGGAACACAAAATGAACTGAACGGGCCCGTCCTTGCAACATCTCTCTCTGTACGCATGTGAATGAGAAGATATGCTAAATAGGATTTTTAATGGAGACGAATCATGGATGCATCAATCAAAGCGTCTCTCTGTACGCATGTGAATGAGAAGACATGCTAAACAGGATTTTTACTGGGGACGAATCATGGATGCATCACTACTAAGTCTAATCAAAGCGTCTCTCTGTACGCCTGTTAATGAGAAGACATCCTAAACAGGATTTTTACTGGGGACGAATCATGGATGCATCACAACTAACCCGAATCAAAGCGTCTCTCTGTACGCATCTGAATGAGAAGACATGCTAAACAGGATTTTCACTGGGGACGAATCATGGATGCATCACTACTAACCCGAATCAAAGCGTGTCTCTCTGTACGCATATGAATGAGAAGATATGCTAAACAGGATTTTTACTGGTTACGAATCATGGATGCATCACTACTAACCCGAATCAAAGCGTCTCTCTGTACGCATGTGAATGAGAAGACATGCTAAACAGGATTTTTACTGGGGACGAATCATGGATGCATCACTACTAAGCCCAATCAAAGCGTGTCCCTGTACGCATGTGAATGAGAAGACATGCTAAACAGGATTTTTACTGGGGACGAATCATGGATGCATCACAACTAACCCGAATCAAAGCGTGTCTCTGTACGCATCTGAATGAGAAGACATGCTAAACAGGATTTTTACTGGGGACGAATCGTGGATGCATCACTACTAACCCGAATCAAAGCGTCTCTCTGTACGCATCTGAATGAGAAGACATGCTAAACAGGATTTTTACTGGGGACGAATCATGGATGCATCACTACTAAGCCCAATCAAAGCGTGTCTCTGTACGCATGTGAATGAGAAGACATCCTAAACAGGATTTTTACTGGGGACGAATCATGGATGCATCACAACTAAGCCGAATCAAAGCGTGTCTCTGTACGCATCTGAATGAGAAGACATGCTAAACAGGATTTTTACTGGGGACGAATCATGGATGCATCACTACTAACCCGAATCAAAGCGTCTCTCTGTACGCATGTGAATGAGAAGACATGCTTAACAGGATTTTTACTGGGGACGAATTACGGATGCATCACTACTAACCCGAATCAAACCGTTTCTCTGTACGCATGTGAATGAGAACACATGCTAAACAGGATTTTTACTGGGGACGAATCATGGATGCATCACTACTAAGCCCAATCAAAGCGTGTCTCTGTACGCGTGTGAATGAGAAGACATCCTAAACAGGATTTTTACTGGGGACGAATCATGGATGCATCACAAGTAACCCGAATCAAAGCGTCTCTCTGTACGCATATGAATGAGAACACATGCTAAACAGAATTTTTACTGGGGACAAATCATGGATGCATCACTACTAAGCCGAATCAAAGCGTCTGTCTATACGCATATGAATGAGAAGGCATGCTAAACAGGATTTTTAGTGGGGACGAATCATGGATGCATCACTACTAACCCAAATCAAAGCGTCTCTCTGTACGCATGTGAATGAGAAGACATGCTTAACAGGATATTTACTGGGGATGAATTATGGATGCATCACAACTAACCCGAATCAAAGCGTCTCTCTGAACGCATGTGAAAGAGAAGACATAATAAACAGGGGTTTTACTGGGGTCGAATCATGGATGCATCACTACTAAGCCGAATCAAAGCGTCTCTCTGTACGCATGTGAATGAGAACACATGCTAAACAGGATTTTTTCTGGGGAAAAATCATGGATGCATCACTACTAACACGAATCAAAGCGTCTCTCTGTACGCATGTGAATGAGAAGGCATGCTAAATAGGATTTTTACTGGGGACGAATCATGGATGCATCACTACTAAGCCGAATCAAAGCGTCTCTCTGTACGCATGTGAATGAGAACATATGCTAAACAGGATTTTTACTGGGGACAAATCATGGATGCATCACTACTAACCCGAATCAAAGCGTGTTTCAATGCAATGGAAACAATCCTCTTCACCTTCGTCCAAGAAATTCCGAATTTTGCCATCAGCAGGGAATGTTATGCTTAGTCATTTGTGGTTCTCAAGGAATATTGTTAGCTCATTTCCAGAACTGAGGTGAGAATGTAAATGCTGTGAATTCTGTTGATACTTAGGGATTCAATTTGGGAAAAACGTCCAGGCCTGCAAATGAGAAGAGGAGTACTGCTCGATAACAAGCAGTACTCCTCTAGTTAAGTCAACACTGACTAGAAGAGTGCCGCTCCATTACGACAACGCCAGATCTCATACGGCTTGATTAACCGGAAAACTGAACAAATAGGCAGGGAACATCGTGAACACTCGCCTTACAGCCCCGACTTAGCCCCGAGCTATTTCCACCTGTTTAATGAAAATCGCTGACCTAGGAGGCAAACGTTTCGCGAATGACGAAGAGGTTGTTGAACGTGAAGTACGAATGTGGCTAAGACAACAGACCCAGGACTTCTATGCTGCAAGTGCACTGATAAAGTGATGGGATAAGTGTAATAATATTGGTGGAAAAAAAGTCGAGAAATAAGGGGAAATTTAAAGTTAATAATAAATGTTTTTCAAGACCGTATCTCAGTATTTTTTTTAAATAACTGTTCATGACTTATGTACTGACTTCCTCTCGTATAGTATGAACATACAAAGGTGACTCGAAAGTTTTGTAATGTTTGGATCACTTTATACCTTCATACGTACCTTCATGAGGAAAGCTTACTAGCATTCAAAGTATAGGTCATCATGTAGCACCGTCTTTAGCCATCTGTCTGCCAATTCTTCGATTCCGCAACGGTCCAGTTCTTGTCCTTCGAGGCGAAGAACTCCTTCACCCTAGCTGCCACCTTCTCCTGGTTGTTAAAGTGCCACCTGCAAAGGAAGTGGGCCATGGACAGGAACAAGAGAAAATCCAACGGGGCAAGGTCCGGACTATATGCTGGGTGTGGTATCAGTTCGATGCCCTCAAATTTCTGGAGGTTTTCCCGGGTCGTTCGCGCGGTATGAGGGCGAGCTTTGTCCTGCTGTAGGAGAGCGCTCTTTCTGTTCCCCAGTGCCGGGTACTTCTCTTACAAAACGGCATACATCCGCTCCAACTGTTCAGAGTAGAGGTTGGCGTTGATGGTCCGGCCGTCTGGAACAAATTCGTAATGGATTATCCCCTCGAAATTCCACCAGACGCATAGCATCACCTTGTGCTCGAGGCGCCCACGTTTGGCAAGAGGTTCAGGAAGCTGGTCCGGGCTCAACGACTCCCGTTGTGTGTTAGGATTACCGAAATAGATCCCCCTTTCATCGCACGTAACAATGATCTTGATGAAACGCACATCGCGCTGGTTTTCTAGGAGTTTCGTGCACACTTCCACTCGGCAGTTTGCTTCAGCTGGCGTCAGTTTGTAAGGGACAATGAGGCAGCTCCTGTAGACCTTGTCGAGGTCCTGAAGGTGAAGAACCACGGTGGTCTGTGATATGCCCAGCTCGCCTGATAATCTCCGAGTGCTTGTTGTTGGATTTACCTCTACGGCCCGGAGCACGGCCTCCGAATCTACAGTTCGCGGCCTACCTGACCTTGGCTGATCGTCGAGGTTTCTGTCACCTGAGCGAAATTTCTTGAACCATCTGGTTGCGGTGCTGCGGTCCACGGAACTTTCCCATTTCGCATGACAAATGTTTCATGTTGCTTGAGCAGCGTTATGGCCGAGTTCAAACTCGTAAAGCAAAAATCCCTAATGAACCGGTTGTGGATGTTCATCTTTTAGGCGTCCCAACAATAGACAGAACGACGACATGCAATGCTGTTCACAGCAACGACTACCACTTTATTATAAGCGGCAGCACATGCGTTTATGCAAATATTGCAGAATTTTCGACTCACCCTCGGTATATATATATATATTTTTTTTTTACATTTTGTACCATGAAGTCTTAGAAAACAGTGAAAAAATCGATTTGTTTTCGCTAATTTCAACACTCCCCTTTTTCAGCAACTTATGTTTAAGAATTCCGGTTCATTCTTCTCCAGAAAAAAGTACTGCTCCTACTGCATATTTATTTAGAATTTTCAGTATTATTTACAAGAAAACTATTTTACAGAGATATACTAGTATTTACAGATTTTCTAACTCTGCGTATCTACCATGGGACTCTCTAAGTTCGAAATAGCAATATCAAGACATTCACTTGACTTAAGATCGTGTTCGTTAATGTGAAAGCAGATCCGGTACAACCTCTTATCCGCGTAGAACTGCATTTTTTCTGAATACATACATGCCACTGAAATTGCGGCATTCTGAAGGTACGGGGATACAGATAAGATACTTAAAGTAATGGCAGCCAAGGCGGTAGGGAGAACAGGGCCGCGGGTGGCCTAGTGGTCAGCGTTCGTGACTGCCATGGAGTGACCTCAGGTTCGATCCTGGGCAGGTACAAACGTTCGAATCACTAAATACCCGCCGTGCGTCGGATGGGCACGTTAAGCCGTCGGATCCCAGGTAACCCCCTCCCGGTAATAAATAAGTGCGTCTTCCTCCCCCTTTCTAATTCGCCGCCGTGTGACTTTCCTATCGGGCACTCTGGTACAAATCTCCCAGCTTCCTATTTCTAAGGGTTGTTTAAGACCTGGGGTCAGACACTCTCTTCCTAAAATCCTCCACATTATGACCTGATCTGGTACGGATTACAAGATAAAATTTGCAGACGCTAATCAACTCATTGATTGACCCAAAAGGATTCTGATTACGGACATATCAATGTTATATAAACCGACTTCGATTGCGAATACATCGAGTCGAATGCCTCGGGATGGAGTCCTACAGCTGTTGAATAACTTCCCGTGGCATTTTCTCCTTGACTTTTTTAGCACGTCTTTTGTAAAAAAAGATCGTCTTTATGTTACCGGTTTGTCCGTCCGTCTGTACCCACGATATCTCTGCAACTATTAGTCCGATTTAAAAAATTCTTTTTGCATTGGGAAGCTTGAAATATGCGAATGATGATCCTTCATTTCGGTTTTTTTTACGATGTACAATTTTGCCGCTAGAGGGCGTAAATGCATGTGATGTGGAATTCAAAAATACGTTTTATTCCACATATTTGCTTCTAAACATCCGATTGAAAAAATTATTTTATCTTTCGATTCCATTTATGTCGAAGAGTAGTTTAGATATGGTTACTTTTTCAAATTACGCATTGATTTTCCGCTAGGGGGCTTAAAGTAAATTACATTTTTCCTGATAACTCTTCTCCTAAAACTCCGATTTGAAAAATTTTGATGAAACGCACATCGCGTTCATCTCTTGGTGCTGACCAGGAAGCACCGTATTCAGCGCCAAGACGAACGGTTTGTTGTCGAGCGTCACACATCCAGAAGGTCTGGTGTCATGGTGAAGGGTGCAATTGCCTAGGATGCCAGATCACATTTGATATTTATTATAGGTACTTTGACAGCCCAACGTTACGTTACTGAGGTCCTGCAACCAGTGGCCCTACCTTTTCTGGACGCTCACTCTGATACGATTTTCCAACAGGACAAGCCGCCCCGGTGGCGCAGTGGTCTAAGGCGTTGGCCTCTGATCATTCGTCCGTACGGGGTCCGGGTTCGAATCCCGGTCAGGCATGGATGTTGTGTTTGTCTTAAGGCACTGGCTCTCTCCCTTCCCTGGAATCAGTGACCCTAAATTAGGGACGGGCGACTGCTTATAGCCCATTGAGTTGCTCACGGTGGTCGTTAAACCTCCAATCAAAAAAAAAAAAAAAAAAAAAACAGGACAACGTTCGTCTGCATACTTCTGCTGTCTCGAGAGCTTGCCTTCAAGGCATGGTCAACCGCATCGCCTTACCTATCGCCGATGGAAAATGTGTGGGATGCTATTGGACGCACTATCTACACTCCACCTCTACCGCACAATCTGCAGGAACTGCGTGACAATATTCAAGCTGTATGGGATGGCTTATCACAGTACACCATTAGGAACCTGTACAACTCCGTGTCGAGACGTCTGACTTGCTGTGTGAGCGAACATGGTGGGCCGACGCCGTACCGAAAAACACTACTTATTGGCTGGTAGCTCAATAAGAATTGCCCATATCAGTCTCAATGTTTAATCAATTATTGTTCCTGGTAACCTTTACCTTCCTTTCGAATAGCACTGCAATCCGACACGTCCTTCTGGGTGCAACTATTCTTTTGTCGATGAGTGCATATCTGTATAAATTTTCCCGCAAACAACAGTTACAGTCTGGTGACGGATATCAGACTGACGTTTGCGTGGGCTTTCTCGGCTCGCATGGAGGAAGAAGATTGGTGTGGAAGTGGCGGGGGAGTGCCGAAACTCATCTTCACCTTTGTGGAAATTTGAACACACAATAATACCATATCTCTGCTGCAGAGAATTCGCATGCGTATCACTGAATGGTCTTGCATTCACATAATCTTAACGTACCCATGGGACTGCTACACCGTTTACTGCGTTTCCGTTTTTTTCTTTTTTACGCTTTCCAACCGCAGGTTGAAGAAGCGTATATGCTCCAGCTTTGTCTGTCCATCCGTCCGCCCGTCCGTCTGTCCGCATGATAACTGGCGTAAAAATCGTTCGATTCCTATTGAAAATCCTATTGAAAAATGGGACAAATGGGGTCAAAGGTCACGACGTAGGAGCGGAATCCATTCCATTGCACTTATGCGTCATAACTTGCGTGATTACGGTTCTATTTCAATGAAATTTTACTATGCGGTAAGGAAGCGCCTGGGGACGAACCCTGTTCAAAATGGGTGAATTGGGGTTAAAGGTCAGGACATAAGATCGGGATGCATTTCATTGCCCTTATGCGTCATAACGTGCGTAAAAATGGTTCGATTTCGATAAAATTTCAGTGTGTGGTAGGGAACCACCTGGGGACGAACCCTATTGAAAATGAATGAAATTGGGTCAAAGGTCAGGACATAGGGTTGCGATCCATTCCATCGCCCTTATCCCATATTATTAAGGTGGACGTCAAGTAATTTTGCTTCCTATACTTCCAATGGAAAAACGTTTGTAAACATTTCCTTCACAATTAATGTAGTTCCCAAGGATGAAAATTTGAACATTGATCAAAAGAACTTCATATTATAACTTGGAATACTTAATATTTTCTAAAACATAACCATAATGTTATTAAAAATCAAAAACTTTTCCTTTGGTGGTGTTGAAACCAGAAAAAGCATGGCGCGACCTGTACTTTGATGACGTCAGTAGACAAACAAATGTTGGATTGCATAATTATGGTTATGTTTTAGAAAATATTAGATATTCCAAGTTATAAAATGAAGCTATTTTAATCGATGTTCAAATTTTCATCCTTGTGAACGCATTAATTGACCAGAAAAAAGATGGCGCGACCTGTATTTTCATGACGTCAGTAGACAAACAAATGTTGGATTGCATAATTATGGTTCTGCTTTAGAAAATATTATTAAATATTGCAAGTTATAAAAATGAAGATATTTTAATCGATATTCAAATTTTCATTCTTGGGAACGCATTAATTGGGAAGAAAATGTGTACAGAAATTTTTCCATTCGAAGTAGAGGAAGCAAAATTACTTGACGTTCACCTTAAAGGAGCACTGTTTGTAAGTATGTAAATTTTATTTTGAAAACGGCTCTAAGGATTTTGATCAAAGTCGTTAACCTACCGTTTTCTGGTACAAGAAATCTATTTAGCTTGATCTCGACTTTAGGGAAATTCGTTTAGTGGGTTAAATAACCACCCCGAATTACCACGTTTTTAGTGTAGTGTCATGGTGTCGAGCCATTAGATGTTGGCGCTTGGTCACGACATCTGTCTCATTCCGTCACGCTTTGTGTGTGGATCCTATGAAAGTTTTATGACGTCACACTCTTGCGAGCAGATGGTCGCGATTCCCATCTGCCTCATTACGTCACGCGTTTTGTGCGTATGTTCGTCCGCACGATAACTCGCGTAAAAATCGTTCGATTTCGATGAAACTTTAGTATGCGTTAGGGGAACACCTGAGAAGGAACCCTATTGAAAGTGACAGAAATGGGGTCAAAGGTCAAGACATAGGAGCGGGATCCATTCCACTGCTCTTATGCGTTATAACTAACGTAAAAAGGGTTCGATTTCGATTAAATTTTAGCATGTCGTAGGGGACCACCCGAGGACAAACCCTATTTAAAATGGACGAAATGGGGGTCAAAGGTTAGGTCATAGGAGCGGAATCACTTTCATCGCCATTATGCATCATAACGTACGTAAAAATGTTTCGATTTAGATGAAATGTTAGAATATTGTAGGGACCTGCTTGGGGGCGAATCCTATTGTAAATGGGCGAAATGGGGTCAAAGGTTAGGGCACAGAAGCTGGATCTATTCCATAGCCTTATGCATCACAACTTATGTAAAATTGCTTCGATTGCGACAAAACTTTAGTATGTTATTTCGGAGGTATACTGAACCAGTTCTGTTGAATATTATCGAAATGGGATCAAAGGTAAGGGCACAGGCGTGAGATTTATTCCATAGCCATTTTCCTCATAACTTGAGTAATGATTTCTAGTATGTTGGAAAGCGTATTATAATCAATGCATTGCATGATTTTACTAACTTGTTTGTTGTTGTTATTGCTGTTGTTTTCACTTGGTTTTTTTTTTCGAACAAAATTATCAAACGGGAACTGTGATCTGTGCTGTAACCACATAGCGTTATCGGGACGTATTACGCAGTTTGTCTTTCCACAACTGCTGCAAAGAGGATGTCTTAATACAAATATTTTATTGAAAGACGGAGCAAATCTTCACATCGGATGGTCTGTACAGCATTTGGTGCGACGAAGTTTTACAGACAGCGCAAAAATGAGTCTTTCATTTCCAGCAGCGTCTCCACCTCGTTCATCAGACGGCAACTCCTGTGACTTTTGACTGTAGGGTCACCTGTAAACCATATTGTATCGTAACAACGTTTTTCACTTGGCAGATTTGAAGGACAAAATCGTACGTCATGTGAGAAACATTACTCTAGATCAAATGCATTCCGTCGTTGAGGTATTGTTTGACGGTTCCAGCCTTCGATTCATCAGAATGGCGGATGCATTGAACAAAGCCTATAGTCTTCCTGAATTCGCCCCGATGGCCGAGTGGTCAAATGCGTAAATGTCTGAAAATAAACGAACCACCCAGGCCTCACCCAGTTCGATCTGCCTTCCCTTGAACCAGTGGCCCACAATTACGGACGGGCGACTTCTTATAGCTCTTAGAGCTGCTCGTTGTTGACTTTAAATCCCAAAAACAAAAGAGAAGGAAAAAGACAGAAATGATCTTTCTCAGCGACAGCCTGAGCCACGTTTTGCTTTAAAGTGAGCTCCACGACGGTTTATTTGTCAACCACACACTCGTAGAGATAATAAAATTGTTTTTTTTTTTCTTTCTCAGCGACAACTTTTCCTCTGGTAGTAATTTTTTTTCGAACTTATTATTGCGCAGTCGTGTCAGAATAATATGACCATCCCCGGACTCACAGTGTACCCGCCCAGGCGCGTCACAGAATTCACGTGAAAAGGTCGACCACACGGACATAAAAGCGGCAGATTGGGACAGATGAGCCATAGTACGTCACGTGAGCTCAATGGGCAGATGTAGGGATTTGATGGACGTTCAAAAAGGAATGATCATCGGCTACCGCGTCAAGGGTGGAAGCATTTCAGAAACAGGAGACTTTGTGCGCTGTTCGCGAGCTGCTGTAGTAAGGGTGTACAAGGAATGGGCTGCTGGCACGCCGAGTACCTCCCAAAGTCATAACGGGGAATCCCCAAAGTCCATCCACTCCAGAGGAGAACGTCGACTGGTAAAAGGCAATTTATGCACAACTGGGCACCCAAGCACGTATGTCCGATAACAGTTGAGCGAACTCTGTTACGCATGGGTCTCCGGAGTCGACGCTGCCTCAAGGCGGCCATGCTAACCCAGGTCCATCAGCAACGACGCCTGCAATTCGCATGAGACTACCGTCACTGGACAGTGCAAGAGTGGGAAAAGGTTGCTTTCTGCGACGAATCGAGGTTTTTACTCCACCCAAGTGATGGGCGGTGATGGATACGGCGTCAAACACACGAGAACCAACACAAAGACACCCTTGTCGGACAAGTACAGGCCTGCGGTGGCAGTGTGCATGTCTGGGGATGTTTTCCTGGTATTTTTTTTTATTGGAGGTTTAACGACCACTGTGAGCAACTCAATGGGCTATAAGAAGTCGCCCGTCCCTAATTTAGAGTCACTGGTTCCAGGGAAGGGAGAGAGCCAGTGCCGTAAGACAAACACAACATCCATGCCTCACCGGGATTCGAACCCGGACCCCTTTCGGACGAATGATCAGAGGCCATTGCCTTAGACCACTGCGCCACCGGGGCGGCTTTCCTGGTATGACCTGGGGCCTCTGGTACCACTGGATGGGTCCCTAAACGCAATGGCTACCTGTCCATCCTCACTGACCACATTGATCCCCTCATGTTGGACGTTTACCCTGATGGTGATAGTGTCTACCAACAGGACAATGCGCGCTGCCATGTCGCTGAGGGGCTGGTAACTGGTTCCAGGAACCCGACAGCAATGTCTCCGTTCTCCTTTGGCCAGCGAAATCGCCGAGGCATCAATCCCATAGAGCACTTGTGGGACTATTTGAATCGACAGATTCGACGTGCCGTCCCACAACCACGTCATCTCCGGAACCTCCGTGCTCTGCTGCAGTCCGAGTGGGCGATCTTCCAGTGCCTCCTTGGGCCTATGCCATGCCGTTTCTCGGCTGACATCCGGGCCAAGGGTGGTTATTCCCATTGTTTGGTAGTTGGTCATATTATTCTGATACGACTGTGTATTATTGTAGTTGTTTCCGAAAGCTGTTCCCATTGCTCTATGTTCTACACAGTGTTCCTTCCAAGTTTGATTTAAGTTCCTTAGCTAGTTATCACGACAGATGGCTCTGAATACAAGTAGTTGTATTATAACTACCCAGTACTTGATATATTATCGCTTCAGTGATGTTTTAACATTTTACTCTACCAAAGAAATCAAAGTTTTCTTTCTGTTGCTATATTGCAAAGGAAATAAAAAAGAATGAAACAGTTCAGCAAAAGCACCTTGAATATTTATTCTGTGAATATCTCTTTCAACTTATCACAGCACAGCCAAATTCCTTCCAGAGAAAAATATTTATAAGAAGTAGTCGAACTTCATACGAAGAAGTAGTCGAACTTCATACGAAGAAGTAGTCAAACTTCGTACGAAGAAGTAGTCAAACTCCATACGAAGAAGAAGTAGTCGAACTTCATACGAATCTACGCACGATTAGACAAAGCGTTCTGATATCTGGGAAAAGGGCAATGAGACCGACTCTAAACATTTTTGCAGAAGAAAAAGTGGTTAATATGACTAATTACTCTGCCTCGTGTAATTCTTTTTGACATTTTAAACGCTAGTTGGTATTGGTATCTCTGTTTATTTCACTGGTAAAATGTTATTTCTCGAAAATTCCAAGCTCATCCCCGTGATTTATTGTCGCTTTTACAAAGCTACAGATCTCAAACGTAACACGCTTTCTGGAAAGCTGCAGATCTCTGAATACGTGCTGTGTTCTTGAATGCTACATAGCTCTAAGGCAGTGTTCTATTCTCAAAAGTTCCCAAACTCCAAAGTTATGGATCTCTGAGGCAATGCTCTGTTCTCGAAAGCTCCAGATCTCTGAGGCAGTCTTCTGTTCTCGAAAGGTGCATAGCTCCGAGGCAGTTCCCTATTCTCGAAAGTTACAAAGCTCTGAGACAGCGCACTATTCTCGGAAGTTACAGATCTATGAGGTAATGATCTATTCTCAAAAGCTATACATTTCTGAGAAATCTGCAATTCTCGAAAGTTGCATAGCTCTGAGGAATTCACTATACTCAAACTACGTAGCTCTGAGATAATGCTCTATTCCTGAAAGCTACAGATCTCTGATGAGGTACTGCTCTCCGTAGAGCTAAATTCTCCTGACGCAAAGTTCTTTTCTCGAACAATGTATGCCTCTCAGGTAATGTTCCGTTCCAAAAAGCACATCCTTTTAAACCATTCTCGAAAGCTACTAGGTGCGACAACTAAATTCGCGGAATGCACCTGTAGAAAAAATGAGTGTCACCTTTGAAGTAATCCCCTACCGCAGCTATGCATTTAGTTAGATGCTGTTATCATTGCTGGAAACATACTTGGAACTCTGTTTCTGGAATATTCATGAGTTCCTTTGTCATGTTATGCTGGATGTCAGAAATGTCTGAAAATCTTTGTCCTTTCGTGGCAGTTTTTATCTTGGGGAAGAGACAAAAATCACAAGGGCTAAGTCAGCTGAATAGAGTAGATGATCGAATTTTGTAATTTATTTCTTAGCCAGGAATTCGCGAACACTGAGAACATCATGGCTTGGAGCATTGTCAAGCCTCAGTTCAACCAGAAATCACAAGGGCCTAATTCAGGTGAGTAGGGTGGATGATCTAATTCGGCAATTGATTTTTCAGCCAGGAAGTCGCGAACACAGAGCACATTATGGCTTAAGGCATTGTCAGGCCACAGTTCAGCCAGAACTTTAGACGTGTTGAAAAGGTTACGAAATTCTGTTCGAAGGAAAAGGCTAAGTCAGGTGAATATGGTGGATGATCCAATTTGGTAATTGGTTTCTTAGCCAGGAATTTGCGAACACTGAGCGCATCGTGACTGGGGGCGTTGTCAGGCCACAGTTCGGTTCTTTTCCTTCGAACAGAATTTCGTAACCTCTTCAACTCGTCTAAATAGCATTGTTGGTTGACCGTTTGTCTTTGTTCAATAAATTCGTGGTTAACTATCCCCTTCTGATAAAAAACACACACAAGACCGGTCTTTAACTGCAAACGTGACATGCGTGCTTTTTCTGGCTCAACGACACTTGACTTTTTCATAGCATCTATACACTCAAAGACACTTGACTTTTTCATAGCATCTATACACTCAAAGACACTTGACATTTTCATAGCATCTATACACTCAAAGACACTTGACTTTTTCATAGCATCTTCACCGTGCGCTACTTTTAATATTTCTAACGTTCCAGTAGCACTTTTACCGATCTTCATACAGAATTCGATGTTAATGCGCTGCTCTAGATATCTGTCACTCATTTTTACCTCAAAACTCACACACAGAGTTGCATTGCTTTCGCAACTGCTCGTTCACGAATGACTCTACTGGTCTGTATTTAACGCATGAACTACTTGAAACCTGTCCAGACACAAATAGGCCCGTGATTCTGCTCGTAACGCGTCATGGGCAACCCCACGCGACCGTTCAGGGAATTAAATTTTCACACCTCGTAGTGGTTTGGACAGAAAGTTAAGTCTGCAAATGCAGGACAACAGAAAACTGTTAAATACTGTATATACAAGAACAAATCAGTCCGAAATGTAGTCGATATCGTTTACCACGACCTGCTCCAATCGTCCGGGCAGCTGTTGGATACTGTCCTCGTAGAATTGTGGCGGCCTGGACGCAAAGAAATGAGCAAGTGTCAGTTGGTGAACCGCTGTATTATGGAATACTGCAACTACCGTAAAAGGTGGTAGTCGCTCGGAGCAATGTCCAGGAAATAGGCTAGGTGCTGCAGAAGCTCCCAGCTCAAGCCCCTGACCTTCTGAGCGACCACCCGTGCTGTGTCAGGTCTCCTTCCATCATCTTCTAGGAAGACGCCCTTGCGGTTCATCAGTGCTGGTCGTTTCGACGTGAGCGATGCATGCAGATCGTCGAGATTATGACAATACACATCAGCGGTGATAGTGGTATTGTCCGGCAACAGCTCATAAAAACGCGACACCCCACATATCCCATTAAACAGACAGCAAGACCTTACTTGGATGTAATCCGGATTCGGTTTTGGGTCCAACCACTGTTTTCGGGCACTGACATTGTCATACAGGAAGCGCTGCTCTTCACCTGTCACAATACGATCCAAGAATTGGTCACGTGCAAGCAGGGAAACGCATACACCCATGCGATTTGCTATCTGCTCAACTGTGAGCTGATGGGATGCCCAAATTCCCCTCTTGTGCACCTTTCCAAATTTACGCAGGTGCGAGGTAATGTTCTTGTGGGTAGTCCCCAGCTGTTAGACCAATTTCCACGTGGTCACACGAGGGTATTGGCTGTCTCCATTAAGGTCTTCAGCATTTTCATATTCACTGATGCGGGTCTTCCGGCTTTGAGACGGTCAGACAGGTCGAAATGTCTCTCTCGAAACAGTTCCAACCAAGGACAGCACTGATGATGTGATATGGCAGTGAGACACACACTGGCAATATTCCTTACAGCACTTGCAGAAGTGCTACGGCGACGTAACTTGTACAGGGTGCAATGGCGGATGTGCTCCTTGTCCACTTCCATGTTGGCTGGCGCTTGCACTCTTCGCCTTCTGACGGCTAACTTCCACTGACTGACTTAAGCCAACTTTCTGCTGCTGTCATGCCGGTGTGCTGCGCAATCTCAATGGCCAATGTACGCCGTGTTCGGAGCTTCGACTTCGGGTACCTCGTTAGCTGACATTACTTTCTTTCCAACGCAATACTCAGATCTAAAGTTCAACCGTAGAAGTAATGTCCTCTTCTTGAAAGTCACAGCTCTCTAAAACCATATCCCTTTTTCAAACGCTCCACATCTCTGAAATATTTTTTTCTTTCTCGAGGATCTCAGGCATCTGCGGAAATGCTTTTTTCTGGAAATTTAACTGTTCTCTGGCAATGTTCGTTTATTACATTTATGTTTTATTTAAGCTGAGTGCAAACTAATCTCGAAGACCTCCATTTATATGAAGAAAAGCTGTCGTGGCGTTAAGATCTTTAATTTTAGAAGAAAAGAAAGTATTACAGTTAGTATTACAGAGAGAGAAACTTCTACCAGTCTTAAAATTTATCTTCGTGCTCATTTTACGTAAAACAACGACACTTTAACTGCTTTGCGAGCACCTGCAGCCTATATAAATCCTCCCATGCAGAGAAACTGAGAGTTAAAACATATTTCACGCAACTCATCAAAGCTCACATTGGTACTAACACACTGAATTAATTAAAATTCCGTAATAAATTTCGCAGGAACTGTATTCCACGCATGGTTCACTGTTTTTCATTTCATGTTGCAGAAGACCATTTTTCAGAAGGGGGAAAGAAGAAAACCTAAAATTCTCCTAACGTTATTAATACATTGAAAATCACGATTAAATAAATTGTAAATAGTTATCACTACTGCGCTGCTAGTAATCAAACAAATCGTAAAACTTCTATTTTTACTAGAATATTTTCAGAACTTTATCGCTTACCTGATTTAAAAAATAAATAAATACGTTTACAAAGACGTCGGGTGGAACAGCTCTTTCAGAAAGTACATCACTCGTACAGCGAGTCACAGAACACATCTCGTCATTTTGATACTACAGAACAACCGGGGATGCAAGTGCACTTCTGGTGCACTGATCTTTTTGGGGTTGGACTGCTCTACCAATGTAACTACACCGATTTCCATAAATGTAGAAACAAATATAATTTTGAAATGTCTCAAAACCTAAGAAGGGTTCATGTGAAATTCAAGGAACACGTATTATTTAACATACTGTCTTACATTATATGTACAAAATACGGAAACTAATTATTAGTTAAAGAACTAACAGCAAGTAAGCATCCCTGCCCACAAAGCATTCTCAAAACGTGATAGAAGAAGTGAGTCGATGTGGAGCTTAATCATTCCTCACAGAAATAAATACTTTTACAGCGACGTTTCATGCTCAAAATTAGAGTCCGTCGTCCAGAAATTGTTCTGGCAATAACGACAATTGCTCCAACAAGGTTTCGAAGCTCCTGCAGAATTTGAGTAGGTGATTGAAGGGTTGCAGAACGTCTGCTTAAAGCATTCTAAGTATGCCCAATAGTGTTCAGGTCAGGAAAACAAGCTAGAGACTCTTTAGGTTGATAGTGGTTTCTTCAAGATATTAGCTGGATGAGTACGTGCATTATCGTCCTGTATAATAAAACTGTCGACAATTGCTTCTTTATAAGATCTAACGAAGCTTTCTATGATTTCCCCCTATAAATCTGAGCCTTCGCAGAGCCTGTGTGATGCACATATAGATATGCACTGCCGCCCAAAGATATGCATGCCCATACCGTGATAATACCACTACCATAAGTCTCCGTTTCTAAGATGTTTAAAGGAAGATATAGTGTCCCTGGTTGCTGTTTAGCCAGGAGTCTCTCTGGAGAGAAAATCTCACTCATTCCTAATGGGAACAGAGCTCCATTGATCATCATGCCAGTTGACATGATTGCGACAGCAATTGAGACGTTCTCTTTTATGACGAAAGGTAAGGGTGATGCTCACCATTAGTCAACTAGCATATTGACCATATTCGTGAAGCCTCCTGCACACCGTGAAACAAGATACCATATTTCCTGTTGTTGACATAACATCCGAACGCAATTGGGTAGCGGGACGTACTACAGTACGTGTCAAGACGAAAACTCTGCAGTGATACATTCCGTCCGTGTAGCTTAGTTGAGAGAGCAAGTTACTCAGGAGAGAGTGCGGGTTCGATCCCCGTAACGGACAGATTTGGGTTTTCACATTTTCGCCCAAACGTAAAAATTGATGTAGTAACCGTTGGGTTCTTCGAAAAATGTGTGATGTTTGCTCCACACATCGTCTGGAATTAATGAAAAAGGTTGCTACTTCAAAAGAAAGAAATTAAGTGTGTGATGATGTGACGTACTACAGAGGTAAGGCACGTGTCCAGACAACAAATCTGCAGTGATGCATTCTGTTCGGGTAGCTTAGTCGGGTGAGCAACTTACTCCAGAGTGAAGATGCGTGGATTTGATCTTCGTCACGGACAAATTTGTGTTTTCACAGTACAATCTTTCTTCTTCGAGGACTTAGCTGCAGATGTTCGTCATCTCTTGAAGTTGTTGTCTGAGGTTTGCGATTACTGAACTCGCTCGATGCCATAATCCTTTGTAATGTAGCCCAAAGACGATAGAATACGGAACGACTCGCATTGAGCGACCCAGATACTTCGGCTTGATAATGGCTGCCTTCCATTCTTCCACTGGATTTCTATCTTAATTCTTCTCCGAACTGGTGTCTAGACAATGTCACCATAACACTGAAGTTAAACGACAAGACACTTTCAACAGCTTCCTTTTAACAAAAGCTGTTTAGCATGATAATTCTTCTTCTAAAACTCCGATTGAAAAACATTTTCTTCAGCGGATACATCTCCTGATGAAAACTCTTTTGCATATAATTTAAATTTTTTGGTAAAGAATATTTTGCCACCAGGGGGCGTGAGTGTTAATTTTTGCTTCTGATGTATTTGCCATAAAATCTGAGCTTCTAAAGTATCGATTGAAAAAATTATTTCATGGAGATCGATAAACATTGTAAAGTATCGATTGAAAAAATTATTTCTCACTTCGATGAACATTTTCGGAATATTTTCTTCTTAAAATATTCCACAGTTTCTTCGCCAGGAGGCGTTGATATATATTTTACTTTTTGTCAATATCCCTAATTCTAGGAGTCCGATTTGAAAAATTCCTTCTTTGTTGGATAGTGTTTCCAGTGTGACATGTTTTCATATAAATTCAAAATGTTCAAGTAATTTATAGACTTTCCGCTAGGGGGCATAGAGGTAAATTGCGTTTCCCCCTGTATCTCTGCTTCTAAATCTCTGATTTGAAAAATTTGTTTCTGCACCGGATACAGCTCCTGGTGAGAAATCATTTGCACATAATTTCTAATTTTTGTAAAAACATGACTTGGCCACCAGGGGGCGTAAGTCTTCATTTCCACTTCTGATGTATTTGCAGCAAAATATAAGCTTCTACTACTCATGTTGGCAAACCTTTTAGAGACATTTTCTTCTTAAGTTAATGCATGGTTTCTACGCCAGGGCGTAGATGTATATCTTATTTTTGTCAATATCTCTACTTCTAGGAGTCTGATTTGAAAAATTCCTCCTTTGTTTCATAGTGTTTCCCATGCGAAATGGTTTTTCTATAAATTCAAAATTTTCAAGTAAATCATAGACTTTCTGCTAGGTGGCACAAAGGTAAATTGCGTTTTCTGCGTTATTTCTGCTTCTAAAACTCCGATTTGAAAAATTCTTCCTGTATCGCATACAAGACCTGATGGAAAATATTTTTCACATAATTTCTAATGTTTGGTAGAATCGTTTGGCCACCAGGGGGCATAAGTGTTAATTTCTGCTTCTGATGTATTTCTAGCAAAATCTGCGCTCCTGAAAATTCTACCAATTTTTTTTTTTTTTTTTGACCGATGCCGCTGATATGGAAAACCCCTTTGAGAATACTTTCTTCTAAAGTAATGCATGTTTTTCCCTCCAGGGAGCGTAGATTCATATCTTATTTTTGTCGATATCTCTGTTTCTAAGAGACCGATTTGAAAAATTCTTTCTGTGGAGAGCGTTTCCGGTGAGAAATGTTTCTCATATAAATTCATGTTTTTCTTAACGCACAAGTCTGCAACCAGAGGGCTTAAGCTCACGATTCCGTTTACAGCGATATCTGAGGGATTAAAAATCCGATTGAAAAGCGTTTTTCTTCCATCAGATACTATTGTTTTCCATACCGGCTCCATTCACTTTGAATAGCTTTGATAAATTTAATTTGCGTCAGAGCGGATTCAAAAGACGTGCTTATTACACCCGAAAATTCGGTGTCATCTTTCTTGTTTAATTCTACAATTGGAACCTATTGGTTTAATTTAACGTACGAAGACAGCGTTTAACTTGATATGCGTTTCCACATATGTGTTTTCGAGTGCCATAGAAATAAACAGTTGCGCAACATTGTCGTATTAAATGGCGAAGTTCTTCACTTATAATTCCACGATATATATTTATCTTCTGAAAATTTTAATTAATTTGAAATAGCATATGCCGTTTTAAAAAAGAGCGCACTGTTGTTTTCCAAATACAAATTCGGGAAAAGAAGTGTCGATGATTTTCTTTTCTCTTTCCAAAGCATTAGTTTTCTAAAGTTTCAACGTCGAAAAAGTATCATCGTTTCTTTGATATTTCAAGTTAAATATTCTCGCTGCTACTAAAAATTACGTTTATTTTATTTTTTTAGATGTTTCCGGCTGATGAACTCCTTTCTGCCGCTAGTAACAAGACATTTACAGTTCGATGACATCGTGATTCTAAAGATAACTTCAGTACTAATTGATATTTAGAAAAAAAATCTCTTTCGAAGTAAACTAGTGGAATTTCGTAGCTTCAAAGCGGCAAAATCTGATACGTAACTTTTCTTGCTATTAAAAATTACTTCGCCATTTTAATCCACTTTTACTGAAAAAACAAAGGTTACTTTCTTTTCAGAAGATGCAAGAAAAAAACGCTTCCTGCTCACTCGCAAACGTAAGGAAGTTTTCATTAAGTTTTCTTTTTCTTAAACAATGTGAAACATTTAAGCTTTATGGGATTGTACTTATGGAAAAGGAAACCAAAGCACCATAAAAGAAAGTATATAGCGATTTCAATCAAAATGTAAAATGGGATTATTGGATTACATTCTTAAATTTTCAAGTGATTATAGTATTTTTTTTTTACACATCAATGAAAACTACTTGATCTCTTTGAAAAATAATATCTGCCAGGTGTTTCAATAAAGTCGCTCACCATGCGTTTCAATAAGTCGGATACCTTCGAGTGAGATGTCACTTCTAAGTCTTTTTTGTTTTCCTCAGAAGTGCAGACTAGTAAGGTAGTACGGGCTGTCACATTCCCTTGAGGGATCCACTATATCCCTGTCTGTAAACAGAAAGCGGGAGTTCCAAGCCCAAAACATTCCCAAGGAATATCAGAATGGGAAACGAAGTGTACAATAGGCAGATAACCAAACATCGGTTAATCCTCAAAGCCTACGAATCACTTCTAACTAAGCCTGTTCCATTCGAGTTTTGAATGCAGTACGGGTATTGAATTTCAGATCAAGGGCCTTTCCGTCGGGTCCTAAACCCATTCGCTTAAAGACGGATCCGTTGATCTTGTGGGATATAAGAGGATATTCAAGTCTTTTTGGTGAGAGTTAACAAACCCCGTGAGCATCCAAGGTTGTATTAAGTAACCCGTCCCTAATTTGTGGTCACTGGTTTAATCAAGGGAGGAGGCAGTAGCATTTCTGTTGGGCGAGCCCACTTCATCCAAGTTCATCATCCAGGATTCGAACCCGGACACGGTTCTGCCAATTATGCAAATGCTTGCACCTCTGACTACTTGGCCAACGTAGAGGCTTAACGTTTTGTGAATCCAGTTTTGTAATATTTGGTGTAGGCGAACGGGCATTATCATTGGAAAGTCAAGTTTTACGTATTGGACATAAAGGGGATTTACCGTTAGATAAATCCCCATTTTGCAACGTAACGACGGTGGTCATACTTCCCCAGCACCACCATCACCACTGCCACATAGAGGATAGCTTGGGGGGGTTTGGGGGAGAGGACATTTAACGACCTTTTCGCAACTGTAAGCGGCTATAAGCAGTGCCAGTCCCTAATTTGGGGACACTGTTTCCAGGGAAAGGTCAAAGACAACGTCGTCGACAAACACACCATCCATACATCATCAGGGACTCGAACTCTGACGAATAATCAGAAGACATCGCCTCAGACCACTCGGTCAGGCTCGAGAAGTTTGCGATGTGTGTGTCAATTCATATATAGAATGTACTCTCTCTCTCTCTCTCCTGGGAGCTTTCTAATTTCAGTTGGTGCATCTCTCAAAAAATGCAAAAACTGGATATCGTCAGTGAACACCCTTTCAGCCTCCAACCGACTTGTACACATGACATCTGAAAATGTCCATAAAAGAATTTCAGCCTTTCAGCCTCCAATCGACTTGTACACGTGACATCTAAAGGCGTACGGGAAAAGAATGTCAGGACGTCTGAAGACGTACGGGAAAATAAATTCAGCACATCTGAAGACGTACGGGAAAAGAATTTTATGACATCTGAAGACGTTCGGGAAAACAATTTCAGTGACACTCAAGATTTCAGCCCGGCTTCCAGCAAAGAGATAAACCCTTTATTGGCGGCAGGAATCACGTGGGATAAAACAGGTTTCGAAATCCGGGCAGACATGGCTAATCACTTCACCAGTTCAGTCTGTCCACTACTATAAACCATAAACCCTTTATTGGCGGCAGGAATCAAGTGGGATAAAACAGGTTTCGAAATCTGGGCAGACGTGGCTAATCACTTCACCAGTTCAGTCCGTCCACTGCTCCAGTTGGTTTTCCGTCCGTGCTTCTTTTTGTAAGAATCTATACCTGCTCTTCGAAAATGTGTTTTAAGCTCCCATTGCATCCTACTGCGAAGAACTGCAGATAAATTTCTGTCAACTCGTTCATTAACTCCTTTTTTTTACCTTTACCTGCAGGCCGACCCTTCGTCTTTTCCGGAACCCTGCGGTTGGGCATATACTCCATTGGTGTTTTTCTCATGAAGTATCCTTTCGCAGATGGGATTTGGGTGAGGCTGCCTGTGTCCCATGGGACTTTTGTGCTGCGTATCGTGAAAAGGGTGGCGTTGGATTGGACCTGAGAGCTCACGCCCAGGCAGTTACGGGTCACTGTGGTTAGGGGTGCCGGGCTGTGTGGTTTCCGTTGGCTCCTCCAGGGAGAATTAGGAACAGATAGCCTTGTTTGCGTTGAAGAATCAGTGCTCCCGGTGCGCGGATGTTCTGTCTTTATGGGTGTCTGGGCCTGCTGGGATCGATCCCGGGAACGTCTGGACGGTGAGTGGCTGATCTAACCACTACGCCACTCACAACCCCATACACAATTATTGAAGGGCCACCTCTTATATTCCTTAAAGCTGCTCATGGTTTTCGTCAAATCCCAAATCAAGACAAGAAAATAAAGACACAATACTTTTACTTATGAGAAATGTTAGTACACTTTACGCGAGACTATTCGTACAATGTCGATGAAATGTGGAGATTGATCATCAATATGCAGTACGATTTTACAATTCGTGTTGGGACATTTGCTACTACTATATTGTATAAACGTTTTATATAAGTCTCAAACACCCCTAACGTTTAGTCCGTTGTGCCAGGTTAGGTACAGTTTACTTTCCTCACATCGTACCGTCGATTTAGACATTTTCTTCCCATAAGACGTCTGCCCTCTTTGTTTATTCCTTTTATTTTTTTTAGGCACCAGCTGTTTTATATTTCCCAGGTACTGCTTATTGAACTAATTTTCCTCTATATTACCCTTGTACTCTCCAGACCGAAGTCATGTTTACCATTATCTAATGTCTTGTCCTCATATTTTTTTATTTTAATTTCCATTGTTTCATTTAAAACGTTTTGCAGAATTTCTGCGTGACTCGTTCAGAACGATCAAACATTGAGGCCTTTCATTTATCTTTCTTCTGCATGATCAACTGGTTCGAGAAATTCCTAATGAAACGGAAAAGACAGCATAAACGAGAAATTCTGATTATTGGTTGCATATCCACCTGGTGGTATTCTATTTAAGAAAAACGTTTGAGAGGAACATTTATCAGTCACAAGAATATTTTATAGTGATATTTCAAGTTATCCAAAATTTTGAATTCGAATCAAATTTTTCGTTTCACTTAATTTGATGTGGGTTTTATTTTTTGTCTTGTATTTTCACGAGACTTTCCAAGCATAATACAAGATGATTGTTTCAGAAAGTTGTGATAAAAAAAATTATAGCAGTTCTAGGTGTCAGTTTAAATTTCTGAAATTCGCTAGTTTTAATTATCATATATATGCAATTTTAATTTTACACTTGCATGAAAATTAAAAATGTGATTGAAAATCAAGTCAAAAACCTAGAATTTGTTTGGTTTTTCCCTTAAAATAAAACCAACAAATAAGTATATCTGCAGAAGTAGCATTTTTTAGTTTAATTTCTCAAAAGTAAGTATGAAACATTACAAAGAAAAGGAGAGAAAAAAGAGCTTGCTAATTAAAAATAGCTGCTCGCTGTCCTCCAAAAGTCACTATTCATCATTTATTTTCAGTTTTAATCATGTGAAGCAACAAAATGAAAAACAATATTAATTCATCGTTTGAAAAAATTCGCCATATCCGTCTGAGTACACTTTTAAATTACTAATTCCCCATGTGAGTTTCACTTCTCAGAAAGCGAGAAATTTAAAATTGTATTGAGAAAATTACTTTAAACAAGGCTTTGCCGCCCCGGTGGCGCAGCGGTCTAAGGCGTTGGCCTCTGATCATTCGTCCGTAAGGGGTCCGGGTTCGAATCCCGGTGATGCATGGATGTTGTGTTTGTCTTACGGCACTGGCTCTCTCCCTTCCCTGGAACCAGTGACCCTAAATTAGGGACGGGCGACTTCTTATAGCCCATTGAGTTGCTCACGGTGGTCGTTAAACCTCCAATAAAAAAAAACAAAAAAAACAAGGCTTGGAGTGTGCAATGAAGCATTCCTTAAAAAGTTAAGTGTACTGCAATGTCAGTAAGCATGAAGTGAGAGAAAAACCGACGCAGCAGGTCCGTGATGAAAGGTCAACCTCTGAGCTGCACATGTCAACAAGTAGGTGGAGATCACGATATGCAAATGATCAACACTGACGTATTTGCACAAGCGAACAAGCTCTAAGTATCGCGCTCGCTGAGTCATTCACACTCACTCGCTTCCGTGTGACTTTCCTGTTGGGACACTAACCCAAATCTCCCAGGCTCCCACTGGTAGTACATACTGCAGCATCAATTGGCGATTGGTGGAACATAACTCTGTGTTAAGAAAGGCAACTCTTCCACCTCCCTTTCAATTTTAACAATAGCGACACATTTGCGATTCCCGATTGGCAAAACGTAACACGTATTGCTCCATACACTTATCGAAAGTCCCTTAGGTACTGTGAAAGCATTGAAATCTATCTTCCCCCTAACTCTTGCAACACAGACGCACCTTTTCAGACGCCTATCATTTCTATCTTCCTCTGCTATGAAAAGATTATCATTTGGAAAGCCATTTTGTAATCTGGCAACAACTGATGCTAATACCAGGTTTCATTCCATGGCAGAGGAAGATAGAAACCAACTACCGAAATGTTCCACCATTTACTGTTTTTATGTAATCAATGCATGATATGAGGCATTTAGTGATTCTCTTAATTTTATGTTTGTCAATCTGCCAAACAGATCAAAGGGTAATGATGTAATTGTATTAAGCTCTTTCCAGCCCAAGTCGCAGGAAAGAAGGCCACAGAAACCATAAGAGGACCTGATTCAGGAATGCTTGCATGACAAAAAGATAATGAGTATGATTTTATAATCGCAAATGCACCATTTATTGTTTCTGTTTTATGATCTTTAATCATGGAATACACACAACTTTCATTTTTACTCTCTACAAACCCCCTTTTAACATCGAATTTATTTAATATGAGAATTCAAGTTATGATTTCCGAAATTAGGATAATAAGGCATTATCCACAACGCCAGATTCTCGAGATTGGACTGTATATTTTAGGTGTGCAAATAAGTTTTAAAGCGCTTTTGTGTGTCGTATACCACTAATTTACATATCCGACATTCCCCCCGCGTTGTTGTCATGTGACCGTAACTGTTCCAAAGTATAAAATGTGACACAGAAGCTTGCCCAATAGTCAAACGCACTTGCACATCGGTAGGTGAAAGATGGCGAGCGATACTGCATTTATTCGACACTGCATTCGTTACAAATTTCACCAACGAAAAAGTGCTGCAAAAACATGTGCATCGATCTGTTCTGTTTTGGGGGAGAATATTGTATCGAAAAGCACGTGTGAGTTTTGTATTAGACGGCTTAAAGCAGATGATTTTGATGTTAGCAATCGAGAACGTAGCGGCGCCTCGCAGACGGTTGCAACTGCAAGCATTGCTGGATGAAAATTTGTCTCAAACGCAAAAAGAACTAGCTGAACAACTGGGGGTAACTCAACAAACCATTTCCAATCGTTTACGCCCAATGGAAAAGATTCCGAAGGAAGGAAAATGGGTGCCACATGACGTGAGCCAGAGAAACAAGTATGAGCGTGTCATGAAGTGTTTGAATCTGTTGAATAAACAACACAGTAAGTATTTCCTGTGGAAAATCGTTACAGGTAATGAAACGTGGATATGTTACGACAATCCCAAACGTAAAAAACACTTGGTAGACCCCGGTAAAGCAACGACTTCGACACCGAAACGCAATATTCACTCCAAGAAAGTTCTGCTGTGCATCTGGTGAGATATGAAGGGTGTGCTCTATTTTGAACTATTGGAACGTGATCAAACTGCTGATCGCTACAAACTACAATTGCTGCGATTGAACCAGGAAATATGTCGGAAACGTCATTATTTCTCACTTTATGACATATCACGTGTATAATATTCTGTTTTTAAGAATGTGATGAGAAGATACATTTCCCACATCTAGAGGTTGCTTAAGACCTGGGGTCAGACACTCTCTCCCTAAAATCCTTTTCATAAATCTCTAAATATCGTTCTCACTCAATAGGAAACTGAGCTGTTGGTGTGTTTCAGTTAAATGATGTCTCAGCAGAACTATTTACCAGAATCGACAGCTTGAATAACAATCAGAAATCTGGAACTGCAGATAGTGGCAGAAGTGGTTGAAGTGTCATCAAAAGCCTGTGGAGGCGTTTCCTGGAGACCGGAACAGTACAAAGATCACCAGGGCAGAGTCGGTCAACATCAACAACAGTACAAAATGACCTTTATTTGAGTTTACTGTCATGCCATGTTTCTTGTTCCTACTGTCTCACAGTTACACGGTCGAGTCACATTATTGTGAACACCAGCTAATATCCAGAGTAACCACCGTGTGCAGCGCGGACAGCAGCTACGCGGGCTGGGATTGAGTCAGTAAGGTGCTGAAAGGTGTTTACAGGTATGTGGAGCCATGCTGACTGCAGTGCATCTGACAGCTGCGGCTGCTGGAGGACTATCCATAGAGCCAACAACACGACCGAGGTGGTCCCACAGATGCTGAATTGGGTTTAAGTCTGGGGAATTAGGGGTCCAGGGAAGTAATTTGAAGTCTTCATCGTGCTGTTCTAACCACTTTCGGACATTTCTAGCTGTGTGACACGTCGCATTGTCGTACTGAAAGATCACATCTGCCCCAGGGAAGACAATCAGCATGTGTGGGTGTACGTGGTCTGCAAGGATCGATTCATAACGAATTCGGTTCATAGTGCATTCCACAGGTATGAGTGGACCCATGGAATGCCACGAAAACATTCCCCAGACCATAACGATGCCCCCACCAGCTTGTGCTCTTCCAGCAATGGTTGAAGAGTGTTTGTTCTCCGATGTTTCTCGCCTTATACGCCAACGTCCATTAGTTTGATGAAGCAGAAAACGTGACTCATCGCAGAAGGCTATCTTTTGCCAATCAGCGGAGGTCCAATTAAGATACTGCCGTGCAAATGTAAGCCTTTTCTGCCGATGCACCTTCGTTAGCATAGGTGCAGTGACCATCCGTCTGCATCGGAGCCAAATACGCAGCAGGGTTCGTTGAACTGTAGTTTTAGACACACTTCCGGTAGCCCCCTGGTTAATTCGGCCAGTGAGTTGCTTCACTGTAGCGTGTCGATCGGTCCTCACGCACTTTCGCAGCCAACGCTCACGTCTCACATTAATGGTACGTGGTGCTCCGCAGTTTCCACGTCGCTTATTCGCAACGGTGCTATTTCTCCAATCACGATACACTTTAACCACAGCAGCACGCGAACAGTTCACAAACTGAGCCGTTTCAGAAATACTGCCACCTTTGGCCCGAAAGCCGATAATTATCCTTTTTTGCAAATCTGGTAAATCGCTACTTTTATCCATGACAGCAACGAGTGATATGTCTTCAGAATGTCTACAACACACCTTATATACCCTCCAAGCCAGCTCATACCCTCCAAGCCAGGACACTGAGCTGGCTTGGAAGGTATCAGGACACTGAGCTGGCTTGGAGGTCATTGGCTACGCGCTTTTGACGTCAAAAGTATAGGAGGTGGTCACAATAGTGTGACTCGCCTACATACGTTTTAATACCAATCCATCATTTAATTGTCCGTGCACTGTCGCAACCACAATATCCGCTAATATTTTTGAGCAGTATATTTTTGAAGAAAGTATTTGAAAAAATGTGTGCAAGCTTAAACAAAATTCAGACAGCCTCTTTTTGTAGCAAGGATGGAAAGTTTTACTAATTTGGGGCAAACTGAAACAGATGGCGTTTCACCAAATAAAGCAACGTGTTCTTTTAGTTGCAGTTTTGTGATAAATATTTTGTAATTTTAAGTGAAGGTATGTTTCCAGTAAAAGCAGATTTTCTGCAGTTGAAATGATATTTTGCCTGAAAAGACGTAAAAACATTTTTGATACTTAAAATATCTTTAAAATATTTGGGGGCAAGCTGTAATACAACGACTGTTCCATGAAAACTGAAAGTGAAATCATGCAAAATGAACAAATATAGGTACAGCAAGAAATATGTTATTCTTTCTTAAAGTACCTTCCCTCGGATCATATGCAACGGTCCCATCGTTCAGTCCTCTTTTTAAAGTATGTGGCGAAGGCATTTTGAGGAAGCTAGTTTAGTACAGCTTCAATAACGACCCTATCTGTGTTGAATGTTGCGCCACGGAATTTCTTCATTGTTGGAAACAACCAGAAATCGCACGGGGCGAGGTCAGGACTTTAGGCAGGCTGTGGCATGATTTCAATACTGCATTTCGTAAGAAACTCTTGAACACAAGCACCCACATGTGGGCAGGCGTTATCATGGTATAGGGTCCCCCTGCCCATCAGTTCTGGTTGCTTAATCGGTATGTGTCGTCGCAGACGCTTCAAGACTGAAAGGTAATTCTTAGTATCGACAGAAATTTGTGGAGGAACGGCATGCTGGTAGGCTACACTTTTATGATCAAAGAACATGATCATCATCACTTTCTCAGCTGATTTGGTTTGGCGGACTTCTTTCGGAGGAGGCGAGCCTGTGTGTTTCCAGACACTTGTTGCGAGCTTCGTGGGTAGGTCGAAATAGTGGACCTATGTTTTAATGGCAGCTATTACTGTGTTTAGAAAGTTTGGGTCCTTTGAAATCATTTGTTTCCACTCATGACACACATGAACTCTGGCTAACAGTTGTTCTCTAGTCAGATGATGAGGTACCCATCTGGAACATACACGATGCAGCAGTAATTTGTCGCGTAGAATGCGGAATGTCGACGTTTCTGAAATATGAGTTGATGCCGCTATGCCTTCACACGTCATTTGTCGATCTTCTTGCAGGATTGACAAAACAGTGTTAACAACACTTGCAGGTGGATCAGGCCTAGGGTCAAGTTCTCCCGACAAACGCCGTTTTTTTGAAATTATGGTTTCATCTAAAAATTGTTGACTCACCCAAACGTTTATCTTTGTAAGCTTCTTTCATTAAATCAACTGTTTCTGAGGCAGTTTTACCCAAATGATAGCAAAATTCTATCGCACAAAGCATTTCACTTCTTAACCCTGAATCGCTTATCTCTATGGCTGAATGGCGAAATGCAGACGTACCTTAAACAACTGCGCAATAACAAAACCAGAATCGTTTGCCACGGCTAATAACTGTTGCCATAGATACTTCTTCAATTCAGTTAGTCGTCTGCGTGATTATTTTTCCCCCTTCGCACTGTTGCCAACTCAAAGAAAAATTACTCTCTGTTTTTATGGAACGGTCTTTGTAAAAAGAATATATTTTTTTCACGAAAAATTTTTAGTATTATTATAATTTAGGAATTATGATTTCGTAACTTTGCACTTTGGGAGCTTCCTAACTGAAAGCTTTACTAGTTATTATTTTAATTAGAAAAGCCTTCTCGGCACGATAATGTATTTATTAATGCTTTAATACTGTCTGTATACTTAAAATAGACATTTTTAAGGTACAGTAACTTACAAAATCTTTCAAAGCACCGGGTGCTCCATCGTCAGGTATTTCAATAAACATAAAGAAAACAACGGATAAAAGCAAGAAGCATTTTCAAATAACGCGAGCACGTGATAACAATAACGAGGTTTACAATAAATATAGTAGAAGCTTGGTCATGTTCTAAAAGGATTCAACAAATAATAATACTATGAATTACTATTACATATGCGAAGAAATATATACGCACAGGATAAGTAATAAGTTAACATTAATCGTCAAACTGTAAGTGAATTACTAGGAATTGACTGTTGTTGGAGAGGAACATGCTTTTTTGGCGGGATTAACATGGCCCAAGGCACTGGAACAAAACGTGGTTTCTTCGTTACAGCAGCCAGAGTAGTGCGATAAAATACATACACTTTCAGCGAATCGGAGGGATCGCCTTGTACGATTTGAACTCAGCACACTGGCATTGGTCCAGTCTGGTCGGTAGGTACCTCTATTAACCAATCGTGCAAGAGAGGTAGCATCAGAGTTATTAGTGATGGAGTACTTGTGCTCATATAGTCTTGTGCGCCATGGGCATGCAGTGGATCCTACATACGCTAATACTGGATCTTCTGGGTCAACAGGATTTAACGGTATTTTGTAAATTTTGGTATTTTGTCTGTTATTTGTGGAAACTTGGTCACGGTCGTTTTGCAAGATGGCTCGAATACTTTTCGTACTTTCTCCAAAGGCAATGTGGTGTTTTTTTACATATATTCTTTAGTATTGTAGTGACTTCAGGTATATAGTCCACAGTACCAACATATTTGGTAACTCTGGTTTCCCTTTGTAAGGTACTTTTGACTAGATATTTCACTGATCGAGCAATTTTTTCAACGATCGTTTTATGGTATCCATGTGCCATCGTAATCATCTGGATGTGATTTAACTCATTTTTGCTAGCCTGAATATTGGAGGAGTAGGTGAACTCTCTTCGGACCATGTACTCTATAGCTGCTAGTTTTTGTTTTCTTGGGTGCGATGAATTACACGGAATAATAACAATTGTGTTATAGGCTTTCTGTACACTGTATAGGATAAAAAATTGTCATCGGGGTGTCTTTTTAGTAAGATGTCCAAGAATGAAAGCGTTTTATCATTTTCATGCTCAATTGTAAAATTTACGGAATTGTAATGTTTTGAGAGTTATTTAGCAAACTCTCCAATTTTGCCTTTATGATGCGGCCAGAAAATAAGTACGTCGTCTACGTATCTGATGTAGAGATCAGGCTTGAGTTGGAAATAATGTAAAACCTTGCCTCCTAGATCTTGCATTAACAATTCCGCGAGTACCCCCGAAAATGGGGAACCCATCGCAGCACCTCCAGTCTGTCTGTAAATGGTTCCTTCATGCCGGAAGAATGTGTGTTTCTGTACGAAACGCACGGCGTTGATAATTGCTTGGATTTCACTTGTAGTATACGAATTCAAAGCCAATGTCTATTTTAAGTACAGACAGTATTAATAAATACATTATCGTGCTGAGAAGGCTTTTCTATTTAAAATAATGTTTAGCGCACGAAAAAACCTTATTAAAGCTTTACTAGTTTTAACAATTTCATGTGCGTCGTTAAAGCTCGGATAAATGAAAATGGAATGCTTTTACTAACTATGAAGGTGGTTGTTCGGAAACAAAGTTTTGATTTGTGTAGAATAATGCACGGAAATATAATCATTATTCCAGCCTTAAACTTTTGTGAGTCGTATTATTTAACACTAAACTGAAGTGCTTTTGTAGTAAATCGATTTTCTAAAGAGCTTTTCCTATCGGAGGAACCACTTTTTAATGCTACTAATTTTCTTCATCACTTTATCAATTATGCAGTGTGTTTCTTCCCTTAATCCAATCTCCATCTTCGTACACTTTTCCTAATTAGGATTAAAAATTGTCTTTACTTCGCTTATTTTCTGAGACAAATGAGAAAATACAGAAGGTTAGAGACATTAAGTGACTTAACGATAAAGATATTTCCCAAACCTTTCGTCATTTTGAGCAATTAATTTCCTAGTCATTGCGCTCTCAGAGCCCCCTTTGTCACTTACCACTTAATATTATTTTAAAAAACTCAGTAAGGAAATTTCCTGTTTCTGAAGGAAAACCTCATAAACCTGGAGTAAAAGCAAAGTCCGGTATTGAATTATGTAACTAAAGAGTAACATGTCAAAGAAATTGAAAAAATAACTACTTCTATTTTAATACGTAGAGAATTTGCTGTCGCGCGAACTCTAACCAGACGATTCCAGCTGTATTTTTGCTTATTTTATACATTCAAGCATACATACATACCACTAAGTTGTTCTCTGAGGTTTAGAGTTTAACTCCTCAAAGAAATCTGTCAGATTAAAGTTTAAAATTGGCGGCGCTGAATTTTGCCTACTCTTGATGTATCAAACGTTTCCATTTAAAGCTATGAAGTTCAAGCTAACTCAATCTTCATTGCCATCTATCACACGTCTGACACAGGACCTTTCGTATTTCCTACGAATTATCTTTTTCTCATTCAGACATTCTTGCATCTGGTCCTACCATGCTTTCCTTGTCCTTCTCTCTTCTACCTTTCTTTCCTGCCACTTGGACAGAATAAATTATCTTAGTAAGCATCTCATCACTCATTCTTTTGACATGTCCAACCCACCTCAAAATATTCGTCTCCAACTTACTATCAATATTTTCCTTCGCATTTTATATCTGCAACACAACTTTGTTCCTCAAATTATCAGAACGTGTCTGGTCACAAATCCCCCAAAAGTAACTCATCTTCCCAGCACACAAAGGATTCCTATCTGTCTTCTTCAGCATCCAGGTTTCAGTGCCGTACATCAGAGTAGGAATAATTACGCTTTAATACACAGCCATTAGGTATCTTTTCGAGAACTCATTAGTCCTGTGAAATTCTTCTAAGGTAGGTATGACTTTCAAGGATGAATTCACTTGCCTACTAATTTCACCATCTAATACGTTTTCTCTGTTAAATAAACTTTCAAAATATAAACATTCATTCACCTGGTCTATCTATCTGCTATTTAGACGAAACTTGCATTCAGTAACTACAGTTACTCGCTGAAAAACCATAGCTAAAGGTTTTCCACTTATTTATACTCCGTTTGAGTTCCATTCAATTTTCATACATCCAGGATAACGTATTCTGTTACTTAGTTTTGCCCTCTGCCAACAGGACTGTGCGTCATCAGCAGACAGTAATCTTCACAGACCGAAATCATCAAGACATAACCTAGCATTGTCTATTTTGGTAAAGCGCATGCACGCATCATAAATACTATGTATATTAAACACCTATGTTGACATCCCACAACCTTGTCTGACTCCAGCACCAACAGAAAACCATTTCGATAAAACACCTGCTCATACACGTGTTTTAGTGCTAGCATACATAACTTTCACACTATTAAGCAGATTACCATTCATACTATATTTAATCAAAACCTTCCACAGAAGTATCCCGTTGACTAAGTTATTAGCTTTCTCTACCTCTATGAAGGCAGCAAAAACTTCCTTACCAGCAGATAGATAATTTTCGATTGTCATGCATAACAAAAAAAATGAGCCTTTACCAAGCACAAACCCCCTCTGCAAATCCCACACCTTCTCTGAGGTAAGACCTCTTATCTTATTGGTGACTTTTCCAAACACTTTCCCTGGTACGTTCAGCAGGTTGACACAAAGATAGTTCCTGCATTCAATCTGATTACCTTTTTCACTTACAAAAAGGACCAGTGATAGCATACCTCTAATCCTGAGGGGTCGTTCCTAACTCTTGGTACAACTGGCAAGATTTCAGTAAGCCAGTAAATTACAGAGTTAACACCATATTTTAATCTCAGTAATCATATCATCTACTCCCAGAGATCTACCATTTTGAAAAGATTTTAGAGCTTTACAAACCTCTTCCCTTGAGATCCCTCTTGTGCTTCCTTCTCTCACTGTGGTATCACCTTCTTCTGCCTCAAAATCAGTCTTGCTTTCATGTTCTAATGACTCACAGAAATATTCATCCTATCTTCCACTTAACTTATTAGACTCCCATATCATTTCACGACTCTTATTCTTCACACACCTTAGAACTTTATTTCTTCCCCTATTTTTTCTGTCTTGTGTACTTCCAGAATATTTTCCTATCTTTCTAAGAAGCCAATTTATGTCTTGCCAACTTATCCTTCTTATCTTTTGCTTTTCTCTGAACAGCCAGCTTTGGTGCTTCATATTCCCTGCAGCGATATCCAGCCTCAGAAACTCTACCTTGCAACATTCCCAAACATGCTTCCTTCTTTCTTGCTACTGCTTCTTTAATCTCATTGTTCCAACAAGCATCACATTTAATGTTACCTACGGTTGTAGTTCCACAAACCTCTCCAGAGACAGGACAACCCAATTCTTAAAACTTCTACACTCCTTTTCCAGATGCCTCTCACATAACATGAACTCTTTCAATCGTTCACTGAGTACTTCAGAGAAATTTTTATGTTCTTCGAGATGCCTTTCAACTTACTTTCTTTTCATCGCAGGCATGTTCCTCTTTCTCTTTCTCCAACTAACATTCTATTTCACTGGGGACACTAACCCGTAATGATCACTGCCAATATCTGCACCTCTCAACGACTGTCAACAGCTAAGTCTTTCAGATGTTGATCGTAAACAACAAAATCTATTACATTCTTCTGCCCCAAAGTACGATTTTCTCATGTATGTGTGTGTGTACCCTTTTCGTTTAAAAACGTATTAGATACGCACAACCCATTCTCAATGCAGGGTTCAATTAATATTTCACCATTGTCTTTCAAACTGGTATCATTAAACTTACCCAGAACAGTGTCAGAAATCTCATTCTGAACACCTACCATAGCACTGAAATCATGGCTAATAATTCTCTCCTTAGAACCAAACTGTCCCAAAACATGTTTCTGTTCCATACAAGAAGACGGTGAATTGAAACGTGCAGAATACGTTAGTTCGAAAACCAGGGCAGCAATCCCTCGGTGAACGTTAATGAATCCAATACCAGTGAAACAATAAAACTCGCAAGAGCTCCAATGGTTCTAAAAGTACACGAATTCAATGAAATAAGAACAGATAACCTCATGAGATCTTTCGAGTTTCGTAAAACTCATCTTCAGATGAAAAATCAAATTAAACCCTAAGTTCGGGTAATAATGGTATATACACTGAAGTGCCAGAAAAGCTAATACACCAGTCTAGTACTTGGTAGGTCCCACACGGGAGCGAAAGACTTCAGAAATACGAAAGGGCATGGACTCCACTAGCTTTTGGAAATATGCGGTAGGCAATGAACACCATACTTCCTGCAGAGCGTCCCACAATTCGGGTGTATTCCGAGGTCTCCGATTCCTGTGTTCGATAGCACGTTGCATGGCATCCGAAATGTGTTCTATCACGTTCAGATCTGGGGACTTGAGTAGGAATGGCAACACCCCAAACTCAGATGAATGCTCCTCTAACCATAATGTGGCGTCCCGACACTTGTGTGGAGGTGCACTGTCCTGTTGGAACAGGCGCAACCCATCAGCATGCATGCAGGACATGAACGGGTGTACCTCGTCAGAAAAGATGCGCATATAGCGTTGGCCAGTCACAGACGTTTGTAGATGTACCAGGGGTCCCAATAAAGTCAAGCTAAACACAATCCATACCATTACGGACCCCCAACCAGCCGGCACAGTTCCCTGTTGACAGGCGGGATCCATGGCTTAATGGGGTTTGCGCCACAAACGAATCCTACCATCTGCCCGATACAGTTGGAAACTCGACACGTCAGACCAGGTAACTTGTTTCCAATCATCAAGTGTCCACTAGCGTTGTTGCCATGACATAAGCGAGGCGCATAGCTCTGTGTCGTGCACCCATCAAGGGCACTCGAGTTGGGCTTCGGCTCCCAAAGCCCATATCGTGCAGGGTACGTTGCACAGCCCGGACGCTGATGTTTGTTGAGGCTCCAGCATTGAATTCCGATGATACCTGCGAGAGTGTTGCAAGCCTATCGCGTGAAATGATTATTGACAGCCGGCGATGATCACGTTCACCCAATGTCTTTTTACGGCCACATTCGTATCGTAAGTTGGAGGTTTTGCCAGAGTTATTGCAGTCACGGTACACCCTTGCAATGGTCGTCAGTGAAAATTCGAACATCGTTTCTACCTCCGAAATACTATGGCCCATCTCAAGGGCGCCAACTATGACACCGCGTTGAAAATCACCTAAATCGTTATTACTTTTCATTCTCATGCCGAAAGCAGCTCTGTTAGCTGACAAGGATGTCTATCGCTTTATATACGTACTGGCGGACGCAACCGAATACGCGCATAGCAGATGTTGCTATGTATTTTGCATAAGCTCGTCTGTACCAGTTTTTCTGGCATTTCAATGTATATACATATGTAACAAAACGTCAGAATGCAACGGGTGACTTAGATAGGCCATCGCCCCATTGTTTGGGAGGATACTCATGTAGACGTTTGACAGCCGTGAGGAAAGTTATACAGAAAAAGTAAAAAAAATAAGTGGGTGCGGGGTGGGGATCCCACCCTAAACTTATAACTTTAACAAGAAGTTGATGGTATTATATAATACACTGACGGAAAAAAATCCCAACACCAAAAAGGGTTTGTGTTAGATAAACGACAGTTGGTTGGCGGTGAGAGTACATCTGTAAGATGACGACTATGGAAATTTCGCGCTTGGCGCATACGTGTAGCGCTAGTAGCACCCCTCGGAACATGCAAAGCAGGTTTGCTGTAAATACGCGCTGTAACATTCGTGAGCGTTAGTTATCGTTGAGATTCGACGTAAGGTGTTGATGTTAGTCAAGAATGCCTTTAAGAAGACGAAGAAGCCATTATCAACAGCTCACGGAGTTTGAACGATGTCGTGTAATAGGGCTACGAGAAGGTGGATTTTCTTTCCGCAATATTGCAGAACGACTTGGCAGGAATGTAGCCACTGTGCATGATTGTTGGCAGCGGTGGTCAAAAGAAGGTACTGCCTCAAGAAGACCGGGTTCCGGCCGGCCACGTGGCACTACTGAGAGGGAAGACCGCCGTGTACGGCGTATGGCCGTGGCGCATCGTACCGCGTCAGCGGCAGCAATTCGAGCTGCAGTTGCCACCACAGTGACACAACGAACTGTAACAAATCGGTTACTTGAAGGACAGCTTCGAGCCAGACGCCCTGTAGCGTGCGTTCCACTTACTCCAAACCACTGCCGTTTGCGACGTCAGTGGTGTCAAGCTAGAGCTCATTGGAGGACGGAGTGGAGATCTATTGTGTTTTTTTGATGAAAGCCGGTTCTGCCTGGGTGCCAGTGATGGCCGTGTGTTGGTTAGAAGAAGGCCAGGTGAGCGCCTGCAACCAACCTGTCTGCGGCCGAAACACAGTGGGCCTACACCTGGAGTTATGGTCTGGGGTGCAATTTCCTATGACAGCAGGAGCACTCTCGTGGTTATCCCACGCACCCGGACGGCACAGTTGTACGTCGGTCTGGTGATTCAACATGTTGTGCTGCCATTTATGAACAGCATTCCAGGGGGTGTTTTCCAACAGGATAACGCTCGTCCGCATACCGCTGTTGTAACCCAACATGCTCTACAGAGTGTCGACATGTTGCCGTGGCCTGCTAGATCACCAGATCTTTCACCAATCGAGCACGTATGAGACATCATTGGACGACAACTCCAGCGTCACCCCCAACCAGCGTTAACCGTCCCTGTATTGACCGACCAAGTGCAACAGGCATGGAACTCCATCCCACAAACTGACATCCAGCATCTGTACGACACAATGCATGAACGTTTGCGTGCTTGCATTCAACATTCTGGCGGTTACACCGGTTTTTAATGTACCAGCATTTCACATTTAAAATGGCTCTTCTCGCGCTTACAATAAGCTGTGATCTTGAAACCTTAATCGATTAAATATGTTACCTATACAAATGTATTGCCGCCATTTCATTCCTCTACAACTATTTTTTCGTGCTGTTGGGATTTTGTTTCCGTCAGTGTAGATGATTAGAGCTACATTCACAAGAGACAGACAATATTCAAAGAAAATATGAGAAAACTGCTGAAATACCAGGATATTGTTTATGTTTTCAAGGAGGTCTAGATTGCATAGCAGGTCATTTTGCACGCATATATTCAGTGTTTCATTCCCAGTTCTCAGTAAGAACGAAAATCCCCATCCATGGTCTTTAAGAATCACCAAAGCTTGTGACAACTCAGGACTTTAGTGGTATTGCGCAAGAGCGCATGTTAGCTTTAAATAAACCTGTTGTTAAAGATCTAAGCAACTCTCTGCATTCAGCTTACCAACATGCCAACGTGCCGCTAATTCTCTAACTCATGGTACGAAAATAGCCCACTGTGACACTTTTTACGTTGAGAATTGGTGAACAACACACTTCACTTCCCCGCTTCGCCGGAACAGTTTATGCAAGACTCAGTGTACGAACACAGTTCATCACACTTATCTTTGTGTGAGTTAGAACTGTGAAAATAGTTGTCCGCTTCAGAGCTTCTGCAGTTTATGGAGGTTGCAACACTTCTACCTATAACATTTCAAATGTGCTCAACAGGGTTCAGATCAGGATATATAACAAGACAACAGCATTCAGATCAGAATATATATCAGGACAACAGCGTTCAGATCAGGATATATATCAGGACAACAGCGTTCAGATCAGGATATATATCAGAACAACAGCGTTCAGAACAGGATATATATCAAGACAAAGGTTTTCAGATCAGATATTCTACGTTGTTGATGGTATTCTTCTCAAGTTACAGGTCAATAATTCTGGCCGGATGAGGGTGTGAATTATCATCTTGTTGGATAAAATTGCCCCTAACTGTTCCAGTATAAAACCTAACAAAGCTTCCGAGGATCACATTCCTATAATTCATTGCATTTATAGAAGTGGCTTAAAGCAGGTAACGATCTTTGGGGACCCCAAAGATTGTCCACACCATGATAAATTACTCCATCATAAAAGACCCACTATAAGAATTTTAAATTACCATGGCATGTTTCTAATTCTCTTCATAGAAGCCTTCCTCGGTAGACATTCTGGTTAATGAACCTGGACTCATCCGTAAAGTGAACACAGCTCTATTTACCCTTAGTTCCGTTGGCATGACAAAGACACCAATTGAGACGCTCTCCTATATGACAAGATATGAGGGGGATGCACATACTTGTTCTTCCATCATGAGATCATATTTGTGAAACATTGAGCGGATAGTAGAACAGAATACCCGCTTTCATAAGATTCAAACTTTGTTTGGTACGTGTGGCAGTCTTCGCTCTCCTAGCACTTAGATGAAGACTATTGCCCTATATCTTCCATTTCTAATCCTTTAAGATGCCATATTAGGTATTAGAAATGTTGCTCAAATCCAATGAACGATTGAAAGATTTATATTAAACTAAGTGAAGTGACGACTTCGGCTTGAGAAAGGCCGGCATCGATCTTTCGATTGGCAATACGGCTTAATGTATCTCCTAAGTGGGGTATAGATAATGTCGTTATACACACACTAAAGCAACATATTCTGCTTGCAATCGGTAAATACATTGAGAAGACGCTCTCAACTGCCTCCTTTTAAAATAAAGCTTATTTGCATATTTGAACGCACTTTATTTTAATTCGCATATCCTATTTGACTTTGCCGAGCTACATTATCGTGCACGTTCTCTATGGAAAATCTTGTTATGGAAGAACAACAAATTTCATGTTGTGCGTTAATTTACGGACACTAGTATATTTGCGTGAATCCTGCAATCATGAGGGAAGATTGAACTTCATCCAGTGATAGCCACAAAAAATCAACTTTTACACTAATCTAGCAAAAGACATTTTAACGAAGCAAGTGTGTGCATAGTGCAAGTGTGTGTATGTGCATAAGCAAGTATGTGTAAGTGCGTGTGCGTAAGTTCTACCCGTTTTCGTAGGCTACAAGGAAAGGAGGGGGACACAACAAATACGGAACCTGGGATACACATAATTGCAATCATTCTGTATGACCTCTTGCCATCTGTCTATGAGTAGGTGAACCCCACACCCGAAAAACTGCTGTGTTTTAGAGTGAAACAAGTCATGTAATGCCGTTTTCACATAGTCCACATCATCGAAGGTTTGGAGAGCGAAGGCGTTCTGTAGCGATCGAAAAAGCCGGTAGTCCGCAGGTGCCAGATCAGGGGAATTCGCCGGGTGAGGAAACACTTCCCAACCAAAGTCCAGTAATTTTTGCCGAGTGATTAAATCAGCATGAAGTCTGTCGTTATCATGATGTAGGATCACGCCTTCGCGATTGGCGAGTGCAGGCCGCTTTGATTTCAGTTGTTTTCGCAACCGTTCAACTGTTGGCAGTAGAGGTCAGCATTTATCTTTCGGTTAGATACCAAAACCTCCCAGTGAATTATAACCTGGACATTCCACCAACCATTGAACAAAGCTTTTTGGGATGTAGTCCCTCTTTAAAGGTCGATGGAGCAGGCTCCGCAACACACAGTCATAGGCACACAATCTGTCGACGCATTACATTACTGTACAATACCCATTTCTCATCACCCGTTACAATTCGTCCACAAAACGGTTCATTTCTGTGACGAGAAAGCAAAGAAACACAGGTACGGATTCTGTATTCTCGTTGCTTTGCAGAAAGCTGGAGCGGAACACAGTTATCGAACGTGTTGACGAACACAAGCGCATGCATCCATCTTACAACTGTTGTTCTGTGTACCGCCAACATTTCCGCTGATTCTTGAACAGTTGTATCTACGTCATTTGTTATGGCTTGGTCCACATTCTCGTCAGAAATTACGGATGGACCTATAGGACGTGGTTGATCTTTACAGCTTCTATCTCCGTCCCGGAATTTCAGAAACAAACGCCGACATGTGCTATCTTCAACTGCATCCTCCTCATACACTTGACAGATGCTGCGGCAAGTCGCAGCTGCAGGACTGCCTTTATCGGACTCGTACAGTAAACAAAGTCTAATGTGCTCTTTATCGCATGGCATGTTCCACCGTCCGTGATTTCCGTTACGAATGACTTACTCGGACAAATCTAGTGCATTTATATGCTTTACTGCCCCACGCTTTATTGGCCGAAAATTCGGAATCGCAGCGTCATGTGTGACGTAACTACTCTAATCGCAATCTTCATCTATTACAACAAGTTTGCAAAAATCATGCAATGCATTGATTATAATACGCTTTCCAACATACCAGAAATCATTACTCATTAATCTCGGTCCTGTGCCCTGACCCTTGATCCCATATCGATGATATTCAACAGAACCGGTTCGGAATACCTCCGAAATAGCAAAATAAAGTTTTGTCGCAATCGAAGCATTTTTACGCAGGTTATGATGCATAAAGACTATGGAATGGATCCCGCTCCTGTGTCCTAACCTTTGACCCCATTTCGTCCATATTCAACAGAATTTGTCCCCAGGCAGGCCCCTACAACATACTAACTTTTCATCCAAAGCGAAGCATTTTTACGTAAGTTATGACGCCGCATAATGGCGATGGAAGCGATTCCGCTCCTATGTCCTGACCTTTGACCACATTTCGCCCATTTTCAATAGGGTTTGTGGCCAGGTGGTCCCCTACCACATATTAAAATTTCATCGAAATCGAACCTTTTCTACGTTAGTTATGACGAATAACAGCATGTAGAATGGATCCCGCTCCTATGTACTGAACTTTCACCCCATTTCGTTCACTTTAAATAAGGTTCCTTCCCAGGTGATACGCTACCAGATACTAAAATCTCATCGAAATCGAACGATTGTTACGCGAGTTATCGTTCGGACGGACATACGCACACAACGCGTGACGTAATGAAGCAGATGGGAATCGCGACCATCTGCTCGCAAGAGTATGACGTCATAAAACTTTAATAGGATCCACACACAACGCATGACGTAATGAGACAGGTGGCGTTGACCGCGCGCCAACATTCTCAAACGCGAGATTGTGACTTCATAAGATTTCTAAGCATTGGAAACATTAATGGGACGACGCCATGACACTAAAAACGTTATAATTCGGGGTAGTTATTTAACCCACTAAACGAATTCTCCTAAAGTAGAGATCAAGTTAAATCGACTTCTAGTACCAGAAAACGGCAGGTTAACGACTTTCATCAAAATTCTTAAAGCCGTTTTCAAAATAAAATGTACATACATACAAGAATTGCTACTTAAGGTGAACATCAAGTAATTTTGCTTCCTATGCTTTCAATGGAAAAACTTCTGTACACATTTTCTTCACAATTAATGCGTTCCCAAGAATGAAAATTTGAATATCGATTAAAATAGCTTCATTTCATAACTTGGAATACTTAATATTTTCTAAACCTTGACCGTAATAATATTTTCTAAACCATAACCGTAATTATGCAATCCAACATTTATTTGTCCACTGACGTCATCTAACTACAGGTCGCACCATCTTTTTTCTGGTTTCAACACCTCCAAAGGAAACGTTATTGTTTTTTAATATAATTATGCTTATGTTTTAGAAAATGTTAAGTATTCCAAGTTATAGTATGAAGTTATTTTAATCGATGTTCAAATTTCCATCCTTGGGAACACACTAATTGTGAAGGAAATGTGTACAAAAGGTTTTCCATTGGAAATATAGGAAGCAAAATATCTTGACGTCCACCTTAATAGTGTGGGATAAGGGCGATGGAATGAATCTCGATCCTATGTCCTGACCTTTGACTCTATTTGTCCCATTTTCAATAGGGTTCCTCTCCAGGTGGCCCCCTACCGCATACTAAAATTTCTTCGAAATCGAACCATTTTTACGCACCTTATAACGCTTAAGGGCAATGGAATGCATCCCACTCCTATGTCCTGACCTTTGACCCCACTGCATCCATTTTCAATAGGGTTTGTACCCTGGTGGTCCCTTACCACATACTAAAATTTCATCGAAATCGAACCATTTTTACGTGAGTTATCGTGTCGACAGGCGGACGGACGGACAGACGGACGGAAAGTGCTGGAGCATATACGCTTCTTCAACATACGGTTGGAAAGCGTAAAAAACGGGTAGGACTTTTGCACACACCTCATATTATACATTTGGAATGAGAGATATGCGAAATGCGAAAAATGTGCGTCATGCTTTCCCCTCTAAGAGGCAGAAAACGGATTAGGGAACGCTGCGAAAAAAAACACTAAAATGATTGCGTTTATAAAACTAAGATCTAAAATGATTGCGTTTATAAACCAACACTCTAATGGACATCGTAAAAACCCTAAAAACAATAACCGCTACTTGTGACGAATTTGTGGGAAGACTTTGTATTTGACAAATATCTACCTGCACTTGTACTTTTTAAATTTATTTGCATGTGAAGATTCTGCAGTTTGATTCCTGTGTCCCTAACTTTATAAGTACCAATTTAAAAACACATGAGGTGAGAGCGGAACTTACAAATTTATTATTTAAGAATCTTCGAGACCGTTCTTTGGCATTTATTAAAAATTGATTACCCATCTAAAATATTTGGTACTCAACAGTAATCTCCTCAGACTGGACATCACTTATTACTGGAGTATGGGTAGACAACCAATGTCAGGCAAGCACAATGCTGCTTCCGGATAACAATTTCGTGTGATTAAGATTTCATTGCACTAAATGTTGTGCTACATATCCGAGAGCGTAGAATTTAGGAGAACAATAATGTATAGAGTTTGGAAAAATAATTGAATGGGATTTAAAAGAATTTTATTTGTACAAAAAAAAATGGTCTTTTCTCTGTAATGCTAATCTAAAAGTCATAGTTCTGCTAACCACGCTTCTTGTAAATGCAAAAACATTTGCTTGGTGGAGAAATCGCATTAACGCAGTTCGTTCAAAACTAAAGTTTACAGCTACCAGAGTGATTTACCAATTTTACAATCGCATATTGACATCAATAGCTACTATCTTCGCGCAGAACTAAAACATTAAGTTCAATTTGAGGTAATTTGACTCTAATCGATCTAGTTTGGCTCAAACACTACAAGGTACAAAGAAATAGTTATTTACGTTTTTTGTTTGAAGGTTTCAAGACAACGGTGAGAAAATCGATGAGCAAAAGCAGTCTTCCGTCTCTAATTTAGAGCTTCTAGTTTCCCGAAAGGGAGAGTGCGAGGGATCCGTAAGAGAAACACAACACCCATGCCTCTTATGAATTAAAAATTGAACCCATCTCAGGCAAATCGCCACATGTCAGCTCTTAGACCACGGTGTCACAGGGATGGATGAGTTGTTTGAAAATAAACGGTGATAAAATATAGTTCATATTCTTCAGTAGAAACGCAGAGGAATATCTCATTTAACCAAATGAAAACTGCACATTTTAGAACATAATTCGTTAAATTCTTCACTGCTTCAAATCGGTTATGTTCCAAAAAATGCCTCTGCCAGCCTCCGATTAACAATTTTCAACCTTTACTTCTGTTATCGTTATTTTCGGAAGGCTAGTCATAATATTTTACTGGATATATAACATCTCAATTTCAACTCAATAAAATTACCTTTACTGTGTTGAAGTTGAGTCATTAGTATGGAAATAATTTTCAGAACCTTCAAAAAATGTTCAAGGCATTTATTAGCTTCCGGAAAACTTTTCAGCAACCATACTTCGACTTGGCTCCAAGTAGGTGGACAGCCTGAAACGCAACATTTTGGTGTTGCCACTTTCGTAGTACCAACAAGATGGATCCGGAGCCCTAAACAACCTAATTTTTTTCTGAGGCCCCTACTGGACCTTGTATCAAAGAGTCGAAATGTTCCCTAATTACGAACTGTCCAGCATCCTCAAAGATACCGAAAAACTAATAACAAGCCTTGTGTTCTGAATATTCCTTCATCGAAACTTTCTGCATATAAAATTAGATGTTGCAATACATAAGAATATATGTGACGCTTTATTTTCAGAAAAATACAAAACTCATCGAATTTTCTGTTTTTGCTTTTGCATCACGTCACACACACCCTTTGTATAAGTTCGTCAGACAGAATTCTCAGTTCATTACTCGTTACGACTAAGAATATTCCATACGAGTTCCATGAGAAACGGCTTCAATCTTCTGGGAAATGATAAAATAAAATAGGTTTTAATTCTACATTGGACTTTCTAAAACATCATAGTACGCATATGTTTACTTACCTTTGTTCCGCAGTTAGCTTTCACATTTATTAATTTATTAATGCATCTACTTTCCATCTTAGAAAGATTTAACAGACTGGTGAGTTTGTGAAAGGGTCCTAATGGTTCTATAGGAAAATATAATTGTTCTTATTCTGATGTAGTGTAGTTGAACCTGGAAAGAGCAGAACAGACGTAGGAAGGAATCCTTTGTGTGATGGAGAGATGTTTTATTACTCGATTTGTAGAAGGACATGTTCTGGTCGTGTCAGGAACGAAGGCGTGTTGCGGATGTGTAATATGAAGCAACATTTTGATACTTCGGCGTAGACAAATATTCTCAAAAAGGTTTAGCCGTGCGGAAAGGATAAATGATGAGAACCTAACTAAAAATTGTGTTCAGCAGAAATGACACAAAAGAGAAGCAGAGGAAGGCCCGGGTAAGTAAATCGTGTGAGGACTATGTTCAGGAATGTCTGCACCAGAAGATAATAAGAATGAAGAGCAAAAATGGCTTGTGTAACATGTGTGATAAATGTCAGTGCACCTCGATTTTTATGGTAACAGTATCACTGTAAATTGAGCATTTTGATATATCGCCAGTAAGTTAAATCAGTTCGCCTCAGTTTTAAACTCTACTTTGACCAGAAAATGTTTGAGCTGCTAACTTTTGAATCTTAAGTTAAAAATTTTTTTTTTGGCGAGTTTAATTTTATATAGTGCCTTTGCCAAATTCAATGACATCAGCATAATTCATTCCTTAGCTCAAGAAACACTGACGGTAATTCTTGGGTATTATGAATACAGAGAATTTGCTGTATCTGCTTCATCTTTGGTCATTGAGAACTTTAAAAAATAGACAATATTTCTGTGTAATTTAACACATTCCTAAATTATTCAACTCGTGTGCTAGGCAAATGAAGCCTTAACACGAGGCTTATTGGAAAATATTATTATAAAGCGCGTCTGTTTCAGCCAGACTCCTAAGAGGATGAAATTAATCCTCCCTCTTTTATAGCTTTTTCTATTATTGTTGCAAATTTTCTTCCTTGCACTTCTCTCACTACTACCATTGTCGTACTTGTTGTTTCTTGTTTAATACCTTAAGTTATTGTTGCACAGTTATTGTTGCCTCTTTCTTAGGAGGGAACAATTGTTCAGCTTTTCAAAACAATGTTCGTACTTAACAAAGCAAATGTTGTTATTGTTGTATAACTTCAGGAAGAGATGAAGCTTTTGCTCATTACATTCCAATGGAGGAATCACATAGAAAGCGTAATTTCCTCACCACGTGATTCATGACACAAAATTATCCATGATCTTTTCTGCTGGGAAATCAGCGATCACTAATGAGAACTGAAACATTTTGGTTCCTGCTCGGGAGGAGAGAAGCGTCTGGGAGAGTTGTTTCGTTAGATTATAACTAAACGGTTTATTATATGTCTACTGCTTTGAAATTGGAATTTATAATGCAATCGCTGACGTTAAGGACTAAGTTCTACAGTTACAGCGGAAAGACAAATGCGTTATATTGGCACCGAAACTCTCCTGTGGATCGCATCCTGTTTTTCGTAACAAATTCCCATTGTGGCACAGCAAGAAGTGGAATATAATACCACATTGGAGCAGGCGTCTAATATGCCCATGCCGGTATCTACGGACAATATCAGACGCCAGAAGCTTTATGTAGCTCACGACTCCAATCTTTCACTTGATGACTTCAATGAGTTTGTATCCCATGTACCATGCAGTTTAACCCCAAATTTGAATGCCAATGTCCATCCAGATATGTATAGGGAGCAAACAACGCAGACGAGAGCAAGCATATGAGAGATATGCAAACAGGAGCAAACTTATAACCAAACCTCTAATACAAGACGGAGTAAAACTTTTCCCCACTATGTACCTCAGTCTTTCTCAGTTACTTTTCAATGGTACGAGTGATTCTCTAAAATTCCTGGAATATACTGAGGACCATTTCGACCTCTAGAATATCCCAGAATATTGCCAAATTCAGATTGCCGGAACCTGCATGAAAGATTCAGCTAAAACTTGGTGCCGGCAATGGCGCACAATAAACCAGGGAACCTCTTATGCTCAATTTGGAGCTGCCTTCCTTGAGGTTTTTCCTTACGGCCTTAATAAAGCGGTCATTGCTCAGAACCTGTTTTCCAGGTGGCAGCGTGCAAGTGATAGAGCCCTGTCTCTTTTGCCATGGAATCAACTAGACTATATCGGTTGTGGGACCCGACTGCCTCTGATGCGGACATAATGGACACCCTCTTGTAGCAGCTCAATCCATTTTTTACAAGATTTTCTGGAGGTTCGTAAACCCAAGACAATTCAGGGAGGCCTTAGAATAATATGAGTTTATGAGGAACTCCATGGTTTTGCTGCTCAAACTTCTGCTGCAGGGCAGAGTCCAAATAGATATTCTGAGCACCAACCGGTACCATAGTACAGGAGTCAACCAGAAATGCCTCAGCAAAGGTACATTCCTTCTCACAGTCGTGGACCATCTCAACAACAAACCTATTATATGGAATCAACTCCAATGAATAGGCAATATCCTCGGGAGAATAATTTCCCCAAGTATCAGCAATTCCAAACTCTTTATGCTTCTCGTGACCATTCAGACGACCGTAGGCGTACTATTGGCGCATTCATTATCGTAAATCAACAGTATCACGCCAATGCTGCAAATGTAATATTTCAACAAAGGCCTCATCAAGCGGTTTCAAATTCCAGGAACCATCCTCCTTTAAACTACAGACGGAGGAAGCAGCAATTTCTTCGCTACCTCCCATGCCTGCTAAAAATGACCTACAGTGAATTTTCTTAACCATTCAAGCTCCAATTTTACGTGATGTGTTACTTACTTTGGGTCACTTAATTGTGCAAACAAAGACTAATAGTGGATCGGACATTTCTGCGTTGAATACGCATTTTTGCTCTGTTTCTTTTCCTGATATTTCTGTTAAACCAGTCTCACAAAGCCTGTGGGGGTCCAACAACGCTTTATTTCCGAAGCAGGTTCTGTGACCCTGCCTATCCAGCTAGGGTCTTCTAAGCTATCATATATATTTTTCTTGTTACATGATTTACCTATTGACTGTCTGTTGGGCTTAGATTTCATCATGTCCTTTAATTTAACACTTAACTTTGAGCATAAAGTTATTTCTATGCCAGAACCAGTTGTTGAGATTCCTCAGAATCCTGATCTCACAACCACTCTCCTCAGTGAAAGACTTTTATCAGAGCAGAAGCTGTTATTGCCACAATTGTTGCACAAAAGACCTGGTTTGTTCTCAGAACAACCAGGATTCACTCAGGTAGTCTATCATACCATTGAGACCTGTTGGAGTAAATCTATAGCTGCAAAGCCTTACCCATGTGCGCCACATCATAAAGCAGAGATGCACAGGAATTAACCAGATGTTACAGGCTGGCATCATTAAAAAGTCTACTAGTGCCTGGTCGACTCCTGCCTTCTTAGTTTCTGAAAAAATGGGGATTGTTGTTTTTGATGTAGAACTAACAGACGTTCTGTTGATTGCTGTTACACTATGATTGGATGTTAAATCTCTGCTATGGTATTGAGTACTCTAATGAACTGGTTATGGGTGTGGAGTAACCAATATGAAAGAAAACTAAACTTATTTGTAAGGAGAAATATTGACCTCTTACTTGAATACCTATGGGTATCTTCCAATATTACAGTGGCTTAAGTACACATAACGTAATCAGTGACGTTAAGGACCAAGTTCTACAGTTACAGCGGAAAGACAATTACGTTATAAATTAACATGTCCACAGAGTCTCCAGTCACATTTGTATTCTAAAAAACGAGCCGTATGTATTTACTCATCGAGTAAAACTACTTCTGTACTAAAGCAGGAAAGTAAAGGTAATAATCTTCCTGCTTTCTATAATGGAAACGTGCTTTATATTAGTTTTCCATGTTTTTCGTCCAAATGAGTCAGCGCGTATATTTTCTTGACAAATTCAGCAATAGATTTATGTACTAAAACAGATGCCTTGCGTTGCAAAGTAATTGAATAGTTCTTTGTTAGAACGTGGTACGAGTATCCCGCCCCTTCTTTCTTTGATGCAAAGTTTCTAGTAAATCGCAAGGAGCAGAAAATTAGATCCGTTTAAAATCCAATAGTCATTGCATATTCAAAGATTGCAGGTGTGGAGTTTGAGAAATTAAAAATTTAAAACAACTTTTGTGTTCGGAGATTTAACGACCACCGTGAGCAACTCGATGAGCTTTAAACAGTTGCCTGTCTCTGGTTATTGGGAGGGGGGGGGGATGAGAGAAGAACCAATGCTGTAAGACAGACCAACATCTATGCCTTTACGTTGATGACTGCGCGACAGGGGAGGCACAGAATTCATTTTATCTTATGCCTCCCCTCTGCGACGAGGCATAAAATAGATTGTTTTGAAAAGATATCTGACCATTCGTTCGAGATAGGTCAGGGTCTGTATCCAGGTAAGGCATGGATGAACTAATATACACTTGCTGTCTTAAAGCACGATAAAACCACAATAGGCTCCCGAAAACACTCAATAAAATCACATTTATTAAAAATTCTAAAAGCCCATTTACGTTTACACCGACGAGCGCTTTCGAGGTCTCAATACCTCATTATCAAGTCACTGAATAAAGCCCCGAAACACTCGGAAGCAGCAAGAATATATAGACATAGGTTCATTATCTCAATTACACGTCACAAGTTAATACATAGGTTGCCATTCTGAAAAAGAAAATTGAAGTCCAATATCTAGGTAGCAATAGGACAAAACACAAAATTGATTAAAGATGGTCAAGTGGTCTCAGCTTCTTGTTGATCCAGAGCGGGACCCATGAGTCGCCTCCAAGGGGTTGGGATGAAGGCTGGAAAATCCGTATTACAACAGGTGTCCCAAAATGTTTTGATGTAGAGACTTTCTGAGATACATGTACTTGGAGTGCCACTTTTCAAAAATAAGAAATCAGCGCTGCCAAAGTTATGTACTAGTTTTGTACAGTTTTGTACACCCAAAAGAAAATTTTGTACACCACCGGAAGTGGTACTTTTCGGCTCTCTAAAAGTGGCACTCCAAGTACATGCTGGAGTGCCACTTTTTCAAAATCGAAAATAAATACTGCCAAAGTTTTGTACTAGTTTTGTACAGTTTTGTACACCCAAACGAAAATTGTGTACACCACTGAAGTAGTACTTTTGGCTCTCTAAAAGTGGCACTCCAAGTACATGCTGAGTGCCACTTTTTCAAAATCGAAAATAACTACTTCCAGAGTTTTTTACTAGTTTTGTACAGTTTTGTACACCCAAAAGAAAATTTTGTACACCACCGGAAGTGGCACTTTTTGAATCCCCTTTGTGGCCCTCGAGCATGTACTCGGAGTGCCACTTTTCCAAAATCGAAAATAAACACTGCCAGAATGTTGTACTAGTTTTGTACAGTTTTGTACACCCAAAAGAAAATTTTGTACACCACCGGAAGTGGTACTTTTTGACTCTTCTTTGTGCCCCTCGAGCATGTACTTGGAGTGCCACTTTTCCAAAATCGAAAATAAACACTGCCAGAATGTTGTACTAGTTTTGTACAGTTTTGTACACCCATAAAGAAATTGTGTACACCACCGGAAGTGGTACTTTTTGGCTCTCCTTTGTGGCTCTCGACCATGTACTTCGAGTGCCATTTTTCCAAAAACGAAAATAAACACTGCCAGAGTGTTGTCCTAGTTTTGTACAGTTTTGTACACTCAAAAGAAAATTTTGTACACCACCGGAAGTGGTACTTTTGGGCTCTCCTTTGTGGCTCTCGACCATGTACTTGGAGTGCCACTTTTCCAAAATTGAAAAAAGAAACACTGCCAGAGTGTTGTCCTAGTTTTGTACACCCAAAAGAAAATTTTGTACACCACCGGAAGTGGCACTTTTTGACTTTCCTTTTGTGGCACTTGAGCATGTACTTGGATGCCATATTTCCAAAATCGAAAACAAACACTGCCAGAATGGTGTACTAGTTTTGTACAGACAAAAGAGAGTTATGTACCCCTCCGGCGATTGTTCTCTTTGGTTGTCCAGCATGCTCTTAGATTGTCATCTTTCGAAATTCGGAAGTAAACACAGTTCTGTCTTTTTCCAGTTTATTACATACTTTTACTCCTGTTCATTATACCCAACCAGCTGTTTTCGTGTTCATTATACGCAACTTTTATTTGTTCAAGGTCACAAATTTTCATGCGGTTGTCTTGTATAAACTAAGAAATTGTCGGAGCTATCATTTTTATAGTAAAGGAAGAAAAGAAACAGTTTTTTTGTTGCTTTGTTAAGCAATGCTTTCAGCAAAAGCATTTCGAAAATGCGAGGAAGAGGAATTCAAATCAACGCGTATCATCGCTTCCAGTCTAGCAGCCATGCCGAGCAAGGTTGGGGGAGGGGGAAGTTGCAAAACACCTCGGCGCATTCGCAGTGGCGTAACTAGCACAACTTCTGCCACCCCAGAAAATTTATTTCAGCACCCCTAAGCATAATAATTTTTCCATAATTTTAGACACTAGGAGGATGTGTTTTTCACGGTGTTTGTTTTGGGAAAATGGGGATGTCATGAAGTTAGGAAGACTGTCTGGTAAAGTAAATGAACTACCTATAGAGCCCTGTAGTTTTGACTTTTAAAATAAATTTTGGAACAGATGTACATCATGCAAGGTTATCAATCAGCCAGTCAGATTTAACACTGTGACCTGTCAAATGCATAATCATGAATATACGTTTTATCGCATTGAAACGAATTCAGTAAAATATATTTAAATGTTTAAGGTTAACAACTGTGAGACTTAAGTGATCGTTATTGGATATGGTTGTATACAAACAAGGAATTCAGTATTCTGCACTGCAAGAATGCAATATGGATTTCGTAGCTGCAGATATTAATTTGCATGTACAACAAAACTTCAATGCAGGCCAGGAAAAAAGAGTGCGTGTGGAAATGCAATGTGCAGGTATGTGATGTTTACAAATATACGAGTACTATACTATACACAGTGTTCGAAGTGGGCCGGTATGGCATGCCGGTAGTTAACAAGAATGGAAGTGAGCATACCGGCAGTTAAAAAAAAACGTTATTTACCATCCCGGTATGTAATAAATTATAAACCCTTCACAAACTACGTAAAGATATTAGGATGAAAGCACAAATTAACGCAAAAATCGGCAAATGACATTTTTAACGGATAAAATTTATAATTAGTAGCTGAGACTGAAAGAGACAACAAACCCTTCAATGAAGTTTTTAATTTTTACATTAATTTTATAATATTATATACATTAATGTTTTAATACCAAAAAAAAAAATTATACGGAATGGTATGTATTTCTTTCGAAACCTCCTATTTATACTATGTGGATCTATGGTCTACACCATACCGGCAGTAGCTCTGTGCCACTTCGACCACTGAGTGTACCATATAACTACATAATATAGATATAATATAAATTATAATTATATGATTAAAATACAAGTGGAAAAAAATTATGCGATAAGTGGAAATTTTCATGTTTTAGGCTTAAGTCTTTCCTTCTAGCCTTCATTTTTAGGCGAAATTATTAAGCGTTGAGGTCCATTCTTTTGGCAAACTGCCTTTCTATGCAGTGACAATTCCTGCAGCCTATCTTGCGACATGATGCTTCTCAAATAGTTTTTACAAATTTTAATTTGGAAAACGATCTCTGTACAGATGCTACTGTGACGGGTAGCCGTGAGTGTTAAGAAAAACATCAAGGCTATAATTACATAGTTTAGTACAACCACCGACAATTGTAGGATCCACATCCTCCACGAGGAATCTCCATGTGGCCTCGCACTTTCCGTCAGCAGTGCACCAATAAGGCGATTGCAGAGCGATCGTATTACAACCCGGAGCCAAAGGGCCGAATAGCTTCAATGTGTAGGACATCCAGCAACCGAAAAATTGTTATGCTGTGTGCTGGTAAAACGTGGAAAGAGTGATGTATTTGTTTATTCAACTGACGCCACGTATTTGGGGGATTTTCACTTAGGATATCAGTGCTTCCAAAGTGTGCCATCCATTTTTTAGTGTTCATAAATTTGGTACACATGTAAACAATAATTACTTATTTTACACTTGCAGGTGTCACAGCTCATCGTAAATTCAAATAACGCAAACTTTCAATAATAACTTTTGGAATGTCCTAATATCAGTGTTCCATTGCATTTTATTTTCATTTATCATGGCCTTAATTGATTGAATTTACTTTTTGTTTCGAAATGCATTCACTCGTCTCCCAAATTTCAATTTTCATCTAGAGTCAATATTTACCTTAATTTTAACATTTGCTAAATTTAACTATTAATTACACACATGAGCAAAACCTATCCATAACAGTTTGAAATGTGTTCAGGAAAGAAGAAACAAGATGATGGATGTGAAGACGAACTTTAGGCTTGCCCAAACACACTGATCTGTTTCCTTCTGTTCGACAGGCTATTCTTATTGCTCAAACATTACCAGTAACAACCTGCCCAGTGGAGAGGTCCTTCAGCACTATGAGAACGGTTAAAAACCTGGGTAAGGTCAAAAATGGCAGATGGACGTTTATTTGGACTGTGCATGATGAGTATTCATCAAGAAAAGGTTTTTTAGAATAAACATGAACTCATTCAAAATGTGATTGATAGATTTGGACAAACCCAAGACGTTTGCAGTTTTTATTTCATAGTATCTCTTCTAAAGTGCAAGAAACAGAAAATTGAAGGTGGTATAAAAATAAACAGATCAATGTCTATCAAAAAAAAAAAAAAAGGGGGGGGGGTATACTCATACTCAATAAAGGACGATGGAACAGTGCATTTGTTTTATGTAACCCCAAGTTAATGTTTCCATACAAAAAGACTGTATTAAGTTGATTATTAAATTTAGCAAGAAGCCTACAGTAAGGTTAAACTTTTGACTCAGATATGAATAATCAGTGGCCAGTAATTGGTATATGACATAATTATTATTATTATCCGTTATTTCAATACTAAATATTGACTATAGAAAGAAATATATGTCCAAGTTCCTAAACTTTTGGTGGGGGCTAACAGCTCTCCGAATCCACTCCCTAGCTTTAGGGGCTCGATGCACTCGCCTGACCCAACCCCTACTATACCATATAAAGACGCAAGGGTACTATAAATGTAAGCAATAATTATGATAGTGGGAGTATACCCGTTTGCCCCCTCCCCTGAAAAGTGTCAGCGGACACCCATGCTCATGGGGGATAACGCTGCGGGAAAAAGTTTCCGGCCCTTTATATGATTTTTTTATCACCAAAATGGGGGTAAAACAAGTTCCCAAAGTTTGGCCAAATATTTTAAAAACTACATGACAAAATGATTATGTATAATTTCGCATTTTCAATACATGAAAAAAAAAATCTTTACTTTTTAAAAACTTTGTAGTAAATCCGAATGTTATTTTGTTTTATATTCATACCCCTATTACTCCTTCTTTATTAGCATCGCTCTTTTCAAAGCAAATTGTTTACAAGTTGATTTCTCAATAGTATTTGAGTAAAATATTCTCTAATCTTTGCTTGGTTAAAATTTGTCAAAGTCAGAGAAAAAACATAACTATGAACGTTATTAAGTTTTGCACCATCTATTTCATGGCTGAACTACAACAACAAAAAAACGTCCGCACCATGCCAAAAGTTGTAGCTTGCCTAAGTGCATGTTTTATTCAGAGCAAAGATTGCGAAATAATTTTTTCATCCAAACCGAAACTAAACAACATATCCTTCTCTGACGAGATCAAGGTTCAACTTTGCACGAAGATGGAACACAACAACGCTGACCGAAAGTAAACAGCATACCCTTCTCTGATGGGATGAAGGTTCAACTTTGGCTGCACCAAGAACTCAGTAACGCTGTCTCGATTCTCTCAAACTTGTGATATACCGGTTACGTATACGTAAACGAATCAAAGAACTGTGAGTTTGTGATAATCAGAAATTACAAAATTTATGTACATTGAAAAAAGCTTATAAATGAATTAATTAGCTATTATCGAATTGGAAAAGCTTAGAAAATACAGTAAAATATCGGGACTAATGCGGAATTACGTATAACTGTCAAAAAATATAACTGGAGTACGCATAGCCGAAGTTTCACTGAATATCTTTTTATTTCTACAAAGCAATGCTTAAATATAAAAATTTTGTTTAAACTGAAAACCACTAGATTGAAAAAATATTGCGCAGAAATTCGAATTGCTTGAATTTCAGTCTGTGACGCATACCTGTAACTTAACCCTCCTTTCGAGTTGCTTCGAAACTAAACATTTTCCCACTGAAGACTTCGATACTTCTCTATACAGCTTGTACATTTTAACGACACTGACAGTGAGTCACAGCAAAGTTTATAGAGACAACCTTGATTGTAAATAATGTGTGGGGGGGGGGGGTAGAGAGAAAGATTGCAAGTAATTGTGGGGAACTGATATTAAGAAAGAGATTTAAACGAATACGTATTGTTGCTATATGTTGATCTAAGAGCTATTTGTGTCAAATGATGAACCACAATGTGACGATTTTTGATTTTTTATATAGATGACCTTCGAACTTTCATTGAGTGGAAAATTAAGGGAAACGAGATTTTAAACATAAATTCTTTTGCTGATTCTTCCAACTTGGCCGTTCGGCTTCTGGGTTATCACAAAAGTGTGTTTTATATGCAGCAAACTAGGAATATTAATCAAATTAGTTAACCATTTAAGCTACTGCTTCGAAAATCAAGAGTCAAAAAGTACCACTTCCGGTGGTGTACAAAATCTTCTTTTGGGTGTACAAAACTATGACAACACTCTGGCAGTGTTTTTTTTTTTTTTTCAATTTTGGAAAAGTGGCACTCCAAGTACATGGTCGAGAGCCACAAAGGAGAGTCAAAAAGTACCACTTCTGGTGTTGTACAAAATTTTCTTTTGGGTGTACAAAACTAGGACAACACTCTGACAGTGTTTTTTTTTTTCAATTTCGGAAAAGTGGGTCTCCAAGTACATGCTCGAGGGCTACAAAGAAAAATCAAAAAGTACTACTTCCGGTGGTGTACATAATTTTCTTTTGAGTGTACAAAACTGTACAAAACTAGGACTACACTCTGGCAGTGTTTATTTTCGTTTTTGGAAAAGTGGCACTAGTACATGGTCGAGAGCCACAAAGGAGAGCCAAAAGGTACCACTTCTGGTGGTGTACAAAAATTTCTTTTGGGTGTACAAAACTGTAGAAAACTAGGACAACACTCTGGCAATGTTTATTTTCATTTTGGGGAAAGTGGCACTCGAAGTACATGGTCGAGAGCCACAAAGCAGAGCCAAAAGTACCACTTCCGGTGGTGTACAAAAATTTCTTTTGGGTGTACAAAACTGTACAAAACTAGGACAACACTCTGGCAGTGTTTTTTTTCAATTTTGGAAAAGTGGCACTCAGCATGTACTTGGAGTGCCACCTTTAGAGAGCCGAAATGTACTACTTCCGGTGGTGTACAAAATTTTCTTTTGGGTGTACAAAACTGTACAAAACTAGTACAAAACTTTGGCAGTATTTATTTTCGATTTTGAAAAAGTGGCACTCCAGCATGTACTTGGAGTGCCACTTTTAGAGAGTCGAAAAGTACCACTTCCGGTGGTATACAAAATTTTCTTTTGAGTGTACAAAACTGTACAAAACTGGTACATAACTTTGGCAGCGTTGATTTCTTATTTTGGAAAAGTGGCACTCCAAGTACATGTATCTGACTTTCTGCCAGAAATATGTTATATTTGTTTATTGAGTTCAAGATTTTTGCATTTGTCCAATCTGGTACGAAGCCGTCATTAATAACTGCTTCGGTGAAAGCCGTGGAGATGTTCCCGGATCGGAGTGCATACTGATGTTCTTTAAGATGGATCTTCAAAGTCCACAGTGTTGAGCCAATGTAGACCTTAGGTTCGCAAGCAGGATCCTGGTAGAGAAGAGGTATGGAATACACTACCGGCTCATTCCCGACTTCGACGGTATCTCGGTCGTGGCGATCCAAGGAGAAGGCATTACGAGTGTTTATGACAAATGAGAGAGTGTTTATGGCATATCCCTTTCAATGTATTGACCAGAGGAGGAAGGTAGCCCAGTTTCCCTACATATTTAGTCAGAGGTCTGGTAGTTATTAATGACGAAAAACGGAGTCTAGAATGCTCTCGAAGTAAACGGTGAAAGTGAAATGAGGAAAAACCGAAAGTCTGTAAAAGAGATTGAATGTACTTGAGTTCTTGAACACGGAGGTTTCGAGAGGAAGAATGGGTGAACGCCGTTTTTTATCAAAAACCGAATAGCAGAGGATTTATGTTCAAGTGGATGAGCCGATTCAAAAGGAATGATGCAGGATATAAAAGTGGGTTTTTGATAGACAGAATAAGAAATTTGGTTGTTGACTAGGTTCCGTGTTAATTGAATATCAAAGAAGGGTAAAACACCCTCAACCTCTTGTTCTTAATAGAAGGATACTGTGAAGACAACCTATGAGTTAGTTGATTAAGCAGGGATATCGAATGTGGCCAGAAAATCAACATATCATCAACATACCTTAATACTAGTAGTGGTTGTACTAAAAAGAAGATAGAACAGTTTCTTCAATGGACTGCAAGAGAATTTCAGCCAACACAGGGGATAGTGGTGACCCCATTGGTGCACCCTCGGTTTGATGAAAAATCTGACGATTGAACTTAAAATAGGACCTTTTTGCAATAAATCTAAGAGCAGTCAAAACAGCTTCAATTTCAATAGAGGAAATAGAAGGATCAAGAGCAAGTTTTGAACAAATAATTTAATGCACAGATGACAACGGGACACTAGGAAGCAGAGAAACAACGTCAAGTGACGCCATTATAAAATTCGTTCCCGGGTGGGTAAATGGTACTATACGATCGATGCCCTGAGTTGTACTGTTGATAAAAATAGAAGAATTCTGAGTGAGAGGTTTGAGGTACGAGGCCAGAGCTGCTTCAAATGGGCGAATAGGGGTAGCATAGCCGGAAACCAATAACCTCATGGGCTGTCCCGCCTTGTGAGTTTTAAGTTTTCCAAAGGCTTCGGGGACCCTCGGTCCCACTGGTGGTTTCATCTTGTTAGAAATAGAAAGTGGAAGACAGCCGTGATTTTTTATTTTGCTGAGTTCAGCTATAGTGGCGGTTGTAGAGTCTGTCTTGACCACACAGTGAGGCGGCACCAGGGCAATAGCTTGTTCCATTTTTGTTGGTAGTCTGGACTATTCATAATGATGAGTTGCTGGGCCTTATCAGCACCAAGAAAAGATAGTGTACGGTTACGAGAAAGTTCAATTAATTGGTTCCTATTTTACCTCAGCCTTGGTGAAGTGGTATATGGTTGAGAATAAATCTTGGCAAGGTTATAACGAATGGGTTCACGTTCCGTCTCGAGGAGGGTCTTGACAATCTGTTCTAGTTGAGGAATAAGACGAGTTGGGTTAATGTGAGATACAGGATAACTGAATTTAAACCCTTTATTTAGTGCTGAGGTTTGAGGGGCAGTCAGTTGTACGGAACTAAGGTTAATGAATGAAGCAGGCCTAGGATTTAATCCATTAAGAACAGGCAAAAAATTTATGTGATGATACCTGTTAGGGTTAAAGGCAACTACACTGGCAGAAAATGAAAAAAGAACACCAAGAAGGAGACGTCTGATACCAACGAAATTTATACAGCATAATAACGGAATATAGAGGATAACGTGATCAAAACATTATGCCAAATACAGCTGTATTTGCTGGTAAACTGAAAAATAACATTTCCATGTAATATGGTTAGTAACAGGTTGAACCGCCATGAAATGCGTCACACTGTGCAATTCTGGCATGGAGTCTGTCGTACAGATGTTGGATGTAAGTTTGGGGTATTGAGTTCCAAGCATCCTCAACCTGGACGCGTAAATCGGAGATGGTCATGGCTAGACGTGGAGACCGGATAAGTCGTTCTCCCATAAAATCTCACACGTGCTCAATGGGGGACAAATCGGGTGAACGTGAAGGCCATGGAAGTTGTCTCACACCCTGAAAATCATGTTGCGTTGCACGTGCCGTGTGTGAGCGTGCGTTATCTTGCTGGAAAACACCACGATGGACCGACCTTACAAATGGCACAACAACGGGCTGAATGATGTTGTTGATGTAGGAGGTGCTGTTTAACTTACCCGGTACAAACACTAGTTGTGTACGGGAGTTATATCTGATCGCCTCCCACACCAGGAGACCAGGTGTAGGCCCTGTGTGTCGCTGGCGGATGCAAGAAGGGTGGAGACGCTCCCCTGTGCGTCTGCGAACACGCATACGACCATCGGAGGCTCCCAAGCAGAATCTGCTTTCATCGCTGAACACGACAGATCGCCATTGCGTTCTTCAGTGCAGACGTTGGCGACACCACTGCAGCCGTTCCTGACGGTGGGCTGGAGTCAGAGGTACACATGCCAGAGGCACACGTGCACGTAGTCCTGCATCCAGTAGACGGTTGCGGATTGTTCGCACAGTCACCTCAGGTGCAACGGCAGCTCGGAGTTGCGTCACAGTGGATGTTCTGCTTGACAACGCCGCTCTTCTTATGCGTTGATCGGTCCGCTCATTAGTCCGTCTGTGACTCCCGGTTCCACGTGTTCTCGAGTGGAAATGTTCCTCGGATCATCTACGCCACCATCGTACCACCACCAATACTTCCAGTCCAATTCGCTCCGCAATACGACGATACGACCACCCGGCCTCGCGGAGTCCGACTAGACGACCTCGCTCATAGTCCGATAACTGCTGAAATTGTACACGTCTTCCATGTCCAGGCATTGCAACTTCTTCAGGGTCTTCGCACGTGTCCGTACGCCTGACGACTGATTACATTCACTTTGCAGTACTCCTTAAATACCACCGACGATAATTTGTATATTAGGCCGTGCTGTGGCGTAAGCGCTCACCGGTTGGTCCCGAAATTAACATCACACCTACGTAAACTTGACCCTATTAACATAAGTAAATTTCATGATCGTCCGCCAATTTCTTTTTGGTGTTCTTTTTCACTTTCCGGCAGTGTATATCCTGATCTGAACCCCATTGAGCATATTCGAAATGCTGTAGGTTGACGTATTACAGGCTCCATAAACTGCAGGAGCTTTGACGCGGAAGTGACTTTATAGGAAAACACTTTTTAGTACCAGGTCAGCTTCTGAATATTCTTATTATGAGCATGAATATTTGCTCTGAAGAATGTATTCCTTTGAACGGTGACCACTATTCTAATTCATTTTGGCTATTTCTCTTTTATTCATTTTGGCTGTTTCCTTCTTAACAGGTATGCTTACTTGCTATTTGTTCTGTAGTTAGTGTAGTTGGAGTTCCTACTTTTACATATCACATTAAGGACATGCTAATTTTTTTGTTTTCCTCAAATTTTACATAAATCCTTAAAAATCTTCAATGTATATCAAAATTTTATCTTGTTCCTTAACTTGTGGAAACAAATAAAATTGTCCAGGCTGATAAGAAGTGGCTGCTGAAATTGGTATCTCTGTTTATTTCACTGGTAAAATGTTATTTCTCGAAAATTACAAGCTCATTCCCGTGATTTATTGTCGCTTTTACAAAGCTACAGATCTCAAACGTAACGTGGTTTCTTGAAAGCTGCAGATCTCTAAATCATTGCTGTGTTCCTAAATGCTACATAGCTCTGAGGCAATGTTCTATTATCAAAAGTTGCCAAACTCCAAAGTTATTGATCTCTGCGGCAATGATCTGTTCTCGAAAGCTCCAGATCTCTGAGGCAGTCTTCTGTTCTCGAAAGGTGCTCTGAGGCAGTTTTCTATTCTCGAAAGTTGCATAGCTCTGAGACAGTGCACTATTCTCGGAAACTACAGATCTCTGAGGCAGTCTTCTGTTCTCGAAAGGTGCTCTGAGGCAGTTCTCTATTTTCGAAAGTTACATAGCTCTGAGGCAGTGCACTATTCTCGGAAGCTACAGATCTCTGAGGTAATGATATATTCTCAAAAGCTATAGATCTCTGAGGAATCTGCAAATTTCGAAAGTTGCATAGCTCTGAGGAATTCACTATTCTCAAACTACGAAGCTCTGAGATAATGCCCTATTCCTGAAAACTACAGATCTCTGATGAGGTACTGCTCTCCCTAAGGCTACATTCTCCTGACGCAAGGTTCTCTTCTCGAACAATGTATGCCTCTCAGGTAATGTTCCGTTCCAAAAAGCACATCCTTTTAAACCATTCTCGAAAGCTACTAGGTGTGACAATTGAATTCGCGGAATGCACCAGTGGAAAAAATGTGTGTCACCTTTGAAGTAATCTTCTACCGCAGCTATGCATTTTGTTAGATGCTGTTATCATTGCTGGAAACATACTTGGAACTCTGTTTCTGGAGTATTCATGAGTTCCTTTGTCACGTTATGCTGGATGTCAGAAATGTCTGAAAATCTTGGTCCTTCCATGGCAGTTTTTATCTTGGGGAAGAGACAAAAATCACAATGGGGCTAAGTCAGCTGAATAGAGTAAATGATCGAATTTTGTAATTGATTTCTTAACGAGGAATTCGCGAACACTGAGCACATCATGGCTTAGCATTGTCAAGCCTCAGTTCAGCCAGAAATCACAAGTTGCTAAGTCAGGTGAGTATGGTGAATGATCCAATTTGGTAATTGATTTCTACGATGGTAGCAATCTTAGCCAGAAATTCGTGAATCCCTGGCTAAGATTGCCAGGGATTCACGAATCCCTGGCAATCTTTAGATTAAGTCAGGTGGTTGGGGGCATTGTCAGGCACAGTTCAGTTCTTTTCCTTCGAACAGAATTTCGTAACCTTTTCAACACGTCTAAATAGCATTGTTGGTTGACCGTTTGTCCTTTTTCAATAAATTCGTGGTTAACTATCCCCTTCTGATAAAAACACACACACAAGCATGGTCTTTAACTGCAAACGCGACATGCGTGCTTTTTCTGGCTCAAAGACACTTGACTTTTTTACAGCATCTATATACACTCAAAGACACTTGACTTTTTTATAGCATCTATATACACTCAAAGACACTTGACTTTTTCATAGCATCTGACACTCAAAGACTCTTGACTTTTTCATAGCATCTTCACCGTACGCTACTTTTAATATCTCTAACGTTCCAGTCGCACTTTTACCGATCTTCACACATAATTCGATGTTAATGCGCTGCCCTAGATTTCTGTCACTCATTTTTACCTCAAAACTCACACACGGACTTGCATTGCTTTCGCAACTGCTCATGCACGAATGACTCTACTGGTCTGTATTTAACACATGAACTACTTGAAACCTTATAATGAATTAGCTTTATTTGCTTTCCGCTAAGCTAATTATAATGAATAAGCTCTTTCTACCAGCTAGCTAATGATAATAATGAAGCTTTCCTACTGAGCTAAGTATAATGCTTCTGCTACTGAATTATATGCTTGTACTAAGCTTCAAATAGTGAATTCAAATGGTTGTTGTTACTAGTTAATTAAGATCATGAATAAAGTCTCCTGCTAGTAGTGTAGTAATAGTATTAACCAAACTTATAACTGGTAGTAATGTTGTAGCAGTAATTAGGATAAATAAAGTCTTATGCTGGTTTAGTAATATTAATTGAAATAAACCTAACAGCCAGACAGAGGTCTGACAGTACTATGAACTGAAAAAGACGTACTTACATAAAACCTTTTATTATCAACTTCAACTGGTATCAACACACACAGCTACTCAAATAACACGTAGCTCCTCTAGTATAACAACAAAAGCTCTCCTTATAACAACAAAATCTCTCCCTCAACAACAACAACAGCTCTCTCATAACAACAACAGCTCTCGATGAACGCGCCTATATATACTAGCTACCACCACGTCATGACTTACACTCATTGCCAGATCTCATTCATCGGGTGAAATAATATTTCGTTCAGTAAGAAGATAATTTACATAGTAAAATAAAATAACCAGAGATAGTAAAATCAAAAGGAAAGTGAATATAGAGTATACGTTACAACCTGTGCAGACACGAATAGGCACGTGATTCTGCACGTAGCGCATCACGGGCGACCCCACGCGACCGTTCAGGGAATTAAATTTTCATACCTCGTAGTGGTTTAGAAAGAAAGTTAAGTCTGCAAATGCACGGCAACAGAAAACTGTTAAATACTGTATATACAAGAACAAATCAGTCCAAAATGTAGTCGCCATCTTTTGCCACGACCTGCTCCCATCTTCTGGGCAGCTGTTGGGTACCGTCCCCGTAGAATTGTGGCGGCCTGGACGCAAAGAAATGAGTAAGGCCCGTTTCACACAACTGAGTTTTTCCCGCAGAAGCAATAAATTATTCAGTTGTCCGACCGCCTCTTTTGAAGCCGGCTATAGAGTTATGCCGAGACTTTCAGACGAGCGGAATCGGTAGAAACTACGATCGGGCATCCGCTGAGCGTTCAGGGGGTTCGCTACAAACCGTACAACTGCGATACCGTCCAAATTTGGATGAAACACAGATGTAAGGCAAGACATTCACACAATAGGGGAACGGCTTCTCCATTTAGGCAATAAAACAATCACTCTTATCAGAGGGGAGGGACCGAAAGCAATGCTGCCAGGCGAGGTAGATTTTCAATCGCTTTGGGCTTGTGTGCTTTGTTAGTTTTCAACAGAAATACTCTGATTTTTTTGTATAGTTTGCGCTATAACCTCTGTCGATCATGTCTGCTATTAATGTTGATATTGACTTATTACTTTTGGAAGTGGAAAAGCTCCCACGAGTTTGGGATACGTCGTCGGAAGATTACAGGAATAGGAACATCAAAATAAAAAAAAATAAAAAAATGTTTGGAATGATTTCTGCAGAATTCTGTACAACGAGTTCGAAAATTTCACTGAATATGAAAGGAATATCATCGGTAAGCGAATTCCGAATGTACTTGACTTTGTGCAGAGATATTTCGCAACAATATTATATGAGCATACCTGCCAACTCTTCCGATTTTGGCAGAAGTCTTTCGATTTTTTGTACATCTCCGATCTTCGAATCAAACTCACGTTCTTCTGCCGTTCGAAAAATTTCTGCGTTTTTTGCAAAAAATAACCTGTTTTATTAATTTTTGTTAGTCAAAAAAAAAAAAAAAAAAAAAGATAAGTTGAAAAGCGCAGCAATAACTTACTAGTCTTAATCTCATGGCTGCCAGACCTGCTACAATTGCACCAGCCCGAGCCAAAACGTTGTTCTTGCACCATTCTGCTAAAAAAATTGCGATTTTGAAGAAATCTGCGCTAATTTTGCGCCAAAAGTTAAAATTTACCGGTTATCGATATTTTCGCGTAATCTTACGCCATTCGAAATCGATTCAGCGGTTAATTCGTACATGAGATCTTTCCGTGGATTCACGGAGTCCCCCCCCTCACCCCCACTTTTTTTTTTTTTTGTCATTTTCGAGATTGATGCAAAAATGAAGGAATTTTCGGGGTATTAGTTAGGGCGGGGGTCGTATTCCGTCTGGGGACATTTGTTTTGTCTTTATAAACGTTCGGAAACGGAAGATAAACGGAGTGTAGATTTTTCCCGTAATCGTATTTTTTCCCTCTCGCGATGTTGCTTCTATTCAGTATTGTTGTTAAATATAATATCATTGCGTAATTTCAGCTTGAAATTGTAGGCAACGATTTCCGAAAACGGAAGTTAGGCCGCCCGAAAATTTCCCCGTAATCTTCGGCCACGAGATTGTTACGCAAATTCGAGGAATTCCGTCTTTTTTGTTATCATTTAGACCATCCACGAGATCGAGGCACAACTGAACTGAACTTTTGGGAAGATGGGGGGGGGGGGAGGTGGTCGTTTTCTCCGTCGGAGGACGAAATTTCATCCTTCGAAAACGGAAAGTAGATGGAGGTAAGATTTTTCTCGTAATCGTAATTCAGTTATTATTAGAAATCATTTTATTCCATAAATATTTGTATTTCAGCTTGAAAATATTGGATAAATTTCCGAAAACGGAAGTCAGACGGAGTGAAGATTTCTTCAGTAATTGTATTTTTTCCCCCGCGATGTGATCCCCACTCCTATGTAGTCGTTAAATGTCATCACCCTCATAAATATGTGTGCATTTCAGCATGATAAGAGTGGGGGAATTTCCAAAAAACGGAAGTGACGAAGTTTGGAAATTTGTAAGAATTGATGCATGGTGTTAAAAAAAAGTATTCATTCTCTGAAAATTACACCATTTATCTAAAATAGTGAAAGTTCTGATATCAAAATTCATGGTTCTCAGCTACAGTTGATGTTTTTAGTAAGTACAGGATACTTTTCAAAAATTGCATTCCTTTTGGAGTAGACAATGCTCCAGTAATGATAGGAGAGAAAAATGGTGTGGCTCGTCATGTGAAAGAACACCAAAGTGAAATAATAATTATAGGGTGCATTTGCCATTTAATTAATAACGCAAAAGAATTTTTTCTTTGGTTAAAAAAATCGCACAATGTTTCGATCATTATTGTCAGGTGAATCGGTTGAGAGTCTTCTGTTAATTAAATGCAAAAAAAATTACTTTGTTTTCAAAAAGAGTACTCCGAAGAATTCTTAAAAAAGCCAAAAAGGCCACTGTAAAAAGTTTAGCTAACTGTTAAATTACTATAAATAAAAGTTCCCTTTAATAAAAACACACCAAAAAATAAAGGTAAGTGTCCTGTATTCCTTTTTTGTTTAAGCAGTATGGGTTCTAAATCACTTTATCGTGTGACAAATTGACGTAAAAAATCTTCTGAATTTTTCAAAGCAATCTTCTGCATATTCATTAAATTTAGTTGGCAGGTATGTATGAGTATGGCTTTCCCTGTCCATATCAGAGCAGAAGAGGTGGGGGGCTTTGGGGCTAAAGTCCTGGTCCTCTACCTGGTGAGGCCTCCACTCACACACTGTAATGAAAGAAAAAAATATATACTTTGCACTTGTACCTGACATTCACTCCGATCATTTATTTATCAACAGAGAAAATTATTCTCACAATGTTTGGAATTCTTGTTCGTTCATAGAAATAGCAGCGTTTTCTGCATTTTTTTTTAATTTCAAGTTTAGTATAATTGTTTCCTCCTAGTTTGCGCATAATCACCATATTTCGAGTGTAGGTATGATGCCAGCAATTTTCTACAAACATTGTAATGGTTTACAGTGCTGCAAAAGTTAATTGTCACATTTTGCCATTTTTTGTATAGGAGTGAATGACTTCAAAACAGTATTTTAAGCAAAAAGCTATGCAAAACAGTATTTTAAGCAAAAAGCAGTGCTGAAAATAAAATGTAGAAACGTACGATAGTCAATAAATGAAGAAACGCCAATGATATAACGACTGTCGGAACTTCAGAGTTATGGGAGTTGTCTTTCAAGAAAGAAGTCAAATTTCACAAACAGGTTAACTGTGTGCGTCAAACGAAAAAATCTCTCAAGGCTTCCAGAATAAAGTAACGAAAAACCTATGGCCATGCTGTGTCTTTCAACAGTTAAACAAACTAAGAGAATGTAGCAAATAATTAAAAAAAAACATCCTCATCCAGAACAACAAATTTAATCATTTTATGTGTGAATTAAAATTTTTCTTTCGAAATCCGTTGTTACATGTTGCATGGAGAAATAACAGCCCGCATCAAAAAATTCACACCGGATAAATAATTCACACCAATAATTGCCTGAAATTTAAAGTTTCACATATAAGGAAAGTTAATTATTTCGAAATGATCACACAGCCTTGTGAAAGTGCTCTCAAAAACGTCTTATAAAATGTTATTAAGGTACTCTGTGTTTCCATAGTTTTCCTCAAGTGTTCTCCAAAATGCTTTGTAAAAGTGTGCGTGTGTGTGTGTGTCTGTGTTTTTAATGCACTTTACAAATGTCTCTTAGTATTTCCGTGTATGTATCTTTCAACACGGTAAACGGTTTCATAGAACATTGGCTCCGAAAAAATGGTTTACGTCATACATTTGCTACATTTACTGTAGATTTATACATCGACATAGGTACTCGTAATATTCAATACATTATCTTTTCATGAGTTTGAAACATGTTATGCATTGAGTTCTTACAACAAATACTGCATTTGAACGAAGACACAATCTCGAAACTGACCACACAAAAAGGTAGCCATTTGGTTCCCGCCTATCGGTCGAACGTTTCTTTTCTCCTCTCTAAAAATAAGACCGCTTGTGTGAAAGCCACCCAAAAACAGCACTGCGGGACGGTTTTATGGATTCGCCGGATTCATTCCGTCTGTGTGAAACGAGCCTAAGTGTCAATTGGTGAACCGCTGTATTATGGAATACTGCAACTACCGTAATAGGTGGTAGTCACTCAGAGCAATGTCCAGGAAATAGGCTGGGTGCTGCAGAAGCTCCCAGCTCAGGCTCCTGACCTTGTGAGAGGTCACTCGTGCTGTGTGAGGCATCCCTCTATCCTCCTGTAGGAAGATGCCCTTGCGGTTCAGCAGTGCTGGTCGTTTCGACGTGAGCGATGCATGCAGATCTTCGAGCTGATGACATCAGCGGTGATAGTGGTGTTGCCCAGCAGCAGCTCATAAAAACCCGACACCCCACATATCCCGTTAAACAGACAGCAAGACCTTACTTGGATGTAATCCGGCTTCGGTTTTGGGTCCAACCACTGTTTTCGGGTACTGACATTGTCATACAGGACGCATTGCTCGTCACCTGTCACAATACGGTCCAAGAACGATTCGACTTGGTTACGTGTAAGTAGGAAAACGCATACACCCATGCGATTTGCTATCTGCTCAACTGTGAGATGACAGGATCCCCAAGTTGACGCAGGTGCGAAGTAATGTTCTTGTGAGTAGTCCCCAGCTGTTCGGCCAATTCCCGCGTGGTCACACGAGGGTATTGGCTGTCTCCATTAAGGTCTTCAGCATGTTCGTATTCACTGATGCGGGTCTTCCGGCTTTGAGACGGTCAGACAGGTCGAAATGTCCCTCTCGAAACCGTTCCAACCAAGCACAGCACTGATGATGTGATATGGCAGTTAAGTACACACTGATAATATTCCTTACAGCACTTGCAAGAGTGCTACGGCGGCGAAACTCATACAGCATGAAATAGCGGATGTGCTCCTTGTCCACTTCCATGTTGGCTGGCGTTTGCACTCTTTGCCTTCTGACGGCTAACTGCCACTGACTGACTTAAGCCACCTTCCTGCTGATGTCATGCCGGTGTGCTGCGGTCACAATGGCCAATGTACGCCGTGATCGGAACTTCGACTTCGAGTACCTCGTTAGCTGACATAACTTTCTTTCCAACGCAATACGTAGGTCTAAAGATCATCCGTCGAAGTAATGCCCTCTTCTTGAATGTCACAGCTCTCTAAAATGATATCCCCTTTTCAAACCCTCCACATTTCTGAAACATGTTTTTCTTTCTCGAGCATCTCAGAAACCTGCGGAAATGCTTTTTTCCGGAAATCGAACTATTCTCAGGCAATGTTCCTTGATTACATTTATGTTTTATTTAAGCTGAGTGCAAACTAATCTCGAAAACCTCCATTTATGTGAAGAAAAGCTGTCGTGGCGTTAAGATCTTTGATTTTAGAAGAAAAGAAAGTATTACAGTTAGTCACACGTATGTCGCAGATGGTCTTAACGCATCTGTTGCAAAACAAATATAAAGCACACAACACATGATGAATAAAAGAGAGAGAGAGAGAGAGAGAGAGAAACTTCTACCAGTTTTAGAATTTATTTTCGTGCTCATTTTACGTAAAACAGCGGCACTTTAACTGCTTTGCGAGCACCTGCAGCCTATAAAAATCCTCCCATGCAGATAAACTGAGAGTTAAAACATATTCCACGCAACTCATCAAAGCTCACATTGGTACTAGCACAGTGAATTAATTAATTAAAATTCCGTAATAAATTTCGAAGGAACTGTATTCCACGCATGGTTCGCTGTTTTTCATTTTATGTAGCAGAAGACCATTTTTCAGAATGGGGAAAAAGAAAACCTAAAATTCTCCTAACGTTACTAATACATTGAAAACCACGCTTAAATAAATTGTAAAAAGTTATTAGTATTACGCTGCTAGATTAAAAAAGAATAAATATTTTCAGAACTTTTTATATTTTCAGAACTTTATCGCTTGCCTGATTTAAAAAAGAATAAATGCGTTTACAGAGACGTCGGGTGGAACAGCTCTTTCAGAAAGTACATTACTCGTACAGCGAGTCACAGAACACATCTCGTCATTTTGGTACTATAGGACAATCGGGGACGCAAGTACACTTCTGGTGCACTGATCTATTTGGGGTTGGACTGCTAACCCAATGTGTAACTACACTGATTACCATAAATGTAGAAACAAATGTAATTTGTTTCTACATTTATACTGTCTTATATTATATGTACAAAATACGGAAACTAATTATTAGTTAAAGAACTAACAGTAAGTAAGCATACCTGCTCACAAAGCATTCTCAAAACGAGATACAAGAAGTGAGTCGATGTGGAGCTTGATCATTCCTCACAGAAATAAATACTTTTACAGCGACGTTTCATGCTCAAAATCAGAGTCTGTCGTCCAGAAATTGTTCTGGCAATAACGACAATTGCTCCAACAAGGTTTCGAAACTCCTGCAGAATTTGAGTAGGTGATTGAAGGGTTGCAGAACGTCTGCTTAAAGCATTCTAAGTATGCCCAATAGTGTTCAGGTCAGGAAAACAAGCTGGCAACTCTATAGGTTGATAGTGGTTTCTTCAAGATATTGGCTGGATGAGTACGTGCATTATCGTCTTGTATAATAAAACTGTCGACAATTGCTCCTTTATAAGCCCTAACGAAGCTTTCTATGATTTCCCCCTGTAAATCTGAGCCTTCGCAGAGCCTGTGTGATGCACATATAGATATGCACTGCCGCCCAAAGATATGCATGCCCATACCGTGATAATACCACTACCATAAGTCTCCGTTTCTAAGACGTTTAAAGGAAGATATCGTGTCCCTGGTTCTTGTTTAGCCTGCAGTCTCTCTGGAGAGGAAATCTGACTCATTCCTAATGGGAACAGAGCTCCATTGATCATCATGCCAGTTGACATGATTGCGACAGCAATTGAGACGTTCTCTTTTATCACGAGAGGTAAGGGTGATGCTCACCGTTAGTCAACTAGCATATAGACCATATTCGTGAAGCCTCCTGCACACCGTGAAACAAGATACCATATTTCCTGTTGTTGACATAACATCCGAACGCAATTGGGTAGCGTGACGTACTACAGTACGTGTCAAGACGACAACTCTGCAGTGATACATTCCGTCCGTGTAGCTTAGTTAAGAGAGCAATTTACTCAGGAGTGAGAGAGTGCGGGTTCGATCCCCGTAACGGACAAATTTGTGTTTTCACATTTTCGCCCGAACGTAAAAATGGATGTAGTAACCGTTGGGTTCTTCGAAAAATGTGTGATGTTTTGCTCCACGCATCGTCTGGAATTAATGAGAAAGGTTCCTACTTCAAAAAAAAAATTAAGTGTGTGATGATGTGACGTACTACAGAGGTAAGGCACGTGTCAAGACAACAAATCTGCAGCGATGCATTCTGTCCGGGTAGCTTAGTTGGAAGAGCAACTTACTCCGGAGTGAAGGTGCGTGGATTCGATCCTCGTCACGGACAAATTTGTGTTTTCACAGTAGGTGTGGCAATCTTTCTTCTTCGAGGACTTAGATGCAGATATTCGTCATCTCTTGAAGTTGTTGTCTGAGGTTTACGATTACTGAACTTGCTCGATGCCATAATCCTTTGTAATGTAGCCCAAAGACGATAGAATACGGAACGACTCACATTGAGCGACCCAGATACTTCGGCTTGATAATGGCTGTCTTCCATTCTTCCACTGGATTTCTATCTTAATTCTTCTCCGAACTGGTGTCTAGACAATGTCACCATAACACTGAAGTTAAACGACAAGACACTTTGAACAGCTTCCTTTTAACAAAAGCTGAGTAGCATGATAATTTTTCTTCTAAAACTCCGATTAAAAAACATTTTCTTCAGCAGGTACATCTCCTGATGGAAAATCATTTGCATATAATTTCAAATTTCTGGTAAAGAATACTTTGGCCACCAGGGGGCGTAAGTGTTAATTTTTGCTTCTGATGTATTTGCCATAAAATCTGAGCTTCTATAGTATCGATTGAAAAAATTATATCATGGACTGATGCCACTCACATCGATAAACATTTTCGGAATATTTTCTTCTTAAAATATTCCACAGTTTCTTCGCCAGGAGGCGTTGATGTATATTTTATTTTTGTCAATATCTCTACTTCTAGGAGTCCGATTTGAAAAACTCCTTCTTTGTTGGATAGTGTTTCCTTTGTGACATGTTTTTCCTATAATTTCAAAATAATTTCAAGTAATTCATAGACTTTCCGCTAGGGGGCGTAAAGGTAAATTGCTTTCCCTCCTATACATCTGCTTCTAAATCTCCGATTTGAAAAATTCTGCACCGGATATAGCTCCTGATGGGAAATCCTTTGCACATAATTTCTAATTTTTGTAAAAAATGGGTTGGCCACCAGGTGGCGTAAGTCTTAATTTCCGCTTCTGATGTATTTGCAGCAAAATATGAGCTTCTAAATTCTCGATTGAAAATAAAGACATTTGTTGACCAATACTACTCATGTCAACAAACCTTTTAGGAACATTTTCTTCTTGAAATAATGCATGGTTTCTACGCTAGGAGGCGTAGATATATATCTTTTTTTTTTTGTCAATATCTTTACTTCTGGGAGTCCGATTTGAAAAATTCCTTCTTTGTTGGATAATGTTTACGATGCGAAATGGTTTTTCTATAAATTCAAAATTTTCAAGTAAATCATAGACTTTCCGCTAGGGGGCACAAAGGTAAATTGCGTTTTCTGCGTTATTTCGGTTTCTAAAACTCTGATTTGAAAAATTCTTCCTGTATCGCATACAAAACCTGATGGAAAATATTTTTCACATAATTTCTAATGTTTGGTAAAGAATGGTTTGGACACCAGTGTTAATTTCTGCTTCTGATGTATTTGTAGCAAAATCTGGGCTCCTGAAAACTCGACTAATTTTTTTTTTTTTTCTTGGACCGATACCGCTCATATGGAAAAACCTTTTGAGAATACTTTCTTCCTGAAATAATGCATGGTTTTTCCACCAGGGGACGTAATGTCACATCTGATTTTTTTCGATATCTCTGTTTCTAAGAGACCGATTTGAAAAATTATTTCTGTGGAGAGCGTTTCCGGTGAGAAATGTTTCTCATATAAATTCATGTTTTTCTTAACGCACAAGTCTGCAACCAGAGGGCTTAAGCTCACGATTCCGTTTACAGCGATATCTGAGGGATTAAAAACCCGATTGAAAAACTTTTTTCTTCCGTCAGATACTATTGTTTTCCATACCGGTTCCATTGAATTTGAATAGCTTTGATAAATTTAATTAGCATCAGAACGGATTCAAAAGACGTGCTTATTACACCCAAAAATTCGGTGCCATCTTTCTTGTTTAATTCTGCAATTGGAACCTATTGGTTTAATTTAACGTACAAAGAGAGCGTTTGACTTTATATACGTTTCCACATATGTGTTTTCGAGTGCCATAGAAATAAACAGTTGCGCAACATTGTCGTGATAAATTGCGAAGTTCTTCACTTATAATTCCACGATATATATTTATCTTCTGAAAAATTTCATTTGAAAGAGCATACTCCGTTTTAAAAAGAGCGCACTCTTGTTTTCCAAATAAAAATTCGGGAAAAGAAGTGTCGATGATTTTCTTTTCTCTTTCCAAAGCATTAGTTTTCTAAAATTTCAATGTCGAAAAAGTATCATCGTTTCTTTGATATTTCAAGTTAAATATTCTCGCTGCTACTAAAATTACGTTTATTTTATTTTTTCAGATTTTTCCGGCTGATGAACTCCTTTCTGCCGCTAGTAACAAGACATTTGCAGTTCGATGACATCGTGATTCTAAAGATAACTTCAGTACTAATTGATACTTAGAAAAAAATCTCTTTCGAAGTAAACTAGTGGAATTTCTAGCTTCAAAGCGGCAAAATCTGATATGTAACTTTTCTTGCTATTAAAAATTACTTCGCCATTTTAATCCACTTTTACTGAAAAACAAAAACAAAAGTTGCTTTCTTTTAAGAAGATGCAAGAAAAAACACTTCCTGCTCACTCGCAAACGTAAAGAGGATTTCATTAAGTTTTCTTTTTCTTAAACAATGTGAAACATTTAAGCTTTATGGAATTGTACTTATGGAAAAGGAAACCAAAGCACCATGAAAGAAAGTATATAGCGATTTCAATCAAAATGTGCCGTCCCGGTGGGGCAGTGGTCTAAGCGATGGCCTCTCATCATTCGTCCGAATGGGCTCCGGGTTCAAATCCCGTCAGGCATGGGTGTTGTATTTGTCTTACGGCACTGGCTCTCTCCCTTTCCTGGAACCAGTGACCCTAAACTAGGGACGGGCGACTGCTTATAGCCCTTTGAGTTGCTCACGGTGGTCGATAAACCTCAAATCAAAAAAATATCAAAATGTAAAATGGGATAATTGGATTACATTCTTAAATTTTCAAGTGATTATAGTATTTTTTTTTTTTTTACACATCAATGAAAACTACTTGATCTCTTTGAAAAATAATATCTGCCAGGTGTTTCAATAAAGTCGCTCAGTCTGAAATATGTTCATTCTAAGAAGGGTCGGATACCTTCGAGTGAGATGTCACTTCTAAGTCTTTTTTGTTTTCCTCAGAAGTGCAGACTAGTAAGGTAGTAGGGGCTGTCACATTCCCTTGAGGGATCCACTATATCCCCTGTCTGTAAACAGAAACCGGGAGTTCCAAGTCCAAAACATTCCCAAGGAATATCAGAATGAGAAACGAAGTGTACAATAGGCAGATAATCAAACATCGGTTAATCCTCAAAGCCTACGAATCACTTCTAACTAAGCCTGTTCCATTCGAGTTTTGAATGCAGTACGGGTATTGAATTTCAGATCAAGAGCCTTTCCGTCGGGTCCTAAACCCATTCGCCTAGGGACGGATCCGTTGTACTTGTGGGACATAAGAGGATATTCAAGCCTTTTTGGTGGGAGTTAACAAACCCCGTGAGCATCCAAGGCTGTATTAAGTAACCCGTCGTTAATTTATGGTCACTGGTTTAATCGAAGGAGGAGGCAGTAGCATTTCTGTTGGGCAAGCCCACTTCATCCAAGTTCCTCATCCAGGATTCGAACCCGGACACGGTTCTGCCAATTATCCAAATGCTTGCACCTCTGACTACTTGGCCAACGCAGAGGCTTAACGTTTTGTGAATCCAGTTTTGTAATATTTGGTGTATACGAACGGGCATTATCATTGGAACGTCAAGTTTTACGTATTGGACATAAAGGGGATTTACCGTTAGATAAATATTCATTTTGCAACGTAGCGTCGGTGGTCATACTTCCCAAGCACCACCATCACCAACGCCACAGAGAGGATAGATTGGGGGGGGGGGAAGGGAGAGGACATTTAACGACCTTTTCGCAACTGTAAGCGGCTATAAGCAGATGCCAGTCCCTAATTTGGGGCCACTGTTTCCAGGGAAAGGGCAAAGTCAACGTTGTCGACAAACACACCATCCATACATCATCAGAGACTCGAACTCTGACGAATAGTCAGAAGACATCACCTCAGACCACTCGGCCACAGGAGTGGCTCGAGAAGTTTGCGATATGTGTGTCAATTCTTATATAGAATGTATTCTTTCTCTCTCCTGGGAGCTTTCTAAATTCAGTTTGTGCATCTTTCAAACAAAGCAAAAACTGGATATCGTCAGTGAACACCCTTTCAGCCTCCAACCGACTTGTTCACGTGACATCTGAAGATGTCCATAAAAGAATTTCATCCTTTCAGCCTCCAATCGACTTGTACACGTGACATCTGAAGACGTACGGGAAAAGAATGTCAGGACGTCTGAAGACGTACGGGTAAAGAATTTCAGGACATCTGAAGACGTACGGGAAAAGAATTTTAGGAGATCTGAAGACGTACGGGAAAAGAATTTCAGTGATACTCAAGATTTCAGCCCGGCTTCCAGGATAGAAATAAACCCTTTATTGACGGCAGGAATCACGTGCGATAAAACAGTATTCGAAATCCGGCCAGACTTGGCTAATCACTTCACCAGTTCAGTCCATCCACTACTCCAGTTGGTTTTCCGTCCGTGCTTCTTTCTGTAAGAATCTATACCTGCTCTTCGAAAATGTGTTTTAAGCTCCCATTGCATCCTACTGCGAAGAACTGCAGAGAAATCTCTGTCAACTCGTTCATTAAATCCTTTTTTTTTTTTACCTTTACCAGCAGGCCGACCCTTCGTCTTTTCCGGAACCCCGCGGTTGGGAATATGCTCCATTGATGTTTTTCTCATGAAGTATCCTGTTCTCAGATGGGATTTGGGTGGGGCTGCATGTGTCCCATGGGACTTTTGTATTGCGTATCGTGAAAAGGGTGCCGTTGGGTTGGACCTGAGAGCTCACGCCCAGGGAGTTACGGGTCACTGTGGTTAGGCGTGCCGGGCTGTGTGATTGCCGCTGGCTCCTCCAGGGAGAACTAGGAACAGATAGCCTTGTTTGCGTTAAAGAATCGGTGTTCCGCGGTGCGGCGGATGTTCTGTCTTTATGGGCGTCTGGGCCTGCTGGGATCGATCCCGGGAACGTCTGGACGGTGAGTGGCTGATCTAACCACTAAGCCACTCACAGCCCCATACACAATTATTGAAGGGCCACCTCTTATATTCCTTAGAGCTGCTCATGGTTTTCGTCAAATCCCAAATCAAGACAAGAAAATAAATACATAATACTTTTATTTTTGAGAAATGTTTATGCACTTTACATGAGACTATTCGTACAATGTCGATGAAATGTGGAGATTGATCATCAATATGCAGTACGATTTTACAATTCGTGTTGGGACATTTGCTACTACTATATTGTATAAATGTTTTATATATAAGTCTCAAACACCCCTAACGTTTAGTCCGTTTTGCCAGGTTCGGTACAGTTTACTTTCCTCACATCGTACCGTCGATTCAGACATTTTCTTCCCATAAGTACTCTCCAGACCGAAGTCATGTTTACCTATTATCTAATGTCTTGTCCTCATATTTTTTAATTTTAATTTCCATTGTTTCATTTTAAACGTTTTGCAGAATTTCTGCGTGACTCGTTCAGAACGATCAAACATCGAGGCCTTTCATTTATCTTTTTTCTGCATGATCAACTGGTTCAAGAAATTCCTAATGAAACGGAAAAGACAGCATAAACGAGAAATTCTTATTACTGGTTGCATATCCACCTGGTGGTATTCTATTTAAGAAAAACGTTTGAGAGGAACATTTATCAGTCACAAGAATATTTTATAATGATATTTCAAGATATCCAAAATTTTGAATTCGAATCAAAATTTTCGTTTCACTTAATTTGATGTGGGTTTTGATTTTTTTCTTGTATTTTCACGAGACTTTCCAAGCTTAATACAAGATGATTGTTTCAGAAGGTTGTCATAAAAAAAATTATAGCAGTTCTAGGTGTCAGTTTAAATTTCTGAAATTCGTTAGTTTTAATTATCATCCCATGTGAGTTTCACTTCTCAGAAGACGAGAAATTTAAAATTATATTGAGAAAATTACTTTAAACAAGGCTTGGAGTGTGCAATGAAGCATTCCTTAAAAAGTTAAGAGATACTGCGATGTCAGTCAGCATGAAGTGACTTAAAAATCGACGCAGCAAGTCCGTGATGAAAGGTCAACCTCTCAGCTGCACATGTCAATAAGTAGGAGGGGATCACGATATGCAAATGCTGTCTTTTCCGTTTCACTGACGCATTTGCGCAATTAACCGAAGTGCAAAGCGAACGAGCTCTAAGTATCGCGCTCGCTGAGTCATTCTCACTCACTCGCTTCCGTGTGACTTTCCTGTTGGGACACTAACCCAAATCTCCCAGGCTCCCACTGGTAGTGCATACTGCAGCATCAATTGGCGATTGGTGGAACATAACTCTGTGTTAAGAATGGCAACTCTCCCACCTCCCTTTCAATTTTAACAATGGCGACACATTTGCGATTCCCGATTGGCAAAACGTAACACGTATTGCTCCATTCAGTAATCGAAAGTCCCTTAGGTACTGTGAAAGCATTGAAATCTGTCTTCCCCCTAACTCTTGCAACACAGACGCACCTTTTTCAAACCCCTATCATTTGGAAAGCCATTTTGTAATCTGGCAACAACTGATGCTAATACCGTATGTTTCATTCCATGGCAGAGGAAGATAGAAACCAACTACCGAAATGTTCCACCATTTACTGTTTTTATGTAATCAATGCATGATATGAGGCTTTTAGTGATTCTCTTAATTTTATGTTTGTCAATCTGCCAAACAGATGAAAGAGTAATGATGTAATTACAAGAAGCTCTTTCCAGCCCAAGTCGCAGGAAAGAAGGCCACAGAAACCATAAGAGGGCCAGATTCAGGAATGCTTGCATGACAAAAAGATAATGAGTATGATTTTATAACCGCAAATGCACCATTTATTGTTTCTGTTTTATGATCTTTAATCATGGAATAAACACAGCTTTCATTTCTACTCTCTACAAATCCGTTTTTAACATCGAATTTATTTAACATGAGAATTCAAGTTATGATTTCCGAAATTTGGATAATAAGGCAATATCCACAACGCCAGATTTTCGACATTTTACTGTATATACACTGAGTGGCCACTTTATTATGACCACCTGACAGTTTTAAGCAAATGAGCTATGGCTGCACGCTGTTGCTGCCAGAGGGCGAGGTTAGTATAAAACGGGAAAGCTTAGTGCTAGCGATAGTAGTAGAAGTGATTTTTGGGTTACGAGATGGGTAAAAAAGGCGATTTGACGGACTTTCAACGTGGGATGATTGTAGGAGCTCAGAGCCATGGAGTGAGCATCACCGAAACCGCCGCATTCGTGAAATGTTCCAGAGCAGCTGTTGTTAAAGTGTTTAAAGACTAGACTGTCAGCCAAAAAACTGGGTTTCTACGTGCAACGTGTTTTCGTCATCGACCAGTGACTGCTCGGGCGGAACGGAGAGTGTCCAGACTGGTAACAGACAACAGAAAGGCAACAGTGCAGCAAATTACAAACCATCTGAATCAAGGACCCCCTCAAATGATCTCTGCACGCACTGTTCGCCGTACACTGCATCGGATGGGATATGGCAACCGAAGGCCTGTTCAAACATCTTTGCTGTCTGCAGTTAACAAGAGAAAACGTCTCCAGTTCGCACACGAGCACAAGGATTGGACAGTCGATAATTGTAAACAAATTATGTGGTTCGATGAATCACGTTTTCAGTTGAACCATGCCGAAGGCCGAGTGAGAATTTGGCGGAAAGAGCACGAAAGCATGGACCCCAAATGCATTGTTACAACCCTTCAAGCTGGTAGAGGCAACGTTATGGTTTGGGGAATGTTTTCCTGGCATGCTTTGGGTCCTTTAATTCGTGTTGATCAAGGTCTAACTGGCACATCATATCTAAACATTGTTGCGGACAAAGTGTATCCTGTCATGTAAATGGTTAATCCCAATGGCGATGGCTACTTTCAACAAGAAAATGCGTCCTGCCATAGTGCTCGCATTGTACGGGATTGGTTTCAGGAACATGCCGGTGAGTTTACTTTGCTTATGTGGCCTCAACAATCTCCAGATCTCAACCCATTGAAAATTTGTGGGGTGAAGTTGAACGAGCCATCAGACAGCTGGATCCACAACCCTGCAATCTCACACTCCTGAAAAGTGCTATTCATCAAGCATGGTCTCAGATTCCACAAAGCACCTATCAACATCTCGTGGAGTCCATGCCACGAAGAATCAACGCAGTATTAAAGGCAAAAGGTGGCCGAACGAAGTACTGAGGGGGTTGTCATTATAAAGTGGCCACTCAGCGCATTAGGTGTACAAATAAGTTTTAAAGCGTTCTTTTGTGTGACGTATAGCGCTAATTTACGTATCCGACATTCCCCGCGTGGTTGTCATGTGACCGTAACTGGTCCAGAGTATAAAATATGACACAGATGCTTGCCTAATAGTCAAACGCACTTGCGCATCGGTAGGTGAAAGATGGCGAGCGATACTGCATTTATTCGACACTGCATTCGTTACGAATTTCACCAAGAAAAAAGTGCTGCAAAAACATGTGCATCGATCTGTTCTGTTCTGGGCGAGAATATTGTATCGAAAAGCACGTGTGAGTTTTGGATTAGACGGCTTAAACCAGATGATTTTGATGTTAGCAATCGAGAACTTAGCGGCGCCTCGCAGAAGGTTGAAACTGCAAGCATTGCTGGATGAAAATTCGTCTCAAACGCAAAAAGAACTAGCTGAAAAACTGGGGGTAACTCAACAAACCGTTTCCAATCGTTTACGCGCAGTGGGAAAGATTCAGAAGAAAGGAAAATGGGCGCCACATGACCTGAGCCAAAGAAACAAGGTTGAGCGTGTCATGAAGTGTTTGAATCTGTTGAATAAACAACACAGTAAGTATTTCCTGTGGAAAATCGTTACGGGTGAGGAAAAGTGGATATGGTACGACAATCCCAAACGCAAAAAAAAAAACACTGGGTTGACCCCGGTGAAGCAGCGACTTCGACACCGAAACGCAATATTCACTCCAAGAAAGTTTTGCTGTGCAACTGATGGGATATGAAGGTGTGCTCATTATGAACTATTGGAACGTGATCAAACTGCTGATCGCTACAAACAACAATTGCTGTGGTTGAACCAGGAAATCTGTCGGAAACGTCAATATTTCTCATTTTATGACATATCACGAGTAGAATGTTCTGTTTTTAAGAATGTTATGAGAAGATACATTTCCTACATTTAAAGGTTGCTAAGACCTGGGGTCAGACCCTCTCTCCTAAAATTCTCTTCATAAATCTCTAAAACTCGCTCTCACTCAATAGGAAGCTGCAGCTGTTGGTGTGTTTCAGTTAAATGATGTCTCGGCAGAGCTATTTACTAGAATCGACAGCTTGAATAACAATCAGAAATCTGGAACTGCAGATAGTGGCAGAAGCAGTTGAAGTGTCATCAAAAGCCTTTGGAGTCGTTTCCTGGAGACCGGAGCAGTACAAAGCTGACCAGGGCAGAGTCGGACAACATCAACAACAGCACGAAAAGACATCTACTTGAGTTTACTGTCACGCCATGTTTCTTGTTCCTATTGTCTCACAACAATTACACGGTCGAGTCAGATTATTGAGACCACCAGCTAATATCCAGATTAACCGTCGTGTGCAGCGCGGACAGCAGCTAGACAGGCTGGGAGCGACTCAATAAGATGCTGGAAGATGTTCACAGCTATGTGGTGCCATGCTGACTGCAGTGCATCGGACAGCTGCAGTTGCTGGAGGGTGCGTGGTGGAGGGTGCGTGGTGGAGGATCCATAGAGCCAACAACACGACCAAGGCGGTCCCACAGATGCTGGATTGTGTTTAAGTCTGGGGAATTAATGGGCCAGGGAAGTCATTTGAAGTCTCCATCGTGCCATTCTAACCACTTTTGGACATTTCTATCTGTGCGACACGTCGCATTGTCGTCCTGGAAGATCCCATCCGCAACAGGGAAGACAATCAGCGTGTATGGGTGTACGTGGTCTGCAAGGATGGATTCATAACGAATTCGGTCCATAGTAGATTCCACAGGTATGAGTGGACCCAGGAGATGCCAAGAAAACATTCCCCAGACCATGACGCTGCCTTCACCAGCTTGTGTTCTTTCAGCAGTGGTTGAAGAGTGTTTGTTCTCTGATGTTTCGCGCTTTATACGCCGTTGTCCATCAGTTTGATGAAGCAGAAAACGTGACTCATCGGAGGAGACAATACTTTGCCAATAAGCGGAGGTCAAATTCCGATACTGCCGTGCAAATATAAGCCTTTTCTTCAGATGCACCTTCGTTAGCATAGGTGCAGTGACCATCCGTCTGCATCAGAGCCCCATACGCAGCAGGGTTCGTGGAACTGTCGTTTTAGACTCACTGCCGGTAGCCCCCATGTTCATTCGGCCAGTGAGTTCCTCCACTGTAGCGTGTCGGTCGGTCCTCACGCGCACCTTCGTAGCCGACGTTCACCTCTAACATAAATGGTACGTAGTGCTCCGCAGTTTCAACGTCGCTTATTCGCAATGGCGCTATTTCTCCAATCACGATACACTTTAACCACAGCAGCACGCGAACAGTTCGCAAACTGCACTGTTTCAGAAAAACTGCGACCTTTGGCCCGAAAGCCGATAATTATCCCTTTTTGCAAATCTGATATATCGCTCCTTTTATCCATGACAGCAACGTGTGATATTTTTTCAGAATGCCTACAACACACCTTATATACCCTCCAAGCCAGCTCAGGACACGCGCCTTCTTTCATTGGCTACGCGCTGTTGACGTCAAAAGTAGGAGGTGGTCACAATAATATGACTCGGCTGTGTACGTTTTAATACCAATCCATCATTTACCTGTCCGTGCACTGTCGCAACCACAATATCCTCTAATATTTTTGAGCAGTATATTTTTGAAAGAAATATTTGAAAAAATTAATGCAGGCTTAAACAAAATTCAGACAGCCTCATTTGGTTGCAAGGTTAGAAAGTTTTACTAATTTGGGGCAAACTGAAACAGATAAAGCAACGTGTTCTTTTAGTTGAAGTTTTGTGATTAATATTTTTTAATTTTTAATAAAGTATGTTTCCAGTAAAAGCAGATTTTCTGCAGTTGAAATTATATTTTGCCTGAAAAGACGCAAAAACATTTTTGAGACCAAAAATATCTTTAAAATATTTGAGGACAAGCTGTAATACAACGACCGTTCCATAAAAGCTGAGAGTGAAATTACACAAAATGAAGCAATATAGGTACAGCAAGAAATATGTTATTCTTTCTCAAAGTATCTTCCCTCGGATGATATGCAACGGTCCCATCGTTCAGTCCAGTTTTCAAAGTATGTGGCGAAGGCATTTTGAGGAAGCTGGTTAAGTACAGCTTGAATAACGACCCTATCTGTGTTGAATGTTGCGCCACGGAACTTCTTCATTGTTGGAAACAACCAGAAATCGCACGGGGCGAGGTCAGGACTTTAGGCAGGCTGTGGCATGATTTCAGTACTGTATTTGGTAAGAAACTCTTGAACACAAGCAGCCGCGTGCGGGCAGGCGTTATCATGGTGTAAGGTCTACTTGCCTATCAGGTCCGGACGCTGTATCGATATGTGTCGTCGCAGACGCTTCAAGACTGAAAGGTAATTCTTAGTATCGACAGAAATTTGTGGAGGAACGGAATGCTGGTAGGCTACACCTTTATGATCAAAGAACATGATCATCATCACTTTCTCAGCTGATTTGGTTTGGCGGACTTCTTTCGGAGGAGGCGAGCCTGTGTGTTTCCAGACACTTGTTGCGAGCTTCGTGGGTAGGTCGGAATAGTGGACCTATGTTTCATTGGCAGCTATACTGTGTTTAGAAAGTTTGGGTCCTTTGAAATCATTTGTTTCCACTCATGACACACCTGAACTCTGGCTAACAGTTGTTCTCTAGTCAGGTGATGAGGTACCCATCTGGAACATACACGATGCAGCAGCAATTTGTCGCGTAGAATGCGGAATGTCGACGTTTCTGAAATATGAGTTGATGCTGCTATGCCTTCACACGTCATTTGTCGATCTTCTTGCAGGATTGACAAAACAGTGTTAACAACACTTTCAGGTGGATCAGGCCTAGGGGCGAGTTCTGCCGACAAACGCCATTTTTTTGAAATTATGGTTTCATCTAAAAATTGTTGACTAACCCAAACATTTATCTTTGCAAGCTTTTCACTTCTTAACTCTGAATCGCTCATCTCCATGGCTGAATGGCGAAATGCAGACGTACCTTAAACAACAGCGCAATAACAAAACCAGAATCGTTTGCCACGGCAAATAACTGTTGTCATAGATACTTCCTTAATTCGGTTAGTCGTCTGCGTGGTTATGTTTTCCCCTTCGCACTGAAAGAAAAATTACTCTCAGTTTTATGGAACGGTCTTTGTAAAAAGAATATATTTTTTTCACGAAAAATTGTTAGTATTATTATAATTTAGGAATTATGATTTCGTAACTTTGCACTTTGGGAGCTTCCTAACTGAAAGCTTTACTGGTTATTATTTTAATTAGAAAAGCCTTCTCGGCACGATAATGTATTTGGGGCAAATACTGTATGTATACTTAAAATAGACTTTAATACTGTCGGTATACTTTAAATAGACATTTATAAGGTGCAGTAACTTACAAGATCTTTCAAAGCACCGGGTGCTCCATCGTCAGGTATTTCAATAAACATAAACAAAACAACGGATAAAAGCAAGAAGCATTTTCAAATAGCGCGAGCACGTGATAACAATAACGAGGTTTACAATAAATATAGTAGAAGCTTGGTCATATTCTTAAAGGATTCAACAAATAATAATACTATGAATCATTATTACATATGCGAAGAAATACACTGGCGGAAAGTGAAAAAAGAGCACCAAGAAGGAATTAACAGACGATCATGAAATTTACATATGTTAATGGGGTCGAGTGTACGTAGGTGTGATGCTAATTTCGGGACTAACCGGTGAGCGCTTACGCCACAGCACGTCATAATATGCAAATTATCGTCGGTGTTATTTAAGGAGTACGGCGAAGTGAATGTAATCAGTCGTCGGCGTACGGACACGTGCGAAGACCCTGAAGAAGCTGCAATGCCTGGACATGGAAGACGTGTACAATTTCAGCAGTTACCAGACTTTGAGCGAGGTCGTCTAGTGGGACTCCGCGAGGCCGGGTGGTCGTACCGTCGTATTGCGGAGCGAATTGGACGGGAAGTATCAGTGGTGGTGCGATGGTGTCGTAGATGGTCCGAGGAACATTCCCACACGAAACGACGAGGAACCGGAAGTCACAGACGGACTGATGAGCGGACCGATCAACGCATAAGAAGAGCGGCGTTGTCAAGCAGAACATCCACTGCGACGCAACTCCGAGCTGCCGTTGCACCTGAGGTGACTGTACGAACAATCCGCAACCGTCTACTGGATGCAGGACTACGTGCACGTGTGCCTCTGGCATGTGTACCTCTGACTCCAGCCCACCGTCAGGAACGGCTGCAGTGGTGTCGCCAACGTCTCCACTGAAGAACGCAATGGCGATCTGTCGTGTTCAGCGATGAAAGCAGATTCTGCTTGGGAGCCTCCGATGGCCGCATGCGTGTTCGCAGACGCACAGGGAAGTGTCTCCACCCTTCTTGCATCCGCCAGCGACACACAAGGCATACACCTGGTCTCCTGGTGTGGGGAGCGATCAGCTATCACTCCCGTACACAACTAGTGTTTGTACCGGGTAAGTTAAACAGCACCTCCTACATCAACAACATCATTCAGCCCGTTGTTGTATCATTTGTAAGGTCGGTCCATCGTGGTGTTTTCCAGCAAGATAATCCACGCCCACACACGGCACGTGCAACGCAACATGTACTTCAGGGTGTGAGACAACTTCCATGGCCTGCACGTTCACCGGATTTGTCCCCCATTGAGCACGTGTGGTATTTTATGGAACAACGACTTATCCGGTCTCCACGGCCAGCCACGACTATCCCCGATTTACGCGTCCAGGTTGAGGATGCTTGGAACTCAATACCCCAAACTTACATCCAACATCTGTACGACAGACTCCATGCCAGAATTACACAGGACGCATTTCATGGCGGTTCAACCTGTTACTAACCATATTACATGGAAATGTTATTTTTCAGTTTACCAGCAAATACAGCTGTATTTGGCATAATGTTTTGATCACGTTATCCTCTATATTCCGTTATTATGCTGTATAAATTTCGTTGGTATCAGACGTCTCCTTCTTGGTGTTCTTTTTTCACTTTCCGCCAGTGTATTTAGTAACTCTGGTTTCCCTTTGTAAGATACTTTTGACTAGATATTTCACTGATCGAGCAATTTTTTCAACGATCGCTTTATGGTATGCATGTGCCATCGTAATCATCTGGATGTGATTTAACTCATTTCTGCTAGCCTGAATATTGCAGGAGTAGGTGAACTCTCTTCGGACCATCTACTCTATAGCTGCTAGTTTTTGTTTTCTTGGGTGCTATGAATTATACGGAATAATAGCAGATTGTGTTATAGGCTTTCTGTACACTGTATAGGATAAACAATTGGTATCGGGGTGTCTTTTTAGTAAGATGTCCAAGTATGGAAGCGTATTATCATTTTCATGCTCAATGGTAAAATTTACAGAATTGTAATGTTTTGAGAGTTATATAAGGCAAACTCTTTAATTTTGCCTTTATGACGCGGCCAGAATATAAGTACTTCGTCTACGTATCTAATGTAGAGATCAGGCTTGAGTTGGAAATAATTTAAAATCTTGTCTTCTAGCTCTTGCATTAAGAACTCCGCGAGTACCCCCGAAAGTGGGGAACCCATCGCAGCACCTCCAGTCTGTCGGTAAATGGTTCCTTCATGCCGGAAGAATGTGTGTTTCTGTACGAAACGTAGAGCGTTGACAAAATTGCTTGGATTTCACTTGTAGTATACGAATTCAAAGCCAATGTCTATTTTAAGTACAGACAGTATTAATAAATACATTATCGTGCTGAGAAGGCTTTTCTAATTAAAATAATGTTTAGCGCACGAAAAATCCTTATTAAAGCTTTACTAGTTTTAACAATTTCATGTGCGTCGTTAAAGCTCGGATAAATGAAAATGGAATGCTTTTACTAACTATGAAGGTGGATGTTCGGAAACAAAGTTTTGATTTGTGTAGAATAATGCACGGAAATATAATCATTATTCCAGCCTTAAACTTTTGTGAGTCGTATCATTTAACACTAAACTGAAGTGCTTTTGTAGTAAATCGATTTTCTGAAGAGCTTTTCTTATCGGAGGAACCACTTTTTAATGCTACTAATTTTCTTCATCACTTAATCAGTTATGCAGTGTGTTTATTCCCTTAATCCAATCTCCATCTTCGTACACTTTTCCTAATTAGGATTAAAAATTGTCTTTACTTCGCTTATTTTCTGAGACAAATGATAAAATACAGAAGGTTAGAGACATTAAGTGACTTAACGATAAAGATATTTCCCAAACCTTTCGTCATTTTGAGCAATTAATTTCCTAGTCATTGCGCTCTCAGAGCCCCCTTTGTCACTTACCACTTAATATTATTTTAAAAAACTCAGTAAGGAAATTTCCTGTTTCTGAAGGAAAACCTCATAAACCTGGAGTAAAAGCAAAGTCCGGTATTGAATTATGTAACTAAAGAGTAACATGTCATAGAAATTGAAAAAATAACTACTTCTATTTTAATACGTAGAGAATTTGCTGTCGCGCGAACTCTAAGCAGACGATCCCAGCTGTATTTTTGCTTATTTTATACCTGCAAGCATACATACATACCACTAAGTTGTTCTCTGAGGTTTAGAGTTTAACTCCTCAAAGAAATCTGTCAGATTAAAGTTTAAAATTGGCGGCGCTGAATTTTGCCTACTCTTGATGTATCAAACGTTTCCATTTAAAGCTATGAAGTTCAAGCTAACTCAATCTTCATTGACATCCATCACACGTCTGACACAGGACCTTTCGTATTTCCTACGAATTTTCTTTTTCTCATGCAGACATTCTTGCATCTGGTCCTCCCATGCTTTCCTTGGCCTTCTCTCTTCTACCTTTCTTTCCTGCTACTTGGACAGAATAAATTATCTTAGTAAGCATCTCATCACTCATTCTTTCGACATGTCCAACCCACCTCAAAATATTCGTCTCCACCTTACTATCAATATTTTGCTTCACATTTTACATCGGCAACACAACTTTGTTCCTCAAATTATCAGAACGTGTCTTGTCACAAATCCTCCAAAAGTAACTCATCTTTCCAGATCACAAAGGATTCCTATCTGTCTTCTTCAGCATCCAGGTTTCAGTGCCGTACATCAGAGTAGGAATAATTACGCTTTAAAACACAGCCATTCGGTATCTTTTCGAGAACTCATTAGTCCTGTGAAATTCTTCTAAGGTGGGTATGACTTTCAAAGATGAATTCACTCGCCTACTAATTTCACCATCTAATACGTTTTCTCTGTTAAATAAACTTTCACAATATAAAACTGCATTCACCTGGTCTATCTATGTGCTATTTAGACTAAACTTGCATTCAGTACCTACAGTTACTCGCTCAAAAACCATAGCTAAAGGTTTTCCACTGATTTATACTCCGTTTGAGTTCCATTCGAACTTCGTACATCCAGGATAACGTACTCTGTTACTTAGTTTTGCCCCCTGCCAACAGGACTGTGTGTCATCAGCAGACAGTAATCTTCACAAACGGAAATTATCAAGACATAACCTAGCATTGTCTATCTTGGTAAAGCGCATGCACGCATCCATAAATACTATGTATATTAAACACCTATGGTGACATCCCACAAACTTGTCTGACTCCAGCACCAACAGAAAACCATTTCGATAAAACACCTGCTCATGCACGTGTTCTAGTGCTAGCATACATAACTTTCACACTATTGAGTGGATTACCAGTCATACTATATTTAATCAAAACCTTCCACAGAAGTATCCCTTTGACTAAGTCATTAGCTTTCTCTAACTCTATGAAGGCAGCAAAAACTTCCTTACCAGCAGATAGATAATTTTCGATTGTCATGCATAACAAAAAAATGAGCTTTTACCAAGCACAAACCCCTCTGCAAATCCCACACCTTCTCTGAGGTAAGACCTCGTATCTTATCGGTGACTTTTCCAAACACTTTCCCTGGTACGTTCAGCAAGTTGACACAAAGATAGTTCCTGCATTCAATCTGATTACCCTTTTTCACTTACACAAAGGATCAGTGATAGCATACCTCTAAGCCTGAGGGGCCGTTCCTAACTCTCAGCACAACTGGCAAGATTTCAGTAAGCCAGTAAATTACAGAGTTAACACCATATTTTAATATCTCAGTAATCATATCATCTACTCCCAGAGATCTACCATTTGGAAAAGATTTTAGAGCTTTACAAACCTGTTCCCTTGAGATCCCTCTTGTGCTTCCTTCTCTCACTGTGGTATCACCTTCTTCTGCCTCAAAATCACTCTTGCTTTCATGTTCTAATGACTCACAGAAATATTTATCTCATCTTCCACTTAACTCATTAGACTCCCATATCATTTCACGACTCTTATTCTTCACACACCTTAGAACTTTATTTCTTCCCCTATTTTTTCTGTCTTGTGTACTTCCAGAATATTTTCCTATCTTTCTTAGAAGCCAATTTATGTCTTCCCAACTTATCCTTCTTATCTTTTGCCTTTCTCTGATCAGCCAGCTTTGGTGCTTCATATTCCTTGCAGCGATATCCAGCCTCAGAAACTCTACCTTGCAACATTTCCAAACATGCTTCCTTCTTTCTTGCTACTGCTTCTTTAATCTCATTGTTCCAACAAGCATCACATTGAATGTTACCTACTGTTGTAGTTCCACAAACCTCTCCAGAGACAGGACAACACAATTCTTAAAACTTCTACACTCCTTTTTCAGATGCCTCTTACATAACATGAACACTTTAAATCTTTCACTGAGTACTTCAGAGAAATTTTGATGTTCTTCGAGATACCTTTCAACCTACTTTCTTTTCATCGCAGGCATGTTCCTATTTCTCTTTCTCCAACTAACATTCGGTTTCACTGGTAACACTAACCCGTAATGATCACTGCCAATATCTGCACCTCTCAACGACTGTCAACAACTAAGTCTTTCAGATGTTGATCGTAAATAACAAAATATATTACATTCTTCTGCCCCAAAGTACGATTTTCTCATGTATGTGTGTGTACCCTTTTCGTTTAAAAACGTATTAGATACGCACAACCCATTCTCAATGCAGGGTTCAATTAATATTTCACCATTGTCTTTCATACTGGTATCATTAAACTTACCCAGAACAGTGTCAGAAATCTCATTCTGAATACCTACCATAGCACTGAAATCATGGCTTATCTCTCTCTCTCTCTCTCTCTCTCTCTCCTTAGAACCAAACTGTCCCAAAACATGTTTCTTTTCCATAAAAGAAGACGGCGAATTGAAACGTGCAGAATAGGTTAGTTCCAAAACCAGGGCAGCAATCCCTCGGTGAACGTTAATGAATCCAATACCAGTGAAACAATAAAACTCGGAAGAGCTCCAATGATTTTAATAGTACACGAATTCAATGAAATAAGAACAGATAACCTCATGAGATCTTTCGAGTTTCCTAAAACTCATCTTCAGATGAAAAAACAAATTAAACCCTAAGTTCGGGTAATGATGGTATATACACTGAAGTGCCAGAAAAGCTGATACACCAGTCAAATACTTGGTAAGTCTTCCACGGGAGCGCAAGATTGCAGAAATACGTCGGGGCATCGACTCCACTAGATTCTGGAAATATGCTGTAGGCAATGAACACCATACTTCCTGCAGAGCGTTCCACAATTCGAGTGTATTCCGAGGTCTCCAATTCCTGTGTTCGATAGCGCGTTGTATGGCATCCCAAATGTGTTCTATCACGTTCATATCTGGGGACTTGGGTGGGAATGGCAACACCCCAAACTCAGATGAATGCTCCTCTAACCATAATGTGGCGTCCCGACACTTGTGTGGAGGTGCACTGTCCTGTTGGAACAGGCCCAACCCATCAGCATGAATGCAGGACATGAACGGGTGTACCTCGTCAGAAAGGATGCTCATCTAGCGTTGGCCGGTCACAGACGTTTGTAGATGTACCAGGGGTCCCAGTGAAGTCCAGCTAAACACAATCCATACCATTACGGACCCCCCACCAGCCGGCACCGTTCCCTGTTGACAGACGGGATCCATGGCTTCATGGGGTTTGCGCCACACACGAATCCTACCATGTGCCCGATACAGTTGGAAACTCGACTCGTCAGACCAGGCAACTTGTTTCCAGTCATCAAGTGTCCACTGGCGTTGTTGCCGTGCATAAGCGAGGCGCATAGCTCTGTGTCGTGCATCCATCAAGGGCTCTCGAGTTGGGCGTCGGCACCCAAAGCCCGTGTCGTGCACCCATCAAGGGCACTCGAGTTGAGCGTCGGCTCCCAAAGTCCATATCGTTCAGGGTATGTTGCACAGTTCGGACGCTGATACTTGTTGAGGCTGCAGCATTGAATTCCGATTATACCTGCGAGAGTGTTGCACGTCTATCGCGTGAAATGATTCTTGACAGCCGACGATGGTCACGTTCACCCAAAGTCTTTTTACTGCCACACTGGTATCTTAAGTTAGAGGTTTTGCCAGAATTATTGTAGTCACGGTACACCCTTGCACTGGTCGTCCGTGAAAATTCGAACTTCGTTTCTACCTCCGAAATACTATGGCACATCTCACGAGCGCCAACTATGACACCGCGTTGAAAATCGCTTAAATCGTTATTACTTGTCATTCTCATGCCGAAAACAGCTCTGACAGCTGGCAAGGATGTCTATCGCTTTATATACGCACTGGCGGACGCAACCGAATGTGCGCATAGGGGACGTTTCTATGTATTTAGCATAAACTCATCTTATCAGTTTTTCTGGCACTTCAGTGTATATGCATAGGTAACAACAACGTCAGAGTGCAACGGGTGACGTAGATAGGCCATCGCCCCATTGGTTGGGAGGATACTCATGTAGACGTTTGACAGCCATGAGGAAAGCTATACAGAAAAAGTAAAAAAATAAGCGGGTGCGTGCGAGGTAGGGATCCCACCTTAAACTTATAACTGAAATAAGAAGTTGATGGTGTTATATAATAGATCCAATTACCGCATCATAATATTCACAAAATAGCAATACGCCATAAATAAAAATAAAAATACTAACATATGATGCTAGGCAGTTTGTAGCTTAGAATAAACCAGTCATACAAAAAACCAATTAGTTCATTAACAGTAGTGTTCCAAAACTCAAGTAAGAAAAAAGTTTAAAGTGCAGTCAAGTATCCTTCAGTCAAAAATTAATCTGTTTCTAAGGGCTTGGTAAGAGTTCTGGCAAGTTGTCATTACAACACGTGTGTCCTTTTGACACAATCACCATACTTTCTGTTAGTAAAATAGACGAAACAGATCCTGGAGTGATAGTAACACGAGCGTCAGACCGCATAGGTGAGTGTAACCCCTCAGATACAAGTCGTGCCAGGGCTGTATTTCGGAGTCCATTCTTGATGGCATAATTATGCTCTTTCAGTTTAGCTCCCAATGTTCTTTTAGTGGAACCCACATAAATACTATCTGGGGAATCACTATCACAACTTTTTAGTAGTATTTCGTACACTAAAAACCTTTCTGTGTGGGAGACTCGTCTCGATCATGTTTGATCATATTAAACAAGTTGACAGTTTTTACCCAAAAATCTATGTCGAATGGTCTACATATGGCCTTAAGCAAAGGGGTAATCGTAGGGTAGTAATGCATAGAACCCGCAAACTTTGTTGTCTGTTGTCACTTTGCAGAGTAGTAGATCTTTCTCGTCAAATTTTCCCTAGCACAGACTGAATGGTTGAGCTGTGGTAACCATGTGTCGCAGCAATTTCAAACACTCTACTGATTTCTAAATCACGTCTGCTATTACTTGAGGAGTGGGTAAAAGCTTTAATAACTGATAACTGGCAACGTTTTGGATATGTAGACGAGGCAGGTATCAAACTGGTAATAGATGATTATTTCCTGAAGACAGAATATTGCAACGAACCTGTGACCAAGTCTCTCTCAAGTTCAAAATCCAAAAATGGTAGGCGACCTTCCCTCTCCACTTCCACCGTGAACACTAACGATTGATTCTTGGAAATGTTGCAAGGTAGAGTTTCTGAGGCTGGATATCGCTGCAAGGAATATGAAGCACCAAAGCTGGCTGATCAGAGAAAGGCAAAATATAAGAAGGATAAGTTGGCAAGACATAAATTGGCTTCTTAGAAAGATAGGAAAATATTCTGGAAGTACACAAGACAGAAAAAATAGGGGAAGAAATAAAGTTCTAAGTTGTGGGAAGAATAAGAGTTGTAAAGTGATATGGGAGTCTAATGAGTTAAGTGGAAGATGGGATGAATATTTCTGTGAGTCATTAGAACATGAAAGCAAGAGTGATTTTGAGGCAGAAGAAGGCGATACCACAGTGAGAGGAGGAAGCACAAGAGGGATCTCAAGGGAAGAGGTTTGTAAAGCTCTAAAATCTTTTCAAAATGGTAGATCTCTGGGAGTAGATGATATAATTACTGAGATATTAAAATATGGTGTTAACTCTGTAATTTACTGGCTTACTGAAATCTTGCCAGTTGTGCTGAGAGTTAGGAATGGCCCCTCGGGATTGGAAGTATGCTATCACTGATCCTTTGTGTAAGGGAAAAAAGGTAATCAGATTGAATGCAGGAACTATTTTTGTCACTCCAGGCTCTGTTTCGTCCATGTTACTCACAGAAAGTATGGTGATTGTGTCAAAAGGACCCAAGTGTTGTAATGACAACTTACCAGAACTCTTACCAAGCCATTGGCAACAGATTAGGTTTTGACTGATGGATAATTTAATATGGAATATACTTGACTGCACTTTAATTTTTTTCTTTTTTTTTTTTTACTTGAGATTTGGAACAGAAGTTGACAGTTTTTACCCAAAAATCTATGTCGAATGGTCTACATATGGCCTTAAGCAAAGGGGTAATCGTAGGGTAGTAATGCATAGAACCCGCAAACTTTGTTGTCTGTTGTCACTTTGCAGAGTAGTAGATCTTTCTCGTCAAATTTTCCCTAGCACAGACTGAATGGTTGAGATTGGTTAAATTCTAAGCTGCAAACTACCTAGCATCATATGTAAGTATTTTTTATTTTCATTTCCGGCTTATTGCTATTTTGTGAATTTTATGATGTGGTAAGTGGATCTGCAGTATTATATAATACCATCAACTTCTTGTTAAAGTTATAAGTTTAGAGAGGGATCCCCACCCCGCACCCACTTATTTTTTCACTTTTTCTGTATAGCTTTCCTAACGGCTGTCAAACTTCTACATCAGTATCCTCCCAACCAATGGCGCGATGGTCTGTCTACCTTACCCATTGCACTCTGACGTTGTTGTTACATATGTATATACACTGCTGGCCAACCAAAATGCAGCACCAAGAAGCACACAAGATAGCAAAGCCAGATTTACTGGACACATAACAACAGATACAAAGATGAAACGATTGAGCTTACAGGCCCGTGCGACTTGCGGAACACGCAGACATCAATAGTTCGTGTGGCCCCAATGGCTGCTCCAGGCTGCTTCCACCTGGGGTATGTCGGTCCAGGCTGCTTCCACACGTTGCCACAGTTCATCAGGCGTAGCCGCGGGTGGTGCTTGCCGGGCCACTCGTTTGCCGATCAGCGACCAGACGTGTTCGATGGGCGACATATCGGGAAAACAGGCGGGCCACGGCAGCAGTGACACCTGGTGGGCCGTGAAGAATTGTTGCACGATGCATGCCACGCCCGGGCGCGCATTGTGCTGTTGAAACGTGGCCGCTGGCAGGTCCTGCAGGTAAGGGAAAACTACAGGCTCCAAAACGTCGGAGATGTAGCGGAAGCTGTTGAGTGTACCGTTGATGCGTACCAAAGGGGTGCGGGTGTCATATCCAATTGCGCCCCAAACCGTAACGCCAGGCGACGGATCGGTATGGCGATGCATAATGTAGGCGTCATACAGTTTATCGCCGTGGTGTCGCCACACGCGGATCCGACTGTCGTGGTGTTGCAGGCTGAAGCGGGATTCGTCAGAGAAGTCAATGTCGTCTCATTCCGTATTCCAGGTGCGGCGTTCAACGTCCCACTGCCGCCGAACTCGCCGGTGGTATAACGTCAACGGTAATCGGAGCAATGGGTGCCGTGCGACAAGTCCCCGCTCCTGCAGACGACGTCAAACGGTACGTGCTGACACAAGTTGTTGTGCGACACACCCTAATTCCTGCGCTAACGTTCGTGATGTGGCGGTGCGAGCCGTCAATGCCCGCTGCACAACATGCCGGTCCTCTCGTTCAGTGGTGTGCCGCTGCTGCGGCAATCGCTAACGTCGCTCCGTCCGTCCCTCCTGCACGCACCGAATCTATACTCGCCTCACTGTGGCTGGATGTCGTCCCACACGGGCGCCGATGTCTCGGTACGATAAACCGCTGTCGCGATAAGCCACTATTCGTCCTCTGTTGAACTTCGAAACGTGCTGTAATGACTGTCGTATTCTGTGACGAGACATCAGGAAGCTTCCCACGCACAGGTCCGGCAGCACAACACGCTTCCACTGCTTTACACCCCGCCTTCTGTGCACCCTTCTTATAGTGCTTCTCGGTGGCGTACCGGACGCACATGATTTGCATATGCCCTGAAATGCTAATTGTTTGCATGTCCTCTCGCGGGCGACGCATGCTGCGAATTTCAGGCCAATCGGATGCTTCCTTCTTGGTGTTGCATTTTGGGTGGCCAGTAGTGTGTATACCATCATTACCCGAGCTTAGGGTTTAATTTGTTTTTTCATCTGAAGATGAGTTTTAGGAAACTGGAAAGATCTCATCAGGCTATCTGTTCTTTTTTCGTTGAATTCGTGTACTATTAAAATCTTTGGAGCTCTTGCGAGTTTTAGTGTTTCACTTGTATTGGATTCATTAACGTTCACCGAGGGATTGCTCCCCTGGTTTTGGAACTAACTATGTTTCTGTTCATTCCAAAAATTATCCTTCCTATCAGAAGGAGCACACACTACAACAATTACAATTCTCTGAAGATTCAATTTCGAACGAATTCAAAGAATTCACACGGTTATGCAGTTATGGTCAATCAAGTTGTCCTTCATCTTCTCACTTAAAATCACACTTACACCAGCTTGTTCTCTTACATTATCCAACTCTCCTTGCCGAAAAAAGGGAAATTGGAATAGGGGAAAATTTCGTTTCTCTTGTTTAACTCTCAATAGTGTGTTACTGTTTTATGAAAAGGCGACAAAACGTACCGTTTTCAGCAAAGCTCGAGATAATTCAGAGTTGAAAGCGGTGAAAAAAATTGTTATGAAGCAAATCATTTTAGGATACCAAAGAGTACTCTAAGAACAAATCAAATGATATTGTTTGTGATACCGCCTTCTTATTTAAAACACTTTCTTAGAGCATTTGATAGGCACCCCGGTGGCCAAGTGGTAAGAAACGTTGCCTTTTTATAATTCGTCGATGGTGGGTCCTGGTTCGAATCCCCATAAGTCATAGACGGTGCGCTTGCCTTACGGCACTGGCTCTTTCCCTTCCGTGGCGCCAAACTAGACACTGCTTATAGCCCATCCAGTTTCTCACGATGGTCGCTAATTCTCCCTTCCTCCCTTCACCAAGGAAAGCGCATCATAGCGTTTGATAGTTGTACTTTGAAATCTAAACCAATTTGCTAATACTCTTAGATGGTTTCTTAGCACATAAATCACACTTTGGAAAGAAGTAACCAAACGGCCAGGTAGAAGCAATCAGCTCTTGACTTACATAATTTGAATAGTTTATTCTTCAAGCATTTGTAATTCAGGACATCAATAGAATCCACTGCCAGAATATACTCTCGCCAGCTTTAGCACAGACATCAATGTTATAATAAAAACACTTATTCGTCGATAACGTACAGTAGGCGCAATAATTATGGTCCTTCATATTTTTGACACATATAAATAGACGTGAAGGAAAATTCCTGTGTTATATACAACACTGTCATATGCAAATTCGAAACGTACTCATTGGTGTCCATCAAGGTACTGTGGGCATGCATGAGGAAAGCTGATCAGTGAAATCAGCCTTTAAAAAACGAAGCAATTTTGGCCCTGCTCAGCTGAATGTTTAACATAACAACTGTTTATCTTTCTTGTACGTAATTTTAAAGTGCAATTTGTTCGGTGTCATCTGTTTCCTTTATATTGTAATGATGATTTTTTGTTTTTGCTGAATAAATGACACGATTCTCTATACCCCCAACAACAACCACAATCTCTCGTATCGATGCTCAGTTAGAAAATGTTTAACCTAGAAGTTAGTACATTTACGTAGGAAAACAGAAAGCCGCCCCGGTGGCGCAGTTATCTAAGGCGCTGGCCTCTGATGATTCGTCCGTAAGGGGCCCGGGTTCGAATCCCGTCAGGCATGGATGTTGTGTTTGTCTTACGGCACTGGCTCTCTCCCTTCCCTGGAACCAGTGACCCTAAATTAGGGACGGGCGACTGCTTATAGCCCATTGAGTTGCTCACGGTGGTCGTTAAACCTCCAATCAAAGAAAAAACAGAAACTCAAAAGGAATGTCATTTCGAGGTATGAATCAGAAGTTTCAGTGTAAAGAGTTTCGAGCTTTAGAATAAAAAATGAAGATTTTTTTTTAATTGGAGGTTTAACGACCACTGTGAGCAACTCATTGGGCTATAAGCAGTCGCCCGTCCCTAATTTAGGGTCACTGGTTCCAGGGAAGAGAGAGAGCCAGTGCCGTAAGACAAACACAACATCCATGCCTCACCGGGATTCGAACCCGGACCCCGTTCGGACGAATGATCAGAGGCCATCGCTTAGACCACTGCGCCACCGAGGCGGCCCACATGTGCTTCATGAGTGGTCATTTCATTATTCTCTTTATCTTCTTCAGAGCAATTACGTTTTGTCAAAGAGGTTTCGCTGCAAATCTCTTAGGCTTCAGTCCATTCATCCGAGTTGGGTCCGGGTTCGAACCCCGGTGAGGCATGGATGTTGTGTTTGTTTTACGGGAGTGGGTCTCTTCCTTCCCTGGAACCAGTGATGCTAAATTAGGGACGGGCGACTTCTTATAACCCATCGAGTTGCTCACGCTGGTCGTTAAACCCCCAAAAACAACCACAAATCTCTCGTATCGATGGGTAGAATCCAGGAGTAGACATTGTTCTCGCTTTCACATTTTAACTCTCTTCACTCTCTTATCTAGAACCATGACTCTCAATTAAAACAGCAATCTTGCTTCTTTTTAGCGTGCCTTTTGAAAGAAAAGTGCGTGCTTGTAGTTTCACTATGTCCGCCCGTCCGCCTGTCTCTAGATACCATACATCTGCAACTACTAGTCTGATTTGAAAATTCATTTTTGAAGTTGAAAGCCCGAACTGTAAGTACAAAAATCCATTCATATTAGTCCTTTTCTGATGCATAACCTCGCCGCTAGGGGACGTTAATGCACATGCTAATAAATTCGAAATATATTTTGCTTTATACAATTGCATCAAGAAACAGATTCAAAAAGTTATTTTTACCTTCAGATACCTTTTAACAACAAAGGTCATATTATCTACAGTTTCTATTTTAAATAATGCATAGTGTCACCGCTAAAGGAGCAAATTTATATTAAATATCTGTGAAAAATCGCTTTGCCACTGGCGGGCGTAAGTGCTTGTTTTTGTTTTTTACATGTTTGCGATCGTATCTTCGCTTCTATACATCAAATGAAAGAAATATTTTTCAGGCAAATTCTAATCACCGAGGGAAATATTTTTGTGTACTTCTTTTACTCTAAATAGTATTTAGTTTTCTCGCTAGGGGAGTTTATGATTTTTTAATGATGATATCTCGGCTCCTAAAAGTTTGATTTAAAGAAGTCACTTTTCTGCTGACAGCATTTGAGGAGAACGATATGAAAACATATGTTTGCCAATCTTTTATATTTTCACTGTACACCATGTAACCCCATCCGTTCAGATAACATGAACATTTTCATCGTCCTGGAGCGAGGATCGAACACGCACCTTCCGATTTCCGGTCGAGCATGCTAGTCATTACACTACCGAGGACAAGGAAATTCCAAGCAACTGAACATAAATATCTGAGAATCTTCAGATTTGCGCTAGTCTAAGCGATTCTGCCCCATCGTAGCGACTGCCTTTTCTCACATCTTTAGGTTGTAGGTCGGAAATTGCAGTATTGGAAATAAGTCATATACAAATTATTTCTTCTGTTTATTTCTTCTTAGATTATCAGATATTTATGTTCAGTTGCTTGGAATTTCTTTGTTCTGGGTATTTCTTTGTCCTAGCATTCTCGACCGGAAATCGGGAGTTGCGGATTCGATCTCCGCTCCAGGACGATCAAAATTTTCAAGTTTTCCGAACGGAGGGGTTTACATGGTGTACAGTGAAAATATAAAAGATTTAAATCCCTACCATGTATAATATTTCTTCAGGAAAATCGTTTCCCAATCCATCTGACAGAAGAAATAATTTTTATATGACATACGTTTGCCAATTTTTACACCACACAGCTTTGCCACTAGAGGGTTAACTTTTCATTTCTATTTATACCACACTTGGAACCTTGTCTTTGTTTCTAAGAACCGCACTTGAAAAATCCCCTTTGCCTTGGATATCCTCCCCGTTATGAGAAATGCTTTGTGCACAATTTATGATTTTTCGTTGCACACGTTTCATCCGCGAGTGGCCGAAAATGCGGAGGTCGTCCAGAAAGTAATACCTGTTTGCGCATAGAGGGCGCGCGAGGCGACGGCCGCCGCGCATTCAAGGTCGCCCATCCTCAGACAGACGTTGGCGACTGTGTTACCAGATTGGGCTACTTGTAGCAGATTGGGCTACTTTGAAAAGCAGTCTGCTACAGCTTGTTTTTTTTTTTTTTTGGTCTGCTACTCAGCTACTTTTGGGGCTACTTTTTTTCTCTGCCTGTTTTAAGAAATTTTCTTAGTAGAGATGGGTCCGGGTTCGAATCGGGCGGTCAGGCATGGATGTTGCGTTTGTCTTACGGCACTGACTCTCTTCCTTCCCTGGAACCAGTGGCCTTAAATTAGGGACGGAGGACTGCTTATAGCCTATCGAGTGCTCGCGGTGATCGTAAAACCTTAAAAAAAAATTGCGGCACTGGCTGTCTCTCTTCCCTAGAGCCAGTGACCCTAAATTAGGGATGGTTCGACCCGTTACGCAACAAACGGGCGATAAATTTCAATTTCTTGACCCCATAGTGACAGGAGATGAAACGTGGGCAGACATTTCACGCGGGAGAACAAGCGCCAGCCGCTTAAGTGGCACCATTCCCGGTCCCCGACGAAACCACGCAAGTGTAAGCAAACGCTTTCGGTAAAGAAGGTAATGGTTGCAGTGTTTTGGGATCGCAGAGGTCTCTTGCTGGTTGAATTCATGCTCCTAGTCATAACCATCAACGCCGACGCTTATTGTGGAACACATCAGAGGCTGCGTAGGGCCATCCAAAATATGCGGCGCCACATGCTGTCTAAGAATGTAATGTTTCTCCACGACAATGAGACCTCGCGTAGCACGTCAGACCCAACACCTGCTTTAGAGTTTCAAATGGGAGGTTCTGGATCATCCGCCCTACAGTCCGGATTTGGCTTCCAGTGATTACCATTTTTTACCAAATTGAAGAACTTTTTGGGAGGACGGCGCTTCGATAGTTACGATGATTTGAAAGACGGACCGCAACAGTGGTTGCAGGGACTGGCGGCAGAGGTATGTGATGAAGGTATTCAAAAACTGGTCACACGATATGACAAGTGCCTAAACACTGGCGGTGGTTATGTAGAAAAATGAGTGATTATATGTAGTATTAGTGAAAATACAAAAACTCCGACAACGTTGGTTTCTTTTGTTGTTGTTTTTCATAACGGGTATTACTTTCTGGAAAACCCTCGTCCCTTTTTTACGCTTTCCAACCGTAGGTTGGAAAAGGGTATATGCTCTTTGTCCGTCCGTCCGTCTGTCCGCACGATAACTGGCGTAAAAATGTGTCGATTTCGATGAAATTTTAGTATGTGGTAGGGGACCACCCTGGGACGAACCCTGTTGAAAATGGGACAAATGGGGTTAAAGGTCACAACGTAGGAGCGGGATCATTCCATTACCCTTAGCGTCATAACTTGTGACAATATGGTTCGATTTCAATGAAAGTTTACTATGTGGTAGGAGACCGCCTGGGGACGAACCCTATTCAAAATGGGTGAAGTGGGGTCAAAGGTCAGGACATAAGATCGGGATGCATTCCATTGCCCTTATGCGTCATAACGTGCGTAAAAATGCTTCGATTTCGATAAAATTTCAGTATGTAGTAGGGAACCACCTGGGGACGAACCCTATTAAAAATGGACGAAATGCGGTTACAGATCAGGACATAGGATTGCGATCCATTCCATTGTCCTTATCCCATATTATTAAGGTGGACGTCAAGAAATTTTGCTTACTTCCAATGGAAAAACTTTTGTACACATTTCCTTCACAATTAATGTGTTCCCAAGGATGAAAATTTGAACATCGATTAAAATAACTTCATATTATAACTTGGAAAACTTAATATTTTCTAAAACGTAACCATAATTATATTAAAAATCAATAACTTTTCCTTTGGTGGTGTTGAAACCAGAGAAGAGATGGCGCGACCTGTACTTTGATGACGTCAGTGGACAAAAAAATGTTGGATTGCATAATTACGGTTATGATTTAGAAAATATTAAGTATTCCAAGTTATGAAATGAAGCTTTTTTAATCGATGTTCAAATTTTCATCCTTGTAAACGCATTAATTGTCCAGAAAAAAGATGGCGCGACCTGTATTTTCATGACGTCAGTAGACAAACAAATGTTGAATTGCATAATTATGGTTATGTTTTAGAAAATATTAGGTATTCCAAGTTATGAAATTAAGCTATTTTAATCGATGTTCAAATTTTCATCCTTGTAAACGCATTAATTGTCCAGAAAAAAGATGGCGCGACCTGTATTTTCATGACGTCAGTAGACAAACAAATGTTGAATTGCATAATTACGGTTATGGTTTAGAAAATATTAAGTATTCCAAGTTATGAAATGAAGATATTTTAATCGATGTTCAAATTTTCATACTTGGGAACGCATTAATTGTGAAAAATGTGTACAAAAGTTTTTTCATTGGAAATATAGGAAGCAAAGTTACTTCACGTCCACCTTAAAGTAGCAATTCTTGTATATATGTATGTACATTTTATTTTGAAAACGGCTCTAAGAATTTTGATGAAAGTCGTTAACCTACCGTTTTCTGGTATTAGAAATCGATTTAGCTTGATCTCGACTTTAGAAGAATTCGTTTAGTGGGTTAAACAACCACCCCGAATTATAACGTTTTTAGTGATGGCGTTGTTCCATTAATGTTACCAATGTTTAGAAATCATAGACGTCACAACTCGCGTTTGAAAATGTTGGCGCGGTCACGCCATCTGTCTCTTTACGTCACGCGTTGTGTGTGGATCCTATAAAAGATTTATGACGTCACGCGTTGTGTGTGGATCCTATAAAAGATTTATGACGTCACGCGTTGTGTGTGGATCCTATAAAAGATTTATGACGTCACGCGTTGTGTGTGGATCCTATAAAAGATTTATGACGTCACCCTCTTGCGGCGGGCAGATGGTCGCGATTCCCCTTTGCCTCATTACGTCACGCGTTGTGTGCGTATGTCCGTCAGCACGATAACTCACGTAACAACGTACCGTTGGATTTCGATGAAATTTTAGTATCTGGTAGGGGATCACCTGGGAAGGAACCCTATTTAAAGTTAACAAAATGGGGTCAAATGTCAGTGCATAGGAGAGGGATCCATTCCACTGCTGTTATGCGCCATAACTAACGTAAAAAAGGTTCGATTTCGATGAAATGTTAGTATGTGGTAGGGGACCATCTGGCAACAAACCTTATTGAAAATGGGCGAAATGGGGTCAAAGGTTAGAACACAGGAGCGGGATCTATTCCATAGCCATTATGCATCATAACTTACGTAAAAATGCTTCGATTGCGACAAAACTTTATCATGTTATTTCGGAGGTATACCAAGCCGGTTCTGTTAAATATCATCGAAATGGGATCAAAGGTCAGGGCACATGACCGAGATTTATTCCACAGACATTATTCTCATAACTTGAGTGATAACTTGAGTAATGATTTCTGTAATGTTGGAAATCGTATTATAATCAATGCATTGCATGATTTTACTAACTTGTTCTATTTGTGAGGGTTTTACCGTTTTTGGAGATATCCAGCTGATTTAATTTTTCTTCTTGCAATCGGTTCAGTACACTTTGAAGAAAACTGCTTACATTGCAAATTTTTAATTACAGATTTTTTTTTTCACTTCATTTATTACATTTTAGTTTATGAAAGAAATACGGGATTACACCATATAATACAAATTTTGAAGATGACAATCCGATTTTTGGTGTAAATGTGACAAGGATAGTAAGTCAGATAATATCCGAAAACTTGTAAATTTCGTCGTCTGGGTGGTATAGTGGTTAGCATACCCGGGCACTATTTGGGAGACGCAGGTTCGAGTCCCGCTCCAGGACGATGAAGTTTTCATTCAAGTTTTCGGATGTCATCTGACTTACCATCCTTGTCACATTTACACTAAAAATCGGGTTGTCATCTTCAAAATTCACATTTCAGTTGTTACAGTAATAATACACAATAGCATGTTACAGATATAATGTGGTAACAACATGGAATCAGGAGGGGGAAAGGCCAAATTGGCCTGACTTAGCACTCTTCTCCCAAAATAACAAGAGTACTCTTAAGAGAACAAAAAGTCAAACTGGCATGCTACTGAAGGGCGGATGAAAGTGTAACAACAATGTTCCGCAATATAATTACACTATGTGGCATTAGCTAATAAATAACACGGTTTTTTTTTTTTTTTGGTTTTTTTTTAATAACGCAATATTGTTAAGGGATGTAAGATCACTAGGCAGCGAATTCCACAATGTAGGACTAGCGTAATTAATATGAGATCTAAAACGCGCTGCTACTGGAAACATAGGAATTAAAAAGTTTTTTTTATTTCTTGTATAATGAGAATGACTGTGTGTGTTAAATACGATTAAGTCCGGATATAAATTATTTTTAGTTCTCTTGATCATTAATTTTTCTATATTATAGTCATATAATAGCTGTATTGATAAGATGTGAAAATCATTGGATTTAGGCCTAGAATTAAAAAGGGTGCTGGAGTAATGATTATTTAATAATAATGTAAGTTCTAAAAGTCTAATAAATGTATTCTGAAGCATCTGTAATCTATTTATATCATATTTAGTTGTCTTACCCCAAAGTGAAATGAAATAATTAAGAAGAGTCTGAATTAGTGTATAGTATAAAAGAATCATCAGTTGAGGTGTCAGATTATTCAAGGCACTGTTAATGGCTCCGATGTTCCTAGCGATCTTATTGGAAAGGTAATTTATGTGACTATTCGATTTTAGGTCATGTTGACCCCAGATAATTATGACTCTGAACAACTTCGATAGGTATCCCATTAAGGGATATTTTTTAGTATGGGGGTGAAGAACTCAATTTGTTAGAAAAGTTCATAATTTTAGTTTTACTAAAATTAATAGCAAGGTCATCCATAGTCAACCAGTCAGTCATTAACATGAAAAGGCTTTCTAATTGTGTTATAAATACATCGATATTATTTCCATGTATTAATAATGTTGCATCGTCAGCATAAAGAATTAAGTCAGAATTATGTAAATAAGTAAAAATATCGTTAATATAAATATTAAAAAGGAAAGGAGCTAGTATCGAAAATGCCAATATCGAGAGTATTAAACAATGTAGATTTTATCTACAAGGTGTAGATGCATTCTCTTTTTCTCTGAATTTTTCTTCCAAAAATCTGCTGTGAATCTCTGTTCTTTGGTGTCTGAAAGGATCTAAACGACGTGCACGTCACACTCGAGAATTTGGTGTCATATTTTTTGTTTACCGCCACTCTCTAAACGCGAAAGCCTAGAAACGGTCGCATTTCTTTAATTCAGAATTACTGGTCCAGGGGCGTAAAGTTAAGCACGACAGCGATGCCAAAACACGGATTTGAATCACAAAAAGCTAGTGTCATAACAGCTTGGTATAAATGGTCAACCTGAGATCCAAAAGTTCATGTGTCACTAAAAAATAGAAAAGAAGAAAGTCTGTTAGTTTCTTGTAAAAGAATGTTTTTCATTGTTATTGGCTTCAAATCACATATAGACATCTTCATCCGTTTTCTTTTTAAAACTTTTAAAGAAATTTCCTGAATAAAACAACTCAAATTTTCACTTCGAATCTAGGATTTTTACGACAGCCAGCCACTGACGAAAATACATTTTCTTTTGGCATGGTACATAAAAATGAAAGTTCATTTCTCTAAGTTACTTCGTCTCCGCAAATTTCATTATATATGCTTCCTCTTCAGTGAATCAGCTTTCCATTTGCAGCTTTTGCTCAGTAATCTATGTGTAACATCCCAGAAAGATGAGCAACGCAAAAATATCCAGGTTTTCTCGACTGTCTTTCAAGATTACGGTCATGTGAAAGGAAGGAGTGTCGAAAGTGAAGCATTAAAAGTAACAGGATTACCTCGCTGATCTGCAGTGCTCATTTCTCGACGGAAATTAAAGAGATGAAAAAGTGGAAAAGCGCGAAAATCCTTTATTAAACTGACAGTGGATGAAAGAGGAGGAAATAAGAGTTATTCACACATACACGCAGCAAAACCGACATCTCAAATGAAAATCAGAGTTCGAACCGGTGCAGCATACTAAAATGACACGGTTGACGAAGTGAAACTTCCAACGTAGGCAGAAAAGTGCTGCAAAGCTTCTGGAAGACACAGACAAACAAAGAACAAACAAAGAGCAAACTCACCCATGGGATTGCTGTACGTGAGAAGCTACATCTGAAAAAACACGAATGTGAGTTAACATCACAAATGCACTTTGTTGTTCACATATCAGATGTTATATAGTGTCCTATCGACAACTACACTCGGTAGACAAAATATTAGAGATAAGGGTGCTGGGAAGTTGACATAATAGATCCAAACCGAACTCCGGCGATAAATAGGAACTCAGTAGACAAAACATTAGAGATAGGGGTGACGGACAGTTGACATGGGCATCCCTCGCACAGAGTGGAACAGACTCAAACCTAACTCAGGATAAATAGGAACTCAGTAGCCAAAACATTAGAGATAGGGGTGATGGAAAATTGACATGGGCATCCCCCGTGCAGAGTGGAACATACCCAAACCGAATTCAGGGGATGAGTAGGAACTCAGTAGACAAAACATTAGAGGTAGGGGTCACTATAAAGTAATTCTACGATGCTGTCACACGTACGGTCGTTCACGAACGTAATTTCCAATTGCAAGTCAAGATTTTTTTTTTTGATTGGAGGTTTATCCACCACCGTGAGCAACTCAATGGGCTATAAGCAGTCGCCCGTCCGTACTTTAGGGTCACTGGTTCCAAGGAAGGGATAGAGCCAGTGCCATAAGACAAACACAACATCCATGCCTCACGGTATTCGAACCCGGACCCCTTTCGGACGAATGATCAGAGGCCATCGCTTAGAACACTGCGCCACCGGGGCGGCAAGTCAAGATTAAAACACTTTATTTACAACTAAAAATTAATATTTACAAGCGAGATCTTCCGGGGCTGAACATAGCATCCATCATCAGGATCAAGCGCCACGAAACACAGGAGCAGACATTATATATTGTCAACACGACCCACAATTCACTCGGTCTTCTCAATCACCGGTGATGCCATCAACAAATCGTTAAAGTCCAAAAATCAAGTCTTCATTTGTTATCAGATATATTCCTCTTCTTCAGAGTTGTGTACAGAGGGGGCAACCATCCTTCTCCACTGTTTTGGAACAAATGTCGGGAGTTCAATGCTACAGCATGTTTCTCCATATGCAATAATGAAGAGGCTTTCCGTAAGGAAGACAGTACGTTTATTAACATTTGAGTTAAGTACCCTAACATTTGTCCAATCTGGGGAGTAACCTCCCTGGTTAACAGCATTAGTGAAAGCTGTGGATACTGTTCCAGAACGAAGAGCGTATTTATGTTTTAAATACGCTCTTCGTTCTGGATTATGTTTTAAATACGCTCTTCGTTCTGGATTATGTTTTAAATACGCTCTTCGTTCTAGAATAGTTTCCACAGCTTTCACTAATGCTGTTAACCAGGGAGGTTACTCCCCAGATTGGACAAATGTTAGGGTACTTAACTCAAATGTTAATAAACGTACTTGATGTCCGCTGTGGGCTGTCGTTCCTTAAGGTCCGCTGAGGGCTGCCGGAGTGTTGGTCATCATACACATTCTTTCTGTGTTGGAGAACGTTTCCGGTGCGAAATGTGTCTCATATAAATTCATGTTTTTCTTAGCGCACAAGTCTGCAACCAGAGTGCGTAATCTCACGATTCCGTTTACAGCAATATCTGAGGGATTAAAAACCCGATTGAAAAACTTCTTTCTTCCGTCAGATACTATTGTTTTCCTTACCAGTTCCATTGACTTTGAATAGCTTTGATAAATTTAATATGCGTCAGAACAGATTCAAAAGACGTGCTTATTACACCGAAAATTTGGTGTCATCTTTCTTGTTCATATTAGTATTGCCACGAGCAAATGAAGGGAGGATTTGATAATTGTTTTGCTGTTTATGTTACTAAGTAGGGGGTTCCAACACGAAAATTAAGGTCTAAAGCGCTCTTTGTGCTGTCCTCAAAGGAGGAGGGTTGCATGAATTCCTTTACAGTCGGTAGTAAAAAAAAACGTTAAGAATTATTTCTTTCGGTGTTTCATAAATACAATAAAGTTGCTATCAAACTTGCCCCAGCAAAAATAATACCCGTCCACCCTTGAATCGAAAGCTAGCGACGTCCCTGATGCATCATCGCACGGGACACTTGAAACTTGCGCATCAAAAGAACCGGAAGATGTGATAAGTATCAACATTACTCGTAGATGTGCGATATATGGTGTTACTTTAAGCTGACAAGAAGTCCCGAATTCTTGAGCACAGTCCTCGTATTTAGTTTACTGTCCCGAAAAACGTCTGATGCATTTGGGGACGCAAGTTTGTCCCCGAATTTTAATGTTTGTCCTCAACTGTCCTCGAATTTATACTTTCTCATTAACTCGTTATATTTCTAATGAAAAATGTTCTTAAAAATAGTTTTCGCTGTACTAATTTTCCAACATGCTTCTTGTGGAAACAAATTTTGACTGTTTTTCCCCTTTTTCCCAGTTTAATGACTACCATGAGCAACTCTAAAGCCTATTAGCAGTCACGTCTCCCTAATTTAGAAACATTCGTTCTAGGGAAGAGAGAGAGAAAGTGCTGTAAGACTAAGACATCACCCATGCCTCATTCGGGATTTGAATAGGTACCAACTTATACGAATGATCAGAGGACAGCACTGATGCACTGTTCTGGCCAAATTCCGACTATATTTGTTCTGAGTTCCTCCAAAAACTTTGGCAAAATGTAAAATTCGCCATGCAATTCGTTCCTTAGTGTGCAGCTTGATTTTATTTCAGCATGTATACCTAAGGCAAAGCCTTTCACTTTCGCTAATATGTTCTTGGCATGATAGCTCGGCTTTATCAGTACAAATTACCAACATTCTACAAAATATATCCTTTTAAGACAAAAATTTTCATATGTAATATCATACTTATTGAAACAATACAGTTTTTTGGCATAAAGGTTTGCATGTTGATTTTGAGTATGTATATGTCCTCAAATGATCTGCCGATTTGGGGACACCAAGCACGTCCTTTTGTCCTCAAATCAGTGTCCCAATATTTGGTCACCTTATGTTACTTACTGACCGACAGCAAAGAAGAAATGCCATAATTTAAAACCAAAATGTATGTAACACCCCATGTTTTGCGGTTGTAGGAATTTTAATGCTTCTGTCAAATAATATTTCCCAAGTAAAACTCCAATAATTTATAAATGTAAACAAAAATCTAACAGATGGCTGGGTATCTGATAACTCTCTCCTCCTTTTCCCACTGATCCATGAATACTTTTGCCACCGCTTTAACTGTTCTCCTATTAGACTTACCCCTTTCTCTCCGCTCCTTACCGGGCTCTCTCAACTCTCCACTCACCTTCATGCCCCTTTCTTGTCTCTTCCTCAGAAGCTTTCTCTTCTCTTTCCTCTCTGAATCAGCTTTTCGCTCCTTGCCTCTTTTTTTTATCAAACTTTGGGCCCCTTTCTCCTCCACTTCTTGTTGCGGCCTTTAATGCCTTCCTTCCCTGAGTTCCCGTTCCCCCGATTTCTATGTCGCGTATATTCGTCTTCTCTCTAAGAAGGAGTCTTTCTTGATGTATCCAACTGGCGACTAATAAGTATCCTCGACGTTGACTACAAACTTTACACTAAATTGCTTGCACTTCGTATCAACGTTGTTCTTCCGTACCAGAATCATTCAGATCAGTCATATACGATCCTATGTCGTTCAATTCATAATTCCATTCATCTCATACAAAATCTCACCAGACTTGCTACTCAGCGTGTCGAACCCCCAATGCTGGTCAGGCGTTCGACCGCGTAGTTGATTCGGACCTTTATAGTACTTTTTTTTGCCTTCGGTTTGCCTCCTTTCTTCTCCTCTATCCTGCCCAATCTGTACATATATTCCTCTGTACACTTTCGCGTTGCTGACAGGGACAGCCCACTTTTAGCCGAAATTTGACAGGGGTGCACACCTCCCAGTCTGCTTTTCTCTTTGACCTGTCTTTGGGCTCGACTCACTCCTGTTCCGTATTCCATTGTTCCTGAAATCCGTTGTTATTCCTTGGTGTTATCGGCTTGCGCCGATGACCTGACCGTTTTCCTTCATTCTGACGAAGATTCTGATACTCTTGCTTCCTTGTATTTCCTATATCCGACGCTTCTGGTGCACCGCTGAATCGGGCTTCGTACTCTGGGTTGTGATGCTGTGCATGGTGTTCACGCCCGGGACTTCCACTTGGTCCAACTCAGTCCAGAAATTCATTCGTATCTCCTTCGGACATTCCTCTCTCCTCACTCATTCTTTGTGGATCCATCTTCGTAAATTCCGTCTTTAGCACTCCCGTTGGTCTCCTGCTAAGTCCTACACTTCGATGTGGAGCAGAGCTCACATCGTTGTCACTTTTCTTCTTTTTCTCCTTACTTACGTTTGAACTTCTCAGGTTGCATCCTCTTCCTTTCTCACTGCTGTTACCGCTGCCTTTGTGTCCTTCCTTTGGCAACAAACCCTTTGAGTGTCATTCCAGGTGCTAACACTGCCAGTGTCTTTCGGGGGAACAAACCTCCTGAATATCGGCCTAGGTCGTTCAAATCATCGGCCTAGGTCGTTCAAATCATCGGCCTAGGGCGTGTATTCGAGGCTAGCTTGACTAACTGCGAAGCCCATGGAATGCACAAATAAAAGTCATAGATATGTACAAATAAAAGTGAGTTATCAACGGTATTAAGATATATCGATGTTTTCGCTGCGAAAAAAACACATTTGCGGATTCCCTTCTTTTGACTAAGAGAATCAGTCTGGCGAACAAATGCTAACGGTACTTCTAGTGGAGTGATGGTGTCGTCGTGACGCAACCACCTCTACCAATCTTCGCTGTGTGATTCGAAGACTTTCGATACGATCGCTGGTTATCGCATTGCTCAAAGTAGGCTGATATACGCCTGTATCATATAGCGGCTCTTCGTTTTTCCTAGTATTTCATATCGACACTTTTTTGTACCGGGAATTTACAAATCGGTATTAATTTCATTAGTGGGAACTGCAGAAATGAATTTTTGTCATTAACTTACGAGCTCGCATTTGTAAACATAGAAAGCACATGTGCCTCTATCGCGCCCTTGAGAAATAGCTGAGTGAGAAACGTTAAGGCTAGGAGAGTAGTGTACACTTCAGCTTTACGTTCAATCCTTCAAAGGATGAAAATGAACCTACCCATATAGAGTATTATCACATCTTGCCCAAGCCCCAGACCATCCCACTAGAAATGTCGATAATTTTTATTGTACTGTTAATCTAATATACAGTATTCAATTTGAATAGCTTCCTCACAGAATGAAGATTTAGGATTAATAAATTAAACAGAAATTTCAGTTGCAGCAAATAGTATACTCCACTTCGGACTTTCTTTTTCTTTTTTTGAGGATTGTGAGATTGCTATTAATTTATGACTGAACATTCATTCTGATTTTGAATATTCTAATTGGCCGAGTTTCTTCTTCATGAAAGTCCCTGTTGGATTGGGGGGCAGTCTTTTCGGCTCGGGACTTTTCGCAATTTAATTTCGCACTTCAGTTCTAACTGAAATTATTTTGGTTTTGGAAAAACACACGTACAGCTTTATGTATCTGCGGTTCTGTTTGGTCAGGGTATGAAATGCCACAGAATCTGAACCAGACATTTTAGTTCTTGTCTGAGCATTAAAAATATCCCCTAAATTTCGTGTTGATGAAGCGTCTTTCTCCATGAAGCTTCACTTCCCTTTTCCTTTTCTGGCCTCCCTCGCGCTTCCGCACTTTGGAGTAATAGATCAAAAATATGTTGACCTTCAAAATTTCAATTCACCGAAAGAATTTTCTATTACTTCCAACTGCAAAAGCCCCACGCGTAAAGGTAATTATTTAGCAGCCACCGTGCTACTTCCGGTTACGGGTTGTTGTTGTTTTTTTAGTAAACGGCTGCAGCAATTTTCACTGACCAGAGGTATAGCCACTATACCTGAGGCTAGCATCAGTGACTTCAGAATCATTTAAAATACGTCACGAACTATTCCCTTGTAAAGCAGATTTTTTTTATTGGAGGTTTAACGACCCCCGTGAGCAACTCAATGGGCTATAAGCAGCCGCCCGTCCCTAATTTTGGGTCGGCCGCCCCGGTGGCGCAGTGGTCTAAGGCGTTGGCCTCTGATCGTTCGTCCGTAAGGGGTCCGGGTTCGAATCCCGGTCAGGCATGGATGTTGTGTTTGTTTTACGGCACTGGTTCTCTCCCTTCCCTGGAACCAGTGACCCTAAATTAGGGACGGGCGACTGCTTATAGCCCATTGAGTTGCTCACGGTGGTCGTTAAACCTCCAATCTAAAAAAAAAAAAAAAAATTGGGGGTCACTTGTTCCAGGGAAGGGAGAGAACTAGTGCCGTGAGATAAACATAACATTCAGCTTTATTCCCGTTTATTGCTTATGCAGACTATCTCTCAGCTCATGCCGTATTTCTCAGTTATCCGTAATTTTCTTTGGGTCTGTTGAACAGAAATATCTTGACACCGACGGCCCAACGTCAAAGTTTTGCGACGGTCCACCGGACATTTCCACGATGATTTCTATAGTCAGTCCGGCCCTGGGGTGTATCTAAGTTCCCACATTTTGTTAAAACGACTGCCTTTAATGAGGATGGAGCAGACACGTGACTCCCAGCATGGCAACGAGCCTTAGTAAGGTAAGTGAAGGACAACCAGCCTTGTTGAAATGATGGCGTCTTACATTGAAACTTTTAACTTCCGAGTACAAAATGCGATATTTGGAAAAAATTAAAGAGATTGAAGGAAAAGATCCTTATGTGCTGAATGCAAGTATCTTCGAAGGTGATGCGAAAAGTTTTCCGAAAGTGCAAATAGTAATAATTTTCGATTACTTCGGCTTTGGTTGAAGTGCTTTTACCACAGAACAGTTCAGGGCATATAAAAGTTTCGAAGCTTGTAACAACTTCTCGTCGTCGGTATTCTTTTACTGGGTATTTTAGTACGATCACAAATTCGTGAGTAATCAGTAATTTATGGAGAAAATAGATACGCAGCCTTAATAAGTAAGGTTCTTTCCTTCCCAGGCGCGGAGACCTGAGTAAAAAAACATAGGCTTTCTTTCTTTCCAAGAATCGCTGACTTTAGATAAAACTCACCCTTGAAAGGTTCTATGCCTTTTTGAGAGTTTAACTCGTCAACAAAAAGTGTCTTTCTAAGCTCTGGAAAGCGATTTCTAAGCCTTAGAAAATAAGCAAAAAAGGGTATTTTTCGTAAAATTGTGGTGAAAAAAACGAAATAATTTTACTGGGATTTGTGCCCTATTCTCTATTTATCCGTAAATAAATTTAGCAGCATAACACCCGTCTGTAAAAAGATGAAGACACCAAAAATGATTTTATTTGAACAATAATTTAAGCAATTTTTGCATTTTTCTGCAAAAGTGTTGTTCGCAGCTCCAGGTAAAAATCCAGGTGTAATAAAAATAAAATCAACGGCAGTTGGGGGAGGAAATATCGTATAGAACAAAGTAGTAAGCTAAAAACCTCAACACTGACAACCAAATAACCTTAAAAGTGAAAAGCCGAAAACTCGCAAAAAAGAAAGTGAGTCATGGGGGCGGTGTACTCGAGATCTAAAAAATACAGAAGAGCGAGAGATTTGATTCTGACTAAAAGTCAGGTTTGCTAATAAATTAACTTTTAACCCTTATCAAAAGTTTCAACACCGTCTAGATCAATCAGGAACCTTCTGAAAAGAAGTCCCTGGGGAAAAAAATACCACGTGCACAGAAGTGCCGAGTGGGGACGGATAAGCGTTAATTTAAGAAATATTTTCACTAAGAGACAAACTCTAAAAGTGTTCTATAAGAAAAGAGTCAGTAGCAATAAAACCTACGCAAAAGAACAGCCAAAACCTTTTAAATTCAACTTGAAAACTTTGAATCAACGAATGAAACGCCTGGCCCAATAAGTGCAAGCTTTGTACTCCAATAGCGTTTGAACAAGTAAAAGATAGATTCTCTGCTTTACCCGAAATCACATATTTCTGGACAAAACTAACATTTAAAAGGTTCTCTGCCTTTGAAGAGTCTAACTCTTCAATAAAAAGTGTTTTCTAAGCCCCGGGAAGCGATCTCTCTTCGTTTGGCATATAAGCGAATTTTTTCGGTACTGCCTTTAGGGCAGCAGCTAGTAGCCTGAAAAAGACTTATGGTCTCGATTTCCTCTATTACCGCAATTCATAAAAGCACAAAATCTAAGCATTTTGGCTCCAAATTTTATAAACACCGATCGCTAATGATTGCACTTTAGACACTAAGTGCAATACAGCCAGCTATGCTTGTTCTTCAGGAACTTGCTGGGACTGTTGCCACTTCACTGAAACTTCTCGATGACGTCACGTGCTACATCCTCATACGTTTTCTAAGCACCTGTGAGGCACTGAGAGAGAAACGTGCATCCAATAACTCGATCTAGGATGTTCCTTCAGTTTGTTTTGAATACACTTGATAACAACCTAAAGTTCTTTGTAGTAAACCATGTCCCAAACAACTGAGGTCACAGTTGGGAGGAGACATTGTACGAGCTAGTTTTGAGTTTTCATTCATTTAGGTATCTGATATTTAGTAGAAATTTACAAGAGCAGGTGAAAATGTTCCTGTGGCAATCAGATTTAGTGGATTTCTCTAATCAATAAATGTGAACTTAAATGTTTGCATTGCTTTCCTTAAACGTTTTTGATAAGTTTTTGTAAATGAAGCATAGTTGTAAAACAGCAGCCCTCTCCTAATATATATTTCTTATTCAGATGAGACGCTTCATGTCATTTTTTTTTCTCTGAACGATAATTTCTGAAACTGGAGTGAGAGCCTTGAGCCGGATCGAGTAACTGGAGTGAGAGTCCTGAGCCGGAGGGACAACAAGAAAACATTCTTGGGGAAGGTTCTAGGGACCTTAAAACTGCTCAAGTTATTTCAAAACATGTTCAAGTGAATGGAGTTTCTGTGACACTCTTCAGAGAAACGCTCTTCAAAACTTTTTTATTATTATTATTTTTTTATTTTTTTTATTGGATTTTTAACGACTACCGTGAGCAACTCAATGGGCTATAAGCAGTCGCCCGTCCCTAATTTATGGTCACTGGTTCCAGGGAAGGGAGAGAGCCAGTGCCGTAAGACAGACACACACAGCCGCCCCGGTGGCGCAGTGGTCTAAGCGATGGCCTCTGATCATTCGTCCGAACGGGGTGCGGGTTCGAATCCCGGTCAGGCATGGATGTTGTGTTTGTCTTACGGCGCTGGCTCTCTCCCTTCCCTGGAACCAATGACCCTAAATTAGGGACGGGTGACTGCTTATAGCCCATTGAGTTGCTCACGGTGGTCGTTAAACCTCCAATAAAAAAAATAAGACAGACACAACATCCATGCCTCACCGGGATTTGAACCCGGACCCCGTTCGGACGAATGATCAGAGGCCATCGCTTAGACCACTGCGCCACCTTCAAAACTGGAGCAGGGGATTTTCTTTAAAAAATTTCTAAAAACTGGACATTGTGTCTATATATATATATTGGAGGTTTCACGACCACCGTCAGCAACTCAGTGGGCGATAAGCAGTAGAATAAAGTGACCAGATATTAGAACACTGATTTGAGGACAAAAGGCCGTGGCGTCCCCAAATCGGCAGTTCATTTGGGGACACGTACGTATTCAATATAAATATGCAAATCTTTTTGTCACGAAACTGCATTGGCCGCCCCGGTGGCGCAGTGGTCTAAGCGATGTTCTCTGATCATTCGTCTGAAAGGGTTCCGGGTTCGGATCCCGGTGAGGCATGGATGTTGTGTTTGTCTTACGGCATTTCTAAAAACTCTCTCCCTTCCCTGGAACCAGTGACCCTAAATTAGGGACGGGCGACTGCTTATAGCCCATTGAGTTGCTCACGGTGGTCATTAAACCTTCAATAAAAAAAAACTGCATTGCTTCAATAAGTGTGATTTGCATATGAAAATTTGTGTCTTAAAAGGATATATCTTGTAGAATGTTTGTAATTTTTATTGACAAAGTAGAACTATAATGACGAAAACATATTAGCAAAAGTAAAATGCTTTACCTAAGGTATATGTGCCAAATTAAAATCAAGCTGCACACCAAAGTAATTGCATGGCGAATTTTTCATTTTGCCAAAGTTCTTCGAGGAACTCAAAACAAGTGCAGACGAAATTTGGCCTTGCCAATGGTGCAGTGTCTTAGTGCTGATAACTGACAATGATTCGTACTAGTTGGCACGGGTTCGAGTCCCGAATGAGACATGGATGGTGTGTTTGTCTTACAGCACTTGCTCTCTCCATTCCCTAGAACGAATGTCTCTAAATTAAAGACCTGTGACTGCTTATAGTCGTTAAATTCGGAAAGAAGAAAAACAAAAATAGGCAAAATTTGTTTTCAGAAGAAGCATGTAGGAAAACTAGTACAATAAAAACTACTTTTAAGAACATTTTTCATTAGAAATCTAACAAGCTAATGAGGAGTGTAAATTCGAGGACAATTGAGGACAAACATCAAAATTTCAGGACAATTTGCGTCCCCAAAGGCATCAGGCGTTTTTGGGGACAGTAAACTAAATTCGAGGACTATCCTCAAGTATTGGGGACTTCTGGTCAGCTTACAGTAGAACGTCTTTAAGATAGGGCATGGCTTTCTGCGATTAATCGTATAAAGTCTTAATCGTATAATGTATTATACGATTAATCGCAGAAAGCCATGGATAAGGCCACTGGTTCCAGGGAAGGAAAAGAACCAGCGCCGTAAGACAAACACAACATCCATGTCTTACTGGGATTCGAATCCGGACCCATCTCGGTCGAATGGTCAGCAGCCATCGTTTAGACCATTGCGTCACCGGGGTGGGAGATATACATACTGTATATTCACGACTTCAGAGAAAATGTACTACTGCGTAATATCATCTCTCATCGATGGCCTGGGTAAATGACTGGTAAATGAAGATTATAACACTCATAAGGGTTTAGAAAAAGCTCATTTGGTGGAACCACTGAAAATATTTTGTGGACTTTAAAAGTGTCTAAAAATGCGACTAAAAAACGAAAACGCCCGAGTCAAAATGTTGAAATTCTCTCTCTCGACACAGACTGTTTGAAAGTGTGATGTGGTTCCCTGCTAACTGAAATGAACCTACCTTTGTCTTGTTCATAATTCCGATGAAAAACAACTCTACCATTCCAGGCTTTGCGCGAGCAGAAACAGCTTTTTCCTTCTCCCTTCTCCAATTTGCCACGTGCTTACGTAAGCCAATCACGGAACGTCAAACAACCCTCCGAAGAGTTTCTTTGCGGGTTCTGTGGAACGATTTACGATAGTCTGCGAACGTGCATGTGCGAACGGAAGTTTTGTAAATTCTAATGTTTCGTTGTTTACACTTATTTATTTCATGATGGAGCCTGATGATGTTGTTGATATACAGACGTATTTACCAGGTTATGACAATGTTAAAGAATACGCTCAGGTAATCATGATATATTTTTAATAAAATTTATTGCTAAGAAGTAAGTGCACGAAGATGAATACTTACCGGTACTTTCCGAGCTCTGTATCCAAGATTTAGCCATTCTAATTGCATGTTGATTCTTGAATATTTTAAGCAATAACTGTTTTATCCACAGACAAATGTTTTCAAATTCTATTTTGATGGTACGTTTGCGATCTCAGTAGCAAGAAACTTTTCCAATGCGATCGCAATCGTACTATCAAAAAAGAATTCAAGAACACTTGTAGGTAACTTTTTTCCCTCTTCTTATGTCTCATCTTATTTGAATGTTGCAGTTGAACTCATATATAACGAATTTGAAGGGAGAGTCGAAAACTTTCGTTATTTACGAACTTCATTATAACAGGACATAAAAGAAAATGTTTTGGTATAGTACATTATGTCGGGTTAAAACTAGTCTTATCATTTCACATTGTCAGGCTAAAAGTACCCTATTTATCAATTGATCGAAGGTAAATAATACTTGCTAATTGAAAACTATAGTTAGCAAAACAATAATAGTGAGATCTGCAATAAGCAAAACATTTAGCGAATGTAAAAATTAAAGTTAAGCGATGACTTCTGATCATTCGTCCGAAAAAGGTCTGGGTTCGAATCCCAGCGAGGCATGGGTGTTGTGTTTGTCTTACGGCACTGGCTCTCTCTCCCTTCCCTGGAACCAGCTACCCTAAACCAGGGACTAGCGACTGCTTATAGCCCATTGAGTTGATCACGGTGGTTGTTAAATCCCCAATCATAAAAATGAAAATAACTGCCACATTTTTTTTAATTTCTTCCGATATATGTGCCAATTGCTTGATTTGTGCTTATAGTGATCAGTGTTTTTAACTACTTTTCAACACTCTCTGATGCTGTGATTAAAATGTTTCTTGGTACAAAATAAACTTAAGATTTTCTAAAGAAAGATTTAGTTAGGGGAGGAAAAAAAGACAACATTTGCCCAAGAGATGTATGTATAGCTAGCGTGGAGGGGAGGGGAGGGGATTAAGCGAGAGGTAAAAACGCAACTGAAACATCCTTATTTTCATGCAACCTGATCTATCTGCATTGCTCCAAATGGTCCGGTATACACCAATATGTCATACCTGCACTTCTTTTATCCTAGTATTTCATACTGGCATTTTTTAACCTGGAGTTTATATACTAGCACTAATTTTAGTATTGGGAACTGCAGAAATGATTTTTTTTTTTTTTTTTTTTGTTCCTGAATCACGAGTGTGCAACCATAGAAACCTTGTGGTCCTCATGTGCTTTGAGAAATAGTTATGTGGGAACTGCAAAGGGTAGGGGATGGTGTATACTTTTGAAGAAGAGTGGTGTGGTTGCTATTATTAAGACTGAATATTCATTCTGATTGTGGAGGTTCTAATTGTCCGACTTTGTACTTCATGAAAGTCTCTATTGGAAGGGGACTACCTTCTCGGCTCAGGGACCCTAAAGTTCTGGGTTTAAGTCCAGCTGAATCACTAATGATTAGCCGAGGTTCAGAAGTCTTGTTTATCTGTTGGTCTCGCGATATAAACTCCTTGTTATAAACAAGTCTAACCCCAGTCTTCAGTGTAGCATAAGTAGTGCCTGCTGGGGTCCACAAACCAACTGCAATTGACTGCTGTTGTTTCAAACTTATAGGGCAATAACATTCCACGGAATAGTTAATTACGTTTTCAAACAAAGAATTTTCCTTCTGGGGATTTTTTTTTTTTTTTTTTTTTTTACTTTTTCAGTTTTGGAGATTTCCTGTGAAAGGTATTTTTTTCTGGGGTTTTTTGTAGCTAAGTATGAGCATACCAGCACTTCAAAATTCCCATTTCAATCACTGCCTATCTGTAAGAAGCTTGAGTTGTTGTCAGCAATAGGTAATTAATTGTTTTCTAGTGAAAAACTAGGTGAATGCAACTTATTTTGTTTGTTGATAAAAGTGCTGAACTTCGATATATGTGGTTTCCCCCAAAATAGTTTGCAGCATGTGATTAAAATAACAAGGGAAAACATGGCTAGCCTTCCAATTAGCAGCGCAACTAGTACACTATCTCCCAACAAGTAATTGGACACCCCTGCAATCGACGATATCTGCGGTCCTGATACACGTCACGGCCGCCGCCGTTAAATATCGTGTGGGAAACAACAACACAACCAGTTGCATGCAAGCTGCCACGAAGTTCGGAGCTCTCTGATTTCGAGAAAGGTGTAATCGTCAGGTATCACAGAAATGGCCGATCCATACGTGAGATGTCCAGCGAGTTGAAGTACCCAAAATCGACAGTGGCCTACGTGGTTGGCAAGTGGAAGATGAGAGGTGACTGTCGGAATGTGCCCTGACCCGGAAGACCCACAAAACTGGGAGTTAGAGACCGACGGGTGCTGGCCAGAGAAATTCGGAAGAATCGCACCAAATCGATAGGCCACATCCGCGAGGAGTTTCAACAGGCATCCGGGAGTGTTCTTTTGCTGAATACCATCTGTAAGGAAGCCCATCTGCTCGGTTATCATGGACGTGCTGCCGCCCACAAGCCTTTGATCACCAAGTCCAATAGCGCTGCTCGGCTAACGTGGTGCACAGAACATCGACAATGGACCGTTGAACAGTGGAAACAGGTTCCCTGGAGTGACAAATCAAGGTTCGCCCTCTACCGTTCGGATGGCAGGGTCTGGGTTTTCTGTCTGCCTGGAGAACACCTCCTGCCGGAATGTATTGTGCCAACTGTGAAGTTCGGCGGCAGTGGAATTATTTTATGGGGGTGTTTCTCCTGGTATGGCACGGAACCCTTGGTCGCAATTCCTGGTAGACTCAACGCCGAGACCTACTGCACCATTTTGGATGACCATACACTTCCTATGTTGTGGCAGTTTTACGGGGTGGGCCCATGTTACTTACAGGATGACAATGCCACCTGTCATGTTGCGAGGTCCACCATGGCTAGGTATGGTGACAATCGTGTTAATCGAATGGACTGGCCTATGCAGAGCCCGGACCTTAACCCTATCGAGCACCTCTGGGACGAGTTGGAGCGTCGACTTAAGGGGTGCCCCCACCATCCGAAATCAGTGAAGGAACTGACCTGTCTTCTCCAAGCCGAGTGGAAGAAAATACCGCTAGCCGTCGCACAACGCCTGGTTGAGAGTATGCCCCGGAGGGTCGCAGCTGTAATCATCGCTCGTGGAGGCTCCACCAACTATTGAAGGTGAATAAACTTCGTTTTCCTTTGCTATCACAGGTGTCCAATTACTTGTTGGTAGATAGTGTAGTTGCAAAAGCAGGGTAAAGACACAAATTATGTAGAAACGAATGTTGAACAAATTATTGTTCAACATTCGTTTCTACAAAACAAATCTTATTATTGTTCAACATTCGTTTCTACAAAACAAATCTTATTATTCTTTACAGAATCATGCTTAACATTCCAATTCAAGCAAACATTTGCAACATGGCAGTTGCACCCTTGTGGGTGGCATTTGTGTAAAAATAACATTTATACAGCCTTTGCAGAAAAAAAGTTTAATAAAGAAAAGTTGCACAATGTCCTAATCAGCCCTTGCAAAACTGCTGAAATTTCTAATAGCCAATGTGGCTAATGGAATAAAAATTTTACTGGCCAAATGACAAAATCTAATGTCTGTGCAAAGTTAAAAATTATAATTCAGTAATTACTTACGTTTCTATGAAATAAAATGGGTAAATGTTTTTTTCTTTCTAATGAGAAACCCCTCCCCCATTAACTTCATAAAAACCGATGCAGAACAGTTACTGCATAGGCTCATTAGAGTGACTGCAAATATTGCATATGATTTGTTTCAAAATGATTGATTTTTTGACAATTTATTTTCAGTGCTGTAACATTATTTCTCTTACTATCTCACTTTACACATACATTATTGATTTTCAAGAGGCCATTGAAGTCAGATGTCTAATTTCTTTAATAACATTTAAAACAAAGGGACAAAAGCTAGGATATACAGGATGGTTCAAAACTATAAGTCAAAAATATAAAGGCAGGTAGAGGGGACCTAAATAAGCAGATTTTGTATAGGAATGTGTGTGCGGTAATGCCGCGTTGAGCCGGTAGAGAGCGCTGACGAGTGCGGCGTATAAAAGCGCTTCGCCAGCTTAATTCTTCATTTCCGGGCCACGGATGGCTTAGTGGTTAGCGAGTCAGACTATCATTGCAAGGTCCTCAGGTTCGAGCCTGGGCTGATCTTTCGGAGATGGTGTGATTTACTAACAATCGCTGAATATCTGCCGTGCATCGGATGAGCACGTTAAGTGACGGCCCCCAGGCTGGGCCCATTGGTTAAATGGGTATCCTTTCCTATGCCCCCCTGAAATTCTCTCACCCCTCTGTGTGCAACATCGTACTTGTACGGTGGCTCCATCTACTGTACTCTAATCTCACTACAAACTGTTCTGTCAAAGTCGCTAGACTTGCTCTCATTCCTTCTGTTTCTGTGTCCTGCCCAAAAGGCGATCTCGCTGTAGGTGGCTGGGACCTAAACTCTACTCACTGTGGATGGAAGTCCTACACGAAAATGACAAATACTGTGTGCATCAATGGATTCTTCATTTCCCGCACGGATCTCGAGCAGCATGCATCGTTACACCAATGCGGAGCTGGCCGACATGCATTTCATGTATGGGGCTGCACAAGGAAATGGATTAGCTGCTCAACGGATGTACAGGTAGCGATTCTCGGATAGGAATTGGCCGGATCGTCGAACATTCGAGCGGCTTCATCGGGAGTTAAGCACGAGTGGATCGTTTTATGTTTCCAGGCGTGATACTGGCATTGGAAGATATCGCAGAACTCCTGCAGTGGAAGAAAGAATACTAAACACAGTACAGGATAATCCGTCGACAAGCTCGAGAGCTGTAGGACGTGCGTTGGGTGTGAGCCATCCAACTGTTTTGAGGACTTTACATGGAGACGGAATGCATCCGTATCATTTACAGAGAGTGCAAGCAATGACCTCTGACGATTATCTTCCACGTCTCAACTTTGCCCATTGGTACCTACAGCAGACTGCAACCAATCCAACCTTCCCTGCAGATGTTTTATTCACTGATGAGGCTACCTTTACGCGGTCGGGTATGTTTAGCATCCATAATTCTCACCTGTGGGCTCATGATAACCCACATGGCACAATAACACATGCCTACCAAGAAAGGTTTTCCATTAATGTTTGGGCAGGCATTGTGCACAATAATTTAGTAGGACCGTACATTCTACCTAGTCGTTTAACTGGCCACACATACGGCATCTTCCTACAGGTGGTCTTACCTGAACTTCTGGTCGATGTTCCTCCAGATGTCCGCAAATGAATGTGGTTCCAGCACGATGGAGCCCCAGCTCACTTCAGCCGAAACGTCAGGAATCACCTGGACGCTGCATACGGTCAGCATTGGATAGGACGGGGCGGACCAGTTCCCTGGCCACTGCGTTCTCCTGATTTAACCTGCTTGGATTTCTTCTTTTGGGGTCATATTAAAAGACTCTTGTACGAAAGTCCCGTCACATCTGCAGAAGATCTTGTTGCCCGCTTGTCTGTTGCTGCTGGACATGTGCTCGACATGCCTGACGTCTTTTCTAATGTACGCCGATCGATGCACAGCCGCTGTGAATCTTGTATCGCTGTTGATGGCCGCTCTTTCGAGCACCTTCTGTAAACTGTTAATAAATTTTTGTTTTCTTTTGTCTTTACTTGTCTTTTCAGTTTCCTGTGATTCATACTGCTTTACATGCTAGCGCTTTAATGCGGCATTACCGCACACACATTCCTATACGAAATCTGCTTATTTAGATCCCCTCTACCTGCTTTTACATTTTTGACATATAGTTTTGAACCACCCTGTATATGCATAAAGTGGCACGAACAATGTTGATGCAGTTTGCCGCTGATATATACTATGTCTGATCTTCCCGTCAGAGGTATCTGCCCACCAGAACCGAATAGCATTTTGAGGTTCAAAATCTTCAATTGAAGGGCCATTGCATCTAATCATCATTAAGCCATTAAAGTGTCACTATTCAGGCATGCCTGATTACTCGTTTTTATGAGGTTTATTTTGGAAAAGCCATGCTCACAAGGAGCAGTACTGCATGGCATTAGATTAGTAGTTGCATCATCTTTAAAACATTGCTTGGTTTAATTTTTTTTTTTTTTTCAGCATATGTGTGGCTAAGATGATATTCAAAGATAATTCTTTTACCTGTAGATGACATTATATTTTGTGCAAAGTATACCATGGTAAAGGTTGCTTCAGTAACCTTGATCCTTTGGTCGCTCCAGGTTGATCCATCAGCAGATTAAGTTTCTAATCCTACCTTCACTTCCATTCATTTTCAAAGCAGCTGCAGGAACATGGGCAAGAAAATTGAACTCCATATTCATTCACATGTGGGGTAAAAGTTGGACAAAATAGTTGCTCACTTGGGGGAAAAATCTACTTGCCATCGTTGGCTACTATATTAAAAAATTTACTAGCCACTACAAAATATCTGGTCACCATTTGGACACTGGCTACTGACATTCATAAGGGCAGGTTCTAATTATCCTGAAAAAAAAAAAAAAAAAAGGCATCGTTCTGCTCTCAAAGCTCACAGGGATATTCACGATAAAAATTGTAAAAAATGTATCATCTGGAGTCTGTGTAGGTTAACGGTAGCTTGTTTATTCACTTTGAGAGCTATGAGGCAAAACATGCTACTTTTCGCCTGCTCAAACTCCTGACGATATATTTTTTTACAATTTTCATCGCAAATATTTCTGTAAGTTTTGAAAGCAGAATGACATGGTTTGTTTTTATAGATTAATTAGGACAACTGCAAAAAAAAAAAATTAATTGAACTTGTTTTTCTGCGAAGGCTGTGACGAAACAATTTTTTTTATTTTTATGCAAATTCCATCTACAGGGGTACAACTGCCATGCTGTATGTCTTTACATCATTTTAAGTATTTTTCTAATTGAGAGCATGTATCTGTGATCAACTGTTGAAGAGATAAAAACTCATTCAAATCTTTTTTGATGCGCCTGGTATAAACATCGCTGGGAAATGACAGTCAGGCATTTATGGCATAGCTTAAAGACCCTGATTAATGTCAGATCCACAGAAATTTTCTCATTTTGCATGAAATCATTATGTCAGTCAGGCTGATCACTGCTGCAATTTGTAGGTGTAACTGCTCGTAACTGAATTTCGTTTCCAAATACAAATTTCAAAAAAGTCGCACAACGTCATGAAGAAACTGCATCCTGTATAAACATGTGTAGAGTAGTTAATCAAATCCTGACCTCTGCCACAGTCAGAGCATTAACGGAAATTAAAGCCAACAGAGTGAAAATGGAATTTGTTTGAACTTTTAAAGAAATAAACCAACTCAGAACAATCTCTCATCTTATTACTTGGCTTGTCAGTTTCAGCCGCAATTAGTCAATGCGTCCTGTGGTGGATTTATCTCCATGTCTTTTGTTTCACTCAGTGTTCTCAACAAGTCAGTGTGCATTTTCTGAGTCAAAATGTTTTTAATTCAGGAGCAAAGTGCTAAAACTTCAGGCACTGCCCAGACCAACCCATACAGACTTCCAGCTGAGGTGAAGCATTGGATGTGAACCCACTTGATACTGAATTCCTTATGCAAGGTTTCCAAAAGTTGGTGTATCAGCTGGACGAGTGTCTAAACTGATTTGGTGATTATGTGGAATACTAAGATTTATATATATTAGGTGTGCAACTTAATTCTCGGCCACAGGCACGACACGTTGACAGCAAATTATAGCAAATCAAATACGTACCTAATCAGGGAAATAATCCCTGTCGTGTTGGACACATTTGAGCCATTGGTCAGGGAGCTACCGAATGCCACTGCGGAAAAAGAGGGTGTTTCGAGCTGATAAAGTCATCAATACTTGTGTGGACCTCTTCGACAGAAGTGAAGTGCGCATCACTCAGGCGATGTTGCAGGGAGCGAAAGAGGTGATAATTCGATAGGGCAAAGTCTGGAGAATATGCAGAGTGGGACAAAATCTCGTATCCCAGGTCGGTGATCGTGTTTAAAGTCGTTTTCGCGGTGTGAGGATGCACGTTATCCTGAAGCAACATGACCAACCTTTTGCCCTTGCCAGTGTAGGGCCTTTTTGTTTCCATTGCGTCACTCACACGAATGAGTTGCTGACAGTAACGCTCAGCATTGACTGTTTCACCAGGTTTGAGCAACTTATAGTGTACGACACCGCGCCATATGCACAGCAACAACTTCCTGGCATGGATATTCTGTTTGGGGGTACTGGTGGTAGGCTGACCTGGATAAACCCACGATTTGCGCCACTTAGGATTATCGTCGAGGATCCACTTCTCATCACAGGTCAGAATCTTGTGGAGGAAATCCTTTTTCTTGAATCTGGAGAGCAAGGACACAGCAACATCGTAGCGCCTAGACTTGTTCGCAGCTGTGAGTTGGTGGGGCACCCAATGGCCCTCCTTGTGAATCCGTCCAAGCTTGTGCAGGCACTTTGCAATGGCTTGCCATGTTACTCCAAATAAAGGTAACTTGATCACGCTAGTTACGTTACATGAAAAAAAATTTTACAAGGAAGTTCGTAAGTTGGGAGCTTTCGACCTTATCTTAGGTCTTCATCACGTGGTCTTCATCATGCCAATGGAGGACTAAGCTCTCCAGATTCAAGAAAAAGGATTTCCTCCACAAGATTCTGACCTGTGATGAGAAGTGGATCCTCTACGATAATCCTAAGCAGTGCAAATCGTGGGTTTATCCAGGTCAGCCTACCACCAGTACCGCCAAACCGAATATCCATGCCAGGAAGTTGTTGCTGTGCATATGGCGCGGTGTCGTACACTATGAGTTTCTCAAACCTGGTGAAACAGTCAATGCTGAGCGTTACTGTCAGCAACTCATTCGTGTGAGTGACGCAATGGAAACAAAAAGGCCATACACTGGCAAGGGCAGAAGGTTGGTCATGTTGCTTCAGGATAACATGCATCCTCACACCGCGAAAACGACTTTAAACACGATCACCGACCTGGGATGGGAGATTTTGTCCCACACTGCATATTCTCCAGACTTTGCCCTATCGAATTATCACCTCTTTCGCTCCCTGCAACATCGCCTGAGTGATGCGCACTTCACTTCTGTCGAAGAGGTCCATACAAGTATTGATGACTTTATCAGCTCGAAACACCCTCTTTTTCCGCAGTGGCATTCGGTAGCTCCCTGACCAATGGCTCAAATGTGTCCAACACGGCAGGAATTATTTTCCTGATTAGGTACGTATTCGATTTGCTATAAATTGCTGTCAACGTGTTTTTCCCAGAAACTGCCCGACTTTTCATAGTAAATCAGTTCACATCGATTGTTGTAGCTGTAGTGTGTAAACACCATGGCTCGATTTCAACCAGTAGTTAGTAGCAAATTGTTAGGAAGCAAATGCATTTTGCTAGTGATAAAAAGTGGTTCTAGCAAAAGTTGTTAGTGGAAAAATTTAGAATGTGTTAGTGTGAACTGTAAAGCGCCACTGCATTGCGCATGTGGAATATTTTAGACACGTATGCAAAAAGGAACAACTGCTTTCTGGAAACGAATGTTGCTTGAAAAGTACAAACATTATAAAAACATTTTGGCACTAGTAGAAATATCCAGATATTTCCCATATCTACTTCTGCATGTGAAGTTGGGTTCAGTTTCATGAAGAGAATCCAGAGTGATTGGAGGGACAGTTTAGGCTCACAAACATCAAATGCTC